>CM068758.1:4970548-5570548 GCA_035084275.1 Hydrolagus colliei | reverse complement strand
ATTTATTTCTTTCAAATGCTGTTTTGGATTTGGCTTAAATAGTCATGTTTGGGTAAAGCACTCCACATTCCAATAACATTCTAACAAATCTTCTAACCTCTGTCGATCTTTTGGCAATAAATAATTATGTCAAGAGCCACACACATATCAGATTTTACAGGGTGTACCAGAGCTGTGTAATATGTGTTAGACAGTGAATGGCTGCTGAACCACAATTCTCATCTGATTTATTTTTGGTGACGGTGAGCCAAACAGCACTAGGAAGACAATGATGGAGTCCTATTCTATTACAACCTCATGCAGGTAGTGGAGTTGCAAAGCAGATGGATATTCCAACAACATGATAGCAACCTCTTTGAAAGCAAGGGAGGCATTTATATCACCCTCTAGAGAATCACTAAGAGCCTTGAGTCTCTGGGAATGTTTGCCTCCTTCCCCATTGCTCTTGTGTCTTTCTATTCTGTTACTTTCATAACAAATAGCATGCTCAAGTTAGCACAGGTCATTCATGGATATTCTTAACACACAAAAAAAACAAAGGCCTACTTGTTAACTTGCCTCTGAATTCCCACCAGATGCTGTCGGGGCTAGGCTAAAGGTTCTAGGCTCAATTTTTCCTAAACTAATCGCTAATCGCAGCTCTCTGGTGGGCCAGTAGACCTCGATCTCAAATCATGTTGACTGAGGAGTCTGTGAAGTGTTAGCAGCTTGATAAAGCATCCCCTAGCAATGTTGTGCAACCAGGCTTGCCAATTCACTTTTCATCAGAAACAAGAGAAAATTGGCAAAATGATTTGTTAATCCATCTTCTGGTTAGCTTTAAACTTGGCTCCCCTTTCTGTCTTTCTTTAATTTCCAGGATAAACTGTCCCTTTGCTTATGAAACGTATACATCATGTTAACTGAAGTGAATAACAACAGATACCTTTTATTATTCAAACACTACAGCTGTATGTTCTTTTTCTGTTCTGGTATTTCTTTCCATTTATTTTATTCTCCCCATCATTCTTGAAGGTACTTGCCCCGGTTTCTTAGAAACAGAATATTTTCTGTAAAGAGGTCATCATGTCTGTGTCACTGCTACTTTTTTTTTAAAATCAACTAAATTTTTCAGCTCTTTCACATGTCCCTTAATATTTTCAATGTACTGTACCTGGGTCACTTTTGAACAATTATATTGACCCAGCGTAAATAGCTGCCTATGTGATAATTAATTTGAAACATTAACAACCTTCTGAAAGAAGACATTTTTTCATAACCTCTCCTAACTTTTCTGCCATCAATCCCCAAAAATTATGCCCCTTTTTACCAATTCACAAAGTTAAAGGAAATTGTTTTCCCTCTCTATCTGCCACGTCTTTCAGTATCTTAAAGACCTCATGTACCCTTTGGATCACCTCTACTTCAGTGGAATAAGATAGATGATTGGTATTCTTGGACCTACAACTTGACCTTTGATTTTTTTGTAAGTTGTCAATTACCCAGAAATTTGGACAATGATTGATTATAAACAACAATTTAATAACATTAAAGTTAATAAGCCAATAACAACTTCTGACCATGCATTTGATAAAACATCAGCATCTCCTTCAGTCGCTTTCTTAGTATTTGACAAACATCACTTTTCTTAATTCCACCAAGAACTCCATTTACTTTTAACCAATCGACATTCAGTGAGGGTACATTATGATCAAAGGTAATATTCCCTCTCGTCCATGGAGCACTGACTGTCAAAACATGCTTCACACAATGACTCATGAAGAATGGTCATTTCAATGAGTTACCAGAGGGCAGTCAGCATTGTGAACCCATGTCCCAGAATCAGAACCTCCATAAAAGAAGGGGAGATAAATTCAAAGAAAAGAACAAAAAGACAAAGCAATTGCAATCTTTCAAGATCCTTACCAACAACAACAACATAATTACACTTGGATAACGCCTTTCACTTCAGGAGGACGTCCCAAGGCACTGAGAAATGCTTTACCATGTTTTAAATGAATTTTAAACCTATCATTTTATCTGAGTTTGATTGGTAAGGAGTGGACGCTACATGAGTTGGTGCTTTTTCTTTTACTCTATTGAATGGTTAGACTAAGTTGTCACAACGACAGAATACTCATTGACTTTGAATCCCACTCCTGGCATTGGAGATGATGGTATTGTTTTCAAGTGCTTTTCACTTCTAATTAGTACACCTTAAATATCTGAGCCAGTTCTCTCCGGGGAGGGAGAATGATGTAACGTTCATTATATACTTTGCTGTTGTCATTTGGATTCTGAGATCATTTATTTTTTTAAATCCATAATCTCATAATTTACTTTGTCAGCATGTGACTCATCCTTTAATTGGATGAACTTTTTTTCGTGCCCTCAGTGAATTGAAGTGATGGAATGGACGATATCTAGTTACATGACCTACAGGTGGAAGACTTAAGAGACTGGGGAAACATGATCCCGCAGAGGCAGAACTGGTGCATGGCCATAATACACAATAAAGCTGGTGTAAGGCCAAACAACAACGATCTGACTATTTTACAACAGCTTAACAACCAGACATATTGCTCATTTTACAAGACTGAGAAAACAGACAATGATGGATAGACAGGTGGAATTTTGTTTCCTGGTTGCTTTTATTTTATGTTGATGCATGGGCATGGTTGGTATTGCTCTCCCAGGTCAGGAGGCTGTGGGTTTTCCTTGAACCATTCACTTAATCTGCAGTTCCCAATTTTTTCCCCTTGATTTTCCCCTCTCTTCTCCTGAAACATTGATGCATAATAAGGCACAGTTCCAGGGATACCAGTCATCTGCTAGTACCTCACCCAAGAAATCATACTTCACGTTTAAGACAGCAAATGTTGGCAGACTATTCGACCATGAAAGGGCATCACAGCCAAGGCTGATCCAGTTCCCAGCTAATGCGTACATATATACAGCCTAACATTTTATCAAGCAAGAACTTTAGCGATGCTATGTACTGTGCTTCTAGAATCTTCACCTATCCCACCATTATCATTTCTCATCTGTACTTTCTAATCAGCATTCGTTAGTCACAAACCAAGAGTTTCATTTCTAAACCTTCACTGATACGCCCTCGGTTGGTGAGTGAAAAGCAGCTCAAATCGATTCATCCTGACATTTGTTCCTTCCTCCTATTGCAAAACCATCGTTCAAATCCTTCCCCCATGACGGCACAGATAGATGGAAACCCATGACCTTACCCTCAATTGGCAGCCTGTTGTTCTACTGGCACAAAACTTTACTGCTTTACCATGACATCTAGTGAATTAACTTGTTCCACTTGGTCTAACCTGGGATCAAAATTTGTTCCTTTCTGGCAGTCCATTAATCCTATAAACTTTTTCTGAGCAACCAAATCCAGGTTGAAGGCTCTTTCTAGATTTTTTGTACATGATTCTAACAGCCACAAGAAATATAGTGGCTGCATCAAAAACATGTTGTCACTTACAGTAATTCCTAGCTAATAATACATTTCTAAGCTATATATTTTCCTTTCATCTGCAACTGACAAATTTAGGAAAGTGAATTTTCATAAGGTTCAGTCACTGACCAAGCCTTCTAATCACCAGTTTGATCATAATCCAGAAAAAATAAGAACATCTAAAATAAAATTTCACTTTAGTTACATTTTCCAGCATCCAAACTAATTTTTACCAAGTTATGAAGGTTCATGCAGAGTCCTGAAGTGTCTGGAAATGTCATTTGTACAACACATTGGATTCTAGTTAGTTCTTTCCTTGACAGTACAGTAGGGCTACTGGCAACGCATTAAGATTTTTAGAAATATACATTGTTTGTAACCAAGCTATAATTTTTAATTTGCTCCCTTTTTTCATGGTTTCATGCTTGAGGACAGATCTACTAAAATTGCCCTCCGACACCCTCTCAAGTGGCAATTATTCAATGTATGAATCCAGGCAGATCGTGTTTGAATGAGGGATGGTCATGAGGGAGAATCAAAGCCAAACCAATTGCGCTCTCATCCATATATATATATAATCAGCAAGGAGTTACTGGAGAAGAATTAGGCAACGTACCTGTTCATCTCCAAATTAAGTTATTGAACTGCAGTGCCAAACCAAACTAAAACAGAAATTGCCTGCCATTTACAGTATTTCCCAGCTGTATCTTTCACAAACATGTTAGAAAATATGTTGTGTGACCAACCGCATTACAAAATTCATGATATTTTATTAACTTTATTAACACAAAAGCACCCAAATTTACCCTAAATGGTGAACTCAGTGGAAGAGATCAAACCTAACAACGATTCTTTTGTGATGCTCAAATAGATATCGAGTCTCTAGCACTTCAATTAACTTCTGAATAAGTTGTTTGATTGATGGTATTTTGAACCATTCAGCGATATGTATTTATTCATTGATAAAAGCTACTAACATATAATTTAGGCTTCATGTAGCGATTGGTCAGTAATTCATGGAATTGGGGCAGTCAACAGTTGAAAATTCTATACAAACCACCCTACACAGCCCCTTGATCATGCTTATCTATTCATCTAGCCCATAGGCTGAATGAATTTGATACCATTGTTCTACAATAGTCCACTTTGTTAATCTGCCTGAAGTTTCTGTTGAAAGGTCTAATGTGACCACACACTACTGCCTGAGATTAATATTTGGAATTTCCCACACTCCTCAGATTGAAACCCAAGTGAGATCTCCAATTTAGTGCTGAATTTAGGATGAAGTTGTATGTTGAGCCTGCCTGGAATTGTATAGAGATCATTCTAAACTCTTCACAAGGTCATTTATAGCCGGCAGACGAAAGTGATTTTCATCCTGGAAGTCAAACCGAGAGGTGAGACATCATTATGCTAAGACACTTCACCAATCAGATCCCCTTCATTGTTTCCAATGGAGAAGTTGTAATCAACAGGATTACAATGGACATCAATAATTTGCAGAATACTTTTTATGCCACTTATAATATCAAAACTACCCAAAGCACTCCATAAATAACCTGACACAGGTTTTCTGGAGCAAATGTGGCAGTTATTGTGGAGTTCAGTGGTTAGAGCACTCGCCTTCCAAGCGAGAGACCTGGGTTTGATTTCCAGTAGTATCATATATGTGGAGCAAGAAAACATGCCCAAAGTTTACTATATTATACTATTACTATAACCCCTCAAGAAAAAATGAAAATAAAATGATAATTTGGTCACTCAATCCACAACTGTTTGTGGGACAGTATTGTGTGGAATTGTCTGTCGCATTACACCCACAACTATTCAGTCAATTTACTTTACAGGATATTCCGTGAAGTGCTTTGAAACATCTAGAAGACATGATAATGTGCTATATCAAGTGCAAGGATTATTATTATTATCTCTGCCCCTTTTTCTGCTTAACTTTGTCTCTTGTCCTTGTCACACAATCTGTTTTAGTATGTCTGTGAACATTGCACCCGTTCATCACTTGTATATTTTTAGTTATCTCTGCATTTGTTCAGTATCATCCCCCTGATGTGAAAGGTGCTCTATAAATGTAATTTTGTTTTTGTTGTTTATCATTTCTATCCCACTTTTTCAAGCCTCATTTCTCACCCTTCCTCCTCTTCACCCCATTCTTTCCCCAAATATCAATTGATAAATACTGAATTTTTAATTTCCTTTCCAGCTTGTTCTGCCTTTCATCCCCCTCTTTTTGTCTAACTCCCTCCTTTTTGTCAGATTTGTAATTTATTTTGTTACCAAATCAATTAGATCTACTGAAGAGGCATCACTGTTGTCACTGAGCTATTGTCACTTTTCTCCTGAACAAGGAGTCCTTTTGAATCACCAAAAAGGTCAAAGCTAATCTTTGTCAGAATCAACAATAACAGCCCATGTTTAAGAAACACTGTGATTTGAAACCATTTCATCTCAAAGTCGTGGGACAGATGTTTTCTGTTTCATATCAAATGTTGCTTTGAACCACATGGCAAATTACACAGTTCTGATGTTATTAATTACAATTCTTTGTTGAAAAATTGAACATTTAAAAAAAACCTGGAAGATGAGCTAATATTTAGTAAATTGACTTTAAATAACTGCACAGAATTCTTTTTTTCAAAAGCCACATATTAAGATTTGAGAAAAATACTATCCTTTGGTCAAAGTCCTAGAGCGTTCTAATTGATGTTTCTGTGTAATTTTCTCTAATATAGAGCAATCCTCACCGACAGATCTGCCCGTCAGCACCAGACAAACCGTTTTCTAAACACATCTTTTCCAAGATTTTCACAGAATGCAACAAAACAAAAACTTTTTTTGTGTGTGTGCATGTATTGAAGTAATTCAGATTGAAAATACATTAAAACTGGCATAACTATCCAATCTGCACTGGCTTTTAAACCTTTCAGCCGGTAATAGTCTAAACATTCAGTGAGCTGCCCCAGTAAAACTAAAGCCTGTTTATACCAGTGGAAATTCCACGGATCAGAAAAATAAATCGCTCACAAAGCCGTCTCCCTAAGGCTGCTCTTACATTACAAGGAAAGTGTTTGGAAACTGAACTAGCTATCCAAACACGTGTCCAAACACACCATTAAGCCCACTGAGATGCACTCTTTTTATTCCCCCTTACTTGAGACGTCTAAAAGATGTGAAAAGTGCCATATCAAATGCTGGGATTATTACTACTATTACTGCATTTAATATACAATGCTGTTATGTAGGCATGTAATAGTGTAAAACCACAGTCAAAGGCATGCATATTATATGCAGTCATTAACCTCTGTATGTTTCAGTGATCTTGGCAATTCATCTTCAGATGGTAGAGTAGTCTCCTTCAAAATCATTCCCATGACTAGGTGATCTGCAGCTACACTTTACAGAGAGCCAGATATCAACAAAAGCAATCACCATATTAAATTTTTGTGTCTGTGAAGCCAACAAATGCTACCAACAGGAAATTGAATATGTTCCTATGTCAGGCAGAGTTGGGAGGTCACATATGATCATGAGTAAATTTGCCAACCGTTGCAATTTAAGAGATTTTCCCAATAATAACCCTTATGTTATATAGCATACCACCACTAGTATTAATCTAGCTCCATCAGACTATAAAACTAAATTGCTTCTCCCATCCTCATTATTGAGCTCCTACATGAAGAGCATTATATTGTTGTTGACAACATCTCTGCTGTTGTTAAACTGGCTCCCTTGCACTGTAAGGCTTTGTTACTCCTCCCAACTAACAAATGCTTTTACTGGCTGTATTAAATGATATTAATCCAGCACATTCATACTCTGGGCTCAGTAACTCCTTCCAGTCTGCACCCTGAATTACTGACATATCTAGTCATATCAATTCAGCTCCCTCACAGAACCTAGTAACTCATCCAGCCTAGGGTGCAGCTCTACTAATATTAACCTAGTAACTTAAATATTGTCTTGTTCAGTAACTACTTCCAGCCAATGTCCTATGCTATTTATGTATTGATACTGCTGTTAATTTGGCTCCCTTATACCACCAGGCTCCACCAACTCCACTTGTACCACCAACTCCATTGTTAAAAGATCCCCCATACTATCGGGCTCAGTAACTCCTACCAGACAGTTTATCCTTTTGATATCCTCAAAATATAGTCAATTCACTTTACAGTGTATTCTGTGAAGTGCTTTTAGACGTCTCGAAGACATAATATCACTATATCAAAGGCAAGGAGTATTATTATTATTATCAGCATTGAGCTTCCCAACAATTAAATATATATTTTTTTAAAGTAAGAAAAGGGAAATGGATGTGAAATTTATTCTGTGTATATGTGTGTGTATGGCGGTGTGTGAATGTGTGTGAGAAAGAACGCGAGAGGTGAAGAGAGAGAGAGAGAGATTAAGTGTTGGTCTTTCAATGTGACAGTAGTGGCTATGATGTTTGTGGCTATGTGCTATTGCCATATTGTACTTGAAGGAGGCTAGGAAGGTTGGCAAGGCTGAGGGATTGCAGGATGGAATTCCAGGAGGTTGGGGGCAGAGTGGCTGAAGCCTCGCCCGCCGATGGTAGGGCAGGTGGGTCGGGGGACACGGAGCAGGCCGGAGCCTACCAAGCAGAGGGAGTGGACAGGTTGGTAGGGGGTTAGGAGATCACAAAGGTAGGGTGGGGCAAGGCCATAGAGGGCATTAAAGGTGAGGACCAGGATTTTGAATTGAATCCTCTGAATGAAAGTTGTTGTTGTACATCCATTTGTTCTACTGTCTGTTCTGGTACATCCAAAAGCACTATTCTGGGTTTACTTTTTCAATTCCATTTAAAATGTTATATACCTCTATATCGATTCATCTGAGATATATGGAGGTGCATCACGGCTGAGCCTAACCCTAGGTGAACCATACCCCTTTATGGTTTTGCAACAACATTACAGTTACTACCTAAGCTGTTGGTTTTGGATTCATGACATGAAAATATTTATAAATAAATATATATTTTCACCAAAAAAACCTCAGGCCTCCAGGGTCATTTTCCAATCCAGGGTGCGCACAATAGTACAGGACAAGACGTGCTTACAGTTCTTCTTTCAGAAAGCCAACAGAACCAACTCTCATGTCACTGGGCTGAGAGACAAACATACTTGGTGCACATGGAGCAAGCCGATATGTAGAGGATCACCAGATCCTTTTAATGCTGACCCGTACTATCAGAAACCCACAGAGAGCACAGCCTACCGGGATTTCCTGTCTGGCCTCACCGAGGTGCTGGATGAAGAGAGTCGGAAGCACCTGGACAATCCTCTCTCCCTAGACAAACTGACCAGGGCCATCAAAGCCCTCCAGACCACTAAGGCCCCCGGTGGAGCTCTACTCTGCTCTGTGGGACATGATGCACCCAGAGCTGCTGAAGGCTAACCACAGCTGCTAGCAGGGACCATGGCAGAGTATGTAAGTAAAGGAAGCATTTCCCGACTGAGCAAACAAAAGGGGGAGAAGGAAGAGATAAAAAAAAACTGGCAACCGGTATCACTGCTGAATGTAGACTGCAAGATCCTGGCAAAGTGATCTCCGAGTGGATAAAGAGTGTCCTCAGGTGGGTAACATACGCGGACCAGACCTGCACGGTTCCGGGTTGAAGGCTAGCGGACAGCGCTGCTCAGAGATACCATCGCTTACATGTTTACATCGCTTACATGAGAGGTGCACAAGAGCATTAGAGGTGTCACCATCCTGGGCAGCCACAGCTCACAAGCCAAGACTTCCCTGTATATGGACGATGGCTTTTGTACAGACCAAAAATCAGTCTCAAACCCACTAGGCATTTGCGACTGGTTTCAGCAAGCCATGGGCGCCAAGGTCAACTGCCAGAAAAGTGAGGTGATGTATTTTGGAAATTGGAAAGAATGCAGCCACATACCATTTGCTGTGAAGCCAAACTACATCAAACTACATCGATGCCAACAAAGCTGGGAGGAACGTCTAGGTATAGTAAGGAAACAACTGGCGATGTAGCGCTGGCGCTCGCTGTCCATCATGGGGAAAAACCTAGTTATAAAGTGTGAGGCCTTCTTGGTGTTACTGGTCTGGCCTTTGCCCAAGAACATCGCCACTGCAGTCACCAGAGGTCTTCCAACTTATGGTCTGCAGGGACATGAAGCACAAAGCCCCGGAAAAGGGGTCCCCAAACATATTCCTGATCCTCATGGCCACCTTTGTGTGTAGCTGCCTGAGCCTGTGTCTGGTGGCCCGATGGAGAGGACAGACCAGATTGAGAGGTACCCAGTGACAACAGCCAGATATTTCTGGCAAAACACCTTCTCACTGGCCCGGACCAACACACATCAGGATACGGCCTAGCTGGCGATTAAAGGAGCCCTTCTCCTCAGGGTGTTGATGCAACAACAACAACATCAAAATTACATTTGTATAGTGCCTTTCACGTCAGGAGGACGTCCCAAGGCGCAAAAGCAAGATCTGGGCCAGTTAGCACGCTGCCCTTGGGCCAGCTGATAAGGCTGGGAGACCGTGGACCACCACTTCCCGGAGTGTAGTTTTGCAAAAGGTGGTTTGGAAAAAGATGGAATGGATACTCTCATGGTTCATCCCTGGGGAACAAAGGAATAGTATTTTTGTACAGTATTGGAAAAAGGAAAATAAGTTTTTGTATTTCGTTTGGGATTTATGTTATAACAAATATATTCATATATAAATATACAGTATATATTTTTTAAATACTCAGATTGTAAGAAGGCAAGTTTACTGATGTGCAAAATGGTATTGAATAAGCTGACACTGCATCTTCATAAAGCTGTTGCTCTGTAGTCCACTCAATGGTCCTATCATATTCTAATTATTGTTTATTGTATCTTTCAAATAAATTTGAACGAAATTAGTTGATTTCAAATTGGAACAAATTATTGCTTAGCTCAGACATTCCTAGGACCAAGTCTAAAACCAATACAGTCACCCTCTCCAAATAGACGTTTGTTCCCTTGTACGTAAAAGTTATCCTTCTTTTGCCATAAAGCTTGTTTTAACTGTAGCAGTGGGCATTTCCATAATTCAAAAGGAATTTGATTAACCTCTCTCTTTCTCTCTCTCTCCAATGTAGGGATGATGTTGTGGCTTGTGGTCTTTTATCAGACATAGTTTTACGAAGATAGATGGTTTAGGGCTATTTGGACATTAATTGCATCCACGCACAAATTCTGCCATAGCTTTAATGCAACATCAAACCAGAAGGTTACATATAACAATTTAACTAATTATCAGTTTTGAGCCAAATTCAATTTCACCGATAATTTCAAATAGAGCACTTACAGCATGCAGTTACTGTAACTATAAAGTTATAGGTTTCCTGCGCACCAGGGCTCATCAGAATAATAAAAAAATGTTTTAAAGCCGATTGGTTAAATCAATGTTATATGTGGCCACCCTGAACTCTGATTGATTATATTCATACTTCACTGTGCTCTGAGTAATATACCCGGTGGACGTTTCATAAATGTTGTAACTATCCCCATCCCTTTATTGTACATAAATAAAAGGAAAACAATTCAGATAGACCCTGATGCAAATCAATACTATATATTCTCATCTGAATTCATAGGATAAAACAATATAACCATATCTTTTTCCCACATAATATATACCGGTAGTCGCTTTGGGACGTCCTTCTGACAAATGTAATTTTGTTGTTGTCGTTGCATAGATATATCCTGAGATGTCTAGGTAGGATTTTGGTTTAATAGTAAAATTATTACTTTACGACAGGAGGCAATTGATTTCAATCAGCAGAATATTCCTCTAGCTCAGATTTCAACGTGAGAGATGATATTTTTAAATCTTTTCCTGGAAGTATGAAATTGGAAAACGTCCTTCAGTCTTACTGCACTTGCTCCTTCCGAGCAGTTGGTTGGTGTTTTAATCCATCAAAGACATTTATTATTTATCTAATTTCTGAAGAAAGTGAGAAAGTGAATTTGCTATTGTTCGTCATAAAAAGCATTAGTGAATTTCAAAGCATTTTTCCAGCAAGCACCCAACTCATTAGAACTATATCAAATGCAACATTATTATTATTAGTATTATTATTATTATTATTAACTAAGGATGCAGGGTTAGGGTTAGGTCAACCTCTAAGTTTCACTGATAGGCAGATGGGTTGGTCAGCCATCAACAAAGTCCAGATTACTGTGTTTTTTCCAGTGTAAACCTCCAATGTGCCCCACAAAGGAGGATATGCTTCAGATGTGATGCACATTTTACTGACCTCAAAGGAATCAGTGGACCCACAGCAATTGAAAAGCAGTGGTGCCAAGTCTATTGCTCAAGTAACTGAGGCACCTGGGGTTCAATGGGCACTGGTAAAACTTACTTCAATAAAAATGGTTTTCAATTTCTCTCAAACTTTCACGGGTAAATGGAATGAAAACTAAATTGCACAGTCTGCAGGCGCAATCCCCTAGCTTCCTGCTGATAGTAATACAATTCATTAGTCAGATAGTCTTACCATAATTACAGCCAGGTCGCATTTCCCCATTGAAATAAACCCAGCCATGTTGTATTTGAACAGTAGGGTTAAATACTAATTAAGACAATTAGACATCATATTTAACTAAAATAACCTATATCACTGCCAGTCATACTATTGCCGCTACAGTTCTCATTTACAGTAGTATTTTAATGCTTCCCAAGCTGCCCATTAATTAATCATAAACCTGCCACATATCTTCAGCTAAATGTTTAAACAATAATCAGCACCAGCATTGACTCCTATTGTGCAGTACAAGAGCAATTATTGGATTTAAAAGAAATGCACCATTTCCCAGATGAGCTATATCAATGCATGCTATTTTTTCTAGTTTATTCTCATCAATTCTTTCCTACTGCCTATCCTCAACCTCCTACCCAACAAAGACTAGTTTGACCTATTTCCTTGCTATGTCCTTTTGTCCAGTGCTTGAACACACAACCTTCTTCCTCAGAAGTAAAACTACTACCAGCTGAGGAGGGCTGACAACTAATTAAAATGTGGAAAATTAATCTATTCCTCATCCCAAATATAAACAGAGTTTACACCTGAAATATTATGTACTGTTGTTTTTAATTGCAATGCACTAAAAAATTGGACATTCTGTGCATTTGATATCTTTAAATAGAACCACTCTAAACCATGTGAAGAGAGTTGGAGAACAACTACTTAAGGCAGAGAATTGGAGAACAACTACTTAAGGCAGTGTCAACCTCTGTCTTGTTCTAGTGTTAACCCTGTGGTAACTCTATTCCAGAGATAAAAGGGCCACATGGTAATCCAATTCTATGACACCATTTCAGAGATCAAACAAATGTTTGCTAATCCACTATAACCTCATTGCAGAAGTCAGGAACCTGTGTTAATAAAGTAAACTTGGATAAAGTAAATAAGGAACAATACTTTCTGATACACCAATGAAGCAGGCCAAGATGTCAAGGTTGTGAAAGGCAATTTCAGAACCAGGAACCAGCCTCCCACACCAGGCTCCGCGACCCCATCACTCCTACCCTCTCCCGGTTCTATTGGCTCCCCATCCCACAGAGGATCAAATTCAAGATCCTCATCCTCACTTTCAAGACCTCCTCCTCCGTTCACCGCGCTCCGGTCTGCTCCATATCTCCTGCCCTCTCTGCCCCCACACTCTGGAACTCCAACCCACAACCTCTGAACCTCGCTTCCCCCCTTGCCTCCTACAAGGCCGGTCTCGAGGCTCTCCTTTTCAATTGTGCCTTCAGCCACCCTCCCACCTCTCTGCCTCCCGTACCCCCTACCCCCTACCCCGCCCCTCCCCAATGCTCGGTTCCTACCTCCCTGACTGCTCAGCACCTTGGAATCGCTTCCTGACATGAAAGGCACTCTATAACTGTAATTTTGTTGTTGTTGTTGTTGTTCCACTGTCTTTCCGGTTGTGATGTAGGTGAAGTTTATTTGAACCACAAATGTCACTGCAATCATTTGATTTCGATAATTGTACAAGGGACAAGATGAGAGTAAAAACAAAGCGCTGAAAATTCCACCAGGGGAGGGGGGAGCGGAAATTGGAACTTTTTCCGTACTGCTCGGATAGATGTGGAAAAATTGTGATGAAATTAGAAACAATTTCACAACCTGGCTCATAGTTCCTGCAATATGCGTAGTTGCTTTAATACTCGATTGCCAACCACAGCTATGACAACACTCTCAGAGAGCCAAAGAATACAGCTTCTGAACACAGAAATAAATAGCACTGTATTACAGGAAATAAGCTGGCACTTCAGCTATCCCTCTCCCCCCTTCTCCCTTGCTACTCTTGTGGGAATGCGTTCTAAAGAGTTAATGCCCTATGATTGATAAAGGTAACCAATCTGGACAAGAACATCTTTAACAGAATAAATGACCCAAATCACTGTTTCCCGGCGGTTGCAAGGGAAAAAAGGTACTATTTGCAGTTCGGCAGCAAGTTAGAGAAATGAAACAAATCAACAGCTGCTACTTCTCTTAATAGCTTCATGAAGGAGGAAGTGACCTGTGCTCTCGTGCTGCTCCACTAAGATGACCCCACCGTGGACCTGAATGTAATTATTTGAGATGGATTCACATAAATCTGAAAAAGAATCGGGGCGGGGGGAATGGCTACGTTGCTTCACTGAGACTGTTTAGATGGAAGCTGATTGAACAAAGGTTCTATCATATTTCTACATCAGACCTAGTACTTCATTATGGGCTACACTGGACTCTAGGGAAACACACCTGAGAAACCCGCAACAAATTCTGCATACTCATCACCCCAGTCCTCAATAGGCTTCAATGTCCCCACCTATCAATCCCTCAATGGATGCATTTGCTAGATAGCTATACAATTCAATTTTGAATTTACTGACACAATTTGCTTCCACCAACTCCCTGACTAGTGTAACACAAACATTCACCACCATTCGACGTGTAAAGTAATTACATCTGAAATGTCCATTCCCTCTTTCCCTCTTCTGAGTTTGTGTCCATTTCCCTGGGATTTTTTTGATCATGTTAAGATTATAAAGATTGAATTTATAAGATCTTTTATTTCTCAGTATTTCACAATTTAAGGTCGCTAATTTTCCAGCTGTCTCTCTACCCATTACTGTACCCATTACTTGCTTAAGGCCAACTATGTACAGTAATGTCATTTCCTGCCAAATCTAAATAAACTGATATTGCTTCAGTTACCAATGCTATTCACACTTTATGGCAGAAGAACTAATTATGACTTGGACAAAGTCACACATAGCTTTTCTCAAAGCTGCCAAAGCCATGATATTCACCCATTGGCCACCTCAGCGCTTTGGAACGTCCTCCCGGCATGAAAGGCACTATTTAAGTGCAATTTTGTTGTTGTTGTTGTTGGCCCTGCAGGCTAGCAATATTTTGAGTTAACGTGAAAGGCATATGATTTTGGTATAAAGTAGATTAGAGCCAGAGCATGTCAAAGGCAATGAATTGTGTTATAATCCAATGTAAAAGATGAAACAGAAATGTTAAAGCTCCTCCGTCAAATTTTATAAAATCGTCAAATTCAACTTCATAAATCTCATATTCCTTCAGATCCTATGTCCAATGACATGCTGAAATGTGCATTTTTCTCCTCCAACTTTACCTCAGATTTTCTTTCCATTGATCATCCTCTCCTAATGGTGGTGACTCACACAAGCTTCCATTGTCGATGGCAAGCCTCCAATATCTCACCCACGTAGTCATTTTTCTTGCATCAGCCTAGACAGCAAGTGTTATTGAGCAATTTGACTTTAGGGGCATCAAACCTGAGCCCATTTGTGTCTTTGTGATGACAGAGAAAGAGAGAGAAAAGTATTCAGTGTGGAAAAGGCAACAAGTATAATATAACAGGTAATCCCATACCAAACGCACTTCCTAGTAAACAATTTCTACATGTGTAGGCACACACATGTGCATAAGACACCAGCTGCATATTCCTCCCTTTATCTTACGGATCTGAAGATGGCCACCACCACACCAACTGTACCAGAACCTACCTCAGTAGCTTCCAAAAGGCAAATTTCCCATTTGCAAATTTCCCATTTGCAAATTTCCCATTTGGTACTTCATTCAGATCCTTTCCAGGAAAGATACCAAGTGCATTGATACTTGACATCATCTAACCAAAATCTGATTACCGGTAATCTCATTCCACAGTTTTTCAACCCTGCCCTAGTCTGTGAGTCCTGGATCTCTATCTACATTTCTTAATTAGAAACTATCACACAACTTTATTAATAAATCTTGTTAATAAACTGTGTAAAGGATTATCGAATGAGGACAATACTCCTTCATGGCATTAGTTTAACAATGGAGTTCACCAGGTAAGTATTTTCATAAGATAACAACTTTTAAATAATCAACGGGTATTCACTGAACTCGGTATTAAACGATATTCATACCCAGTAATAATGCTGGGCAGTGGACAGTAGCAGATTGATAGTGAAGAGTAAACTAGCATAATCAACTAAAAGCGAAAACCTTTTCATGTAAGTAGACTTCACAGCAAAAATGTGTTCTCTTAAGATGTACAGCTAAATTTGGTCAGTAGGAATAAAACTTTGGACTTTGTGCGATACTAAAAGAGTAATTCATCAATACTGCACTTACAGGGACTATAAACAGTCAGAGAAAACCACACATCATCAACTTGTTTTTCTAAAACTGTCAAACATGGCTCCGTTTCAACCTCTGTTGTTGAAGGCTTACATTTCATTACAGTTTACAAACCGGCTAAACTAAATTCCCTGAAGGTTTCTTCCACTGGACGAGATTCCTTGCTTGATAATAAGCCTCTTCCTAAAACATCTTGCTTATCCCCTCCCCCAAGTACATCCGCCAAAGAAAATGCAAACTGAAAATTATAGAATTATATTGTTTGGAGATTGACATTGTTTTACCAATACATTTGACATAAATACATGAGCTTGAGATCAAATGCTGATTTTCGGTGGATTTCTCTTGTAATTCACAATGGGATAATGAGTCTCCACACACAAACTTTCTTCCAACACCTTAATCAAGCAGCCATTCTTCAATGATTGTTGGCAGGCTACCTTGGCCACCACATAGGATGGGACAGATATGCAAAATAAAAGTTAAGTCAATCTATCCTCACCTGCCATTCAGCTGAGTGTCAGTTTGGAGATCAGTAGCCCAGGTTGATTTCCCATCCCTCGCCGAATGGTTCTAGAGGAACTGGTATTTAAGAGTCCCACTCCCTAATTAAATCTTTAGGATTTTTTTATGTATCTATGTTAGACTCAGTATCTCATAAAACACATGAAAGAGCCACTTGCTTTCTGTAAATGGAATTTATCTCTTGTGTGCAGTGTTCCTTTTACTGTTTGTGCGTGTGTATAGTGCCGTTAATTAACATTAATCTATCTTAACCAATGCTGTCTACTCTATGCCTGGACAATGTTCAAAATTTATACAAACTGGAAAAAAACAATATAAATTATTTACCAATGTATAATTTATTTTGTTTTAACATTAATGCTTTATACACTTGCAAGTGATTGCTATCGACCAGCATTTACCCTCAATGGTTTATGACTAGAGTTACTTGCTAGAACCATGAAAATGTACGACTCAAAAGGCCATTTGGCCCATCATGTCTATGCCAGTTCCCTAAAGAGCAATCCTTTCCGGCCAACTGACCTGCCATTTTCCCTATCTCCCTGTATCTCTTTTTAAGATGCATATCTAGTTACCTCTTAAAGACCAGCATTAATTAGGCTCAACCACCATTCCCAGAAAGGCATTCTATATCCCAATTACCCCTTCACCCAGAAAATATTATGATAGTAATGTACTTGATTTGAGTTATGTCAAACTACTACAGAAGGGTACAAACAAAGGACACGTTTCAGCATTCAATGTTGATATTTCATTCCATGTTTCAAACATATTTATTTCAAAAGTGAATAAATTAATTAAATGACCTCAAACAATACAGTTATTAATAAGAAGATGAAAATATCAACCAAAAAAATCTTATTTTCTTGCCATTGTCAATTCTGAAATTAGAGTTAATAAAATAATGAAGTGCTTGAACCTACACTATCAGATAGTGCCAAGATGGGAAAATTAATTATAAAAACAACTCTCTACCTTGCCATGCACTGAGCACAGAACTTAGCAAATTCTCAATTACATCACAATGTAGTCCAAGGGGGGTGCTTGAGAATGAGTTCAACATGTAAACTAAATGGAGCATCAGCAGCCCCCTGTTAACACGGGGGCGAAAAACATTATAAAATGACGTGTTAAGGGTATTTTACCTAATAGCACTAAATTGCTCTGTGCATTATACTTGGAATAAAGCAACAAAACCATGGAATCAACTAGCTTGTCTTGGCTCCACCAGAGGACAGCCAATGACAGACTGGAACATTTTGTGAATTTTGTTCCTTTGTCTGTACCCCAGTGGCATATTACAGAAAGCCATTTTAGTTCCAGTATGTAGAATAGTCGATTTAACACCTCATTGTTCAAACCTTTCTTTCCCTTGTGAACAACAATACACATGTCAAGGTTTCTGTGTTAATCTTTTTTTAAAAAAAAAGGTAAATGTGGTAATATTGGATCAGTGATTTGAATACTGCCATTCTTACAAGGTACTCACGAACAGAGAAATCATCCTTTCAAGGCAGCTACAAACAAGCTTCTTCTCAAGATTCTTAGTTATTTTATCGTTCATTATCTTCCCTACCTCAGATACGAAGATGATTAGCCTGTAGTTGTACTCTTCTGTCTAGTCAATAAAGTTTTGTTTGGATTGGAAATTGACACCAAACATGGTACATATTATCAGAAGTTGCTGAAGAAACTCAGCAGGTCAGGCAGCATCCATGGAGAAAGGAAAAAGAGTCGGGTCTACAAGTAGACCCTTTGACTCTTAACTCTTTTTCCTTTCTCCATGGATGCTGCCTGACCTGCTGAGTTTTCCCAGCAACTTCTGTTTTTGTTTCAGATTCCCAGCATCTGTAGTATTGCGTGTTTTGTTATAGTACATATTACGATGCTTAGCACTTGGATAACATGCCAATTCATGTCTTAGTTTCAACCAAATTCTGAGGCCCCCTCAATTAAATGAATTAAATAAAGCTGTTGCTTTAAGGACTGGTGGCTGCACTGTGTTCGGGAAGGAGTTGAATGTGTAGCCTATCAAAGTGGAGATTGACTCACCAGCAGTAACTGTCGGAAGTGTGGGTCATTGAGTTTGACATACAGTACAGGCGACAACTTCTGAATGGTCAGCTCCACTTCCCAGCTCCATTGCTGTGGCAGACAACTTAGAAGCAGGATTCTGGTTGGTGTGTGTCTGGCGGGGGGTGGGGGGCCATGACCTGTCAGTGCGGGTGCCCCACCACAGTAGCTAGTAGCATTCTGCACATATCCCGAGCAGCACCTGGGCAAGGAAACGCTTTGTTCTGTCGCATGATAAAGGAGGTTGATCCAAATGCATCGCACAGACCCAGGCAATGAATCATCCCTATATTTCAACAAATATTATCATTATTATTATAAATATGACTGAGCAGGTGCTTAGATTTGTACACTACCCAAGCACAACGAGAAGCTCTGTAATCGATATGCGATGCACATTTCAAGTTCTCACTGAAAAGTTCTCACATCGTGCCTGTATTGATTTTGTTTCCGTTATTTCCCATCTCACTCTGCCTGACAATTAATGATATTAGAGTTCTCCTATCTCCCAACAGTAATGATGTATACAAATTTCCCTCCTATCCAGACTCTAGGACACAAGACAGTTAGACTCGCTCAGATTAGAGATAGATTAAGGCTACGAGTCTTGTAGCTCAGTGGTTAGAGCACTCGCCTTTCAAGCAAGAGACCTGGGTTCGATTCCAGGCAGGGCGAAACCTTGAACACACCTCCCTCGAAATAAAACCCATAAAATGTTGGTCATTTCAATCCACGACTGTTTTTGGGGCACTGCTGTGTGCAATTGGCTGCCAAGTTTCCCCCTCACATTTAAGGTCAATTCACTTTACAGTATATTCTGAGAAGCGCTTTGAGACGTCTGGAAGACGTGAAAAGCGCTATATTAAATGCAATGGTTATTACTATTATCCCATCTCGTGCATTTGCCTCAATGTCAGAAAAATTACCCCTTCGCTGGCATTTTAAATTTCCCCGCATCAGGCGTCCCACATGGACCTGTGAGTGAAATTGCCATGTTACTGTTGCATTGGCAGTTTTGCGCTGTGAGTCTATTACGAACAGATTTGAGCTTGATCATTTTATACAGCACCTTACAGCCAGTCATCAAACACAGATGTTTTGCTCAGCTGTTCAGGATTGAAACCCAGCTGTAAAGTCAGTTTCCAAACCCAATGCTCCCCCACCCCCACCCACCCCCCCCCCCACCCCCATTAACCCTCACACTGCCATAGAAGAGTTTGGTGATTAATGCCATCACCTGAGCCTATATAAAAAAAACTCACCCAGCGGCAGCAGCTTTCCCGCGGAATCCGCCCCAAACCCGCTCTCGGTGTCGGTCTCCGGCCCGTGGGCCGCACGGCTGTTTATCTGACGTCACCGCGGGCGAGGCGCTCCAGACGCACATGTGCAAATCGGCTTCACTGCAGTGGGGGGGTATGTGTCTGTCTCTGTGTGTATCTGTCTGTCTGTGTGTGTGTGTGTATGTCTGTCTGTTTGTGTGTCACTTTCTCTGTTTGTGAGTGTCTGTTGTGTGGATGTTTGTGTCTCCCTCTCTGTGTGTTTGTAGGTCTGTCTCTGTGTCCATCTCTCTCTCTGTCTGTCTGTCTCTGTCTATGTATGTCTCTGTGTGTGTGTGTCTCTCTCACTGGGTCTGTGTGGGGTGATTGGCCCTGAGAGCTGTAGCCTCTCTGGTGTGTGAGCCTCCCCTCCACTCCCCCAGTTTTTGTTAAAGAAGCTTTTTTTTTCAACAATCTAAACATGTGTTATTTCCTCATGTTTAGTTTTTAATCAATAAAGTGGAAAAAATGTACGTTAGAAGTTACCTGAATAGCACCGATCAACTTCCTGTCGTTTTCTGCAAATTCGCCAGCAATTCTCCGCAAAATCTCCTAATCTCCCCACAATTTGGGGCAAATATATCCACACTTTTCCATTAGCCCAGGTTTACCCACTCCCATTTTTAATCCAAAATTCATCCCTGGGGACTCTGGCCCAAATTGGCTGACGGGTGATCCAAGGTGATCTCTGATGGTCTCGGCCTGAGTCGGGCAGATCTGCAGTACTCCTGGGCACTATGAATGCCAGACTAAAACAGTCATGGGTGAGACTTGGAGAAGCAGAGCTGGCTGGCACTGTGGGGCTTGGATTACTCTGACTCTGCATCTATTAACCTTGAATGCCAAAGGGCAGGATGGTCCGAACTTCCCGCTGTCCTTAAACACACTTTAAAGTATAATAATAATCTTTACATTTGATATAGCACCTCATCACATTATCGAGACGTCTCCAAATGCTTCAAAGGATATACTATAAAGTGCAGTGACTGTATTTTTTGTGGGTGAAACATGCCAGCCTATTATGCACAGCATTATCCAACAAACAGTTGTGGATTGAGTGATCAATATTTTTTTGGAAAGATTATGACCCGTCCGAAAGCGATCTGCCAATTGACTAACAATATATTGATTTAGCAAATAGGAGTGACAACGCAGCAGGTTAGTATTGGCCATTAACCTTTCGGAACTTGATTCAAATCAAATCAAAACAAATTTTGGACAATCTCAACCCAGCTCCAAATAGGTAATGGGTCCATAGAAGGTCAATACTGATGCAATCTTCCCAGATTAGGGATGAAGGCCATTTGGAGAGTGGAATCTATGCCCTTCAATTAATCAGATGTTTGCCTGGTGCCAAGATTAAGGCACAGAAGTAGGAAAAGGTCCTATTCCTTTGGATTGGCATTCCTGAACCTCATGAGAAAATCACCCAAATAAAAATAAAACAGAACAATACGTGCCACCAGCAAATCTCAGCAGCTTGAAGCACATTATGTTGGCCGAGGAACTGACCACATTCAACCATCTGACTCGAATATTCTATTTATAAGTATTTGTGCGTTTTTCTCCTTTGCTTTTCTACAGTGATCATTCTGAGATCACGACATCCAAGCGCTTTCATGTCCATTTGACCTCTTAATTATTTTTGTGGCATAGAATTTTGCCAGGGGTAGAAATACCCTTCAAGCTGCTACTGTAAAAACAACGCACTTGGTGTTATATAACTTCCAATTAGTTGACTGCAGAAGCAAAGCCTTGATCCAGCGCACGCACGTGAATGCAGACCGCAATCACTTTTATCCCATCGGTCAGACCATGGGATATACTTTACAGGTAATTGCAATGTTTAAGTCACAAAACCATCTCTGTGGCAAAAGACCACTTGTCTTATATTCCGACCACCAAAGAAATAACATTGGTTTCATTACAATTGTGTATACACACTCACACAAAAAACATAAAACTTTCAACTCCTTTTTCAAGTTGAGACTTTGTACTAACATCAGAGGCCTCATAGTAGAAAAAAAACATCTGAATGTAGTTTAGTGTCTTTTTTTTAAATAAAGATTTGAAATTAAAATAGGTACATTGGAACCCGCCTTTGAGGCTGCCTGGTAGCTATTTGCTGCTCACATCCCCTTCATCTATTACTTTATAATAGATTTCAGTCAGAGGTTGCCCATTTGTTAGATGATCCCGGGATTCAGGGCTCCCCCTTCTTATGAGAGAAAATCATCATGCAACAAGTGATCCACTATGTATAGAGCAACAAAAACAGCAACACCAACAAAATTACATTTGCATAGCACCTTTCACGTCAGGAGGACATCCCAAAGGATTGCATTATAACGATCTGGTCCAAGCTTTAATAGCACCATCAGTCTTGCAGTGTTTTTTTAACTCTTGCTGTGGGGAAATATCCAGTAACTTATTCCTGTGGATGGATTCTAGAATCGTAGAATATTGCACAAATAGCCCATTCAGATCTTCAAGATTCCATTGATGTTTTCCTCCAAATAAGTCACCTAAACTAATACCACTCTCTTACTTGCTCTCCATTGCAGGATTAAATTGTTTCTTAAATAAGTCCTGGGTCCTGACCTTTCCCATCCTTCTCAGTGACCCATCCTCTCATGCTTCTGGATTCCAACCCTATTATTATTATCATTATTATATTGAATGGAAAAATAAATGCAATCTGTTGTTGTTGTTGGTGGTGGTGGTGGTGGTGTGATCCTTCAAGCTCAACTGCAGACATGACCTGTTTGTGCAAAAGTCCCACGAATTTCAAAAAACACAACTTTCATTTCTGATCTCTGAAACTGCTCCCCAATCCAAATGTTATAATAATAATCTTCGCATTTGATATAGTGCTTTTCACATCTTCTAAATGTCTCAAAGCGCTTCACAGAAAATACTTTAAAATGAATTGACTGTATATTTGTGGGCGAAATGCGGCAGCCAATTGCATACAGCAGCGTCCACACAAACAGTCGCAGTTGAATTGACCAAGTTATTATTGTTTTTTTTGAGGGATTATTCTTAGGCATGTGGAGTAAGGAAACTTGCCCAAGATTCCGTCCTGCCTGGAACTGAACTCAGGTCTCTCGCTTGTAAGGCAAGTGCTCTGACCACTGAGCTACAGGACTCACTTAAGATTTCTATTTGCGAGAAAATGTTATGACACAAGGTCAGGCAGAGTTGGCATTCACTCTCGTCTGCTCCATTGTAGAAATATGACTTTAGTGAAGACATCATCCCAGGGTCCTCCAGAGCATTTTCATATCTCAGTTTTGTGAGCATCGTTAGAATGCTTTAAGGATGCTCAGTACCATTGATCTGGTGAAATGCAGCCTCTGATGTTCCTGCTTTTGGCTTGAACTGACACATTTTCTTTCTTCAACTGGTATCAGTAAATGTCATCAGCATTTTAAGAAAATCTGTAATCTGATCCTGACAACTTTAAGGCAACTAGTATCCTTCCTTCTGTTAACAAACTATCAAAATCCATCATCCTCAACAAATATTCTATTTATGTACTGAAGCCTTAACCTCCAACCATCTGGTTTGTTGTCTGGGTCATTCTGCACTATACGCTTAAGATCTCTGTTTGATAGAAAACAAAAGGGTTGAATATTTCCTATGCCTTGCTATCTATCATTAACCTCTTTAATTTGTTAAACAGTCACAAGTATTGTCCATATGTGACCAGGACTCCCTCTGCCTCCTCATCCTCCTTGACCTCTCTGCTGCCCTAGAGAAGTGCTGCAGGTTGTCCTGCTTCAGGTCTTATCTTTCACACGGTCTCCAATTTGTCTCCACCAATGGTTTTTCTTCCAGCCCCCACACAGTCTTTCTCAAGCCTCTGTCTTCAGGCATCCCCTCTTCAACTTGTACCCTTGGTGACATCATTCGCAGATATAGGATCAACTTCCGAATCTATGCAGAAAACGTACAACTCTATCTCACTGCCCCCCACCCTCTGTTCCAGGACAACTGACATCCTAACATGAAGTCCAGGATGAAAGCCAACTTTCTACAGCTGAATGTCAGACCAAGCCCCTCCTGATTGGAGTTCCAAAGGGTGGGGGCAGAGAGGCTGCAAGCCCGGCCTCCGATTGTAGGGTCGGTGGGCAGGAGACATGGAGCAGCACAGTAGGAAGCCATTAGTTGATTTTTTTTATGTAGGTGTTACCCTTCCAGGGAGCAATACATTGAAATCTGAATCCCTGCTTTTTTCCCCATTTCCTCCAATACATTTCCCCTGCGGGTGCTTGTACAATTTTTGTTAAATACCCCAATCGACGGTCCTAGCAGCCATCCTAGCAAATCATTCCATACACTGACAGCTCTCTTGGAGTACAAGTTCTTTCCAACCCTTCCTTTTACTCCCCCAGGTCACAACGTTTAATTGATGCTCTCCTGTTGTGATTTCAAGATCATGATTCTCAAGGGAACGTTTAAATGCAGCAGGAGAAAAAAACCAAAAAGATGTTAATGATATTTCTTCACGGCTCAATGGGCTGAATGGTATCATTCCATTGTACGATGCTGTATAATTCAATGATTCTGTTATTTAACCAAAAACATTTTCAGGCAATGTTAATTCAAACAGAAAAAAATACAGCAGAGCCATCAAATGGTGCTGCTGACTTTACACATTATGGGAACTATTTGATTGAAGTACATTTGAGAGAGAGAAACAAATGTACTCTCATTGGGACCAGTGTACATATCAGGTCATCACATAAAGTACACTGTACTTCAAAACAATTGGTACTTACATACAGTACAGTTCCTGTACTGTATTATAACTGTTTAATTCAGTCACAATGTGTACGCATGTAGCATCAATTAAATTGCATACAAATAGTGAATAATAAATATATAAAAGAGGTACTTTTATCTCACAATGGACACAATGGCATAACATTTCTGACCTGCAGGTGAAATAAGTTTCCACTAAGCATAGGCATAATGAAAAAACTGTGGAAGTGGAATGCTGGGCACCGTGGGCGAACCGGCTTCAATTGGAAGTTGCCCGGCTGCCCTTGTGAATGATTCCTAAGGTCCTAGGTGATTGGCACCTGATACTTATCGCTCGAGATTCCGACATCCGTATATTTATGGGCGTTTCCACCGCAAAATGTACAGTCAATTCACTTTACAGTATATTCCTCAAAGATGTTTGAGATGTCTCGAAGGAGTTATATCAAATGCAAGGATTATTATTATTCTTCGAGTGTATAACCGCTCAGACCAGCCAATCACCGCTCCATTTTACCTGGAAGCTGAGATCTTTCTGGGCACCATGAGAAATAATAATGATCTGGTGATTTTAACTTCTGAAAAAAATCTGCATTCTTTCAATGTTAGGATTAGCATTTTCAGGATCTCAATTACATTGCTGTTGAGTGGACATGCAGATTATACCATATCAGATCATCTACTATAAGGAAAGGAAACCAAAGCTCATAAAAGTTACCTACAGAGGTACAGGTGCCTGCAGAATGTAGGAAATAGCTTCTGGAAATAATGTCCTTCCATGATTAATGGGAAATCTGCGTCAGATTTAACTGAAATCTGAAAATTATGAAATTTCCATTAATCAATCCAAATATGAACAAGTGATGTTTGTCTTCGGTAAGAACCCATGTTACATTTCTAATGGTTCAAGCTCAATTTGCTGTTGATTTTGGAATAAACGCCACACTGATCCATGTCTCAACAGAACTTGGAAGAACAGTTTTTTTCTTAAAAAAGGAGAAAGTATCAGTGAAATAGAAAAATAAAGTCGGGGCAGCAAGATTGATAATATCTCCTCAGCAGTTCATCTAGTTCGTTGAATTTAGAGCATATTACAAATCAGTCAACCCTACCTGATTCCCCCCCTACCACCACTAGGAGAATGTACTGTATATGCAAAAATAAGTCAATGACTTCCAGCTCAGTAAATATGAATGTATAGAAATGTCGCTGTATTACAATTGGCAGGATGCTCTACAATTGTGGACCATATATCCTGTTTGTGTTAAAGACCTTTGGCAGCTAGAAAAAGTAACGTATAAAGTAGAGAGAGAGAGAGGTTTGAAGCAGTGACTCCTGCGCCTTGGGGCGTCCTCCTGATGTGAAAGGCGCTATACAAGCGTAATTTTGTTGTAGTTGTTTTCAGCTGATAAACTTTTATTGGAATGAGGCGATAGAGGTAGTATCTTATTCTCAAACCATTCAATAATAAAATTGAATGTAGACAAAACAGTCATTGTCTGGGTGAAGCTGTGATCTAAGATAATGTTCTCTGCTGCATCAATTTTGCACCAACAAGGGAAACAATGAAATGCAATTACAGTATTTGGGCCTATCTCTACTGTGTCTTCTTTGTGGAACGTACCATCACATCCTTGTATCACTACCAAAGTTAGTCTGATACAAATGCAAGACACTGACATTGATTGCAGATAACTGTTTGCTTCGATTGGAAAAGCAGCCGACCTTTCACCCACTACCAGCCACACTCAGCACGAATATCAAATTGAAAGCAGTTTGGGATATCTAATGTAGCTCAAGCACGTTTTAACCTTTTATCAGAACCTGGATCATCTTTCAGATGCACCAAAACAGTTGAACCAGAAGACCTAGGTTTAGTGTTGCAGGAGGCAAGTTCAGGATAGACCACAGGGAGTATGGTAATTAATCAGATGGCAATTTATGATTGCAACAAGAAAGGGTGGTCAAGGTCAGGATACTCCAGTGTTTGAGTTGCCAGTGAGTAGGAAACTGCTCTTTTCTGACCACATAAATTGGAGATTGAGTAAGGATGGAATCAAGCTCAGCTATAATGTCCACCCTCATCACCCCAAATTAAATAAGTCTATAGGCATTCACTATGCATAAACTCAGACATGATGAGTGTCTACTTTGATAAGGTGATAAGAAGGAAATTGGCTCATCCACCAGCAAAAACATCAAAGGACCTCAAGAGCATAATTACAAACACTGAACATGCTCATTTGCCATTAGGTTCCAGGCTGCAACACTTTCAGGTATTGATTATGCTGGATAGAAATTGTGTGTGTGTCTGTGGCGGGGAGGGGGGGGGAGGTGGGGGTGCAAAACCAGGGGCCATCAATATAAAATAGTCACAAATGATCAAATAGGGAAGTTAGAAGGAATTCCTTTATGCAGAAAGTAATGGGAATGTGGAACTTACTACCACAAGTTGTTGTTGAGGCAAATAGCATAGATGTGTTTAAGGGGATGCTAGATAGGTACATGAGGGAGAAAGGAATAGAAGGTTATGCTTAGTTGAGTAAGGGCAGGAGGGGATTTATGTGGAGAGTAAACGCCGGCATAGACCATTTGGGCCAAATGGCCTGTTTCTGTGCTGCATATATTACACACAATTCCAATGTATAAATTATTCAAGCCATGCTCACATTCCAGATTCTTTATTGGAATTCCAAAGTAAAACAAGTACATATTTTATATTCTTGATAAATGATGAATTGTCATTTATAAATAAAGACTCTTTACAAAGATAGCAGTGACTAACTGATAAATCAATGGATGAACGGCTCGTAAACCCACCCAAACCCACTTATGTCTCAGGAGCTCCCAGTTGAGTGCAAGACGTTCCTCTTGTGAAATAGGAGCAATGTGTTACCCTAAAATCTAACAACAACGTGCATTTATATAATGTCCTTCTCGTAGAATAATATCTCATCAGAGGTAGCAAAAACAATCACAGTTTTTAAGCTATTAGACACATTCTATAGCATTTCATTATTGCATTTTCTCGTTAATCATTTTATTATTTGGTGCAAAATAATAAGAGACGGGATGGTAGACTGGGTTACCACTCCATACTTTCACTGCACTTACCTTATTTCCAAATATCAAGGAGTGATGGAATGAGACTCTCCTCTCTCTCACGATTGTCAGCAAAATGAACTTTGCCAATCTGAACACATGTGGGTCTGCAGCACAATGCTGCTCACAGTTCAGAATAAATAAAACAATAAGGTGGCAATCTCACTCAGGCAGGTCAAAACCAGCGGCAAACTATCCTATTCCTAACAATATCGTCCCTCACTTTGATGGACAAGATTCATCCCTCCAAAAATAATAATAATTTTATGATTCTCTGAAACTCGTTCTGATGAGATGTCAAATGAACATCAAATTGTAAATAAACAAAATGCACAGTACGCACGAATAAACCATCTATTCGGTGATAAAAGGGTTAACGCCGCTTTACTTTTTTCCCCACAATATTTGGTTACTTATTGTCACCGCTATAGATTTTCAGGGAGAGGTAGTCCAATACGGTCCTCAACAAAACCATTCCCGTTTCCAGATGTGGTGCAGAGCTCCGCACAGATGTGCCCAGATTAATGGCACACAGGTGAATGAGAGGCCCCTGCAGAAGCACACGTTAATAAGAAAATAGTTTATTTTCCCAGGAGCTGATCCAGTATTAAGTTGGATGTGGTACATCGCAGGAGCTCCAGCCCAAAAGGCAGATCCAAGTCATTGGGAAATTGCTCAGAGGCATTCTTTGCAGAGCGCAGTTTGCCCTTCCCGGTAATTCCTACAAGGACAGAGCCTTCTGTATTTAGCGAGTGATCCGGCGCAACTATAGAGGTGATCACTTGCGAGATAGCACTGTTTGCGGGTGGCCTCGTACGCAGGGAACAAGTGGTTAACGCTGGTCAGCGTGCGGTTACAGGTAAGGCCCAAGCTAAATGCAGTGGGAGAGATAGTAGGAAAACAAATATGGAATTATTCAATGTTCACAAGTCATAATAGGAACTACCCAACATAACAAAGAATGAGACAGAGCATACCAGTGACATGTCATGTTGGGTGCCAAGCCAGATATCACAATGTGCCTGCTGCTCTTCGTCTCTCCACTAGAATATACAAAAAATCTTTCCAAATGCCATGCCTCACAAAAGCAAAGATTGGGAAATTACTGTGCATGGGGTGACATGAGAGCCAGAGTGCAGGCCACCACCACAGTGCAGGGCCTCCCTGAGACATCTCTGTTCATGGCCTAGGACTCCAGTTTACGATGTTGCTCTCCTAGCTCATTCCTTCTCACGGAGTCCAGTGAAGACCATTTGTATTGTATTTGCCCACTGGCCTAAACCAGCCAGTAGGTGGCACATGAGACCGCTTCGAATTGAGCCTCCTCCTACCCGGGCCAGTCAGCATGCAATCAGTTTGTACTTGCCATGCTGGAGCAGAATGACTGATGTCCCATCGGTCCAGCCAAAGATGATACTATGCATGCATCTCATTGTATTCTCCTTGGCTGCTTTCATGCATCAGTCGCAAAGTCAATTTAAATGTGCAATCTATATGGTTGATTTTTTACTTTTGGTATGACTAGGGTTTAGCTGTGCGCGTTATATAATAGCTCTGAGGGAGTAAGTATATTGAACATGTTTTGATAACTACAACCAATTAAAGGTTAAGAGCTTTTGCTCCATAAACCACATGAGACCTGATAAGGATTTCACTTTAAGCATATAAAAAATAATAGCCAACAATTGGAAAGGACTGTCCAGCTTTAGGTTCAGGGGAAAGCTTTAACTGAAAATGATAGACAAGCAAAACCAAGCCTTTAATAGAATTAAGATGGTCTGATTATTGAGATATTGAAAAATATATGTTTCAGATGGTGCATACTCTGCTTGGCCCAAGAATAACTGTGCACAGAGTCAATAAAGGAAATCATATGGCTGGGATGTGTAGTCTTTAGAGTGAGTACTCACTTGGAGAAGGTTTTGATGCTGTTGATATAGTAGAAGAATGCTGGCTCACAGATTAAAGCTGCTCTCTGACACACTTTGACACATGACTCATTATCCTGCCCCATATGTAGCACTGCAGCACTGTGTGGAGGCCAGACAGGGGGAGAATCATTGCAGAAGTCCTGGTAGGGAGTAACATAAGGAACTTTGAGATAGAAAGATATAGGCAGCCAGAGAAAAACAGAGCGAGAGCGCGGAGCAAAGGCATTGAAAGAATGATTGGTGAAATAGCAGAGAGGACAGAAGATCAGCCAGGAAAAAGGAAATTAAAAAAATTAGACACGAGTTAAGTAAGGAGGAAACTATTTTATAAATGTTAGGTATCTCATCACAAACAGTTTAATTCCATTCATAAAAGTTACCTTTGTGTAAACATTCATCAGGGAGGAATTAGGTGAGCAAAACTGCACTGTGCTTGCTTAGTTGGATGGCACTCGACAGTCCGAAGGTTCGATAGTCCAAAGGTTCGATAGTCCGAACACACAAATTTCCTATACCCGGGGCGGTTACCGTGGTTACCGCTCGATAGTCCGAAAATAAAGTTTGTTAATCCGAACATTTGGTGCGATAGTCTGAAGGTTCATTAGTCCAAATGTTAGGGTTAGAGTTAGGGTTACAGTTAGGGTTAGGGGAAGCTTCGGACTAATGAACCTTCGGACTATCGAGCTGTAACCGCTTAGTTCATGTGCTGATAATATGGAGCTGAAAATCACTTAATAATCTGCATTTGGGCACTGAGCTTCACTGCTCCATTCCGCTGCTTAAAGAGACTCCTGATTGCCACCCAGATACTCTGCATTTGCATAGTTGGAGAGCAAAGGCTTCAAACAAGTCTAGAGGCAGCTCACCCTCCCATTAAGATACAATGTGTGCATCACTGTTAACATCCGGAATGGCATACTCCATGGGTAGATGTTAAGCAACAAGGAACAGGTTCTTTTTCCAGAGTAAAAGGGGGTCTTTTGCCTGTGCTGGGTAATTCCTACCAGAGTATGATAATAATAGTAATCCTTGCATTTGATATAGCGCTTTTCACGTCTTCTAGATGTCTCAGTGATGTAGTAATAGAATATCAAAGTCAGGTAAACAATTGCTTGATTAGATAGAAGTCTTATCCATATACAGAAATTCAAGCATCAGACATATTTAATTTACTCCCATAGAATGAAAGAAATGCACAGCACCAGCAGCGATTCAGCCTGTGCTTTTTGAAGTCCTATTTCCCCATTGTAGAGTATTGCATTAGATCAAACCCCTTTCTATTTTTAGTACTTCCACTCATATTGAATTAAGTAAACTGACGTGATAAGGCGCTATATCAAAAGCAAGGATTATTATTACATGTAAATGCATTCTTCTCAACCACTCATATTGTATATAATTCATATACTGTACATCAAACATCAGCTTGGTTCAGTTAGTGGCACTCTTACTCTGGGTCAGAAGGTTAGATGGATGTAAAAAAATCCCAGAATACAATAAAAAAACAGAGCATGGCCAACAATCCATCATACAAAATTGGTCATTCAATTCATAGTTGTTTGTGGAACCCACAAATAGGTCCCACATTTGCCTACAAATAGTCACTCCACTTGAAAGTGTTTCCCTGTGAAGCACCTGGGACACTTTTAATATTACAATACTATGCAAAGATCATTATTATCAGACCTTCTCATTCATTACCACTGCACATTATTTCACTGGATCAATCCATTTCATTCACTATCATACTGAATTCCTCTTCCCATCATACAGAATTCTAGTCCAAATGTGAAATATTTAATATCTGTGCATTTAATGCTCGGAGCAGAAATTGTAATGAAATCTACTATTTAATTTCACCTTCAGACAACCTACGTTGAAAGATCAAGGGTGAGAAATTCCTTGTGTGGTTCAATGTAGCAATCTTGATAAGGTGTGCACTGAATGTGGTTTCAACATTGCAAAACACATATTTTCAAACTGAGCAGCAAGAGGAATTTCTTTGCCCCAAATTCCTTCCTTGAGGAACTTTTTAATTGTCCTTTTTTGGGTTTTGAGTGATTAATAATCCTGGGGAAAGAATTTTAAAACTTGCCTTTTGCTGCAATCCTGATTCGAGCCCAAAGTTTCCTGGCAAATTAACTGCAAAATGTATCAGGGCTGAACTAGTCTCAACTTTAGCCCTGAGTAATATGCTATACAGAGGAACTCAATAGAAAATGAGAATAACACTGCTCCAAAAATAAAAATGCTATGCACCTGGGACTCATTCCCAGCATTCAATGTTTACATGCATTCTCTGCCTTAATGACCCCAACACAGCACATTTCTTCCCCTCCCAATACTTAGAATCAAACTGGTAAAGAATTCCTCACACAGAGGGTTGGTGAACATGGATTGCATTCCATGAAAGCCCATAAATGCACAAGCAACGTTTAAAAGAGAGATGGGTGGATATTTGGCAAATAGTGCTACAGTATTAAGGAATACAGAGAAAAAGGTAAATGATGACTGTTATGATGGCAGCAATGGAGCAAGCAGAGTCCTCGAGCACAGAACTACCTGCATGATTTCACCATAATCGACCTGAAAGTCAAAAGTCCGCTTTTTAAACGTTCAATCAAACCAAGCCTGATCCAAAGCTCCAGCTCTGGTGATATCATTCTTCCAAATCTTAAAAACACAGCAACTGATTATTCTTCCAAGTTCCAAACAAAATGTTGGCTATTTTATATTAATATCCCACTCCTCAAAATAAAAGCAGATTGTGCGTGGGGTTTCCACGTAAGTTGATGATCAGGGTTTTCAAGGTTTGTCCTCCCTTGATTAACTCGGGACTAATTGTGATCCAACATGTTATTCATGGGAAGATAACTGATATTTGAACCAGAATGGGTAAATGCGGGGAGATACACACAGTTCCTTGAAGCATCACAAATGAACCTGAAATCCACATACACGTAACCAGAAATCACTGGGAACACTCAGCAGGTCATTCAGCATCTATAGAGAAAGGAAAGTGAGTCAACGTTTCAGATCCATGACCCTTCGTCAGAATAGTTCATCACTTTCTTTTCTCCATAGATGCTGCTTGACCTACTGAGTGTTCCCAGCGATTTCTACTTTTGTTTCCAGGCATCTGCAGTATTTTGTGTTTAATCCACATGTACATATTCTATTGGGCGGGCAGTGGGGGGGGGGGGGGGGGGGGGGGGCGGAGTGCTGGATAGCATTCAGAAACATAAACCCAAACTGATTTGCAAATATTACTAACCCACCTACACCCAATGCTATCTCAGCAGAGGTCAATTAGCTCAATGTCAACCAGTGATCAAACCAGGGACCTTCCCGAGCAATATGGATAATACTTCTACCAAATATCATCTATACTATTCATTCCGCAAGTGGCTTCCAGTTTCAAATGTCAGCTCTCTGTATAAGATTGAGGGCAGAGATCCCTTCTGCCACATGGGCATTTATACAAATGTAATTTTGTTGTTGTTGTTTAGACACTTGCAGTGGCAGAACTCAAGGGGGCATTGCATTGAAGAGCACCTCTCCTGGCAGCAATAATCTCTGTTAAATGAAGATTAGATAAATATTCAGCAGCTTTACCCAATAGATTTATATTTAAAAAAGTGGGGGAAGACTGCCAAGTCTAACCTTGTTGAAGGCTTTTAGCATGATTACAAAAAGCAAATGTGTTTAGACTTATAGACAAGCAGACTTGCATATAAACACCCCAAGGCGAGATTCCACAGACCCAATAAGGCTGGTTTTCAAAGTGCCACTTAATTCAAATTAGATTACTCCCCAAACTGTGCACAAGAAAATAACGTGAACAAAAAAAATGATCTTATCTGTAACCAACTGAGCTACTGCAATGGAGAAGAATTTCAAAAACTGATCTCATCAAGAACAAATTGAATTAAAATAATGGCCTGGGACCAAATGATTTGCCCATAACCTTTCCACTGCTGATTTGCCTTTGCAGTGTCCAAACATTCCCATCAATAGGGCATGTGAAATTTTGGTTGTAAATTTGTTCGGGGCATCTTTAACTGTACTGCAAAGGCATTATTTACGAGACAGGTTTATTCAATCACTATCCGTTCAAACAAGAAAGAAAATGACGCAACACTGCGTGCAATAGAACCGTTAGTGTCAACACAGCAGTTGTTATGAATCATGAAGCAAATGTTCTCATCTAGAAGCACCTATTAACTAAATTACAATTTGGGAAATATATTAAATATACAGTATACTTCTCAGATATTCAAATATAAGTAGTCTATATTGTCCCAAAATATACCTGAATCTACAGAACATTCAGCTGCTCCATTTGCCACTCAACTGCAAGTAGTCAGCCTGGCTCAGTGGGTTGCGCTCTCATCTCTAGGTCAGAAGGCTGTAGGTTTAAACTCCATGAAGTGATCCCATAGCCTTTGATGATGTGCCAGTGCAGTACTGGGGAGCTGCAATTTTGGAGTTACCATCTTTCAGATAAGAACTGAGGTCAAATCTGTCTGTTCCTCAGCTCTTATTAAAGATCCCTCTGACACTATTTGATTTTTTTAAAAAGTGAAGGTGGTCCCAGACTCGTGGCCAATTATTATTTGGATTAATCAATCATTCATCTCATAGCTGTTTGTGGGACATTTTTTGGTAGAAAAAGACAGTCATGGTTTCTTAGAAAAATAATCAAAACAGTGCTATCATAAATGAAAGTTCGTAATTATTCATTCTTTCGTAAAATGCAATGGAACAAGTTAGAAAGTTATAGTCAATGCTGGCAATCTGAAAACATTAAGCATGCAGACAGATTGCCTGACCCAAAGAGGAATGGATAATTGAAAGATAAATAAGTAGTGTTTCTCCATTTCAATCCAAGCTAACAAATAAACTGTGCCAAGTAAAATGAATTTGGCCAGAGTCAAACTAGACCTACTGTTTCTCTAAGATAGTGTTGTGCAATCCTACAGTTTAGTGATTCATAATTGCCAAGGATGGCTCCACCCATTATTGCTGCTTTCATATATGAGGAGGCTCTTGTATTCCTGGAGAAGATTCAAGATAAAACTCATCTTTCTCTCACCTCAGTCTCCAATTCTTTGACACAACATTATGTTGGTTTATTAGTACCATGATCATTTCTCCTCTAATCATTTTTCTGTGTTTTTTATATACAGTACTGTACACTGAAAAGAATAGTGAGGTCCACAATGTGAGTTGGAGTAATAGCCCATAGGCTAAGCATATTCAAACACTCATAGATGCAGTTAATTATATAATTAACCAAAGGAAAGCATTACACAATCACTTTTAAAGGTGGTTAATGACACACTTAAAGGAAACATTAAAGGCATTTGAACATGGTTAACCCATGGCCATTAGCCAAAGATGCATTTTGATCAAATGTCATTCTTTAGAACTGCAGCCAATGCACTGCATCTTAATGTCTCAGACCAGAACAGTACTCATATGTGCACTTAACTTCCGAATTCATTACAATGAGTCTCTCTGTGAATGGAGTCTCTCTTGTTCTAAGCAACGGTTTTCTAAGATGAAAAAGAATTAACACTGCTACAAAATATATGTATATCTTTTAAATGTGTTGGGTCATATGAAGTTCATATTCATCAAAGTCTAGATATTTTAATCTACAACAAAACTAACTGCATGGACAACCAAACACACTCACCAGCCAAGAGGCAGAAGAATTGTCACATTCTGTTGGAACAAATGTTTCACAAGTTTATAGTTTGAAATAAACAACCTGGAGATAATCAATATGTTAACAACCATTTGAGTTGCTTCTCAGCCCTTGAATATATCAAGCCGATGTGTCAATCGCAATTAGCATTGATATTATTCATGGTAACATTTGGGGGGGAAATGTTGATTTATTTGTTCCTTTTGAAGGGATTCTATTATTACAATCATTATTATTTTTTCTGGATAGTCTCTGAATACTCATATTTGTCTTGCTTCCCTGCTCATGGGAGGAATAGTTGTTCTCATGAGGGAGAAAAAAGTGGGCGAAGTAAATCAGAAACATATAACTGACATTTCCCTTGTAAATTACTTGTGGATGTTGCTCTTTGTGAAGATCAGACACACTGCATCCTAAAGTAGAAAAATTCCAAAATATACAAACCCATTCTTGGTTTAGACACCAGTATTTCCATCGTCAATGGGATGCTATAGAGCTAGACACTATGTGTAGAATGGGTGCGATCTCAGAAGCACAATGAAACAAGTCAAATGAACAGGCAAATGTTTTTAAATCAAAGAAATCCTATCATCAGCTAAAGTCATAATCCAAAACTTGGCGGAATAGCTGAAATTTAGTAACGATTAAGTGGGCTGGGTACTCAATGGGTGAAATGAAATGCCAGGTACTCAATAGACCAGTGGGAATTGGATTGGTACAGTTATATATGCATGTGCTCAACATGGGACGTTTTATTTCTGTCATCAAAAATGTTACGTCAGCATTTTGCTTCATGACCAGCTCTCTTGGGGTTGTGTTCTGAGGAACATGTAGATTTTTCACTCCACGGGAACACAGATGCCAACAATGCATCAGTTTGAAGGCAGACACATCCCCAGCCAGTAATTAGCTGCCTGTTAAGCAGGGAATTAATTCCCTTTAATCTTTCAGTCACCACGTGTTAGTGTTGTTGTGTGAATCATTATGAATAATTTAGTATGATTTCGGAATACAATTTTCCGTTCAATAAAGTTATTTCAGTGACATCCAGAAGTATCTTTTGAGTTGCTGTAAAAAGCATCAACTGATTGACCTTCTCACAATTCCCATGAGATCCTAGAACATCCTGGCCAACAACCCTCCAGATACATTGGTCGTTCACTTCATGGCTGTTTATGGGACCTCATTATGTGCTACCAGTTTTCGTACAAATACACAGTCACTACATTTTGACAGAAATGACTCTGTGAAGCGCTTTGAGAAGTTACAGTGTTATACTTACTATAATCAAATATAAGGCTTAAACTCAGAGTGGTTACATTATAAGAATGATGAATCCACAATGATGAATCCAACACTGCAAGCTCTCACCCACCACTAGCAGCAAAACAAAAGAGAATGAAAAAATAAACAATGTCCATAACAATCCCAAGAACAGATGCAGATTAAGAATGAGCTGCAATCCACGTCCTTTGCACCATTACATAGTCTGGGGGCCATTTGTTTTTCCAAATGAAGGCACTTACGAGAGTGATGACATTTATAGTTACCAGAAAATAACTGTTACACACATTTATTTACGAAAAACAGCACCAAAATATATCCTGTGGCGATTACGTCATCTGCTAAACAAGAGACCACAGGGGCACACTGGCCAAATCTACGGTACATTTACCGTTGAGATCCCTATCCATTTCGGATATTCAGTTACAGAGCAAATGGCGCAAATTCACTTAGCATGGTATCTAAATAGCACTATAGCTGGTCCGCTTTGAACCGTTAAGAGGGCACGGTCTATGTCAAACTGTTTTTTTTTGTTTGCTTCTCCTTTTTCTGGTCAACCACTCGGAAGTTGCCACAAATCATGTTGTGCACAGACACCGCCATTCTCCAGGGGGTGAAAAACAACAATCAAAATAAGACCAGAGAAACTGGGAGTTTTATTATCTAAAAAGAATCTGGTTCGAGGACAGAAGCATCTGGTACCCAAGTCAAACAGAAAGCAAAGAATAACTGTTTTTACATTTCCCCCCCACTATTTATATTTGTCTAAGTTTCCGTCCTAGCACCCCACTGTCATCAGCCACACTTATACAAGTATCCATTACTCTTTCATAGAGAGATTAGTTGATCAGGCATTACAGCTGAATGCTATTTTATCCTCACCCAACATCTACATTTGTCCAACTTTGATGGGGAAGACACAACAGCCACACTTGGGTGGGGATGTATCTATTCAGATGTACATTAGGATCCCTCCTTAACCTATTGTTCCTCACTTTAAACAAAGTAAACGAAAATCAACGCAACCCAAGGATTCCAACCCATGACTTTTTAAAGTTTGTGTGTCCCATTGTACAACAGTGCATTGACCCATCAAGAAGTTCTGGGGTTTTACATTTGACAAACAAAATCTTCATCAGTTGCTAGCCCACGAGGTATACAGTCAATTCACTTTACAGTATATTCTGTGATGCGCTTTAAGACGTCTCAATTAGGGGATAATGCTCTATATCAAATGCAAGGAATATTATTATTAGGCATGTTCAAGGAACGTTGTGGGAGAAAGACAGGACACCTGGCAATTCCACCATCCAATTACCAAGCACATCGCTGCTGAACTGACCCCTATTTAAAATGTAGGCAGAAACCAGAGCATCTAAAGGGTTAAGCTCCACACTGCAATTACTGTATCGGAGCTCATTTTGAAAGCTGGCTACCTTCCTGAGGGACAGCATTTCAAAGCATCGGTAATGCACCCAGCACATAATTGCCCCCATTAAAGTGGTTCGGTTACACTTTTGTTCAGTTTCACAGGCTCCCAGGAGAAAAGCCGCTCACCACAGGGAGCGTCTTTCACACGTCAGAATCACGCAAATGTCATTTCCTTTTTGTGACACTTGAAGTGAGTGATGGTGCTACTTCCCGCTTTCAACTTACTTGGCAATGTGCGGATCTAAGTGACCAGCCGGGGCCAGTCGCCAATTCTATATAGAGTTAAGCAATTTCAGGTGTCTGGCCGATTTGATCCAACTCCCCACCTGTCTTGGAAGAAGCCAAATTCTTCAATTGGCAGCTTTGAGTCAATACAGATGTGCATTAAATTAAATTTTGCTATCAGTACTTGCTGTACCCACTCCTGTTAGCTGAATAGTTTTCGCTGTTTGATGAGCCAGACAGCGGGTAGGGTGATGGGCCAAGTTGTGGATAATGTCAGTCATTGTGGGGCTGAGAACGCCTGTCCTGGTCTCTGTTCTTTCCTTTGCCTCACTTCGCCTTTAATGAAGTGAAATAAAGATTAATGTCAGCCCAGACTGATGAGATGACAGTCTCCTCAGGCTGTTGGGATACGGGTCCAATGTGAAAAAAAATCTAGAGCAGTTTCAATCCATTTCCTAGTTGGTGAGGGTTATCACAGAAGCCTACCCTTCAGCACCAAATTGGCAATCCACAGATTGGAAATAGAAAATGTGGTAATATGAGGTAAAGCACTCACTTCTGAGGTTGTGTGTGAGACAGATCTTGCAATCTAGTAGTACCAATATACACTGAATCTATCGCATGCTACATCAGGAGCACAAGAAGTTCAAAAGGTGTTACATATAAGAAGCAAACATAGAAAGCATGGACAACAGGGACACACAAACAGAATAAAACCCAGCAAGTCAACTGTCTACATCTCTGGTTGCCACAACACAATTGGATGCTCGGGTCCCACAGCAATTCAGAACAAAGCAAGTTATAGAATGTTACAGCAATAATTGGCCCATCGAGTTTACCCGGGTATTTTCTCCACATGAGCCACCGACGCTACAAAGAATGTATAGCACAGAAACAGATCACTCGGTCCTAACAGTCTCCAGTTCCTTTCCTCCCTTCCATACCTGTCTTTTCCCCTCTCCCTCCTATGAAGATCTAGCTTCCTGTAAAAGACATCTACACCTCTAATCCCACTCGCCTGCTCATTCCACATACTCGTTTAATAATTCTCCTCTTCAAGCAACTACATATTTCCCTTTCAAAAATTTTTGGGTGGATTCTGTCTTAGCTGCTTACAAGGGATGAGCTATGAAGCACTAAATAAGCTCTCCAGCCCTGGTTAATTGGAGCTAATTCTACACTGACCAGAGTTTGACCCAGGACCTCCCTGGGTATTTTTAGGCCCAGCTGTACAATCCTTTAATCAGTCCTTTACCGACTGGACAATATAAGCACATATTTACTTTAATTTTTTAAAAATTGGAGTCTTGAAAAAAATTCAGAGAAACATCAGAAAACAATCCAAGAACAATCTCATCCCTGAATCTTCTTTCCTCTGATTTTGCAGTGTCGCTGATTATTCCACACAAGAGCTGAGTTCCAGGAGGCAATTTACTCCAAAGTCCAAAACATTAATTTTTTTTATATAAAAAAAGAATAAATCTCTTTTGTTTTCATTATGAAATATTATTGATAACAGTCATGGGGAGAGGACTGTTCTTGGCAGCGTTTTAACTCGTTAGTTGATAAATGCTTTGGCTGCTGCTTCTTGTGTTTGTGCGCCTAGTTTTCATTGCATCACAAGAGCTGCTCCAGCCTTGGCTGCTCTGGTCTGCCCTGCGGGATTGTTGGCTTTGTACAGCCCCCCAGTGGCAACTGCTAATATTTAAGTGAACAAGCTCTGTGCAGCCTTGAAACTGTCCTGACGTCACCTCCAAAATAGTAACAGGGCTCCTGCTTAATTGTACCTTCCACTGCTGGTGTGTCTATCGACCATGGCACGGTCAAAAAGAAGGGTCTCGAGGTGGGATCTATAGGAGGCTAGGGAGGTGGGGAGGCGGAGGGATTACAGGATGGAATTCCAAAGGTTGGGGACAGAGTAGCTGAGGGTGGGGTGGGGCCGATGATGGGGTGGATGGATCAGGGGACATGAAGCAGGCCGGAGCCCGCTGATCAGAAGTAGCGAACAGGTTGGTAGAGGGTTAGGAGGTTTCAATTAACATTTCAGATGATCATCCTAAATTTAAGGATTAGCTTTCAGATCTAAATAAATTTCTCAACGCATAACAGCAGGAGCACTAAAATAACTTGGGTTTCTTTTTAATTAGCGTCTAATCACATCAAAACTTCTCAAAGAACTTAACAGTAATTGCTGTCTAGTGTAGTGACTGTTTTTGTAGGCAAAAGTAGCAACCATGTTGCCTACAGCAGAACAATCATGTGGTGAATGAGGCATTAACCTGAATGATTGTTGGCCACGACACTGGGAAAAAAACATTTTTCTCTTCAAGTATCATCATGGAATCCTTCACATGAAGAATAGGCGAACTGACTGTAACCTAGTAAGAGAGACACACAGGTAGGGATAACCCTGTGCCTGGAGCTTTAAAAGGATAATAATCACCGTTTACAGAATCATTCTTCCTCATTCTTTAGCCCCCCATCCCCACTGCCACCCACACCACCACCACCTTTATGAAAAAGCACCAATAGCAAGCAGTAAATAAATTGCCAATAGGGTTTGAGACAACACTAGATCAGCACAAATGATCTGAAGAGATTCTCATCTTGAACTTTCCCTGCTGGATCCTCTTTCGTCTCTCTCGACATACCCCCCCAACCAAACCCCCTGCAGCATGGTGTCACTAACTGCATTCCACTAAGGCAGTAGTTCCCTTCAATGGAGGAAACTCAATTCAGTTGATAAAATCTTCAGCGTTGTGTTGTGATTTTCAGAGGTATAAAGATGTGTCAGGGAGTGGGATCTGAGATCAGAACAAGCTGTGTGAGGGAGGAGATACAATGCTTCCAACACAACGTATGAAACATTTATGTCCTACACAAATTGTGATAAACTTCTACTATAATCCTCTTTACGAGATTTGCAATTTAATATCCATGTTCTTCAGCCAAATCCATCAACAGAGATGAGAGAGATTCCCAGCCTCCCTTCACCCAAACTAACTCAGAGACGCTCAAAATCCATGTGTATTCACAGACACCAGGACTCAATCAGATGTGATCCAGTCATATGAAAATCATTCACTCTGATTTGACTTGAGTCAACAACCTTAAACTCTCTATCCTCTTTACGCATTGTAAACTCCATTGTCTTGGTGAACAGCTTTGAGATATTATCGAATGTGAAAGGCACTATACAATCCAAGTCATCGCAGCTGAATGAGATAAGTAAATATCCCGCCAGAACAGGCAGTGTTGGACAATAAAGAAAATCTAATTGGACTGTACAGAGCGGTCGCCAGCGAGTTGCTCACAACAACAACAACTTGCATTTATATTATGCCCCTCACATAGGGTACCATCGCAGAGGGCTTGAGAAGCCTTTCCCCACTTCAATAATTAACGTAAATTCCATACAGACGGTGCTCAGTTATTCTCACACATACCTGATGAGTGATGTAAGCAAAGACACGCTCCAACATTCCCTCGCAGGTGAACTCATACGGAGTGTACGGCTCCACCTAAACGGCAGTTGCAATACATTTATGTGCTGTTAAACATCAAATCCTTCTTCTTTCTGCCCTTTCAGCCTCTAAAACAAGACCATTTGCAACTCAAAAGATTGGTCAGGAGTCACCCAGTGAAGTCATTCAACTCCAGAGTGAACCCATTCACACAATGCTGGTGAAAGCCAGTCAATCGAGTTAGTTTCAATATAAACCTCACATGTGTAGGTCGCACATTGGCATATCTGTCTTCACATTACACTGCCCATTTCCAAAGAACTGGACAAGTCCTACAAGACTAGTCTTGCTTCATACATGCACACATACAGGCACACACACATGTGTACCCTGCGTGTGTACCCACTCCTGAATCTAGCTAAGGAGGAGCAGAGCTTGGCCTATGCTCTAGTTGAAGGATGTGGCTTGGCAGGGAAAGTCAAACAAGTTAAAAACACTAAATCCCCTCCAGGCTCTATTGGTAGAGCTGTTGCCATGTGTGGAAGTGACCCATACAGGCCTAGAAGGTCCTAGGTTTTATCCACAGTCTCTATTGATTGAGTTGAGGTGATTGTACTGGTTACATTTGGCCTCAGTGTCCATGCTCTGGAGGAGAAAATTAAGCCATGCTTGCTGCTGCATATTTGTTGATCAGCTTAAGAGCAGCTGGTACATAGGAGATGTGCGACTCAGGAGGGGAAACGAGCAACATACCCTCAAAAACAAGCTTGTTTTTTACCCCCAAGCAACTGAGTTCCTTTACAGCTTAGACCATTCCCAGTGTAAGTACCACCCTGCAGATAGGGAGTAAGGCAGAACCTCTCCAATGGACTCTAATAGTAATAATCCTTACATTTGACATAGCACCTTTCAACGCCTTGGGACATCCTCCCGACGTGAAAGGCGCTCTACAAATGCAATTTTGTTGTTGTTATCACATCATTGAGACATAGCAAAGCGAAGACACATCAGCGAGATGACTCTTCCTTGAAATGCAGAACTGAAACGGAACTCACAGCACAAGGGAATGAAAATGCAACTGGCTGCGACATTACACCCACAAAACACACAGTCTCTACACTTTACAGTGTACCCTGTGAAGCATTTTGTGACGTCTCAGGATATGTGATAAGGCGCTGTATCAAATGCAAGGATTATTATAAAACAGAAACCACAGCCTAATCCTGAGCTGTCCCCCTGCGCACCCACCTTTCCAACTTGAAAGAAAGTAAATGATAAATGTCAGTTAACCTCTACTGCCAGCGCAGAGTTCACAGCTTCGAGCACCTCGGTGGCGTTAGTTATATTTACTGTCCATACGTGAGGCATTCCAATGTATTCTTCCGTATATGGATGTTGGGAACGGACCTGGAACACATGTTGAGACAAATGTGGTACATCTTTCAGTGTACAGTGAAAACAGGTTACCAGCTGGAGACAAGGGAGACCAGCCAGAGACAAAAAAGTTAGTTAAATGGACTTAAAAGATCTGTCTTGATCCAATAAAATATTGGAATACTGTAGTTTGAAATTTGTGTTCAAATCCACTCACTCCCTGGCACCTCCCTACCTCTTTGACTGGCACCATCCTACTCATCCTCCATGCCTCCGCCCCACCATTGGAAGTCACGCTTTCAGCCACTACGCCCCAGAGAACGCTGGAACATTTTCCCTCAATCCCTCCATCTTGCCACCTTCCTCTCCTTTTTCATGTCCCGCCTAAAAACCTTCCTTTTCGACTGAGCATTTAGTTGTTGACACCAGAATTACTTGTGCCAAGTTACTCCCTGGATTTCCCTCTAGCCTGAATTGAAATAACTGGATAAACCTTGGGGTATTCCTAACTACATCTCATTTCTTAATATGCTAAAGAATGGCATTAAAATACTCCACCAATACTTTGGTGAAAGTCTCAAACCACTATGTTTGTGCAAGTACCTCTCTCAGGGTAGGTTTTCCGTTGTAGAAGGCATTGTTCCGCGAGCTGTGAGCCGGTGTGAATCGAGGCTGGATGAACACACAGCCATGAGCAATAGCCTCAAGAGGAGCCGGTCCTTCATATGGAAACCCCATTCCAACAAACAGCTACAAAACAGTAAGAAGGACTCAGTAACAAAAAAGCAGCAAAGACACTCAATCCCCTCCCACCTGAAGGGGTGTACACACCATTCTGTACATTGTCTGCACACCGTCATTCCTCCACCACATAACTGAGATGGCCATGCTTCATATCTAAGTCACCTCATATAACTGAAACCACATAAACCAATTTTTGTACGGAGTAAGGGTCTTGCAAACTTCCATGAAGTGAAAGACCAATTTACTTAAAGAATTCCTTGCCCTGCCTCACCCTCTCTCTGTTAGTCCTTAAAAGCCTCTCCCTCCCTATATGCCCCAGTTCTGATGAAAGGTCGTGGACCCAAAACATGGACTCACTTTTCCTTTCTCCATAGATGCTGCCTGACCTGCTGAGTGTTCCCAGTAATTCATGTTTTTGTCTCACACTTCCAGCATCTGCAGTATTTTGCGTTTTACTTAAATAATGATTTGCCAAAAGACCAGGAGAAATTCCCTGCACTTTCCCAACAGGGTCATTAGATCTACAATGTTCACCCAAGGACAAATAGAAGATCGTGGGCTCAAACCATATCAGCTTGTGAGCTCAGCAGGTCGGTGGAAAATTCAGTGCAGTAGTGGAGAGTGCTGCATTGTTGGGGGTACGTTCTGTCCTTTTGATAAAGATTTTAAACCAAGATCCCATCTGCCTATCCTCAAGTGGATATTAATCCTTCAGAGTAAATCAATATGATGGTTGTTTGTGGAATCCTACTGTGCACAATATGGCTACTAAATTTGCCAACAAAAAAAAAGATCATTACTCTTGATAATGAGAACTCTACAGGGAGTTGAGGAACGTTCCACTGTGAAACACTATAAAGATGTTCTTTTAATGAAAGAATCAAGGTAAAAATGATAAGAGAGATGTTTCTGCTTGTTACAGTGATTACAAGCCAGGTGTAGCTGCCATCCGTTTGCACGCAAACCCATCATTCAGCTCCAACCTCGTGGACGGGTTTACACTGAGGAGACAGTGCGTCTTGGCGGCTGCGCCCAGCTGACAGTACTCTTTGTGGAGGTTGGAAAATCTCATTGCTACTTAAAGAATTTGGTCGATAATGATGGACAACTTGTGGCCCGTGCCAACTGGAAACTCATGAAAAAAAAGCAGAACATCAAAAGGAGCAGTCTTCTGTTATAAAAATATTGACTCTAGCAGCTGTGGCCAATTCCATCCTAGCAGATACTGCTGATACAGTCTCTAGTTCTGCAGTGAATAAATATTTCAGAAAATGATCTTTGTCTGACTAATATTTTCCAAGTTTTTTTTTCACTACTGTTAAAGATTCCGCCTTCTATCTTTTTTTAAAAAAAAAAGTGTCTGATTCAAGTTTGGATATCTCATTCCCAGAGATAAACAAAAAAATTGGCCACTGATTGGCCATCAGCAACTGCTCTAAATTCAATAACCAGCAAAATAAACTACCACAAGCTACAAGTATCCAACAAGACAAACTACCAGTGGAGTCCATAACTAGTAACATAAACTAACAGTAGGTAACTACAGTACTTCTAATCCCTGCATCTGATCATGCGTCATATGACAATATCTCATAAGCGCTTTGTGGATAATTGTCAAGTGTACAGACAGTTTTTGTAAGGAAATAGTGCATAAAATAGCACTATGGAACTAACATAAAGCAAGACTAGTTCTCTAGGGAAACAAAGACTGGGCACAGGTGAATGTTAAATGAACAGCTTCATGTCAACTGCTCAAACGTCTTTGACCATCAGAAAGAGATTTCACAAGCTTCTCTCTTTGAAGTCTCGTCAAAGGCTCTTTATCTGCCTCAAGATTAAATATATTCAGGTAAATATGAGAATATGTTTTGTAAGAACATAAGTCTTTGGCCCACAATTTGTCCTTCATAGTGTTAAAATATAGTCTGTTAGAAAGAGGCTGGGGAACCGAAAGGCCTCATTTTGTGAATTTTCTTACATTCATTTTTTGTTTGTTTCAAACTGTGAAATTACCTTTGCTTTCTTGAGCAGTTGCTGCAAATTGTCCTGTGAGAGGACACCGTGGTTTATGACAAAACTCGGTATCCTAGTTTCTCTCTCGGGGTCATCGTATACTGTCCCATGGATTTCCATTACCTTGTTGATAGTCTCAAGGTAATCATCCATATCCTATAAGACAGGTCAGAAGAGTAAAGGGGTTTTTAAAACCACTATGGATAAACCATCAGAAGAGGCAACTATAAATTCTTCTTGTGCTAAAATAAATCAATCAGTAAAAATACACCAAAGTACTTACAGCATCCAAGTCAGTTTGATTAGACTCATTAAGTGGCATCTTTAATTTCTGTACAGTTGGCAACATTCTGTACTATCCTGTATGTAGAATATTGATTAGAGTACTCGCTTCATGGGCGAGAGGACCCAGTTTGATTCCCGGGTAGGGTGAAAACTTAACCAAGTTTCCTTCCTCCACAAACCTGTTTACCTAGCAGACGGGACTTCAGTTTAAACTCCATGTGACAGCTTGAAAGCTATGCTCTGAATTTTTTTTTCACGGCTATTGAGTAATCTCGGAGATCTATTGCAAACCAACCAGCAACAAAGCGACCATCAGACTAACCTCACCGGACAGAAACTATGACAGTGTTCGTCTCTAGCGGTGGGTATAAACTGATGCTGGCACTGATGACTTCAAAGGTGTTGAAAATACAATCTCCCTTCAGACTTGGCCCTGCCAGAGGCTCTTGACTATCGGACAGCACTGCTGCGAGTCAGGTTAATAACAGCCATATTCTAATTTCACCAGCGTCAGAGTGGTGAAGCTCGCCCAGCTGTGTTAGTACATGGCACATTGCACTACCTGCCACATGTAGTCTTGTTTGCCATACACCACCGCCAGGTTCTGGCCTTTTTGGGCTTTGGTTTCTCTCTTCTCAGCTTCATCCAACTCCTCGGAGACAAACCCCATGAAGGAGTTGTCTGGCGTGTGAGCTGCAGCAAGCAAATTACATCCATTATAAACTAATTTCCTATTTGTTTAGACCCAAAACATGAGGCAACCATTAACAAAGCTAATATAAAACTAGCTAGTAGTACTCGCTAGCTTACTCAACACCAAAATCCATTACAATAATTCAATCTTCAACTTTCCACCTTCAATTTGAACCATGACAGACCTTATTAATAACAAACCAGGCTGTTCATTCCAATACTGGGTTCATAATAATAATAATCCTTGCATTTGATATAGCGCTTTTCACATCTTATCAATGTCTCAAAGTGCTTCACAGATTATACTATAAAGTGAATTGACTGTATACGTGTGGGCAAAACACGGCAGCCAATTGTGCACAGCAGTGTCCATCATTATCTCAGCCATTTTATTACTCTTCAAAGTTTGAGTGTGTTACACTTTGGAGAAAGTCTTTTCTTTTATACTTTCTATCATATAATTATAATGAAATGTCTTTTTGTTGATAAACCTTGACGAAGGGCCAAATCTCGAGAGTGCAGGACACCACCAGGACTGATAAAAAGAAGCAAACAAAACCAAACATGTGCTTACTTGACATCAAGCTCAAGGTTCAAAAGCTACAAGATAATAGGAAGAGGAGACAGAAAGATGGGGAGAAAGGAATGAACTGGAGTAGGGGACAGTTTTGATTTCAACCACTGATGGTTGCAAAGCGGAAGTGTGGATGGGTTTGTGGTGTTTGGAGCTTGGAGGAACAAAAGAGGAAATACCAGAGGAACAATGATCTAGAGTAGTATCCATAAAATAAAGAGACATGTAAGGTTGAGAGACAGAGAGAGAGAGATGGAGAGTGATAATGTTTGAACATGGCTGCTCAAACCATTCTAGGTTTGGTCAATAAACTCAAGGGTCTAGATAAATGCCTGTCTGATCCAGGCATAATGGGACATCAAATTCCAAAGCACCATTCCCTTTCATTCTTATTACAAAGAACTCCTGATCCAAGCATAATCCTTCCTGATCCAAGCATAATATTTCCTTGGCAAACTGTTTTTGTTTTTGAGCGAGGCTTGACTGTATGGAATATTGCACAACGCCGAAATGTGAGCCCCAGTGTACTATACAAACACAGATCTCAGGTTTTAAACCACCAAATAACTTGTTTCTTTTGTGGCCAGGACGTAAATGTACAAATGTTCCCGGTGGTAAACCCTTGGCATGGCGAGGCAGTCTGAGTGCGGTTAACACCAGGTTCCTGTAGTAAAGCCTGGAGATTCAGTCACCCAATAAAAGAAAATCAGAAAATCTTAAAGCAAAACTATTTTCATATAGCAATTTGTTGTTTACTCAAATTGTGTTTGCCTGTGTTAGAGACAGAGATGTATCTTTCTTTCTTCACCCCACCCCTGATTTTCTACGGTTGTTGAAAACAACCATCTTCTGAAAAAAAACATTGTACATCCACATATTCTATAATTCTGCACAAGCTTCAATTTTAAGATAAAAGTCTCATGGACAAACACTGTGTGGAATTCCAAGCCCCAGATAATTTCAGGCCTCATGAAGAGACATTATGGAGGAAAGCTTGTAAAGGAAAAGAAAGAGCTGAATAGAAAGTAAATACTGACTAATACTTTCAGATAAGCCAAAGACAAGGGACACGTAGGACGGTATTGTGAAGGACAGTTTGGGGATAAACACCAGTAAGACCTTTTTTAGGGTAATTAACAGCTGGTTAATAACTGGTTATCAAGTAGGTTCCAGAAACCAAGGCACTAGGCTCAGTTAAGAAATTGTTTGACGCTGCTGTGGGAGAAGAGTTAATGATTATTCTGGAAAGATGAGAACAAATGGAGCCAAAGGTTATCAGAACATCTCATGTAATCTTGTAAAAAGTGTGAATAGTATGGAACAATCTTTGCATTTATTGGTAAAGGAGGATAGCAAATTGAGCAATCTGGCCAGATGAAATCATACAGGCTGAAAGGGAGAGAAAGAGAAAGAGAGACACACACACGTGGAATGAGAAAGTTAGGTTCTCTCAAATTTAGGACAGTACAAAACAGAAAGCAGGTAGAGAATGGGGAGGGAGAACTGATGACGTAAAGCAAAACCAAATGCATCACTAATCAATTAAATTTGACAAAAACAAGTGTGAAATTTATATTATTGGAAGTCTAAAATATGGCAATTTATTTTATTGACAAATAAATACATTGCGCTAACCTACTAGAACAGTTCTCTAACACAATTTTGTCCTAGTGCACCCTCCACACTTCGCAAAGTAATTAATGAATGGCGTCATCTGAAAATGTAGCTTTTTAGACCCCCACATTCTCAAGCCACATCACTTGTATTTTAATAATTACCCTAACCATTTAGGAATCAACTAGATGCTGTAACGGAAAGAGAGTTGGGGTTGAAATTCTGGAGGGATGAGAATCATCAGACCAAAGGACATTTATCACCTGATCCTCTTGGATCCTGGTGAATGAGTGCTATATTAGCTTTAGCAGGGAGAGGTAAAACACTGTTGTAGAATAGGATATACACCTACTTTCTTCCTCCCCTGTGGGTATAATACAAAACCTCTCTTGTGTTTAGAGCAGAGTTCGAAAAACTCTATCATCCAATGCTCAATCCTTTGAGTTAACTTTTTTTGGAAGTCTTGCAGTGAGCCCTTGCCCATTCCTCTTGAGCAACACTCAACACCTACACGGACTTGTGTTTTCTGAAATGACATTGGATTTCCTTAACATTTTATTTCTTCAAATTTATGAGAGAGTTGTAATGATTCATTGGATATAAACTTACAGGGCAGAAAAAGCAGATGTTATCTCATCGCTTCCTGCAAATTATCCCACCAGTGGGGTTTCCACATCACCCTGCTCATTGCTAGTTATTCATTTCCATTGCTCAACAAATGATGGACAGCTAAGGCGAGCGGGTTTCCTGTAAGCAATTCCTTACTGCAGAGGAAAGTCAGCATATCTCACTATAACCTATGCGAGAGACAAGCAGAGGGGCCGAGATACAGATGGAGAGCGGGTGAGAGATTGAAATGGAGAAGGGAAGGAGAGAGGGATAGAGAATGAGACACACACACGTGCGGAAAGAAGAGAGAGGAGGAAGTGAGAAACAGATGAGGAAAGAAAAATAAATATTGAGTTGGAGAAAAGGGAGCAAGACACAGACAAGAAAGAGTGACGAGGACATGTCTTTGTGGTACTCACGGAACATGGTCATATACTGCTGTGGCTGCAGGTTCCAACTGCCCCAGATGGTTCTGAAGCCGTGTAAATTTGCATAATTCCTGTGGTTAAAGTATGGTTCCGTACCAAATGAATCAATAACCCGGAAACGGCACCTGAAACCAAGAACACCTGCTTGATATATCTCTTAAACATCTCACGGCTCACTGTGTAAACACAGAACAATGCCTTTACACAGAACCTCCACAGAAGGGATTCAAACCATTCTGTGTTAGTTAAGGATCAGTTACAACCAGTTACACTGAAATCATTGAGGTCAACGTTTGACTGGGACAAATATGTACCGGTACTCACTTCCTATAATTTAAGATTTGTGCTGATGAAAGCGAGTGATTGAACTTTCCTAACCAGTACTCCTAAATTAGGTAAAGCTCCCCCACAATGTCTCACCAATTATCCTTAAAACAAATTATAAAATGCTGGGTACAGCTCCCTTCTTCGTCCCTTCACCTCAGCTTCTCATTAAATAAAATCCAAAAACCCCTCCTCCCAAACATCTCTCAAATAACTGGAAATCTGCTCACAATGATGGGTTACTGATAACCAGTGGACTGAAATTGATCAAGCTTAGAACCATTGATTTATAATTTAAAAAATGCACAATTTAGAAAATTCTTAAATTAAGTTTTTCTTTTTTAAAAAATCCTACAGAAAATCAGCTTCCAAAGACTGGATTTAAGAATTTTTGAAAATTTTACTTGATTTCAAATTATTCCAACAATGTTCTTGAGGTTAAGACAAGGTGAAAATTTGGGCATCTGGTCTTCACTGGAAGAGATTTAGTAAACTAAGACACAAGAGTTTAGGTCGTAGAGTGAAAAAAAACAGCAGTTGGTTTTGCTTGTACAAAAGGCTTGTTGCTGAAGTAAATGATAGGAAGATGTAAGACAACACAATATATTTTTTTTAATCACATTGAACTGGCAATCATGGCAGTCAATGCAGAACTGCAGCCATCCGCCTGCAGATATTCATCCAGAGTAAAACACAATGTACATGTGGGGTTTTATGTTTTTTTAAATATATAAAAAGGATAGGAAAAACACTGGGAAAAGTCGAACAAAAGACGTTTACACGTGTACTTAAAATATTCTTCCAATGCATTAGTCTATCACCCAATAAGTTTGCACCCAGACATAAATCCCTTTCTGCTCAGTAAGTACAAATATGTATGTATGTGTGTGTCTATGGTTCCTATATGTAAATCAGAAGAGAGTTCTGGAGACCAGACTTCTGATGTGTGAATTTTTAATTCTTGATGTTTTTCAACAACAAGCAGAACCCCAACTGTAAATGCAGTTGGAACTAGCAGAGGATAATGCAGGAGACCTACTTGTATTCCTCAAAGGAGATGCCCATATGCCCATAGAGCTGTCCCAAGCCATGATAGTCCATGTACACCAGGTCAAATGGTAACGGACGAAGGATTGGGCAGTTACCCTTGCCTGGCGGTGTTCCAATCAGACTAAAAAGAAAGAGAGGAATTAGATAAATCTGGCTGCAATCCATCTCTAAAGCCACCAGGTCCCAGAGAAAATTGCTGTCCTTCAAGTCTTACCACAAAACATATGCTATTAATCTAATAAATGCTAATAAAACATATGTGTGTATGTGTGTCAGTGTATCTGACAATCATGCAACAACCAATTGACGTAGAGACGTGATTTATACCTCATTGGAAGATCTTGCATCTGGCAGTGTCATGGGTGTATAATGTTGGAGGGATCTCCAAATGCTGACGAGTTATATTAAAAATTAAGCCCCACAATATGAGGTATTCGAAATCATGAATCTACGTCAATCAGTTGTGACATACATTGGGACATCACGTCCGTTGTGATATACAGTTTACAATAATAAGCATAGTTGCAACGGGTACAGCCAGTATTATATAAATATAATCCTTCCATTTGCTAAATAACACCTAGAATGTCTCAATGTGATTTACCAGTAACAACTATCACAAATACTGACTGCTTTGTAAGAAAATACAGTTTGCACATGGAAAGATCCCACAAACTTCTGTAGCTCAATGGTTGGAGCACTGGCTTTACAAGCAAGAGACCTGGGTTGGACTCCAGGCAGGGCAAAACCTTGGGCAAGTTTCCTTACTCCACACACCCAATCATAATAATCCCTTAAAAAAAAATTGGTCATTTCAATCCACGTCTGTTTGTGGGACACTGCTGTGCACAATTGGCTGCCGCATTTCACCCACATATATGCAGTCAATTCACTTGACAGTATATTCTGTGACGCACTTTGAGATGTCTTCAGAAGATGTGAACAGTGCAACATCAAACGCAAGGACTATTATAGGGTTTATTGTGGTGTGCAGTGACAGCGTGTTTGTAGGCAAAATTATGAGGAAGTAGGTAGAATGAAAATCTTTTGATTTAACTGAAACTGAGACTGGAGGACTAATTTACTCTGATAGATCTTTACGCATCTGCTCATTGCAGTTCAGCTTAATCTATTTTGTTTCTAGTACTCAGGCACTGATTGTGATAAGATACTACAACAAATGCAAGTGTTATTTTTAACAGAATCATGTGAAGCCAGTGCGTTATTGTCTGCTCACACACGACTGACTATGTCATCTATTCTCCTCAAAAGAAGAAACGGATAAAAACATTTTTCTCAATTGCCGTGATTTCCAGAAATAGAAGAATGCACAAGAAAAAAAAACATTCACACCTCGACATTTCCTGAGCGACATCCCGTCAGGGAGGCTGGAGAGTGTGCACTGCAAGTGATTTATGGACCTGCCCTGTCCCATTCAGTGTTTCACATCTTTTGAAGTTTTCTCTTTGCTTGTTTTTACGCCAAGCATACCTCACAGTTCTCTCACTCATTCCTGCCAATCCATCAGCAACGACAGGAATGAAATATCTTTATATACTGAAGAAAAAAATGCCTGCTCCACGTGGAATTTGGCACAGAAAGTGACTGTTTTATTCTGTGCTTGGGACCATCACTTTGGATCCGATGGTGCAATGTTATTTTACCCGTTTCGTAATCACACTTAAAAACAAAGGCCAACCTGGCATAACCTCTGCACATGAAATAACAAATAGCAACTGCTCCTGGGGAATCCTTTCCATTCAAACTTTGCTATCAATCAACCTCAGCTTCACAAGCAAACCAAAACGCAATGCGTGTGCATGCGATGGCCCCAGGAACTGCCAGTCCAAAACAACTTCATTCCCAATTCACCTTAGCCTGGAACTTCCTGTACAATCAGGCAGGTACAGGCAAACCTTTCTGTTATTTCCCTTCTTGCAAAGAAACCTATAGATGCCTCCAGGTACCAATCATGTTCACTGTTTCCTTTCAGATTCTCACCTCCACTGCCACTGGCGCCAAGCAGCAGCAACAGCGCCAGGACAGGCCAAAGAAAACTCATTCACCAAGGAGAGGAAAACTTTTCGGCAGAACAAAAGGGAAAAGGACGAAGAGGAGGAGTCCGGAAAAGACATCCAAGACCTTGCTGTCCCCACCACAAACCTTTTCGAAGTACAGGTGCAACTTACCTGAAGCACTTTTGCATGTACCAACTCAGAACAAGGCACTGCAAGAGTGCCAACGGGCAATGGATTCACAAAAAGGACTCCTACCTCCAAAATTGATTGTATATTTGTGGGCGAAACGCGGCAGCCAAATTGCGCACAATAAAAACAAGGGGCTTAGAATCGTCGGAAGTAAAAGGATAACATTAACTTTTTTTCCTTTACAGATTCACTCACATGGATCTGTAAATAACAATAAAAACGAGTCTTGTGTTTGATATAGCGCTTCTCACATTAGGGGTATGTCTCAAAGTGCTGCCCAGAATATACTGTGAAGTGGGGTAACTGTATTTTCTAGGCGAAATGCAACAGCCAATTTGCACATAGCAGTATCCAACAAACAGCCATGGATTGAATGATCAATTTTAACTGGAGGATTGTTGACCATGACACTTGGAGAAACTCCCTTCACTTTTTGCATAATGCCATGGGATCTTTAATGTCCAGCTGAACAGACAGACAGGGCCTCGATTTAAAGTCTCATCCAAAGGACGTACCCTATGCAGTACATTGGGTGTTAGAATTCATATAGTCTAAGATGGTAGATGGGAGTATCATCTCAGACTAAACAAGTTCCATAACACAATGTGGGTCTAAATAACTATAATACAACCAAATACAAAATGGAATATAAAGACTATTGTTTCACTAACCTCCAGTTTCTCAGAATAACAAGGCTTCAATGTGCAGAAAAGGGGAGTAGGTGTGGAGGCTCAACGCCTAAATATCTCACTTGACATCTTAGCTTTAGAAATGCTGACAAGCTTCTGGCCTGGTCAGGAGAAGCCTGGCCACCTTGTCCTTGGTTTCGGAGAAAATACTGCAAAGTTAAAGCTCCCTCCAAGAAGCTCAGTTTCCTTTCTCATGCCAAAGACATATTTTTCCCTCTGCAACTCTCAACTCTTTATCAAGGCCAAGTCTGACAGAGATATGAACGCTGCTTCCATATCTGCAGAAGCTCTTCCAGTACCTCACACATGCTCCTGGACAGAATCCCAGAAAAAGCTCACTGTTTGATAGATGACCCTTCTCTAAACTCTGGCCTTCAACCTTTCTCTCTCCATCACAACCTCTTTATCAAGACCACAATGCTATTGCTCTTCCAAATTTTCTTTTCAACTTCCTCCTAAATTGCAAACACTATCCCACATGCTCATCCCCTTTCCAGCACCGTACTAGTTGTTTTTTTTAAATCATCGTGCCTTCCTGCTCTAACTCATTCTTTTCCAGAATTTTAAGGCTGTGAAACTTGATTTGTGTTTTTCTCTCCCTTAATGCGACAATTTGCAGACTTGGTTAAGCTTGGTTTCACCTACTCACTATGATTTATCTCATCATCTCAAGCCCGGTGCTGTCCTGTACTACACTGGCTGGTCATGTTGGTTTCCCATGACTCTATCCTGGAATATCCTTCTAGTTTCCTTACTTTGCAGGGCGACCAGTTTTACAATGGGACAATATTGCAAGGAGTGGTGATGGGAATCATTAATAATTAATTCACAAATAGAAACTCCTTTTAAAACTCCAAGTCACAAATAGCAACTGGAATCACATTGTGGAGACCCTGTTCAAACTTGATGCGTGTCCCAATCTTTGAAGGATGTAAAGCTGGCAATCTGGAAGGAGGAGTTCCAAAGGCCTTTTTTATATCTGAACTGAAAGGATCATTGGTGGCATAAATACTATAATTGCAGCAGAAGGTAATGTGCTAGAACCTAGAATCTTACCTCTGGAGCTCCACGAGAGAAAACGCTATCTTCACATTGTGTCCCAGAATATAAAGTGTAGCTATGATGTCAGCCCATTGGACTAGCTCTCCAAGCGGTCCCCCTCGGCCCACCAAAGAATTGGTCATCTCTCCGACTTTCCCACTCATTACACCAGGGTACAACAGGATCTAGAGTGAAAGCAACAAAAATTTACTGAGCTCAGTCACCATCATTAATGCCCCTTGAGGAGGTTACTTCCAATCTATTGGTGATCATGCTCTAGCTGAGTTACAAAACTCTTCTGCTGAATCTCGGAAGCACTCCAGGATGCTATCCGATTTGAAGGGCGCAATATGAATGCAGGATATTTAATCAAACCATTCTACTTTGAAGCTTCACTGGTTAATCATTATTTCTCTCACATGGATATGTGATCAGCAAACACATTACCCCCAACCCAACACAAAACAACAACCCAAAAACTTCCAGAAGAGGCTGCGGTGATCATCTGGATGTGTTTCACGTGGAATTTAGGGCAATGAAATTGCACCATTCATGTATGAACTCCAACAGGAAATAGGAGCAGGATGTTAAAGTGGGGAGAGGAGGCAAGGAGGGAAGAAAGACATCACAGCTATTTAAGTCCGCAACCAATATTCACACCTGCAGCATACACAAGTGACAAGGAGCAGGGAGGGAGACTGATTGATTTCTCTCCTCCCTACTTCTTATACTTCAATTCCTGATTATGTGCTGCGATGCTCTCTACAAACAAATCTTCACATTATTCACCACATATAAACTTTAAGAAAAACATATGGTGTAACTGTAATATACATATATTTGTGCGTGGACACACACACACGCGCATGCACACACAAAATATAGATATTTTAAACTTAACATAGAGTAACAGGAGAGACCACTGCCTTATCTATCCTCACATATGCATATGAGAGAAGTAATTATTAACCAGTTAAGCTTCAAATGAGAATGGTTTGATTCAATAACCTCTGCCATATCATTGTTTCATGGAGGCTCTTTTTTGCAATCAAACATCCCCATCTTTTCTCAATGTTTCCAGTATCTTTATTTCCTAAGCAACTCTCCATGTTCCTCAATGGATTCTGTATCTGTAGATTTCTGAGGCAGTCTATTCTACATTTTCACAACTCATCATGTGAATAAATATTTTCTGGATTCATGTTTATCCTGGACCTGCTAATGCATGTTTCCATGTCTCCTTGTTTAGCTAATGTATATTTGATTGTATTGCAGTTTACCTTCTTTTGATATTGAGGTGTCTGATAGTATTTCTGACCAATAACCTCTGCAGCTCTGCTCCACCTCTCCGCTAATCTTTTAATTCTGATCCTAATGAAGTTAATGCTTGGTCTTGGTTGATCAATAAGGTGGTACAGTGCGTTAAAGCTCCGTTGAACATTGGCCTGATTGAAAAGTAGAAAAAAAACTTATCAGACCCTTTGGACGCAACGTTCGTGGACTAAGGAACCAAAGAAATCTGTGGAGCAAATGCATTAGATAGTACAGTATTGTGAAAGAGCTGAGAATAGAGATTAAGATTGTGGGGTGCTATAGCTCAGTGAGCATTCGCCTTGCAAGCGAGAGTCCTGGGTTTGATTCCAGGGTAGGATAAAATGTTGGACAAGTTTCTTTACTTGGTTAAAAAAAATCAGCCTCAATATAAATGGGGGGGAAGGCCCTCCTCCTATCTTGTGGATTTCTATGGTTCCAAATGATTACGAATTCAACAACGATTCCTACACTTGTTTTCTTCCTCATTAATATGGGCAATTTGCATGAAGTGAATAGCGATTTGCTAAAGTAGAACAATGGCACAACAATTAAAATTAATTAAAACCAGAGGTTCAGAAAGTTCATTTTCGGATGCATTCGTTGTTGGGCAAACATTTGGGGTAAATTTACAACAGCAACAAGCAATTATTATAGCACTCATCATGCAGGGTAGCGTCCTGGAGCACTTGACATCGGTGAAGTCTGACCCAGAGCCTGGGGGAGAGGGAGGTGCACTGTGCGAGGATCAAAAAGCGGGATTTACAACTGTTTGTATGTCGCATAAAAGCAACATGTAATTGTGGCCCAGGTGTGAGAGTGCACAGGAGGGCAGCCTCCCTGGGGGTGAGGGTAATGTGGAGAGGGAACAGGCTGGGGAGGGTGTTGTTTGCTTGGAGATGCTGTGCGGGCGTGCGGGATGGGCTTCATTAAGGCAATTGGATTTCGAGCCCAAGGAGATTCACTTACCACACGTTTTTCCTCTCCCTTTGGTTGGGCAGACGCTGCGGTGCTGTTTCTCCAGACCAACACAGGACAGAAGTGCTCTCTCTCACTGAGGTAAATCAGGATGGAGCAGGTGGTGCCATCCACTCCGTAAAAATTGTAACAAGGGTCTGCCTGCCAGTGGGCACGCATCCACTGCTCATCACCGGTCGGAGAGAGACATCGAAAGAGGGAAACAAACACACACCATTAAGCTCAGACTTGCCAAACTCCCAGTAACAGGTCATCCTAACCAACGTTCAGTACAAGTTAAGCGTTACTTGAAAGAAACTGAATATCACACTGAGGCCATGCTGCATAGGATGAGAACAATGACTGTCCAGTGCCTTGGGAAATCCTCCATGGCTGAGCAGAGGGAGCTGGCAGGTTGGTAGGGGATTAGTAGGTCTCAAAAATAAGTGGGAGCGAGGACCGGGATCATGAAGTGTATTATCTGTGTGATGTGAAGCCGGTGGAGTCAGGCAAGGGTGGGGAATGATATGGTCATGGAGCCTAGTGCGGGAGAGGACATGAGATGCCGAGTTCTTCAGAGACATTAGATCCACTTTGAAAACTTATCTACTTCAGCAAAAATAGTATCAGCTTTCCACCTCCTGCCACTTAACCTCCCATCTCTGGCAGCATCTGTATAAATCACCATATGTAGCCCTTCCATGGCTATAATGTGCTTGCTTATAATAGCACAATAATAAAATTGGTCATTTCAATCCACGACTGTTTGTGGGTCACGGCTGTGCACAATTATCTGCCGCGTTTCGCCCACAAATATTCAGTCAATTCACTTTACAATATACTCTGTGAAGCGCTTTGAGACGTCTAGAGGACGTGAAAAGTGTAAAATTAAATGCAAGGATTATTATTATTATATAATGGCATCCAAATGTCCTTGTAACACTCCAAATGCGTCCAATCAATATTGTGTACAAATTTAATACTAGCTGCTTGCTCTTATATTATACATAAAATCTAGACTCTAGTGCAATCAAAAAAGGTACTGGGTATGTGGAATAATCTACCAAAATACAGTACCAATATCTAATAATAAGTAGAGGAACAAGATATGATAAAGGACTTCACAAAGTACCTGGAACTAAAATTATAATGGATTATTAGTGATGTGATGCAATGCATGAGTCCAAGGAATCTTTGAGAAGTTGGATGGGTCTCTAGATGGACAAATGGTCTATTCCTGCCTGAAGCTGGTACTGTGTGACTGGATTACGTTACTCCTTTTGCCGGCAGCTGTTACTAGCAAGATTTATGGTACAGCGACTCAGACAGTGCTCATGTTTCATATAGGAGCTCTAAATGTGAAAAGTCTAAATCAGAACCGTATATTATATAGTTTTATATAAAATATAAATATATATATGATTTTGTCTCTCTGCTGGAATTACTATAAAGGATGAAGTTCAACAGCAACTAATGAGAACAAAATAAGTGGACCCTGGCTAACAAGGTGGGGGCTATGAGCCAAAGGAATGCAGTGCTACTCTTTGGAGTAGCGAGGTTAGTAGATAATCATAAACGTAACTGCTCTCCATTAGGTTGTGTTTCAGGACAAATCTTACCAATAAACTCATTACTAAAGTAAAATCGCAACTCAAAAAGGACAGCTGTGAACTGCATTATTAATGCACATCCTAATAGGAAACAGGGAGAGTTATCCATGGCAAGAGTTCTAATGGGCAACTGCATTTAGCAATCCCTAGAGGGTCCTGTCCTGAGAGCCCGAAAATTCATAATATTTATTCAATAAATACGCAAAGGAAGGCTCGCAAAAATAATACTGTTCGTGAGTCACCCTCACGTGCCTGGCAGCTCATTGAGGTTTCACTTAATTTAATCTTTGTTTTGGCAAATCATGTGAGCTCTTAAGGTGCAAGTGGCCACCATGTGTATCCATGTTTTAGATATAAATCACATACAGAGACACCCACAGACATAGAGAGGCAGAGAGAGAGGCAGAGAGAGAGATAGACAGACAGACATACACAGCATTTGTGGCACCAACCATTCCACAAATTAAGTTATCCAACTTCATGGGACTATTGAAAGCTCTTTTATCTCATTTGTCTACGAAGAGTTGTTACAGAAGACGATCCTGTCGTCGATTGAATAACACACTAACCGAACAAACTAGTTCAAGAGAACACGAGTTTGCAAGTTTGAACACCAGCCTGTACTGATCTGAATCGGTGAGGTTAGGGTAGAGCGAGACATCAACTACATTTCCAAATCCTGGTGGTTGACCAGCAATCCCTGCTTACAGAACTCTGTAAAATAATTAGTGTTTCAAGAAGCAGACACACACATCACATACCTCCGCTTTGCCACTGCAGAAAGGAAAGGCGGAGTCATTTGGAATTTCACAGTATTCTGATCTCTGCTTGTCTAAGCAAAACAGGGGGGAAAAAAATTTAAATCAATACCTGCGTACAAAAATTCCTATTACAGTTTAGATCACTCTGTAGAGGTAGTTTCTAAGTGGTTTTCAGTAATGGATGGACCAGACCAATAACAGTACCATGTCACACTTCAATGGATGTTTTCTTAGTATATTTGAAAGTTACCCAAAATTCTGCAGGAGGTGAACATTTTGTGCGTAGGGTATCTTGTCGAGCCATTTCTGAATTGTCATGGAATCATAGAAATATACAGCACAGAAGGATGCCATGTGGCCCATCATGTCCTGCCAGATGTCCACGAAAGAACTGTCCAAATGAATCTCACTCCCTCCCCCATAGCCCTGCAAATTTGTCCTCCCCAAATATGGATCTACTTCTCTTCAAAGTTGTTATCGAATCAGCTTCCACAATTCCACATCCTTTCAGGCAATGCATTCCAGATCGGAACAACTCACTGTCTTAAGTTGGTCGAGTTGCACCAATGATTATAGGCTGCTGTTGTCAATACGCCTTTCATGTGCAGGCAAAGTTCCACAAACAACCATGACGTGAATGAGTACCTAATCTGTGGGATTGTTAGTCACCTCTGACAATCAAGCATCCCCCCCTCCCAGACTTTGAATCACTGCTCTCTGATTCAACTTGACTTGGTTTTGTATGGCCTGGGGGAAAAGAGTATAACGTTTGGGAATTTATCACAAACCACAATTTACACACATTAAAGTGTCGTTATGCCCCCCACCTAATATACGTTTTATTTATCATTTTAAATCCTCCATTATCACACATTTATTATCTGGACCTTCTTGAAACTCTTAGCTGCAAAGTATCAAGAAAATGGAGCGGGAGAGGGCTGTTTTGCTGGTTAATCCGTCACAGGCACATCAGATTGTAGGCAGGCAGATTGTAACCAGTGCAGGACTCTGAGAATGCTGCTGACTAAACTTTTGAGAGAAGCAGCTGCAGCAATGGGGAAGCAAACATAAAATTACAAATCCAAACAGACTTTTATTAATGTGCACTATTCTGGTGGCTGTTGTTGATTCTAAATGTCAGTGTGTCCTGGGGTTCAGAGTGCAGAGCTTGAACAGGGCTGTTCCTGTATGGTCTGCCGCTGAAGTGTGGAGGAACTGAAAGGGCCTTTTTCCAGGTTAATCCTTAGTGGGTTTCGGAACTCGTGCATTTAAACGTTTAACGATCGAGGGCAGCTGGTGAACATTAAACCTCAGCATGTGTGGCACTGCTGGGTTTACCCTGTAGTCACAGAGGAAGCCGCTTCAGAATATAGCGGTGGAGTTCATCCTCCTATTTACCATCGTGGACAACTAGGGATTCATTGAAAGCAACAAAGAATCAAGCAGGTCGTGTGACATTGCCAACTTGAAGTACAAACTTAAAAAACAAAATTAGATATTCCCTCACCCTCTCCGTGATGACTCAGTTGGCATTGATGTGTGTGTAGCTGAGCCGTAAAGACCAGCAAGGCCCCAGGTTCCAGTTACACTCTGCTGAGTTCACTTCAGTGCCGGACTTTGAAAAGGGGGAAAAATATATACAGCCAGGATTCCCATTCCCAACTCCCAATGTCAACCTATTAGAAGGTGTGAGTGCAAGGATACTAGGTGTGGGGAGTGCGGATATCAGGTGGGAGGGGTAAAATCAGATTTAATTGTTTTGTTATCCGCAGGTAACTGAGTCAACTCTCTTTACTTTTGGGAGTTGCTTTCTCTGGGTTCAGGGTTCCATGGTTCTATGCTGCTTGCCTGTTGAAAGCTTGTCCCAATTTCTCGTGTGAAATCACTGAGGGGAGGTGGGGTGAGGCAGAGAATCACAGCTTTATTCTGCCCTCCCAAACAGCCACACAAACATGTACCTTCCAGCAGAGAGCTTTCTGTATAGCAATATCACCTTCCTAACTCAGAGACTGCGGGATGATTGTATCCCTAACAAATACCCCAGCTGAAATCAGTAACACGCACAGACAAAGGATCGAACCTGGGACCTTGCGATGCGATGGTGAGTTTTAATGTACCGTAATGATTCTGCAATTCCTCTTTATTGCACAATAAACACACACTACCGTGAGGTGCAGCTGCTGAAATGCTGAAGGTGGAGAGAAAAACGAACATTTCGCCAGTTCCTCCAAGTACCTTTCTCCAGTTCAGGTTGACCGCGGTCCAAGTCCCGCTGCAACAAACCATCCATCTTCCTCAACATCTCAGACAGAATCCTGGCCATCGACTGAATGGCGGTGTCTTGACTGATGAGCATATTTTAGAAAATGAAGGCAGAGCTCTTTTTAAAAAAAAATTCACATTTTCCTTTGCAGATCTGAATCACAGCCGTTGCCATAATAAATCGTACGGTTACCTTACCTGTTCAGTGCGTTTGTTAGTCGCTCCAGCTGCTCAAGTTTGTCCTTTAAATTTAGAGCATTCAAAGAATCCAAGCTCTTCGTCAGCTTGTTTAGGGTGTACTGGATCTTGTCTGCAATTCAAAGTGTTAAACAATGTAGATCATTAAAGTATTTTGAATAAAAACATTAGTCATCCCAGCATGAACATTACAATGGGTAACAATTCAGTCGTTTACACTTGGGAGGTCCTCCTGATGTGAAAGGAACTACACAAATGTACTTTTGTTGTTGTTGATTCCCACAGATATGGGTACAATAGCCCACAACCAGCCGCACGATAACACTGGACGAAAGAGGCGTGCAATCACACACATCTTCCACTTACATCTCCACCACCAGCTCGATAGTCAGGGAGCAGTGCTGAGGTCTTCTGAACCGTCATGTCACATGGAGAAGGACCAGAGGTCAATTACTTTGCTTGTCGCTTTCTGCCGCAACACCTCTCAGTGACGGTGTTTGTTTTAAGAATGGTCTCCATAATGTTACACCATCTCAGTTCATCGGGCGATCACCGGGTTCAAAAATTATTGGCGAATCGCAGTCGCTCAACCCAACACACAGTAAGGGCTCCATGATTACAGTTTAATAACATCATCCTAATGATCTTATACTGTGCAGATGGTTAAATAACATTGACTCTTAAAAACAAACACAAGGTATTAAACAGAACTGTGAAGACACCCATCCATCGTATAACACATTGACTGTTACAGGCAGACTCACATGGTGTAACACTGAGTGGTACAGACACATGTGGTATAACATGGTGACTTGGAATAAACAATCGCATAGTATAGTTCAATAGTGCACCATGTTATCTCAGCTTCCCCATGTCCCCAGCAGCACAGCAGCCCTGAGGCAATCTCTCCCACCACTTCCATCAGCTACATCTACCTGCACATTTATGCACAAATCTATATTAACACAAACTACATTTGCAGCTGATCTACAATCCTGAGAATTTCATACCACGGTTACATTTATGTAGAACCTTTCAAGTAAAGAAATGGCCTCAAAGTGCTTTGCAGCTGAGATGTGAAGTGCCCTGAAAGGCACTCTAAAATGTAATGTTGTTGTTGTTGTTAATATAGGGAACCGTAATCTACAGCACCAACATCCCACAGGCAAGAGGAAACATCAAATAAGTTTGAACAAGTGTTGAGCCGCACACTCCAGGGGCACCCAGAGGAACATTTACCACGTTGGCACAGAGGCCCTGCAGAAGAACCCGAAACACATTTGGACTCGCACATTCTTTCCCAGAACACAGAAGTGGATTGGCAGTAGATCAAGCAAATTGATCCAGTCCACTTTGTTGCGGGCCCCTGCAGTTGCTAAGGGTGTCAAATCAATGCAAGTCAACAGCCTGGATTGTCTCAGACGAGATTGATTTCAAAGGTAACGTAATCAGGTCAATAGCAGAAGGTTTCACCAAACTGGCCCTCAAAACTCCATTACTCTAACTACCGGTGGGAGTGCTTGTTAGTGGAGATTTACTCCACCACTAAATCAAGCACAACCTATTTCCAAATGCTTTGGGGAGTTTGCTGTGAGGTGAATGAAGAAAACCTCAGCTTTTGGTCCTAGTTCTATAAACAGCTACCAGATGACTATTCCTGGGAGCCAACTTCAGCTCGCCATCAGAAAACACTAAAAATGCTGAGATCAAACTTAACCCAGTTGCCTTCTTCACTCCTGAATATGTTTTCCCACTGATTCCTGCCACTTTCGTGCACAATTTCTAAGAAAATATACAGTGTGGGGCTGAGGATAAAAAGGTACTAGACAGACAATAAAGTCTGATATACCAGAGCACAAAATGTTTCCAATACAAGTATCAAAGGTTTATTTCTGACAACCCAGTCAGTAGGTTTCAGATTACCTCAGTAAACGTTAGTTTACATTGCATTACCTGACGTTACTAATCCCTCAATCCCATAGAAAGTATTCAGTTTCCCATAAGCAAAGACTCCCAGGATAAGCATGCACATGGCAATTTTGGCAGTTAAGATTGCTTTTCGTTTCCATCAAGAATCCATATGTCCAGACCGATTCTACAAGCATCGTCACTGATGAGCATTGTCACACAGGAGGAATTAAATAGATGTTCGAAGAGTAGGAATATTAAAAGGTCCGGGAGAAACCAACAGAGTTGGTTTAAACAAGGTGGCTCAAATGGAGAAAGATGCCAGTGCAGACTTAAAAGGCCAAAAGTTATTTTTCTGCTATTTTTATTCACAATACTCAAATATTTTGACATCTAGATACTTCAGAAGTGCTCTAAATGGGTCTCCTTATCTCATAAACTATGATTCCATGGTACTGAGCACATGTACTGAGCACATGTCCGCTATACTAATATTATTTACTTTGTATCTAAATGCCACCCCGGCAATTCATCCCACACTCCAACAAGCTTCAAGGAGAATACTGTTTTCCTATCTTCCCCCACCTCGCACTCCTACATAGAATCTTAAATTCATGCCTTCTTGTCCTCGAATCACTTACCTATGGAAATAATTCTTCACCATTCATCCTCTCAAACCTTTTCATTATTTTGAACATCTTTATTGTATCCTTTAACCGTTTCTATTATCAATCAAAGTCCCTCAATTTTTATCAAAATTTCTTATTTGGTAGTGGAGTGGGACATTTAATATACAGTACTGTATTTTGTTCAAAGAATTAAAGTGGGAGGTAAAAGATAGATGCTTGAAACACTCAACAACAAAATGACACTTGTATAGCGCGTTTCACGTCAGCAGGACGTCCCAAGGCACTGGACAGTCACTGTGTCAGGGACTGTGTCCCGAGCTAGGGACGGGGTGGGGGAGGAAAGAGGGAGATTAGGAGTTGCTGATGGGACCATCAAAGAGGAGAGTCTTGAGGCGGGACTTGAAGGAGGCCAGGGAGGGGATGAGGCGGAGGGACTGTGGGATGGAGTTCCAGAGTTTGGGGGCAGAGTGCCTAAAGTCTCACCCGCCAATGGTGGGGCAGATGGGTCGGGGGACATGGAGCAGGTAAGAGCCTGCTGAGCGGAGGTGGCAGGCAGGTTGGTAAGGAGTTAGAAGGTCACGGATGCAGGGTGGGGTGAGGTTGTGGAGGGCTTTAAATGTGAGGACTAAGCTCTTGAATTGGATCCTCCAGATGATGGGGAGCCAATGGAGTCAGGCGAGGATGGAGGAGATGGGGAGTTTGGAACAGTAGAGGACACGGGCCACAGAGTTCTGGATCACCTGCAACCTGTGGAGGGAGGAATTGGGAAGGCCAACAAGCATAGTCGAGCCGGGATGTAATGAAGGCATGAATGAGGGTTTCAGCGGCTTTGGGGGTGAGATAGTTGTGGAGTCGGGCAATGTTGCGGAGATGAGGAAAGGTAGAGCGAGTCATTGTTTGGATGTGGGGGAGGAAAGACAGTTGAGGGTCGAACAAGACACCTAAGTTCTTGACTGGCTTGGTGAGGTCGAGTGAGCAACCATGAAGGTTGATGCTGCCAGCGCCTGATGCATGAAGGCACTCTCGCGAGCCAATCAGTAGAGCCTCTGTCTTGTTAACATTCAACTGTAGAAAGTTAGCTCTCATTCAGGATTTGATGTTTGACAGACAGTCTGTCAAAACAGTAGTAGTCCTGTAGTCGAGTGTAGAGGCAGAGAGATAGATTTGGGTGTCATCCGGATACATGTGGAAGTTAACCCCATGTCTGCAGATGATGTCACCAAGTGGGAGCATGCAGATGTTGAAAAGTAAGGGGCCAAGGGCAGAGCCCTGTGGGACACCACAAGTGACAGTGTGGAAGAGAAGCCGTTGGCGATGGGAGAGGTAGGAGTTGAACCAGGCAAGGTCCACGGAGATTGAGGAGGGAGGAGAGGCAGTGTAGGAGGATGGAATGATCAACACTGTCGAAGGCAGCAGAGAGGTCAAGGAGTGGGATTGGAGCAGGTAGCTCATCCAGAGAAAAACGCCAGCACTGACTTGCTGAGTGAAATGGCCTTTCCGTATTGTAACATTCAATGATTATTTAAGGACTTTTAGCTATAGTTTTTATTGCGAGTAGTGGAGTAACCAACTAGCCTAGCAAAGGAAGAACCTCACAGGCCCCACAGATAGTTGCTACTCAGTTTTCAAACTACTTGTCCATGGAGAATGCAAATTTAATCCCAAACTGTACCATAGCTAGATCCCATTTCTTGTTGGGCTAGTTATTCATTAATTCAGGCAAGTGAAGTGATGCATAGCCTTGCTGGGATCTTCATCCTTCTCAAAACTGAGCAGAGAATCGAGGATGGATCTTTAAGTAAAGAGGTATATTTAAATACTTCAAAAAGAATTGCTTGAACTTCAGTTAGTCAATCATAGATTACATGGAGAAGCATAATAAAAGTATAATTTTTTTAAAGTTCCATAGAACCAACTGCACTGAATTTAGTACTGAAACTTAGCTTTAAAAATATACAATCTTTGTTTTTGATGCTGAAACCCTATAGTCCTCAGAGGAGTAATAACCACTGATGACGTGATTTTATAAAAGTTTTTGTAGTTCCCCTTCAGTAACACTAGATATTATGGTATTCTTATAGTGTGTCAGCACCATCTGGTGGTATAGAAGCAGAACTGTAACAAACACACAGTCCATAGAACCACAGATATTTGAAGCACAAAGTGAAGCCATTTGTCCCATGTGTCTGTGCTGGAAAGAACTGTTCCTGAACTCCGATCCTAACCCCTATTCACAAGATTACACAAGATCAAAGATGGTTCAGGCCATTTGAATTTAGTCAGCCAGATCTGCCCAACACCAGGATGACACAAGATGGTTTGCTTCTCACCTCAAACTCTAATCTTCATGACCTTAGAAAAGGAGCTCCTCTATTCTGCTCTACCACAATGGCCAAAGTCTCTCCTGACCAAATGTTTGATGTCAAATGATTCGTCCCAATAATGCCCTTCCTACATTTCCTAAAATTGTCTGCCTCAAAATTTGCCTCTGCCTTTTCACCACCTCTACAGCATCTCCTGTTCCTACTGGTTTTCCTTCCTAGAACTTTATGGTCTGGGAGTCCTGGGGACAATAATAATAATAATAATCCTCACATTTGATACAGTGCCTTATCATGTCTTAGAGATGTCCCACAGAGCTTCACAGGATACGCTGTAAAAGTGCAATGATTGTATTTTGTGGGCAAATGCGACAGTTAGCAGGGGTGAGTTGGCAGAAGGACAGTGTACATGCTGGAAGCGAACAGGAAAAAAGATGAGATGAACAAACTAGATGTTGCAATGAGTTGAGATTTCAATAGAGTGAAGATAAAGTAATGTGACAATAGGTTTATACTGACAAAATTAAGAAAGACACAATGGGTGTCAATGGACTGAGGAAGGAATTGAAAGCAGATGATTGTTTAACTGATAGAAATATCATTTTCTTTATCCTGTCCTGAAGTTCAAGAGAGGTGCTAGGCTAGGAGAGTCTTTGTAGATGTTCGAGTTGAATAAAGCCCTGAACAGACTTGCTGAACTTTTCAGTGAAATTTACGGACGTCAAAGGGAGGAAGTGCATTTGAAATTTGTGTTTAGTGGAAAAGTTGTAGGATGTGATGCCGAAAATAGAAAGTTCATTCACTGAATTCTTTAACTATTAATAACGATATAAAAATGCATCATAAGTCATGCGTTTATTTGAAGGAATGATGAGGAAGTTATTAAGTGTAATTATAATAGGATTAAAAACCTAATGTATAATTTGCTGTCATGCCAAGGAGCTGCATGTTGCTGAAATGCTGGCACGCTGATTTCATTTGCTCTGGACTATTGCCTGGCGCTGTATGCCCTCCTCCACTGCTTACATACCGTTAGCCACTTATTGGCTGCTGCGTGTCTTGTTCTCTTCAAGGGACTCTTTGTGGGGAAGATGTGTTGTATTCTGGACTTTACATTCCCATTTTCTTAATTACGAGTTGAACTGAGTGCCAAAATATGTTCAACGTCTTCAGCTGCCTTCAGGTCTGAGTTTGGAACTCGCACGTCCCATTTCTTGACCTGAGGGCAGCGTAGATTTGAGCATAATCAATGAGCGATTAAAACCTCAGTGAACACTTTTAAGGCTTCATTAAGTGTCACGGTCTGTGAGGATCATACTGTACTTCCTTTTTAAAGATTAAAAAATATATTTTTCTTCTCGGCTCACACCATCTATGAGTAAAACGATGGGTGGTCCCTCTCTAAGAACTCTCCTGTTGCTCAGCTGAAACCTAGCACCTGGGCTCAGGGTATAATAATCCTTCCAATTTTCCTTTATACCCCGTGGGAGGGAGCCTACTGCTGCCTCTCACCTCATTGCAGAGACTTCAGCAGCTGAAGAAACCTGGTCAAGCTGAGAAAAAACAAGCCATAGAAAGACAAACAACAGAAAGCAAACAGGGACTTGAGGTTTGTGATGTTCCCATAACAAAACAGCCTTGAACCAACGAAGCACTGATTCCAGTTGGAATTAAATACTAAGAATAAGTAACTACAGGACAACATGGGCACCATATGTAAAGAGGCTATTGATCCAGTTTAACTTTGGGTCAGTTGGGTTTCACAGGAAGGTGGAAACTTGCATTCTTTCATAATTACGCTTGCAAGTGTGCCAACACAAACCTACACATGTTGTGATTGGCAGGGGCATACACACGAGCTGCCGAAAGGTTGGAATAAATTATTACCTGATTAAGCTAAGCAGTTTCATATGCACGGGAAGCTGCTCGTTAATATCCTCTGCGTGAGAGTAAAATTCATTAACCAGAATCAATTCAGGTAGCTTCCCGACTGTCTCTGGTGGAATTACATTGTGTTCATTGTGTGGAAAATCATCCACCAGATCCAAACATCTGGAATGGATGTCCAGCTATAGAGGATGATCTAGTCCAAATGCAATGGAATTTGCACTGGATATTGTCAGTTCCACGGCTACAATACACAACCTTCGAGGTCGACTGGCGTTGACACTGAAACTCCAAGAAGTGAACGTGTGGGAGAGAATTCTCTGGAAACGTACGAACAGGAAGCTCTCCCACCAGGTCAGCCTTGCTTGTTTTGTAAATGATCACAAGAGACAAGGAGCCTATTGTCTGGAAAATGTATAAGAAATTTGAGCTGCTCCAAACACAAATATAAATGTCCAACTATCCCTTCACCCACAGCAGTGACACTTTACCTTCAAGGTTCAGAGTGGGATGTCCCTCAGCAATCTAACCAAGCCTTCTTTGGGGCATTTGCTGGTGATCTTGACCACGATATTGGTTAAGATGATTGACTGAGTTATTAGCCAAGGTTAAATAAGATGAAGATTACCCAAACTAATCTCAGATATTACTCATATCAAATTGATACCGATGGATTGTAAATAAATAATAATTACTATTATTATTACAAAGCTCTATCTACACTGACACATGCATGCTCCTGACAAAGTCATCAAATTTAGGAGACTCACACAACCCAGAATGATCTCAATAAGACTAAGCCAGACGAACAATGTACAGTAGTTGCTGGCAATATAGAGAGAAAAAAAAATTGGTGTGCAAAGTTTTATATGCTTGGTTGTCTTACCGTCTATAGCTCTCCTTTTCGGTGTCAGCTGCAACTTCACATTGTGGTGCACCCAGAGTGCTTGAAACAGCAGCAGGGATATAGACACCCCAAGACCCAACACAAAGCACAGCCTGCGGAAAAGAATTACACCATCAAACTGACCCTTGCTCCACTGCACACTTCCACTTAGCTTTCCCACCTTATTCCATCCCACCATCCACCATGCCAATACACTCAAGCCTAAAGAGGGGATTGAAGTGATCTATTCTCAGGCCCAGGGCTCAGACAGAGAGAAAGAGTGGGGTGGGGGAGGGGGTTGGGTAAGCCCCTGAAGGAAAGAAGGAATTCGACAAACTTAAGTGGTAGAAAAAGACTGAGTTTCAGGAGGACACATCACTATAAATCTTAATTTGAGCACAATGAGGACCCAGAAAGAACGAAAAGAGTGCAGGGCAGTGTTCGGAGCTCAGCGGGTACAGGGAAGGGTTAGAAGGGCAGTAAGGATAAATGACAGTAATAAAATGGCAAAAGAAAATTTACAATGTAAAGAGGCTTAGAACCGAGATAAATATTTCTTAATGGACATGCTTTCTATCCTGTTAATTAAGGACATCCCAAGAGGTTGGACAGTCAATGTTTCAGACAGTCAGAGGGACTTTAACCCATTTGATCTCATCTTCGCCCCCATAATAACAACAAAATTACATTTATAGTGTGCTTTTCACGTCGGGAGGACAGTCACTGCAGTCATGCAGTCACTGCATTTTACAGGATAACTGGTGAAGGCTTTGGGACATCCTCCCAATGTGAAAGGCAAATCTTAAATGAAAGGATTATGACATTTATAATCCTCCCATTTTATAATAATTCTTATACTTGATGTAGTGCCTTTCAAATTGAGATGAATCATTAAAATACTTTAAAGGATATACTGTAAACTCCGGTATGTATTTTGTATTTTCCCATAATAGCATCAAACTGTTTCTTAAGTCATTCCAGCATCTTGACCTCAATCATTCCAGCTATTCATTTTCCTCTATATACAGAAATATTTCCTGGTTTCCATCTTGACTAAACTTGCCCTCACCACTCTCAACCTATGTCCTCTAAAGCACACAGGCTCAATCCTTTCCTCCTGTTTAGCTCTCGCTTCATTCTCTCCACCTGGTCTTATTTTTAAATTATTATTTTGTCCCAAATAAGTTGTAAAAAGTTTCCCATAAACGGGAAGTTCAAGCTCGAAACAAAGAATAAATATCAAATTAAACATACATTTGTGTACAGGCACTGCTAATTCCTGATTGGCCACTGGGTGGTACTGTAAACAGCAATATTGAAGATAGAGCACAGAATATTCACCCATTGTATCTGTGCTGGAGCCATTTCGAATCCCATTCCCCAATTCTTTTCTCGAAACCTTCACCCCATCTCCATCAAGAAGAAAGAGTTTACATTTCTTTGGCACTTTATACTGAAACACACTTATACAAACAAGTAACTACACTGAAGTGTCAGCCTAGACAGTGTATGTATCAGGTCCTGATGGGAGGCTTAACCCACAAGCTTGAGGTGAGGATACAACTAATTGAGCCAAGTTTAAAAAGTATATATCCAACACAATTCACTCATCTTATCAAACCACTCACAACAATTCTCAGGGCCTGATCTCCCAATAGGTGTTTCTCATTCTTGCTCTTTAGAAGCTAGGAACCTTTTAAGCAGAGACAATACAACTCCCCAGATCTCAGTCCTAGTCCTAGACCCTCACACATGTGTCTGTGTCCGACACATGCAGAAACCCATCAGCCTTCAAGCCAAGCTAAGATTTCCAATGCATCCCATCTCCACATGGAAATCCTAGTGAGAGATTGTTGGAATGGAATGCGCACACTCTCCCTGGGAGTCCTCCTGATCTAATCTCAGAAAGAGTCAACTTCATGAAGCAAGTTACCTGAATATCATCAATATGTTCAGTGGCATACCCCAATTTTTGTTTTCTAAATTCCCCACCCCAGAAATAAAATTCTGCCTTGGCAGGAATACGCATGAAGCCCAGAGCTTGATTGCTAACCAATTACCCCCCTCCTGGAAGATTAAGACGTCAAATGAAGATAAGATTGGGCTCAGCTGTGACAACTCCCTGTTGAATAGTTTGAGGACTTGCACATGGACAGTGATCAAATCTTGCACTGGAACATATGGGATTGTATCCGAGTAGAAGGAAAACCAATTAAACACTTCAGGAGAGCAAGAGGGTGGGAAATTGGAGGCCAAAAAAAAGGCAGAGAGTAACAACAAGCAAGTCAGAGAGATCATTTGCTGTCACCAATTACAACTGTACCCCTCCCCCTTCCCCCACAAAATGTCACCAGCAAATAATCCTACTGCAGGAAACTTCTTACTTGTTAAATCGAAATGCAGAGAGCATGTTTAACATCTTAGCTCACTAGTCCCATTGCTATGTCAAGGACAATCACACGTTCTGAAACAGAAAAGCAATTTGTTATTGATCTAATAAGGTAACAAGCGCAAATGTTATCAGTGTTTGGTGCAATTCGGGAGTCACAGAGAAGCAGGACAGAAATGGGCCCTGGAAGAGGAAACAAAATCAAATATTCACCTAATGAATTGGGAAAGGAAACAAAAATGAAATGGCAAGGTTTTAAATGGTGTAAAAAGAGCATGCATCCGCAAAGGTCATTAACAGTACAGTTAAATAATAAACTTGATTCAACTTGAGTCAATTTCTTTGTTGTTTCCTGGGTGGAGTGAAAGCAAGCCAGTGAGCAAACAAGGTCACATTGTAACAAACATGATGTCTATAATTATAATCGTCAGTTCATTAGAAATAAAATATTCCAATACTAAATCTTTCCACAATATATTTAGATAACTTGACAATATGATGGAACAATTGGCCAGTTTAACTAGATGTTAGGGTTAATGTGCGGAGTCGTGTAGCTCAGTGGTTACAGGACTTGCCTTACAAGCGTGAGACCTGTGTTCAAATCCAGGCAGGTTAGGGCAAAACCTTGGGCAAGTTTCCTTACTCCACACATCCAATAATAATCCCTCAAAAAAAACCAATAATAAAATTGGTCATTTCAGTCCATGACTGTTTGTGAGACACTGCCGTGCGCAATTGGCTACTGCGTTTTGCCCACAAATATACAGGCAATTCACTTTACATGTATATTGTGTGCTGTGAGATGATATCAGAAGCCAGGCACTCAAAGTTCAGACTACTCTCTTCTGGATCTCACAGCAGCACAAGGCTCAGACTTGTCAGTCAGTCTTGCTCAAAACAACACACGCTCCTCAGGGCTGGGTTGCTCGATTGCAAGGTCCAACCTATTGTGTGTGTGTTTTAAGCAAGGCCAAAAAGGACCCATTGATTTATTTCTCTCCATTCGATTCGTTTGGCACCTTGGAGTTTTTTAAAAAAAGAAAGTTGAATATCTCAAAGCACCTCACAGGATTTACTGTAAAGTGTAATAATAAGTGTAGCAACTTTACAGACTATTCATTTGATTGCTTTAAACATTTAAATCAGATAACCCTTTATACATTTCAACCTGAGGGAGTATAATCCAAATTTATCAATATTCTCATTAAAAGGAATAATAATATTTCCATTCGATATAATGCCTTATTACAGTGCATGGTTGAGGTGCCACAAAGGACTTCATGGAATATATTATGAAGTTGATTTGGTGGGTGAAATTATTATTAATTATAATTGAATCATAAATAAATCCTATCATATCAGGTATCACTCTGGTGAGCCATCCATGCAATTGCTCAAAGTACAATATGTCATTCCTAAAGTCATGTTTATTAATAGAAACAGTCAATAATTAACGTAGCTCTGAGAGTGGTTTCAATATAATAAGACTGTATGTACGGAAGATTTTTCGTAAGATAAATTACAACAAAATTACATTCGTATAGCGCTTTTCACATCGGGAGGACGTCACGAGGCACTGAATTAGCTGAAAATATGAATTCTATTAGAATATCTAAACACATAACATTTAACAGGTTAACTACAATTTAAAATTCTAATTCTAAAATTAATCTTAAATCAAGATAACATTTCAATCTGATTTTGGAGTGCTCAGAAACATGATGTTGCAAGAAAGGCACTATATAAATGTAAATTATTGTGTTTAATCCCAATTCTCATTGTTTAGGGATCAGGTAAATGAAAAAATTCTTGCATTGACTGTGGCTGACCTGCTATTCAATCAGATTAAACGAGATGACATTTCACTGTGTAAATATTGCTTTGTTTCAAAAGAAACAAAATTGGCGGCTAAATTCACACGGCATCACTTTCCTCCAGCTGGGGATCAAAACACAGTACAGTATTCCCCGTGGTGTTTTCTGACGGCCTCTTTTTAAGCAACACAACTATGATCTGACTCCACAAATACTATCTCTCTGACATTGTACTTCACAATAACCATTGCTGCAATGTGTAAATATCTCTCTCTGTATATATCTGTATGTAAAAAATTGGAAAGTATAAGAGACTTGTGGGGAGTGTTGCATGTGGAGGTGCCTTTGTTCTTACCTGGGCCTGGCTGCTCAGCATCAGGTGAACGTCACCAGCTGTTCATTCAGCCTATTTTGTCAGTGTCCGCACGCCTGCGCTCCCAGTGTAATGTCTTTGTGAAACCTGAGTAATGCTCCTCCACTATTCAAATACAACCTCATGCGAGTGAGTTGAGGTCGTTTAACTCATTTCAAATATTCACCTACAAATACGCAAAAATTCAGTAGTCCACACAAAATACATTATATATGTTGTATATATTCATATACTGTATACAGTATGTGTATATAAGTTCTATCAAAGGGTCATCAACCTGAAATTTTAATTCACTTTCCTCTTTCCATAGATGCTGCCAGATCTACAGTGTCTTCCTAATAGCCTGTTTCTATCTCAGATTTCAAGCATCTGCCACCTTTTGATATATATATATATATATATACATCTGTCCACAAAATACACAGGCAATCCGCTTTACAAGAAATACGAAAATATGTGTTTTTAATAAATATGAAGAAACATATATTTCTTTTGTAAGAAAGCATTGATCAGCTATCTGGATTTTAGAAGTGATGTTTCAGGTAGAAGTAACTCAGTATTTTGATCTAAAATTATGAATGTGTTAGATCCATGTAATATTGATTAAGATCTGAGTATATTATTTGAGTGGTCAAATTAAAATATTTCCACTTAGAAATGTACACAAGAGATGCAGAAAGCATTCCACCAATGTGATTTGTTGCAATTCACAATATATATTTCACACATTATATTAAAACCCAAGAATTCACATTTTTATCTGAATCATGTTACTCTGCTTCATGTGAAATGTGATATTTGCCCATATCCTTCAGATCTGCCTGCAGTGTTGCCTGAATGCTAATGTGGAGTCCTACAGCTCAGTGGTTAGAGCACCCACCTTGCAAATTCCCGGCAGGGCGAAACCTTAGGCAAGTTTCCTTACTCCACAGGCCTCATCATCCTTCAAGAACGAAAAACATTGATAAAAAAATATTGGTCATTTCAATCCATGACTGCTTGTGGGACACTGCTGTCCGCAATTGGCTGCTGTGATGCGCTTTGCGACGTCTAGAAGATGTGAAAACCACTGTATCTCAATGACTTGATAAGGGGCTTTATCAAATGCAAGGATTATTATAGGATTATCATTATTCAACACCACCTGCTTTTTCTTATTATTAATTATTGAAAATTACTATTGTTATTACGTACTATCTTTATTCCAAGTTAATCTCTTTTTCAGTCAGCCTGTATCTGATACAGAAGGAAACCCATCACAGTGCTTAAGAACGTCTGAATGTACCATTTGTAAATGTTTTTCATTTCTCTGGTATGGAAAGCAGCCTCCAGAGAGACCTCCGATTACCTAATCCAGGAACGTTTAATCACAGTCTGGCAAGGGTCAAAGCTTGGGGACTCCAGAGTGTGTATTGTGGTTACTGCTGGAGTTTAACCAACGCAACTTGTCATTGTGAACACTGTCCAGAAAGCTTCCCACTGCTTCTCCACGAGGACCATTTGGATTCTGGGTTAACAGGGGCTGAGTGGAAAGAATCCTAGACACACTTAAGGATTATTCTTTCTATTATGATATACAGCAAGCGAATGTTAACGTCATAACATCACCCTTTGTTCCAGGGCCTATTTACATAAGGCCCCAATTAACCAATTAACCGATGGAATGTCCTCTCGCACACAGCGGCACAGAGACTTGTGGAGACGTATGGGTGGTTAGAGCACTCACAAGCAAGAGACCTGGGTTTGATTCCCGACCAAGGCGAAGTTTACTTACTCCACACGCCTGATAATAATCCCTCAAAAAACAATAATAATTTGGTCACACAATCCACGGCTGTTTGTGGGACACTGCTGCGCACAATTGGTTGCCACATTTTGCACACAAATATACAGTTAATTCACTTTACAGTATATTCTGTGAAGCGCTTTGAGACAACAACAACAACAAATTACACTTATAAAGCGCCTTTCACGTCGGGAGGACGTCCCAAGGCGCTGCACAGGAGGCGTGTGACCCGAGCTGGGAGGGGGGTGTTCGGGAAGGGGTGAAACAAGTATGGGAGGTCGAAGAATTCGGGGTGGAACAAAAGGCACGGTCGAAGAGGAAAGTCTTCAAACCGGCCTTGAAAGAGGAAAGGGAAAAAACGAGACGGAGGGATTGTGGGATGGAATTCCATAGGGTCGGAGCAGAAAAACTGAAAGCCCGGTCTCCGATGGTGGGGCGGTTCGGGCGGGGGGCTTGGAGCAGGCCAAGTCCTGCTGAACGGAGGTGGGCTTGTAGGGGGAGAGTAAATTGGTTAAATAGGGCAGGGCAAGGCCATGTAAGGCCTTGAAGGTGAGGACGAGGATCCTGAACTCGATCCTCTGGAGGATGGGGAGCCAGTGGAGACGGGCGAGGGTGGGGATTATATGGTCGTGGAGGCGGGTGCGGGCTGCAGAGTTTTGGATGACTTGCAGCCTGTGAATGGAGGAACTGGGGAGGCCAACGAGGAGAGAGTTTCCGTGGTCCAGCCTGGAGGTGATGTATGCATGCACGAGTGTTTCGGCAGCGTGGGGGGTAAGATAATTGCGGAGCCTGCCAATATTGCGCAGGTGGAAGTAAGCGGTGGCGGTCAAGGCACGGATGTGGGGGAGGAAGGAGAGTTTTTGGTCGAACGTGATGCCGAGGTTCCTGACTGGCTTTGTGAGGTGGAGAGTACAGCCTTGGATGTTGAGGCTGGCAGCGCCCAATGTGCGGAGGCGCTGGCTTGAGCCAATCAGGAGGGCCTTGGTTTTACTCACGTTCAACTGGAGGAATTTAGGCACATTACTGTGCCTAAATTGGCTATCATATTCCCCTAAAAGTCACAGTCATTACCCTTTACAGTACATCCTGTGAAGTGTTTTGAGATTTCCTTCCAAAAAGAAATGCATTCAGGTTTACTCATCCAGAGTGGATGAACTTGATTCAGATATTTCCTTGCCAGACACACCCAAAAGTGCCAGTAAAGAGACTCTGCTTAACTCTCCCTAGTTATTATTTTTATACTATATAAACATATTTATTCATATATTTATCATACATGACAGACAACATACAATTATTTAAAAAAGTAAAACAATCCTTTATGACAAACAAGTTTTCAGAAATTCTACAAATGTAAAGCAAATCTTTCTCTAACCTTATTTAGTTTGCCACGTTAAGGAACAATCAGTACTTTCAGTGCAACCCATTAGCACTGAACTGACACATAGAATTGTGATGCACATTCTCATGCACATAGAATTGTGATGCACATTCTTTTGTTTGTTTCTGTCTTTATGTTCAGTTTTTATGGAATATTTTTGTTTGAACAGTGAGTATTAATGACATCATTTGGGGACCTGATTAAGAACTGTCAGTAACACAGGGTCAGAAGTGTGTGCTATATCTTCAGGTGTGATGTTATACCTGGACAGCGCCTTGGGACGTCCTCCCGATGTGAAAGGCGCTCTATAAATGTAATTTTGTTGTTGTTGCTTGGGTGAATATTAAATATCTCATGGCAATATTCAAAAAGAGAAGGAACTCTCCTGTTTCTCCCAATGTCCTGGCCCCAAATCCTACCAACAATAATGATAATCCTTGTATTTGATGTAGCACAATTACACTTGTATAGCGCCTTTCACGTCAGGAGGACGTCCCAATGCGATGTACATGGTGTTTACATGCATTTTTTTCTATGGTGCACTGACCAACAATGGAAACATGTGGAAGAATTATTGTAGTTAAAAGTACAGCACTTTGTTGTATTCAGTACCTAGTTGTCAAGAGGTGGGGGAGGGGGTGATTGTGTAGGGGGTTATGTTAAGAATATATGTGGGGGAATGTGGGGGAGCTGGGGGGGCTATAGGGAATGTGGGGGGGGGTCTGGGGGGGCTATAGGGAATGTGGGGGGGAGGGCTGGGGGGGCTATAGGGAATGTGGGGGGGGGGATGGGGGGGCTATAGGGAATGTGGGGGGGGGGCTGGGGGGGCTATAGGGAATGTGGGGGGGGGCTGGGGGGGCTATAGGGAATGTGGGGGGGGGCTGGGGGGGCTATAGGGAATGTGGGGGGTGGGCTGGGGGGGCTATAGGGAATGTGGGGGGGGGCTGGGGGGCTATAGGGAATGTGGGGGGGGCTGGGGGGCTATAGGGAATGTGGGGGGGCTGGGGTGGCTATAGGGAATGTGGGGGGGGCTGGGGGTGCTATAGGGAATGTGGGAGGGGCTATAGGGAATGTGGGGGGGGGGCTGGGGGGGCTATAGGGAATGTGGGGGGGGGCTGGGGGGGGCTATAGGGAATGTGGGGGGGGCTGGGGGGGGCTATAGGGAATGTGGGGGGGGCTGGGGGCTATAGGGAATGTGGGGGGAGGGCTGGGGGGGCTATAGGGAATGTGGGGGGGGCTGGGGCGGCTATAGGGAATGTGGGGGGGGCTGGGGGCTATAGGGAATGTGGGGGGAGGGCTGGGGGGGCTATAGGGAATGTGGGGGGGGCTGGGGGCTGTAGGGAATGTGGGGGGGGGGCTGGGGGGGCTATAGGGAATGTGGGGGGAGGGCTGGGGGGGCTATAGGGAATGTGGGGGGAGGGCTGGGGGGGCTATAGGGAATGTGGGGGGAGGGCTGGGGGGGCTATAGGGAATGTGGGGGGAGGGCTGGGGGGGGCTATAGGGAATGTGGGGGGAGGGCTGGGGGGGCTATAGGGAATGTGGGGGGGGGGGCTGGGGGGGCTATAGGGAATGTGGGGGGAGGGCTGGGGGGGCTATAGGGAATGTGGGGGGAGGGCTGGGGGGGCTATAGGGAATGTGGGGGGGGCTGGGGGCTATAGGGAATGTGGGGGGGGCTGGGGGGGGCTATAGGGAATGTGGGGGGAGGGCTGGGGGGGCTATAGGGAATGTGGGGGGAGGGCTGGGGGGGCTATAGGGAATGTGGGGGGGGCTGGGGGCTATAGGGAATGTGGGGGGGGCTGGGGGGGCTATAGGGAATGTGGGGGGGGGGGGGGGGGGCTGGAGGTGAAGTCTGTGAATCTCTTGACTGAATGAATCATTGATCTCTGCGCTTGCGCACTAGTATAAATGGGCAGCTTGACACGCATGCGGAGTAGCTCCTCAGCCCCCAACCGTTACACAGCCCGAGTGACAGGAGGACCCGGCCCGAGTGACAAGAGGCTCCGAGTGACAGGAGGACCCGGCCCCGAGTGACAGGAGGACCCGGACCCGATTGACAGGAGGACCCGGACCCGAGTGACAGGAGGACCCGAGTGACAGGAGGACCCGCCGGGCCCCGAGTGACAAGAGGCTCCAAGTGACAGGAGGACCCGCCCGACCCCGAGTGACAGGAGGACCCGCCCGGGCCCGAGTGACAGGACGGCCTCAGCGGTGAGTGACATGAGCGCGATATCAGGTTACGGTGTTACCGGCTCACGGTATGAAATATCTGAGGAGAAGCAGCTCCCAGCAAAGGGCAAGATTGCCGTCCGCGGACTCTGACCCTTTCACGTGGAGCGTGGCCGCCGTTCAGAGTTCAATTCCACTGTGGCATTTAATCCCACACGTTTATATACTGCGATTGGTATCCCAGCCCGTGTGGAGGGCACCACACAGCTGCTGGTTGTTGTGCTCACGCTGCACAATGAGGGGGGTATTTGGTGAATTTAAACGTAACTGGGCAAAAACCGTGTGTTTAAAACACTCTTCACATCTTATGATCATTCTGAAAAAGATTTCTCGTTACCGTGTTAACTTGCACAGAAAGCTGTGAGAAAGTTGTTTATTAATGCTATAAAGGATACTCGCATGTGATACCCAGCGGCGCCTCTCACATTGTCTCTCAAGCTGCCTTTGAGGTGCTTCCCTGTATTTACATTGGTACTATGGGAGACGAATACACCAGCCGATCTGTGCTCAGCAATGTCCCCCCCCCCCCCCCCAAAACCCCCACAAAATTACATTTGTATAGCACCTTCCACAGTGGGAGGATGTCCCAAGGCGCTGGACAGACAATATTTCATACCCCGAGCTGTGGGTACTGAATTGGGGAGGATGGAAGCCAGAGGGGGGAAGGAGGATGATCGACGGTCGAAGAGGTCGGCCTTTGAGTTGGATCTTGAAGGAGGCGAGGGTATGGGCGGAGAGGAGCGACGGAGGGTGAGGGCAGAGCGTCTGAAGGCCCGCCTGCCAATGGTGAGGCGGATGCGGTGTGAGACGTGAAGCAGGCCGGGGAGCCCGCCGAGCGGGGGGCGGAGCGGGCAGGCTGGTAGGAGGTTAGGAGGTCGCAGAGGTAAGGGGGAGCAAGGCCGCGGAGGCAATGATCAATTTGTATCTGGGGTATTTTTGGCCGAACCCGGGAAAAACTCCCTCTTACTTTCAAACATTCCATTCCTATACAAATGTAATTTTGTTGCTAATATCGGGTCACTCAATCAATCCACGACTGTTGATGGGACACAGCTATGTGTAATTGACTGCCGCGTTTCACTCACAAGATATACAGTCGATTCACATTGCAGTATATTCTGTGAGTGCCTTGAGATGTCCCGCAAAATGTGATAAGGCGCTATATCAATGCAAGGATTATTATTATTAACGGGCAGATAGGACATTGATTTAACATCTCATCCAAGGTTCAGGACCTCCAACCCAGTGGTTCTCTCCCAGCACTCTATAGGAGTGTCTGCTTAGTCTGTGAGTTCAAAGACCATTGTGGGGTTTGAACCCACAATTAAAGGTAAGAGCGCTATCAACCAAGCCAGGCCTGACACCTGTGTTGGTGGGGGGTGGGGGTTGGCGGGGGAAAGAGTAATGTGCCAGGAGTGTGGAGCATGAGGGGGACTTCTATGTGAGAAGTTATGTGAAGGTGATCATTCAAACATTTCAGTTATCAAATGGCACAATTTCTTGACCGAACAACAACAAAATTACATTTGTATAGCGCCATTCATGTCAGGAGGACATCCCAAAGTATTGTACAGTATTGCTGTACATTGCTAGTATTGTACAGGCATTCCTGAAATCTATCTTAATCCAGGAAATGTTTCTGTATTAAAAATAAATTTTGTTTGCTTACTGTAAGAAACATCAATAATTTTATTCTCACTTTTAGCCTGCAAATCTATGTTCTGCCAGTAACATTTTCAATCTTTCAAATAGATTTGTGACTCAACAGTAGGGGCATTTAACCTAAAGATGGTTAGAACTCATTCTGTTTACCATAATGGGTGATTAAGAAAAAAGGACCAAACTTTAATATAACGGGATATTTACAAGATAGTTCAAATAGCAATCATGACTCCGTAACATGCAGCAATTCATCAATTATTACTTTTCGCATACAGTATTTCATGAATGTCGGTTCCATATCATGGGTTCACATATTCACAGTTGCTATGTTCAATATAATAATAATAATAATAGTTCATGCAGTTGATAGAGCGCTTTTCACATATTCTAGGCGTCTCAAAGTGCTTTACAGAATATACTTTAAAGTGAATTGACTGTAGATTTGTGGGCGAAACGTGGCAGCCAATTATGCACAGCAGTGTCCCACAAATAGTCATGGATTGAGTGACCAAATTATTATTGGTTTTTTTCTTGAGGGATTATCAAGCATGTGGAATAAGGAAATGTGCCCTACTGCGAATTGAACCCAGATCTCTCGCTTGCAGGGCAAGTACTCCCAGGTACTGAGCTACAGGACTCCATAAAGTGATGACTGAGTACTATATGTTTGGTCTACATTTTCTTCCTTCAACTTCTCACTTCATCATGACCTGAAATAAACCTTCAAACAAAACTGTTTTCTGCTGAGAAAGCGGTATATCTGTACTTGAGAATTATATGGATTTATAGTTTGTACTCGTGAGGAAATAGTTTGAGGTATTTCCAGAACAATACTTTAATCTGTAATGGTCAGATTTGACATTACCTCCTGCTAAACTCTCATGGTTTTCTTTGCTGTATTGATTTTAATGTTCAGAAACTGGAGACGTTCTGTACTGCTTACACCCCATCTGACATCATGGCTTCAGTTTGTTGTCTTAAGTGAATTTCACTTATTGAATTATAGCCACACCATCAGTTCTTTCTAAATGATTTTATTTTGCTTGTACATAAACAGGGAGCCACTGTCACGCAGTAAAGAGTTTGTATTCTATTTGCAATTCCATTAAATTCAAATGTAGTCAGATGGTGTGGAAGTTGGATCATGCGGTTGCAGCTCTGAACTGGTATAGAAACAAAATTACAGGCCTGTTTTTTTCTAGCTCTACTTTCTTACTGACTGTTTCATGGAAATTATATTGCTAGCAGGAGAATGATATTTCAGAATACCATATTTTGTAGTAACCAAATTATTATTGTTCTTTTGAAGGATTATTAACCCCAGAAAAGCAATCCACCAAGCAACTAATAACCAGGTTCCTACTTACTGTTAGGTAAACGCCTTGGGACATCATCCCAATGTGAAAGGCGCTCTATAAATGTAATTTTGTTTTTGTTGTTACTGTTAGGTAAACAGAAGCGTGTGGAGTAAGGAAACGTGCCCACCATTTTGCCCTGCTCGTAATCAAACCCAGGTCTCTTGCTTGCGAGTTGAGTGCTCTAACCAGTGAGCTACAGGGCTCCAACAATGGTAAGCTATGCAGTGTTATCTGGTTAAACTCCAGCAGTAACCCAACAAACACTTTTGAGTTCTTGACAACCTGTGCCTAATACTTTCTGGGATGAGGTGAGTACATTCCTCCAGGAAGAGTGAGGGTATTCCTTTCCTGACACAGGGTGCTTTCCATGTTTATGCAAAACTCTGGGAGTGTTGTTTGGATACTGTTAAGCAAGTCCCACCTGGTGACTACCACCCTATCACAGTCAAGGTAAGAGTTTCCGGAATTAAATCCATTGACATTAAATTATTTGTCCACGTTATAATTGATTGCTTGATGGTTGCTTGATTGATTGTTTTTAAAAATTGCTGTCAATCAAAGGTTTCTTTTCTGCTCAAAGTACTGAAGGAACATTCACAGCTGGGAATAAGTTAGATAATTAATTTAGTTACTCTTTTTTATGTTGACAAAATCCAATGGGATTTTAAAAATCAACATTTTATTCACCTATTTACAGAAATCTCTTCGTTAATGAAATGTTTAGTTACATTGGTGTGTCCCTACTGATGGTTTTAAGTGTGCCTTGATGAAGTATTCTAAGAATTGGTGGTGAACTGCACTGTTGTGTTCTTCTGATATGTTTTAGAGTCCAGATGCAATAGTTTGTCAGTGCCACATGCTATAAGTGTTTGGCCTTCCACTATTAATGAGCTATGCTCGGTACAGATACTGTTTAGAAGACATGAAAAGCGCTATATCTTAAACAAGGATTATTATTATGGTGAGTTTGCAAAAACTGTTAACCTATCAGTGCTTTGAGTAGAGGGAAGAGGAAATGTTAAGTTCCCTATATTGGTATAAAAAATTGTAATATTGGAAGCATTTATAGCATTTTTTAAAAGAAAACGGCAAATGCTGGGATTCTAAAATATGATAGAAATGTTAGGTTGATCAAACAGTATTTGAACAATAAAAACATGCATTGTCTTTCATATTCTAATTAATCTGCTTTGCATGCCCAGCCTATGTTATTAGTCAATTTGTTCTTTTCTTCAACTCCTATTATGAACTGCAATTTAGGAAAAAGAAAACATTTAAATATGTATTCAATGTCTTAAATATAATTTAAAGGCACATTAAATTAACTTTAGCTTTACCAAGTCATTCAGCAAATGTGCATTTCTTTAAAAGTTTGGTTAGATATAATAAAGAACCTCAACTGACTGTGAATATACTGAGCCTTTACTGGCTGACTAAGTAGAGTTCAAAACAAATGGAGAGATTTTAATATAAAATTGGCACATTCCCGTATTAGGCAAAAAAAAAGAGAATGAAATTTTAAGATTTTTTTTAAAAAATCTTGGTATGTGGCAGAGTTTAGAATTGAGCTGTCCAACCATTTTTAAATATTCCTGCCTAGTATGAGTTTTCAGGAGAGACACGTGTGGTAAAACATCAAGATGTGAGCATATGCATTTCATTTGTTCCTTAAATTCCGGCTGATGGTCATAATCTTTTTACAAACCAGCAGTTCACCGGATTTGAAATGAGTTTCAACCATATCCAGTTCAATAACAAGAATGATTTGGGCCACATCTGGAATATTATTATTTATAGCCTGATCGCACCCCTACTGCTGCAATGATGCAGAAACCATTATCCATGCTTTTGAGACCTTAAGAATATTTGTTTCTATTGCTGAGGATATTTCAATTTCTTAGCTTCATCCTCCTGAAGGATCAAGTGTTGAATCTTGGAGATACAGGCATTTACTAGCTATGTATACATGTTTTGTTCTGTGTGTTCTGCCTGGCACTATACCAGGAATGAATCAGCCACTGTTCCTATTCAATCACCTAATAATCAAGTGTGGTTACACATAAATGAGTTGCTGTTTTATTGTTGCACTCTATGCATCCAATTGTTTTGTGTCGCTATTTTAACCTTTTGTAAATCATTCTTTGGCTTTTCAGTCTGACCTTTCAAGAGGGTACAGTATGAGTATTTGTGGTTTAGCAGTGACATATTGCATTGTAATTGATTTTATGAGCTAGATTAGCTGGGTAGCAGGTGTAATAGCAGGTTGTAAGGTCAGAATCTTCAAATGATGCAGTAAAGTATTTGTAATATGATGCGATGAGCAATGCTATATTCAAGTCATCCAGCTCATTTAGTCTTGTGTTACAGATGTGAGTGATTTAGCCTGTCAGAGTACTAGGCAGCAAGAAGATATATTGAAAATGAGCAATCCCGAGGTCTAAAACAAGAGTTCAGACACAGATGTGTTGCTTGATTTGCAGTTTGGGACCAGAAAGTGTTGTGTAAGTTTCAGTTATCGGATACTTCAAAATCAGTCAAATAACATTATTTGATTACAACAAAAGTCACTTAGCTTGGAGATTCAGGGTGAAAAATGTAGCTAGTTGTTAATTCTGTGCAATCAGAATCACCTCGGTTTTGAATCTCAGATCTGACAGTCACTTGAATCTGCTTGTTCCATTTTGTGTGATATTGTATTAACTGGACATCAATTGGGAGCACCTGACCATTTCTTCCACTTTACGAGTGTGATAATCTCATTTTGTACAGTCTCTGCTTTAACACTGCAGACTGATATGGCTTGCAAATGGCAATGTCACAAATATTACCTGACTGCTTCATGAAAGAAGTGTTTAAGCAGCACTTCTCTGCATTATTGCACATGTGCAGCACACAAGACGTGATGTCAGCAGTGACCTGACTCTCAGAAAGTCAACCGTAATTTGTGCTTCACTTATAATGCCGCCTCTGAGATATTGGATCCAAAGGACCATGTTATACTAAGATTGCTCTGTATCAAAGCATAATGTCTGCTTACAGTTCAGCTCTCAATGGTGCTTTAAATATATATATCAAATGATTGCCATGACAATCTGCCCCGTCTGATGTTGGTTTTAAGATACTGTACTCTAGAATGTTTTTTCAGGATTGATATTTTGAAAGTGGGAGGTCGGCATGCATTAGCAATTACAAATAAAAGCTTAACACAAAGGAGTAATTTGATTGTCAATCAAATTTTTTGATGCAAACATTGTACATGTACTAAGGTTTGACATCTTTGTTTTTTATTTCACATTGTTACCCAATAAATTGCAGATAATATCCGCCTGGGTCTGCACTCCATTGTATACCTTTCAAAAGGCCATATTCCTGGCAAATTTGTTTGCTTTTTTAATATATGACCGAGTAAGGTTGACCTACATTAGAACTGCATAGCTTTCTTCGTGGACAGGTACAGCATGTTCAATTAGGTTAGACCATAATTTGTTCACCTTGGGGGCTCAATTCATATGTCTGGCAATACTAAGTAAGTGCACATGTACAAATGTGTTTCAATAAGGCTCTCCTATAGTCCAAGAACTAAGAGAACCAGTTTGATTATAGTTTTCTTTAAAGATAAAACAGCTATTGGTGGGTTCTCAGCATCTGCTTTGGGGCAAACCATTTTGTCGTGATTTGTTTTCACTATTTTTCCAAATGCTTTTGATTTAGCATACAGGATTTATTGTGAAGGGTTGTGATTGTGCAAATGCAGTATTTTCTGTGGTTTTCAGCTTTTCAACAGATCAGTTCTTTTTGTTTCTCTTCCCTGCCATCCTTTTTCAAGGTACCTTTGATCAGGTTGTCCTGATATTTTAGAAAGCATGATAAGAAAACTCAATTAATTTGTCATTCTAAACTACAAAATTAGCTTTTTGTGCAGTTTTGCTGTCACTAACATGTGCCATTACTGTTTTGAATAATTGCTTGCTTAGTTCCAGACCTGACGCCTTGGGATGTCCTCCCGACGTGAAAGATGCTTTAAAAATGTTGTCCACTCGTATTTGAATATTGAATCTGTATTCCTGATATCAGTGGTGTATTATTTGTATAAGGTACCAGCTAATTTTTTTTTTTTGTTTGTTCGCAGCAGTGAAATATGTGTGGGCCTTGAAGACTGAAGTGTTTCAGTACAGGAGTCTCACTCTGTGTCAACATGTCTGATCCAGAGTTTGGGAAATTTGTGGATTGGGACAAGATGGTTCACCTGGATGATGACACACCTAAGGAGTTTTCTTGCATGGACTTTAATGTTCTGAAGCAATATGCCAGACAGGGCTACTGGGCGAAGAATCATTCTCTGAGAGCAAATGTTTATAAGCAGCTAATCAAAATGATCCCATGCAGAACTGTGACCCCTGATGCAGAGGTCTACAAGGATATTGTTGGCAAAGTTATTGGGCAGAGGAATATTTCTACATTGTCCCTACCAGAATTTGTTGATGGCAGTCCTATCCCAAGTTATTGTCTGAATTCAGATGGAATTGCTGCTGTTGGGAAAATTATGGTTTGCATTTCCAGCCAGTTCCCAGACATCTCTTTCTGCCCTGTGCTGCCAGCAAGCGTGGCACTCCTCCTGCACTACAGTGAAGATGAAGCCGACTGTTTTGAGAAGATATGTCAGATGTTAGCCTGTAATGATCCTACAAAACATTTCATAGACCAAACTTTTCTGGCTTACGAATCTTCCTGTATGACATTTGGAGATCTTGCTAACAAATACTGCCAGGGTGCTCACAAACTAATAGTAAGTGTGCCCGGGGATGTCCTGGAAGTTTATTCTGATTGGCTGCAATGGATTTTTGGGGACTTGCCCTTTGAATACGCTGCTCGTGTCTTGGATATATTTTTTGTTGAAGGATATAAAGTGCTATACAGAGTGGCACTGGCTATTCTCAAGTTCTTCAGGAAAATCAGAATGGGGCAGCCAGACCAATCCCATAATGTTCGTGCTGATATCCGGAGTTTCGTTCAGAGCATTGCTACCCATGTCCCAGTCGAGAAACTACTAGACAAAGCATTTTGTATCCGCCTGCTCTCCAGGAAGGAGATTCGCCTACTCCAAGGTGCCAATGAAAAAGCACTTCAGCAAAAAGGCATCACACTAAAGCAAAAGAGGTATTTCCCCAGGCTTATTGCGGCAATAGAATATATCATTTTTTTCTAATTCATAGTTCTTTATAAAAGTTGTATTATCTCAACACCTTTCAGACAGTTTTCTCCCAGTGAACTTGAATCGGGAGGGGGAATCTCAAACTAATATCTCAAACCTTTTAATGCAATACTGTATTTGGAATTCTGATAGCCTAATATTTTTAATGGGCCGTGCTTTGTAGTTGTGAATGAACATTGTATTTTCCTTAATTTTGTCTTATCAATATCAGCTTTCCTTTATACAGTATTTTGGGAAATGCTCCATTTTGATTCATTTTAATTTCTAGTCATACAATCCCTTTGCTTACGGGGACAGTTTTTCGGCTTAGAAGATAGAATTAAAAATATTTGACCTCACTTTCAAGGCCCTAGAGAGCGGGAGACATGGAGCAGACTGGAGCCCACTGAATGGCCTTCCAAGTGAGGACGAGGATCTTGAATTCGATCCTCTAGGGGATGGGGAGCCAATGGAGCCGAGCGAGGGTGGAAGTGATGGGGTTGTGGAGCCTGGTACGGGAGAGGACACGAGCTACAGAGTTTGGGATGATTTGCAGTTTGTGAAGGGAAGAGCTGGGAAGGCTGATGAGGAGAGAGTTATTGTATTCAAGCCTCAATGTGACGAATGCGTGGGTGAGAGTTCGGCATTCTGAGGGGTGAGGCAGTGGCGGAGTCTGGCAATGCTACGGAGGTGGTGGAAGGCATTGCTGGTCATGGCATGGATGTGGGGGAGAAAGGACAGTTCAGGGTCAAACAAGACACTACAAGGTTTTTGCTGGCTTCATGAGATGGAGTGTCCAGCTATGGATGCTGATGCTGTAGCACCTGAGGTGCGGAGGCGCTGACACAAGCCAATCAGGAGGGCCTCGTTCTTGCTGACATTTAGCTGGAGAAAAAAGTCCCTCGTCCAGGACTCAATGTTAGACGGACAGGCAGTCAGGACACCGATAGTCCTGGAGTTGAGGGTGAAAGCGGAGAGATAAGAGTTGGGAAATTTACCCCATATCTGCAGATGATGTCACCAAGATGGAGCATGTAGAGGGTGAAGAGGAGGTGACCGAGGACAGAGCCATGATTAACGCCGCATGAGACGGTGCGGGGGCTGGAAGAAAAGCCATTGGCAGACACAAATTGGAGATGGTGTGCAAAATAGGACCTAAACCAGTCAAGGACAGAACCTTGAGGGTTGAGGTGGTGAAAGAAGAATGAATGATCCATGGTTTCAAAGGCTGCGAATAGGTCGAGGACAAGAAGGCAGAGGGAGCTCTGATGGTCCTGACCATTTGTGACCTTGACCAGAGCAGTTTCCATGCTATGGGTAGCAAGGGAGCCCAATTGAAGGGGCCCGTGGAGGGAGTGGGATGAGAGGAAAGAGCAAAGCTGGGATACGACTCTTTCAGGGACCTTCAACAGAAAAGGGAGGTTGGAGATGGGCTGGTAGTTAGAGAGCTGCAATGCGTCATCCGAAGGTTTCTTCAGAGTGGGGGTGATATTGGCTGTTTTGAGGGCAGTGGGAACGGTGCCCGATGAAAAGGTGATGATGTCGCCGAGCAGTGGGGCAAGGAGGTGAAGCTGAGAGGTAAGGAGAGTTGTGGGGATGGGGTCCAGGGAGCAGGTGGTGAGCTTCATGGTGGATATGGTGGTGATGACAGAGGAGGGGTTTGAAGGTGAGGCAAATAGTGGGAGAGAAAACAAGTTTGAAATAATTGATGACAATAGGAAAATCAATCTGGCGTTGAAATTAGGAGGAGGACTAAGAGAGACTGGATTAGGACCCTAACATTAGGAGTGGGGTAAGAGAGATAACCTGACCAAAAGAAACCAAGGAACATGTACTTGACTTGGCAGTTGTTTCCTTGAAATTATATGTCAAATTATATTACATATCAATTTTTTTTTTTAAATGTCAAATTAAACAAGATATAAAGATCCCTTGGCATAATTAAAAAAGAGAAGGGAGTTGCTACCAATGTCTTGGCCAATAATCCAACCAAATAAAATTGGTCATTCACTTCATAGCTACATGTGGATTATTGATTTATGAAAATTGGCTGTAGCATTCATCCGCAAAACGCACAGTCATTCCACTCTATACATTACATCTGTCAAACACTTTGGATGTACTTGCGACATGAAAGGTGTAATACCAAATATAAGGATTATTATTTACATGTGGAGCACCCATTTCTGTGTTAGTCCTCCTTCGTTTCTGAGTACTAAACTTCTAATTAGTGGAGCAACAACAACAACAAATTAGTGCTTATTTGTGACTACAGTACTTTTCTTTTGTGGATTAAATTTACTGGAAACTGACCGAATTAAGAATGTTTAACCAATTCTTATAAAAGCCAGCCAGCGAACAGCAAAGGCCTTCATGCCCTCAAGCTAAATTGGATCAGATTGAGTTCCAAAGATAAAGGGTAATTTTCCAACTGGTTGCACTAACGAGTCCCTTTAATGCCAAATCATTACTTGTCAGAATTTAAGAGGTTTAACGATGACTATAAATTTGAGGTGATACATTTTCAGAATGTTGTCTACAGAGCTAGTTGGAGATGCTCTCTCTTGTCAATGATTTTGTTTCCGGTGCTTATAGATTATAGTGACTAACATTCTTGTGTTTTCTCAGTAGAAACCTGCTCTTTTTTCTCTGGGATGTGGGAATTACACTGATTACTTTCCTTTTCTTCTGTATGTGTTCTTTGTGACATCCAACTTTGCTCCTGTGTTAACTGCGTCCTCCATGTCCAATTTACAGAAGGTAGGCCACAGAAAGAATTTTTTTTTCACAAACTTTGGTGTGACTGTGTAGGTTGAACCACAGTTTTATCTTGGGAGTATGGCTCGCTTGCACCTTCCCCTCCCTTAGCCACCCTGATACATCCACACCCATTTCCTTACTTCTACACATCTTTTCAAAGTAAGCATCGGAGCAATAATGAACCAAAATTGGAAATGTGAAACCGGGATGGTACCAAGAATGAGAGACTTTGGTTATGAGGAAAAGCTGGAGAGGCTTGGATTATTCTCATTGGAGCAGAGAAGGTTACGAGGAGACCTAATAAAGCTTTTCAAAATCATGAGGGGATTTGATAGGGTAAACAGGGAAAACTGTTTCCACTGGTGGCTGTGACAGTGACCTGGGCTCACAGATTTAAAATAGTTTCTAAAAGAAGCAGAGGGGAGATTAGAATTTTTTCCACGCAGCAAGTTGTTCAAATCTGGAATGCATTGCGTAAAAGGATGGTGGAGGTCAATTCAATAACAACTTTTAAAAGAGAGGTGGATGGTTATTTGGGGAAGACAAGTTTGAGAGGTTATGGGGAGAGAGCCGGGGAGGTGGATTGACTTTGAATAACTATTTTCACTGAGCCGGCATGGACACGATGGGCCAAATGGCCTCCTTTTGTGCTTTAATATTCTATGAATATATGAACATTTTGTCCATCTTGCTTTCCGATTTCAATTATTATGTGTTGCTCATTCTTTTTTGGGAGGGCCCCTCCGGTTGGAGTTGGTGCTGATTTTTCTAAAATAGTGACGGTTTTAATAAAGAAATCTTCCCCAATTTTTTTAAAATAGTAAGGCGAGGCATCCCTAAATCAACTGGTATAACTGGTAAGTTTCTCATGATCTTAACCATAAGAGCATTGTCTTAAAATTTAAGATGGTGCAAAATCTTAGTTTTCCATGTGTTTTTTAAAAATAAATCCCAAACTCTGATCGATTCTACATTATAAACCACGGTCTTAAGACTAAGACCACAACGAATTTCAATTGGGTTTGCAGTTCAGCTGAAGACCTGAGTGCAACAGTCCCACTGCTGTATCTGTCCTGCCTGATTATTGCAGGTTGGTGAGAGCGCTTGTTGAGATTGCTACAAATCTAAACAGATGGTGGTTCTGAGGGAGTGATATTCATCTTGAAACCTACAAACAAATAATTCTGTGCATAGGTAGAATGGATTAGCAGGTGGGCTGGCATCATGCTTGTGTGCAAAATGGATGCTGTGCTTGCTTAGAAAACACTATCATTATACCTAACAGTTGGTCAAGCACTTTGAGATGTTTCTATGTGATTAAAAATGCAAGTGCATTTAATCTACACAATTTAGTTTCCACTCTTTGTATAATTTTTATTTGATTTGGGCTGCTAGATATGGTGCCTGTTAAACTACATTTTTTAAAATATAATGATCACATTTCTTCATAAGAATTTCTGCATCACCATTGTATTGTATAAATTTGATTGTGATATGTTACAGTTTCAACCACTGTTTTGGCAATTTGTCAGAAGTTATTTTTCCATCTCACTGATTATTGGCAAATAAACAAGAAAAAAAGTGCACAATGCTGCCATTAACTCGCAGTCACAGAGACGCTTTTTGAACTATTTGTCACAGGTACATTCGTACAGTGCCAAAGACTCTAGACTAACAGAGACAAATTTTACACTGTTTGAAGAACATTAACTGAGGCATTTCTAAAGGCTCAATGCAACAGGTCCAACATGAGAATAAATTATGTGACCAAGACCATTGAATAAATTTGCTCAACCATCCTTTCTCTTCTCCCCAAACAAGTGCTATAAAAGCCAACACACGTCTTGTGGCTTGGTAAGATGCCATGGCTGCTGGGCCAAGGTGTTTGAACTATACCCATGTGACCATTGTGTGGAGAGGACTTCATGCTACTGCATCTTATTCATTGCATTGCTCTCAGTCACATTCACAATCTGATAAGATCATCTAAACTAGAATTGAACGCTTTATTGACAAAACTCTAAAACCGTTGAGCTCATTGGTCACATAACAATAAGTCCTTAATAAAAAGAAATGCACAAAAGTCTCATCAGGATTTGAATTATTATAAGTATAAAGCAATGTTCCCTTCACTAGAATGGTTCTGATGAAGGATATACAATATTCATATTTCAGTTCAGTACCATCTCAACTTGGCCTAGTAACATTTTGAGCCAGTAAGATTCTTATTCTATGTGAAATTCAAACCAATTTTAGTTATCAGCCCTTTGCTGAGTGGGTGCCAAAGGCATTAACAATAACCCTGTATTATTTATCCTGCCTAATTAATGGTCATGTTCCATTCTATTAAATTCTCTTTGAAAGATGGATTTTACCACACATGTGCAATAAATCTGTTAAGTTTACTTACAATATAAAATTAAAACCCAGCTTGGGTCTGAAACAGTGACTGTCCAGCGCCTTGGGATGTCTTCCTGACATGAAAGGCGCTCACAGTGTAATTTTGTTGTTGTTGTTGAATGTCCTTTGTAAACCTGTGGATGTGTTTTACTCCTTGTTGGAGTAAATAAATTGCATTTATTTTTAAAACATAGTAATGTAGCTTTTGGCCTAGAGACTAAGACACAAAACTAAGTTATGACTATACTTCCTTGGGAGACTTGACTATTGGTAAGCAAACTGAGTTGAATTTGTACAGTTGAACACAAATTCACCCAAAAGCAAGTGGGTTGCTCAGTACTGTATTAAGATTTTAGACTCCAGAGTGGAACAAACTGGTATTCTTTTAAAACAGCACCACATATTCAGCTGCTTTTTATTAATTTACAATAAATATATTCTACATATCAATCTGTATTAAAAATTATTAAAACCTAAGACTCTTGGGCTTCATGTCTGTTGGGCTTCTTGAACAGTTGTTGGTATACTTTGTACTTATTTCATTCCTTTAATGATCTTGGTTAGTACTCCCGATCCAAGTTAGTTCTCTTCATTTATAACTACTTCATCATTCTGCTGCTGCTGCCTTCCCCAAAAAATAAAGAATCTGCCATATCCTTAAAAAAAATTGGTCACTCAATCCTTGACTGTTTGTGGGACACTGCTGTGTGCATTTGGCTGCCGCGTTTTCGCCCACAAAATATAGTCAATTCACTTTACCGTAAATGCTGTAAATCCTTTGAAACGTCTGAAAGCCATGATAAGATGCTATATCAAATGCAAGGATTATTATTATGATATCTCTTTTTCAGCTTGCATATTCTTCCTCCTTTAGGTTCCACTTTCTTCTGCAAGTTCTGATACCTTTTGCTATCTGTAATTTCTTCCTTTCCCATTTCAAAAAAATATATTTCTACAGTGTTGTTATGTGCTGATGCTATTCCAAAAACTCTACCTACCTGTCTTGACATGTTCATCCAAGAAGTGGGTTATTATGTAACATGATTACAAGAATGTGGCACTTTCAAACTCAATAGAGTGAAACAAAACATCATATAAATTCAGTTAGAATCAAACAACAAATCAAATTGACACACTGACCAGGTCCCCTGGCTTGAGGATCTGAGTGAAGTTATTTTCCAATAAACCACTATTTCTTTTCACACTTTTCTTGAAATATAGACAGCAGATGTATGGCTGAATATAATAATAATACTTACCACTGAGTTATAGGACTCCACATCCTATAGCTCAATGAAGAATAATACTAATAATCCTTGCATTATATATATATAGTGCTTTTCACATCTTCTAGGTGTCTCAAAGAGCTTCACAGAATATACTGTAAAGTGAATTGACTGTATATATTGTGGGCAAAATGCAGCAACCAATTGTGCACAGTAGTGTCCTACAAACAATCGTGGGTTGAAGTGACCATTTTTTTTTAGGGATTATTATCAGGCATGTGGAAAAAGGAAACTCGCCCAAGGTTTCGCCCTTGGAAACGAACCCAAGTCTCTCACTTGCAAGGCGAGTGCTCTAATCACTGAGCTACAGGACTCCACAAATGAAAAAGTTCCTGCTCAAGTTGCTGATGTGTACAAATTATAGATTTGCAGAAGTGTCTGATTCCTTATTTACATGTCCTACATCATGACCAGTATTCCAGCAGCCTTATTCCAAAATAAGTTCAAACTAAGGAGTTACTTTGACCTGCCAAGCTGTTTGCAGAATGTCGGAAATAACCATAGGAGTAAACGTAGGGCTAAAATAAGCAAAAGTATACAATTGGGGATTGTCCATGTATTGTTACTATTAGACTGTTCATTACATTATTCCACTTAAACAATCAAAAGAGTTGTTGGAAAGTAGAGCACAGCCCATATGTAATATGTCTCTTTTTTTTTCATAGTTTTTTTCATTGTTGTAAAGTTTTCTTGTTAGAAATATTAACACAAAATTTGTTCCAATCCTAATGTGGTTTGTTTTCTTAACAACCCTTTGTATATTTCTCACAGGCAAAATGTCCATCTTACAATTGATGCAGAAAACTTCAAATCGGACATCGTCAGCGCAAAGGAGATGAAAGAGATTTGGTCTTGGATCCCAGAACGATTTGCTCTTTGTCAACCGATATTGCTGTTCACCACTTCAGAGCATGGCTGTAGTCTGGCCAGGTAGAGTGTGATCCAGCATTCGGGCCTCAATCACCCTTCTTGGCAGCCTGTTCCAATCATTAATTTCCCTTTACATAAAGAAAAACTTCCTGGTGTTTGTCCAGATATTACCCATTTACTTATAAACCTAAATCTACTTATTCTATTGTTTGGTGCAAAGATTGTTTTATGGCAATTAAGTAATTTTAACTGCCTTCAATTTCCTCTCTTCAAGCCATTGACTCACAAGTTAAGAGTTCCATGTGTTCTGTCAGAAGTTTAACCCAAGTGGCAATTCCCCAACTGGAATAGCCAACGCTATTTGACAATAGAGCAGCACAATCAAGGCCAAAGATGTCCACGTATTAAGAAAAGTCACTGGATAGTGATCAGGAGCAGTGACCGTGGCTCTTTCTCCATTCTCCCTTGTTGCTGAAATCAATTTGAGTGCTCTTTACTATTTCCCTGGAATAGATTTTCTCTCTCACCGCACAGTCGAGTGACTAGACGTGGGATCTTCCTGGCCTGTAGGCTGCATATTGACAAAAGGCATTACCTTTTCACAAGTGAACCGTTGAGCGAGCTAATTTAACTGCTTCGCACTTTCTTTCTCATATGTTGCAGTAGTTATACGACTCAGTACATTTTGAGTATACTGCATAGAAAATTGTTGAATGTGGTATTCCAACATGCATAATTTGAAAACTCTCAGGTGGAAAGAATCATTCAACATTTTTTGTCATATCAAATGTCTTCAGTTGAAATAGAAAAATGTAGTAATGTTTTGTGATGCCTTACAGATACAGAATACAGTACGTTCTCAGCACAGTTTTCAGGATGCTGCATTACAGCTGCCACCTGCTGGTGCTTGGCACAAAGTACAGTAATAGTTGTTTAAAGAAAAGAGGTTGTCTTTGGTAGATCTAAATATATTCCTCCCATATATACTTATACTCTTCTTTCATAGTTTAACATTCTTAAACATAATTCAGAATCTTTCCAAGTCTATTGTGCCTTATCACTTCAAAACTACTCAAAGCACTTCAGTTTTCTGTAAAGTGTAATTAGATGTCTCTGTGTTTGTAGGCAAACACAGCAGCCAATTTGTACAAACACCAGGAAGTGAATAACGTCTTAAACAGACAAAACCAGTAAAAAAACCCTCCAATATTTCAACCAAGTTTCCTCTTAATAGTATTTCATAATGTTCATTTTTTAGCTTTAAAATATACAAAGAAATGACTTTGATTGTCACGTATATATGTACTGTATATAGAATATAGAATGCTATGGAACAAGAATCAGTCTTCATATTTTACGTGAGCCCCCACCTCTCGTATTACCCTCTCCTATACCTACCTATTCTGTTCTCCCTCATGTGAACCTTACTATTAGTAAATTTCCGTAGTGTGCTATTACACCTTTTTACTTTGTAACAACAATAAACATATTGAATTCAGAAAAAATAATCAAGTTCGAATCCATTCCTATCTCACTAGTGAATACAAAACTGTCCATAATATCGTGTTATTGTGTACGTCTGTCTCAGAGGCCAAGAGAATCTTATTCAGGAAGTTGAGACATCACTACAGTGTACTAAATGCTATATCTGGGGGGACAAAATCAAGAATGCTGCCATTATGGCATAACTCACTGTTAAACATAAGTGTAGTTCAAATGTTTCCTTTAAAATTAAAATGTTCTTCCTAACTTTCCAAGGTTTTATTCTCATTGTGAGGGCAACGAACCAACCATCATCCTTATCAAAACTACTGAAAGAGAGGTAGGTTTTTAAATTGGATGTATTTTTAAAATGCCTAATAAATCCATAACTTTTTAAATCTTAAAATAAATCCTCCCTTTGTGAGATTTCTTATTTGTCTGTGTAAGGGATATAAAATATAAATATACATAATAGAATATATGCCTTGGAACTGTCGTACAATAATATTGTCATATGATTCATATATTTGTTTTGTTTAATTATGTACAAAAAATCTACATGACATTATTAAATAAATGCTCTTGGTAATGAATAGGATACATTGAATTAAACTTTAATACTGTATCATGGAATCATAAGATTTTATACCACAAGAGGAGGTTATTTGGCCCATCGTGTCTGTGCTGGCTCTTTGAGAAGAGCTATTCAACATCAATCCCACTCCCCAGCTCTCTCCCCATAACCCAGCAACCCAAATAACCATCCACCTCTCTTTTAAAAGTTGTTATCGAATCGGCCTCCACCACCCTTTCAGGCAATGCATTCCAGATTCGAACAACTTGTCATATGAAAAAATTTCTCCTCACCTCCCCTTACTTCTTTTAGAAACTATTTTAAATCTGTGTCCTCGAGTCAGTTTTTTCCTGTTTACACTATTGAATCCCCTCATAATTTTGAAAACCTCTATTAGTTCTCCTCGTAACCTTCTCTGCTCCAATGAGAATAATCCTAGACTAACCAGCGTTTTATACCGGTTAATCATAACTTCCTGACTCTTGTACTCTATTGTGCCACAATTTATAAAGCCAAGTATTTTGTATGCTTTTTTAACAGCCTTATCTACCTGTCCTGCCACCTTCAGTATCCTATTGCATTATCCATCGTTCCAAAAGTTCCCATGTCTTTTTTGTTCAGATGGAAAAGCAGTCAGGAAAATGTATAAAACCTGAACTCTTGTTTAAGTGGTTTGTGGTTGCTCTTACAAGTTAATATAAATAACCCAAACTGTACATGACACTGGAGCACTCAAAGTTTACACTGAGTTGAACATTAAAAATGCCCTCTAATTCCAATTCTGCCACTCACCGCACTGCTGATTTATGCCTCAGCTTTAAAGAGAGCAACAGGATCCAGGCTCTAAAATAGCCCTGGAAAAACTGCCTAGTTACTTATGATACATCTTTAGGATTAATTTAGTATTATTTCCCACGAGTTACTTTGTGCAGTATGTGCTGAGACCAGTCCCGCGGGGGGTAGGCCGTCTAACAGTTTCATAATTGTTAAGAAAAAACAATTAAAAAATTGGGTTTAAGTGCTTACCTTTTGAAACCACATTATGGGGCAAATGAACTAAATGATCCCTATTTAACTGCCACCCCCCCCTCCCCCCCCAAAAGACTAATAAAGCATTTTCAGCTCTCATGCTAGCACCTACAAGTTTTTAAGGTACTGCAGATTTCAGGGTGTGAATGTGCATTAAACAGATATTACAGTTTGGGATGGGTACCCAAGCTGAAAAGTTTGCAAGAGTAATTATTGAATGCTCTGATTCAGTGTTGTTGAGATTCACATCCTGTTGTCAATGTAACAGGTGTGTGGTACCTACCTATCAACAGACTGGAAAGAGCGCAGACGAGGTACGAACCAGCTGAGTTACTTTGGCACTGGAGAATGCTTTGTATTCAGGGTAAGTATCTTTCATCTCGTGTTTCCCTATTCCTTTATTTTTTTTAAAAAACCAAAAGATTATGTATAGTGAAACTTCAATAATCCAACATTCCGAAATTCGCCAACTCCCTAAAACTGGCAAGATTTCAAAATACAAACAGTATTAGATTTTTTTCCGATGTCGGCAAATCTCCCGAAGTTGAGAACAGCGGCTTGTAGTTCCCGGTGTGGTCGCTGTGTCACCGGGGCTGTGGGTGGAGTTCAGCCATTGTTTGGCTTCAGTGTGTTTACAGCTCACATGGTGTATGGGGTGTGGCTTCCCTAGCCATTTCTAGGGTAGGTTCTAAATACCGGCAAACTCCAAAATCTGGAAGGCGAGTGGGCCCAACTGTGCAACTTATCAAGCTTTTACTGTACAAAGAGTGAACCTTTGACTAATTGCGTTTGGCTTTACTGTAGCTGCAGCCTGAAGTGGAACGATATGAGTGGGTTATCATTAAGCATCCAGAGCTGCAATCTTCTTCTAGAGTACCTGCCCCGCACACAGAGTCACCTCAAAAGCCTGGGTTCCTGACCTCATCCGAAGATCCTTCAGACAGATTATCTCCCTTCCTCGCCACACACCATTTCAACTTGTCGTCTAAGAGCGCTTCAATGTTCATGGCTGGGAATCACGAATCTATTATAATTGGTGAGCAAAGACCTTTACGTTCTGCTGCTCTATATTTTAGTTTTGTAGATGTATTTAGGTACTGTATATTTGAGTGACTGTGTGCTCAGGAACATGTGGTGGAGAGACAAGACTCTTATTTTCAGGTGTGGAGTTTGGAGTGTGTTGCCTGCTTAACAATGCTGCTCTCTTTCTGCCAGGTGGAGGTGGTGGCCACGCATTGTATATTGATGGAGACCTGAATCATGGCAGGACGGGACACTGCTACACCTTTGACAACCCTCCTTTGTGTTCAGAAACATTCAGGGTAGCTGTTCTGGAAGTGTGGGGTTTCCAGGAAACTATGTACAATTGACGATGACTTGGGGTTACATTCCATCAAGTCATAGTCACAGTCAGGCAACTGGTCCCTCCCCTCTTTGGTGGAGTCACGATCTGTATGCTATTATTTGGATTCCTGTCAATCTGGATTTTTTATTGGATTACTGTTATGCTGGGGATGGGAGGAGGAAACGGCAACTTGATCTGACAAAGATGTGCCATGTGTATGCCGAGTTTCCAGTTGCACAGGTCATATAACCAATTGTAATGGAATCTGTATGCACTCCCTTGTCCTAGAAGACAGAGCCCGAGCTATCAATATGGATGTCACAACACAACAAATTACCACAAAGCTCCCCATATTATATTACTGGGAGCTTAGTTGCCGATGGTAAAGCTAACAAAATTGAGCTTTTAAGTATTTTTTATTATCACAGCAGTGAGGGAAAGGAATTAATGCATTGTTCTCAGTTAATATATTGTACAATATCAATTATGTTTTGTCATCCCTGTTAGGTTAATGATTATGGATGCAAATAGCATGGTTGCTTAACAGTGTATTGGGTTACTGTTTGTTAATGTCTTCCTATAACTGTGGGATTTTGATGTACAGTGGGGAGCAGGGAGGGAGGACCATCTGGACATTGTTTCTTGGCCAGTCACAAATACAATCTGGATTTTGCTAGCTGGCTGGCTGGTTCATCATGGAGCACAATTTAGTGAGATATTGAAGCACTTGACCTAAACTGCCCTCAAAGCAAAAGTAGCTTGTTAAGATGGGTATTAAGAATGGATGAGTTAATGAGTTAATTGGTTCATGTGATTTGGGATCGACAAGTCATCTTCAGAAGACACCAAGCTCTCAATATTTCTCATTGTCCTAACCTTAAGACTGTTGACTCAAAAAGACCTGCAGACAAACGGCTTCCAAACTAAAACTGAATTGAGGAATTCTCCAACATTTTGGATAATCTGACATTTTAAGGCTAAGACCTTCCTTCGTTTGGGGCCTCAGAATGCTTTTCTTTGCATTCTAAATGTGTCTTATTCTTTCTGTCAACAGTAGAAAGATTTGGTTACTGCATAAAACATCTTGATCAACCACGTTTCAAATATTCAATTATTTATGGATTTTTTGTGGTTAATGTACGTGTTCATTTTTTTTCAGGGTAATGTACTTGCCATATCTGTCATATCTGAAACGCAGTGGGGTAGGTTTTCCACTTAGTTTTGTGGTGTAAGAGATGACTATTGTGTTTAGAATAGCTAGCGCGTACCAGAAGTAGATGGCCTCAAAAGCCTCCCTCTCAAAAACTTAATCCATGTTTCCCTTGTTCAGAATGACAGGAAAGTGACAAGTGAAGTCAATTTGAAGGAATTCATTCAAATGAGACAAGAAATATCACTTCCATTGTAAGTGCAGTCTTAGACTATCTATCATAAGAAGTAAAGCACTTATGCTAGCATTTTTTAACTACAGTATTTGCAAAGGGAGGTACTTTGCCCATGTCATAATACAGACACTCGTGATCGAGATAAGGCACAACTGAAAACAACTTGTTTGTGGTGGAAGCATTAAATCGAGGGATTTTGAGGATTGAATTTCACTGTTTTATGCTTAATCTGGAATCGTACAACCTGACAATCATTCTTTTTTAATGTATCCATTTCAAACTAAGTTATTGGACCACCAGATTGTATCTTTTCGCTGGGCATGGGGGAGAGGTCCCTACGGGTTAACTCAGAAGCAGACGGCACTTAAAGTTTACTTTGTTAATGTTCTAGGTTTATGTCGCCAACGCACTGGTTTGTTTCATTGTGAGTGAATGCAAAATAAGTATAAACTGCTTTTTGTTTTAAATCAATTTTCTAAGTTGATTAGTCTGAGCTCCAAAGAATCAATGTTTTTATGTAGTTGATGGAAAGAAACTGCTTTAAATATGAAGGATAATATAGCTTGTAGTACAAAGTATCTGAGCAGATATGGAAACAGTTTAAGTTCTTTCAAAGTGCAGTTGGTGTGGAATCTTTGGTCTTAATTTTCAAGTTTACCTTGGGTCTTTTGTATGATTTCAGTATCCAATTCAATGAAAGATAAACCCTCTTTGTTTGAAAGCAAACCCTCACAAAATAAAGATACTAATTGGAAACTGTAGTAAAAATGCCTGAAGGATACTATGTGCTCCATACCTCTGCTTTCATGAGACGTTAATAGTCTTGAATATATTTGCTCAGTCACTATCCTGAATTGCTTAAAATTTCTGGTTGAGAAATATTGAGGAGAGAACCTTCCTGTTGACTGATCACAAATCTGAATGTTTAAGAGAACAGAGGGAATCCTGAGCTATTCAGTCATTGAGCATATTTTTTAATTGGTTGTGGGTGCAGAGATTAGAGGCAGCAAATTGCATGACACAAATTTTTGTAGTTTTTTGTGATTAAGAGTTTCAATGGAAGAGGTTAAACAAATATAGAGGAAAGTACCTTCACCCTTGAGTCTGAATATTTTGTTCTGTGTTATTGTACTGCTGAACTGTATCTATTCATAAATAGTAAGGTAGCTATAGCAAAATTACAATCAAAAGAGCTTCTGGGGTTGTAGCTTTCCATGGCCTCAGAAACATTCATCCAACAATAGCAATAAAGATCAAATGATTGCCCTTGAGTTTCACTGAAAATTGCTAAAACAAGTTTTGAAGGCTTGCACTAACAGATATCAATTTTACATAGCCCTGACAGGTGCTGTAGCTCTGTGGTTAGAGCACTCACCTTGCAAGCCAGAGACCTGGGTTTGATTCCAGGCAAGATGAAACCTTGGGCAAGTTTCCTTACCTGATAATTATTCCTCAAAAAAACAATAATAAATTTGTCATTTTAATCCACGACTGTTTGCGGGACACTACTGTGTGCAATTGGCTGCAATTTTTGTTTACACAAGTGCTATATCAAATGCCAGGATTATTATTATTACAGTATTATTATTATTTTTATCATTATAAGTAGCCTCCTGAAACACATATCCATTTCTTTTTAGCTTGTTGAAAAGGAGACAGTTGTTACAAAGTTCAGCACCAAATGATCAATAAATGTGAAAAGACTAAAATCGCCAAAGTAACCATTGCACTCTTAAATGTTTCTCATGGCATGTACACGCTACATTCTGGAAATTTCTAATTCTCCACATTCCCTTGTGACTTTCTGCAGTACCCAGTTGATTTCTGCCCTCAGCACAGAGTTAAGCAAATTTACTGAGTAAATATCAGATGTCCTCTGCCAGAGCGTTCGGTCAGCTTCCCCGACCATGACCTTTTTAATATTTGTCAAATAAGCCAATTCCAATCACTTCAGATCTGACCCATTTTTTGGAACCAGCTGCACTTTATTTCTAGCAAGCAGGTAACACATCTCACTTTGTTTCTTTAACTCCTAGAAAGGCAATTTACAGCTTTGATCTTTTTATTAACTAGTTTTTTTTAAATAACTCCATAATTGTAGGCACAAATCACAACTTCTGGGGGTAATGGTATCGGGGAGTAATTAATTTAATTTCAAATGATAATGCTTTGAGGAGGTGCCCTAAGATTACTGCATTATGGGAGTGGGATTGCCATTATTCCTCCCAGATGATGCATTGTACCTTTCATGTTTAGTATTTTCTGTTCAAATTAACAAAATAAGTCTCTGCAGTATATCTTCTGATTTGTGAAGAAGGTGGGAAGAGAAATAATGAAAGGCGTTATCTCAGTAATAGCTTGGCAATGTTCCAGTTTGATTTGTAAGGCATACCTTAGTGCATGCTTTATAAGGTATTATGTTCACTCAATGCATCATTCATTTTCCTCTAGCAGCACACTTAACCCTTTTCAGGGAGAGGCTTTTTCAGCATTCATAGGCATAATGAAAATGCATATCTTTCATAGGTTTCTGGAAATATCAGGGTCACAAAGCCATTAAACATCACTACAGTATTGGAGTAAATATCATTCAGCTCACTGATCAAGTGCGACTAGTAGCCAATGGGTTGTTTACAAGATATTGATCAGTAGCATATCCTTATTTAGAATATCATTATTTAAAAATACCCAAATATACCCAATGTTAACTTTAGTTCACAACTGTATTTTCTGTAAAATGAAAAGGATATGGCACAGATAAGTTGCCTGTTTCAGGCTGTTACACATGCATTAAGACAGTGGCTTCCAAACTTTAAATAGCAAAACTTTAAATAGCAAACTTTAAATAATTACTGTTGAATTATTATGAATTTGTCATTAACTACACTCCACTGTATCCAAACCAGAGAGAGTTCCACATGTGGATTACACAAACATAGAAATTTCTGTGTCAAATGGAATGTGCACTCTCTCTGGAGAGAGTCTTCCTGCTTACCTAAGACTATTAGGCACAGGGTGATCCAGAGATCATCTGGAGATCAAACTGCCATTGCAAGGCCTATACGCACAGCATTGGTTTGTAGATTATAATTATTTTGCACAATCCATTCAATAAAGGTAGTCTGAAGTGCTGGCTACTTTCAGGGTTTTTTTTTGCTCAGGGTTATATTAATTAAAATGATTCCAAGATGCCCACCAAAGGATCTGGATTTTCAGAAGCAACTCCAGGAAAACAGAGCTGGTGTCTGCCTTTGAAAGTAACTTTGTTTTATATACTATACACAAGTGCAATTTTTTTTTGGATTAAGCTGGTTCTGTGGAACCTTCCTGTCAAAAAGAAGCTGTGGTGACTACATTTAGCAAGGGGGACAATTACAGTATTTAAATGCAAGGATTATTATTTACACATGGCTCTCTGCCATCATGCCCAAGAATACAGTTCAGCAACATTGACTACTGATCCAATTGTTTTGCTATCAAGCCACATTGTTAATATCTACACCACGAATATCACTGATCCTTGTGTATTTTAAGTGTTCTACTACTAAACCATTTATTGTGAGCGTATTCTTGCTGGTACACATGTCCTGTGGCCTTGTGTAGATTTGTTAGTTATGTGTTGTGTCAAAACAGAGTAGTATTTAAAAACATAAGACCATTAGATATTTTTGTCTTCTGGAATATGTGAAAGATTCAAACTTTAATAGTCTTCAGTGATTATGTGATTGAGCTACCATATCATGACTTCACTAGGCGTTAAAAGGTGTGGTTTGTAAGACATGAAACAGATTTCATTTTTCTTTGGATTATTGGAATGTTCCATTTTTAATTGGTGCACAACATCTGTGCTCTTCACTTCACCAGTTAGTCCTATATTATCATTTCAATTTTCTGTGATGCAATTCTGTGGATTTCAGCCATATTTTTTCTTGTTTAAGTGACCTACTTGGTTATTATTGATAGTAGAATGTAATAGTACAGTAACCAAATTACCTGTCTTCTAAGTATATACAGTAGTCGGGTAACATAGCTGCCCAAACAAGGTGCAATTATCTCATCTTAAATATTATTGCATCCACAGTAGCTAAGTGGCTGAAGGCATCCAAATGCTGCTGTTCCAGGCAGCTGTTATCTGTGTGTGCCACACTCTGGTGGGTGCTGGGGAGCTGGGTGAGTCTAGTTTCATGTATTCTGCAAGCCTGGGGACCAATCCAGTTACTAAAAGATAACAGAAATTAGAGTTTTTCCCATCTGCAAATGACTTTATAAACAGGGTATAAGTGGTTTTGATACAATGCAACTCCACTTCTGGCTGCCACATGCTTGGTTACCAAGTTAAAAGCTGGTTTTCGGTAGTCATTAAATACATTAGGTTGTTTTAGTAATTCATAAAATATTGTGACCTTGTTGTATTAGATTGTATCTTGTGCAACAACTTAATGCTCAGACATATTGCTCCACTCAAGTTGTGTTGTTTAGATCAACTTTGTTAACCTACCTGTCCAGTGAGCATTTCAGGCACTGGAACAAATGTACAGCTGCCTCAAATGACCACAATTCTACTTAAGTATTGTTAGATTTGGTTTCATATCTATAGAACAAAAGAATAAACCTGTTGGATAACGTTGTTAAAAGTGCAATAAAGTGTGCGCAATTCAGAGCTTGTTTAAAAATAAATAAATGGCTAATTGAAAAAACATAACTGTGGTCTGACTCCATGTCTTTTTCGGATTTACTGAAATGATTACCCCTGTAATCATGTACTCCTGACAGGAGTGATCTGTCCTACATCTTTTACAGTATGAACTTCTTATCTCAAAGGTGACTTGAGTCATTACTGTCGCAAATCATCCAAGGATTATTATCAAAAGAATCGGGATTAGAAGGAATATCTTCACTAGGGGATATGTTAGAATGTAATTATATGTGGGTATAGAGGCTCGATCAATACAATCATTCAAAGTGGAACTGTATGAGCACCTGAGAAACAACAACAATACCAACAACAAAATTATATTTTTGTATAGCAAGAAGTGAGAAAAAGCAAGTACTGGTTTGGTGATGCCGAGTTTGGATTTAAATCTTCAGATTGTAGAAGGAAGTTAAGACGGAGAGGTGAAGAGTTTCACAATTTTGAGAAACTAAGAACGCATATGTTGAGTTGGAGGTGATGTGAGGAAGCCAGCACCTTGGGATGTCCTCCCAATGTGAAAGGTAATTTTGTTGTTGATGATTTCCAACATTGAGGATGTGGGGTGGAGAAGAGTAGGTGGAACACAATTTCAAAATTAGAGCTCAGACAAAGTGAACCTAGAAAACATTACCAGGACTAAGAGAATGTAGAACATAATAAAATACAGAAATGAGTTTTAAAAAGGCAATGTATAATAGGGAAGTAAGGATATTAATTTTATATAATCAGTTGGGGAAATAGGATATAATGAGTCCAGGAGCTCAGTGGTTAAAGCATTTATTTCACAAGTAAGGTGCTGGAGCAGATAATTTGCTGTGTCTCATGTCCTCCTGAGGTGAAAGGCGCTCCACAAATGTAATTTTGTTGTATATACAGTCACAACACTTCAAATTAATTGTGAAGCTGTTTTAACCAGATGCTATATCAAATGGAAACATTTATTAATAGAACAAAGTTGAAATATAGAATGAGCAAGAGAAGTGAAAGACCAAAAATTAAGCACGAATAGAAAGCGCAAGTCTTAAATCAATTGTGAAACTCATCATATCCAGGCTCGACTAAGACAACAGCTTGTCGGCCTTTCCAATTCCTCCCTCCATAGGCTCCCTCCAGATTATCCAGAACTCTGCGGCCCATGTCTTCTACCGCTTCAAGCTCCATGACCCCATCTCCCACATTCTCATCTGACTCCTTTGGCTTCCCATCACCCAGAGGATTCAATTCAAGATCCTGATCCTCGCATTCAAAGCCCTCCATGTCCCCAACCCACCCACCCCACCATTGGCAGGCGAGCCTTCAGCCACTCTGCCCCTAACCTCTGGGATTCCATCCCCCAGACCCTCCACCTCGCCCCCTCCCTAGCCTCCTTCAAGACCTGCCTCAAGATCTCTTCAACGGTCCCATCGGTCACCCCCAAATCCCTCCCTTTCCCTCCACAGACCTCAGCTAGGGTCTGAAATATTGACTGTCAAGCGCCTTGGGACATCCTCCTGACGTGAAAGGCGCTATACAAGTGTAATTATGTTGTTGTTTTGTGAAAGACGCCTCCTCATCATAGATTCATAGAATCATGGAATTTTACAGCACAAAAGGAGGCCATAGTCTGTGCCGGCTCTTTGAAAAGAGCAACTCAATCCCACTGCCCAGCTCTCTTCCCCATAAACTAACAGACCCATTCTCCCTAAATAAAGATCTAATTCTCTTTTAAAAGCTGTTATCGAATCGGCCTCCACCACCTTTTCAAGCAATCCAGATTCGAACAACCCGCTGAGTGAAAAAATTTCTCCTCAGCTCCCCTCTGCTTCGTTTTGTAACTATTTCAAATCTGTGACCACGAGTCACAGATTCGCCCACCAGTGGAAACAGTTTTTTTTTCTTATTCACCCTGTCGAATCCCCTCATGATTTGATAAACCTCTATTAGGTCTCCTCTCAACCTTCTCTGTTCTAAAGAGAATAAACCTAGCCTATCTAGCCTTTCCCCATAACTGAAGTCCCTCAATCCTGGAACCATTCTAGTAAACCTTCTTTGCACCTTTTCCAATACCTTAATATACTTTCTTTAGTGTGGTGACCAGAATTGGACACAGTACTCCAGCTGAGGCCTAACCAAAGTTTTATAGAGGTTAGTCAGCACTTCCTGACTTTTGTACTCTATACTCCTATTTATAAAGCCTAGTATCCCATATCTTAACGGCTTTGTCTACCTGTCCTGCCACCTTCACTAACACAAATCCCCAGGTCTCTCTGTTTCCTCACACCCCTTAAAATTGTACTACCTGCCTATATTGCCTCCCCTCATTTCTTCTCCCAAAATGTATCATCTCACACTTCTCTTCATAGGTGGGAAATATTCACAATCTTGAATACATTTGGGTTTTCCAGTGTTTTGGTTGGTGTAAAAATCCCAAAACAAAATGGTCCCACAGGCAAGCACTGGGTGGGATTCCAGGCCACTTGAAAACAAATCTTGAGTGCGATTTTACTTTTGTCCTGCAGAGGGTAATATTCTCCAGTGAATAGCCATGAAAATATAACTGATGGAAAAATGACCGGGTTGGAGGGTTTGACCTCTGAATAGGACATGCATCAGTCTCACTCAATAAATAAATGGAACAAATGACTTTGAAAGTTTGTGTATCAGATTGTAGTTGGTTTGGGGGAGGTGGGGGGGTCTTACGAAACGATACAAGCGAGCAGATGTTCAGTTAGTAATCCATTCAATTCATTTTGATCAGCACAGTATTTGCGAGTCCTCTGTGATGCAGTCACTCTGAGGATTGCAGGCCTGTATCTGATAGGAGTCCATAAATAATTGCTGATGGGCCTGAGGCACACTGCTGCGTCAGAGAGGCAGCTGCTCATAGTCATTTATTCAGTCTCAATAACTAAAGCTACTTATAAAAGCTAGGTTCAAAAATAAATAACCCAATGCACTTTTAAGATTTAGAAATAAGGAGATTTAAAACTGGTTCATATTTTCCCAGTGTTTCTGAGCTAAGGAGATGGAAATTCAGCCAGGACTCCTACTCCTCATTGTGAAAAAATGACCTCTGCTGGAAAGTGTAGGCCTGGCTACATAATCTTACATTTTGAGGTTCTTCAATGCATTTATTTTAGCACAAAGAAGCGGTGTAAATCTAAGTTAAAAGTCGAATAAAAGTCGTTTATTTCAGTTTGGGTAAAGAAACCAGCAAACTGGTTTTGCAACAGCACAGCACATCAATTAAACCCCAAACATTTTTAATTTGATAACTTAAAAACGGAGGTCACAATGATTGAAATATGATGCATCTCTAAAATTCTTACTCAAGACAGTGTTCCAGGTGTGGGAATATTTTGTATACACTGCCTTAGCCATTCTAATTGATCCTTTATAAAAGTGTAATGTTGTTGTTGTTGTTATGAACGGAGATTGTCAATGGTGAGACAGGAGATAGTGTAAACACGCAGACAACAGGAGTTAGAATTACCCACCTAGGGCATCAGCTGCTCTCTGATATCTTGGCCATTATGAACTCAGACACTCAATGTGGGAAGGTTAATTGACAGAAGGGAAATCCCAACTCAGTCAGGTGACAGGACTCATTATTCCAGTATTTCTGCTTCCTCTTAGTAAGGGTGAAGCAAACTCTTCATTGGTAAGGACTGTAATACTGACAATATAGCTCATCCACCCATAACACATTATGGGGAGATTCGATTATGGACATGTAAACACAAGGGAATCTCAACATCCCTCTGGTAGGCATGTATCCCAAGCAGTAACTGATAAGCATAGACATTACTTGAGTCATGTAGCTCAGTGGTTAGATAGAGCATTCGCCTTACAAGCGAGAGACCTGGGTTTGATTCCCGACAGGGAGAAATGTTGGGCAAGTTTCCTTACTCCACATCCCTTTGTTTACCTAGCAGTAAATAGGAATCTAGTTGTTGTCATTATGTGGGAATGTCAGATCACTTTTCCAGGAATAATAATTCCTCAAACAAAATGGTCACTGAATCCATGATTGTTTGTGGGAACACTGTTGGGAGCAATCCCAGCGATTTCTGTTTTTGATTCAGGTTTCCAGCATCTGCAGTATTTTGTGTTTTGGTAAGGATTATTATTTATTATCTTAGCCAAAAATCTGAAAATCCTGCAGTTCTCAGATTGCCCACGAGAAGGGAGCATTGGGCTTTGTTCGATATTGCAATATCTCACAGAGAGGAAAATAAACCTGAACCCCATCACCAAATTAGGGTCAAACCCACAATCGTCTAATCCAAGATCAGAACATTACCAACTCAGAACATTAGGGGGAGTGGGAATGATTTGGACAGCTCTTATGATTTTATGATCTCACCCAGACTGACAATGGAAAGGAGCAAAAAAAATTATAGATTTTAAAATAGTTTACTTCATCCGTGTCTTTTTTTTAAAAAAACTCAGCCTAAACTCAGTCTGACACACATGGAAATCCAACACCATGCTTAAGAGTGTATACCACACAAAGGTCAGCTGAAGGTTATCAGGTTAACATTTGGTTTGAGACAGTAAGACACATAGAAGAAGGAATAGCTAATTGTTCTGGTTCTTAACTAGAGGGATATGATCACAATGCAGTAATCTGACGGCTAAGGTATTTTTCTCTGCATTTGCCTGACATAGGCCACACACCAGAGGGATTTAAATACCCAGATAACATCTTTATGTTACAGAAAGCATTGGTCCATTGCCTTTTCAAATCCCTCCCTCAAAGGCAGGATTTGCTCAATAAAGCCATGGTTACCTCTACCTCCCCTCCCACTGCACCCTCCTCCCATCCCTGCTCCTCTGTCGCTACAGCTATCTCCACCACTTCCTCCAGTGATGTATGCTCTGCCCTCTATCTGCCCTTAATGCCCTTGATTCATTCACAGTGTACAATCTCCTACTCCAGGTATCCAGCGCTGCCTCAGGCTCCTACCTCATCCAGACAGACCAGATAGAGGCAGTGCTGCTGGGATGGCACAGGCTGGGTTGACAATCATCACACAAAACTGACTGCAAAGTGCCAAGTGTTGTGAATCCCAATTTCACAGGAACATCACGTGAGGGATGCACGCTAAGTAGCTGTCTCTCAAGATGATCATCAGTAATTGCACCTTAACCCAAAAGGCATGGGTCATCCAAATCATTTTTATTTAACAATTAAAAAACTGAGCATTATTTGGGATCTATTTTTCACATCAGAAAAATCGGGGGAGTGGGGGGTGAGGGGGAGAGTGGAATCAAAGGGATTAAATGTTAGGCAAAAATATTGGGTAAATTCATTGAAAATTTGTATAAATATCACATTTGCATTTTCTCTCCATGTTGAAGGCAATCAGAGAAGTCCATTTTACACAGCGCAACTCTGAATAGATCCTTCACTCTCAGGTTGCTAGCAACAAATCTGACCAATTCTGATGCCAAGAACATGCCCTGAAACACATCACGTACCAGTATATATCTGAACTGACTCAGGGCTCAGAGGTCACCACATGTGATTTGCTTATCAAACAGGTTACATACGCGACCCTGAAGTTTAATAAAAAGCTGGAGAATTCAATTTGTTACTGACTGACTTTGCAGTCAGCATTGAAGAGTATTAAAATTCAGAAACAAAAACAGGAACACTCAGCAGGTCAGGCAGCATCTATGGACTCACCATCCTTTCTCCATAGATGCTGAGTGTTCCCAGCGATTTCTGTTTTTGTTTCAGACTTCCAGCATCTGCAATATTTTACGTTCAGTATCAAAATCCAGACTCAATTTAAGAATTTTCAACGATTCTGTACAATCTTAAATTTTAAGATAAAATGGTCTTACTGGCATAGAATTTTGCGCCTCCTGTGGTGATACCTATTTCCGCACGATGTAGGCAAGTAAGAGAACATTGTAGCTCTTTCAGATGTTCACGCCAGTCTATTCCAAGAAGCTTCAATAAATTAAATGTTTCTCATTCTGGGTGGAGAAGTCTGGAAAATTTCAGTGGCAATACCTGCAAATTTAAAGAAAAAAAAAGCAGCAGCTTCCATCAGTTAGTTCATGGTAAACTTTTAAGTAAAAAAAACGGAACTGGTCTTTCCCTCCCTTTCTTTCTCTTTGAACTCACAGTCCAGGTTGACACTCCAATGAAGTGCTGTAATATTTTGCTTCAGACTTTGTGGTTCAGCTGAGATGTAGGAGTTGTTTGCTCTACAATGTGTTAACATTTCTCTCTGTTTTGACCAAAGCAGCCTTGTGGAGTTATTATGTTGGAGTAAGTTTACAGTAAATGCTCTGGGTGTTTGTATGGGAACCCAAGCAAGAAATATAGAAGGGAGGAGAGGTGCATAATGGGCGGCACCACACCGTGCTCGGTGCAATGTATCACAGCTTGGAGGAGATAGAATATCTCCTCTCACCTGGGCCAGGGCAGGCAAGCCTCCTCTTTCGCAGAGTGTTTTTTGAGTGTTTTTCAATGCATATAGTTTCCACCCCAGTACCCCACACATGCCAAATTGATCTCAGTGACTTTGCACTTTGGAAAGGAAAACTCAGCCACAGTTTCTGTTCCTGATCACTGAATTTTGTTGAAGTGGGCAGTGGAGGACACAGTCATAAGCAGTTGTGTCCACACTGAGGAACAGAAACTTTGGTTACAAAATGTATTTCCAGAAAACTTGCCAAACCCAAGCAGGAACCCAAGGCTCCCACCCTTGGGAAATTGTAACTTGTTGATAGTGAGAACAAAGCCTGAAATTTCATCATGACTTGCAAAAGCAGCATTTGGAAATATTTCTTCTAAAGATGTTGCTATGAAGGATTTAACTCTGCATTGAATGCAACAACAAAATTATATTTGTATAGTGCCTTTCACATCAGGAGGACATCCCAAGCCACTGGACAGACAGTATTTTGAACCCAAGCTGGGGGGTTGGAATCAGAGAGGGTAAAGGGCAGGTGAGGAAGGAGGGTGACCAGAGACACAGTTAAAGAGGAGGGTCTTGTGGTGTGTCTTGAAGGAGAGGAAGGGGTGAAACAGAGGTACTGCGGGTTGGAGTTTCACATGGTGTGGGGCAGAGTGGCTGTAGGCCTGGCCGCCAATGGTGGGGCGGGCTAAGCGGAGGATGTGAAACAAGCTAGAGCCTTCTGAGTGAAGGGAGTGGAAGGGATTAGGAAGTCACAGAGATAGGTGGGAGCTGGGCCACAGAGGACTTTGATGGTGAAGACCAAGATCTTGAACTGTATCCTCTGTGTGATGGAAAGCCAGTGGAGTTGGGAGAGGATGGCAGTGATAGGGTTGCACATTCCTAGAGAGGATGGGCTGCAGAGTTCTGGATAATCTGCATTCTATGGAGGAAGGAGTTGGGGAGGCCAACAAGCAGAGATCTTGCATAGTCAAGCCTGGATGTTATGAATGTGTGTATAATGATCTCGGTGGCCTGCGGTGTGAGACAGTGGCAGAGCCAGGTGATGATGTTGAAGGCGGGGAATGTAGTGCGTGCCATGGATGTGGGGTAGAAAGGATAGTTGAGGGTCAAACAAGATGCCAAGGTTCCGGACTGGCATTAATAAGAGACATTTATAATCTGAACAGGTCTAGAAAAAAAGACATCACACATCCGTAAGTGATTAGGGTCATGTTTAAGTGTCAGCTTGGCCCGGCCGGGTGGGGGGTTTGGGGGGGTGGAGATAAGCAGGATTCCTTGGAGCAAAACCATCCCCCAAGATGATGTGCTTGGAAACAGAATGTCAGCATTAAATCAATCTGTGGCAATCTTGTTCCTGAGCCAGGTCAGTCTGCAGAAGCAGGGATTCTTCCCACTCCAGGTACAATTCCCATTTCCTTGAAAACCGCTGTCATCACCCCTTGCTCAAAAAAATCCTTTTCGACCTTTCCATGCTCTCAAATTCCGTGACCCAAAATGCTTCACAGTGCTACTGCAGAGGATCTTCTGTTCTTCCCCCAGCTCGGGTGCCCATGCAGTGAAACACTCTGAGGTATCCTCCTAACATGGATATGGAAATTGTGATGTACACTCCCTATTGTGTAATGAATCTGACAAACCAAAACCCTAGTTGTTAGGGCGGTCCTAGCTGAACAAACAACAGTAAGCTTCAGGCAGTTATAGCTGGTGAAACTCTAGCTGTCCCATCCAATCAACAGTCCCATGATTGCTGGCTAGTGATGGGATATGATTTCCAAGATAGGATCATAAAAGATGAATTAGACTTGCAGATCCACCCAGCATCAGGTCATTCACATGCCATAACATGGAAAACCTACTTCTAAACAGCTCTCTCGCTTTCAACTTTAATTGCTGGACTCAGTTAATCTAGAACAATGTTAGTACTTAACCCTAATTACAGTCCATTGAATCCAATTTACCAATCTGTCAACTCTTCCCCCAACATAGTATCTATCACCTAGGAGGAATGATCCCATTTCATTTGGATTAGGCCTATGAATAGCAAATGATGCAGCCAAACTATAATGGGATTCCCTGTATTTTACAGGAGAAATTACAGTACACTACTTACAAACAGTTCAATTTGAGATCCTTGGATTTGATATAGCACCTTATCACATTGTTGAGTCGACTCAAAGCAATTCATAGGATATACTGTATTTTTTTGGTGGTGAAATGCAGCAATTGGAAGGGAAGTGAGAGCCTGAGAATGTTGTGTAATAATAATAAGCAGCTCTTTGTGATTTCACATTTGTATGAATGGAACTGACAGGATCTCTCCATGTGTTTGCTGATGGCACATGTCTATATCAGTCTCAACCAAACCATTGCACAGTACAATGGTATCTTATCAGTTTGACTTACTTGAGTTAGACGGTTGTGGGTTTGAACCTCATGCGAGATGACCTCCATTCCACGCTAACACTCCAGTGCAGTACTGAGGGAATATCCTTATTTTCCCTTTGGGAGGTAAGTGGGAGCCACTTGGAGCTGAGCTGACTCCAAGGTGAAGTGTTCAGCAATGGAATGTCAACAGCAAGTCAACCCTCTGCAGCAGTCTTTAGTCCAGTTCCTGGGGCACTATTAGCAAGAAGTTTTGCTTAATCTCTTCAAAATACAAGCAGAAAATGTGTCAATTCAAAGCAGGGAGTGCTTTAAGGTGAGTTTGACCTTTGATTCTCCATTGAACTCACTGAGGCCTGATTTACTGGCAATGCTGAGAGCACGATGAGGCAGCAGTCAGTTCATTGGCAATAATATTAATGGATCAGTGAAATCTGGCACTACAAGTGCACAGGGTGATAAATTACCCCATTCAGATCACGAAGCTGAGAAACTACTCCCTCCCCAAACAAGATGTAACAGCTGAAAATAAATCAAAAAGAAAAACTGCTTGTGAACAAAGCAATGACAGGTTGAATGTTTTTACCCCCATATCATTCAGGCCAAACGTCAATATGTGAATAGCTAACAATATACTGTAATAACATCATTCTCATCTGAGTCCGAGGTTGTGGGTTCAACCCCCAAATGGGTGAATAGTCCAGGCTGACACTCTTGTGCTTGTGTATTAGGGAGTGCTGCATTGTTGGAGGTGCGTACATAAATGAGACATTTAATTAAAATGTTCAGGTGGAAGGCAAGGGATCCTATGATATAAATGGGAAAGAGAAGGTTATTTCTCCCCATGTTCCAGATTAATTGGTCATTCACCTCATAGCTATTTGTGGGAATTTGCTGCCACAAAAAAGCGATTATTTGTTCTTTCAAACCAGTGAAGCGCCCTCCAGTTACATAAAGGATAAAATATTACTTAAAGTTCCATATCTTTCAGGCATAGATAATAATAAGAATCCGCATTTGATATAGCGTGTTTCAAATCTTCTAGACATCGCAAAGCACTACACAGAATATACTGTGAACTGAATTGACTGTATATTTGTGGATGAAACACGGCAAACATTTGCGCACAACATTGTCCCACAAACAGTAGTGCATTGAGTAACCACATTTCTTTTTTTTTCTGAGGGATCCATCAAATCGCCTTCTTACTGCTAGATAAACAAAGTGTCACCCAGCTAGGAATCCAACCCAGGTCTCTCGCTCGAGGTGAGTGCTCTAACCACTGACCTACGATATGAACAGCAAATTTGTTTCAAATTTACAAGATTCAAGATTAAGATTCCCCAACCCGACCAGAACAATGATTATGTGAAACAGCAGCGAATGCTGCCATCCATTATCTACTTCATTGGATAATCTGTTGGTTCCCTCTTCCTCACCATCTGTTGTTTCTCCAACTAAGCCCTTTCCTACCCCCATCTGCACCCTTTATCCAGAGCTGTATGACCCACCAGAGGTGGGTGTAGCTGTGCTGCGGCCTGGTTGGGAAGTGGTGATGTCTGCTTCTTTCGTTGCTGCGATAGAAGGGTGTGGAGGTGTGTCTTTGTAAACCGGATCTGGGCTCTTGCTGTTTCAGCATTGTTTCCTCTTAAGACTGTGTTCCTGAGACTCATTGCTGATATCAGAAATAATTTCACATAGTCAGGTACAGTTGCAGTTTCACGCAATCATTTTTCTGCACAGGTCAGCAGCAAATGTTAACAATTTGTTAATGGGGTTTGGCTGCTTTTTGGATTATATCCTCCAATACCCACTCCATGCAGCATTTCTCTATCTTTGAGCTTTCACAGTTCGCGTCAACAAGAGGTGTCAACCACAGTCGCCCTGTTCTTTACATGCTCCACATGTATTATCCTGTCTGCCTCCTTGTCCTCTCTGCTATCTTTAATACCATCTACCGCTCTATCCTCATCCATCGCATCTTCTCTCACCTCATCCTTCAAGATTCTTCCCTTGAATTGATCAGGTCCTACCTCTCACACCATCTCCACTTTATCTGCACCAATGACTTCTTCTCTAACTCCAGCACCATCTTGTGCTGTGTTCCTCAGGGCTCTGTTCTTGGTCCCCTCCTCTTCAATATCTATATGTTCCCTCTAGGTGACATCATAAGCAGACATGTGGGGGTCAAAACTTCCACGTGTATGCGGATGACTCGCAATTGTATCTCTCTGCCTCCACTCTTGACTCCAGGACCACTGCTGTCCTGTTAGAATGTTTGTCTGACATCAGGTCCTGCATGAGAGCTAACTTCCTTCGGTTGAATGTCAACAAGACTCTCCTGATCGACTCCCGTCAGCTCCTCCACACCTCAGACGCTGAGAGCATCACCATCCATGGATGCACGCTCCATCTCTCTAAGCCAGTGCGGAATCTTGGCATCTTGTTTGTCCTTTAACTATCCTTTCTACCCCACCTCCTCAATATTGCCTGGTTCCACCACTGTCTCACACTGCAGGCTGCCAAAACCTTCATACACACATTCAAAGTACCCAGAATTGAACCTGCTTGTGGACCTCTCCAACAAGTCCCTCCATAGGCTGCAGATCATCCAGAACTCTGCAGCCCGTGTCCTCTCCCTCACCAGTCTTTGTGACCCTATCACCCCCATCATCGCCCAACTCCACTGGCTTCCCATCGCACAGAGTATACAGTTCAAGATCCTGGTCCGCACCTTCAATGTTCTCCAAAGCCTCGCTCCTCACTACCTCTGCAACCTCCTAACCCCCTTCCAACCTGCCCACTCACTCCGCCCAGCGGGCTCTGGCCTGCTTCACATCCCCACCACACCATTGGGACCAGGATCTTGAATTAGATACTGCAGCACCTAGGGACATCCTCCTGACGTGAAAGGCGCTATGCTGTACAAGGGTAATCTTGTTGTTGCACTCCAGCATCTCCAATACTGCCCCCCAGCTCGGGTCTGAATTACTGACTGTCCAGCGCCTTGGAACATCCTCCTGACGTGAAAGGCACTTTACAAATGTAATTTATTATATCTTACTGCAGGGAAGGGGACATCAGTGGTTTCTGCACAGCGATCAGGAGCAGGATCCATGACTGAATTTCTTTTGTACCCCCTGCTGCTGCCTCATCTGTGATCAGCCAACTCAGTACAGCACTGATCAAACCATGGAGCTGACCTATCTGATTGTGTACCACATCATGTGATATTTTATCCACAGAGCACCACAGTAGGATTAAACTTTAGGTTCAGAATTGGGATTGTAATCATATATCCATGCTTAGGGTTGGGCACAAGGTTTGTTCTTGTAAATTTCTGAGCTTGCTTCTTTCTCATCTGCATTTAGTTGTTGTTGATAAAGATTCATTGAGGAATCACAGGCAAAAGAAACATAGAAATAGCAAAAGAAAATGCACTTTTTGTAATTCCTTTTTGTAATGTCGAAAGTGTCATGGAGCTTCACTGTAATTATGGTTAAAAGAAGCCATTTCATAAAAAAATTTAAATCTCATTTCTCCCCTTTTTTTCCCCATTTGCTGTAATTGAATACTCTTATTTTCCAAGAATCTATTGCTCTTTTAAAAATCCTAACCTGTCTGCAGCTTTCTGTGCCTTGAAATCAAGAGGACTGGCAATAAAACTCTTTCAAGGTATTTATTGCCTACTCTGTTTGATATTTGTCAATAGTCAGTGATTGTTTTCACGAAACCCCTTTGGCTCCACTACCTATGGCAGAGCTTGGGCAATTAATGTTTGCTCAATTCTCCTGCAAACTATTAATACCATTAATTTAGCCCAATTGACGATTCTGTCGTAGAAAACAACACAACATACCAACAATAATTATTGCATTTTATAACTTCAAAATGTCTCAAAGTGTTTTGCAGGGAATTGCATTTGACTTCTCTCTAGGCACCACTTGGAAGACAATTCCACAGAACCGATCCCAATCTGCCCATTTTATGTGTGAGCTTTGGCAGTCAGGGTTGGCAGATTATCTAACCCTGAGGAGGCATCTCAGCCAATTATATTTCTGCCTTTATCTGACGCACACAAATGCATCTCCTAGCAGGAGGGTGATTAGATAGGGAACAGGGAGTGGGAAACCTAACTGACTTTGTTTCTCTATTCTAATCCACTGACCATAGATCAAAACAGGGACCTCCCCTGCCAATTTGTACGGTTGAGTTTTTGTGACTAAATAATTATATTTCTTAAACAAAACACATCACCAAAAGATTCCCATGCTTCCAATCTCATACAAATCCCTCTCCCTCCTTGCCCTTTTTCCCCCATTTCTCCCCTGGTCCCATTTCTGCAATTGTTTGTGGGATACTGCTGTGCACAATTTGGCTGCCGCGTTTTGATCACAAGTCTACGGTCAATTTTCCTACTCTTCTTCATCCTGCCCCGACCCCTCCCCCTTGCTCTTGTCCCTACCTGACTGTACAGCGCCTTGGGACGTCCTCTTGATGTGAAAGGCGCTATATAAATGTAAGCTTTGATTGACTGATTGACGGATGGACGGATCGATGGATTGAAAGCTTGAACACCTAAGTGTACTCAACAGTCAGTCCCTTGATAAATTACTTTTTTTTATTCAGACTCCCCAAATGCTTCCAGTGCCATGGAACACAGAAATAAATAACCATGAAATCTACAACGGAATAAACACTATTAAAAATATCCTGCATCATATTAGCTGATCAAAGGGCTAACAATTGCCGCTATGCCCATGAACTCTTCCCCCTCTCCCACTCTCCTTCCTCTTCCCCCTACCCCAACCCTCCACCCCCCGCTCGGGTCCCGACCTGACTGTTCAGTGCTTTGGGATGTCCTCCCGACGTGAAAGGCTTAATATAAGTGCAATTTTGCTGTTGTTATGCGATGCACAACTCATTCTGAATCACTGCTTTTCAACACTTCTTTGACATGATTCCTTTCAGATCAGTACTGTATTAATAAATGTCATTCAGGGCCTACTTGGCTCACATTGTAATGCAACACAAATTTCATTGCTGTCACTCTGCCCTCAAAGGACATCTGTGGAGGAGGAGTAAGAGTGGCTGGCAGACAGGCAGACGTCACACGGATCGACACAGCAAATGCATCAATAGCCACTGGGAGGAAAGACATACTGTACTCCTCTGCCTCGATGGTGACAATATCCACGGTAAGGGGACAGCATGAAGACCCAGGGTGTTAAGACGAAATGCGTAAGCAGCCCTTACCCGGGGAGGTGCAGAGATCCCGAGCGAAGCGTGGTAAGGATGGCTGGTCAGGAGCACTGCAATGCTGCATCGTGTTGGCTTGCTGACAACACACTCACTCAGCAGCTGACACAATCAGCCGCAGCTTCAAATAGGAAAATGTCAGCTTGTACTGTATAGAAGGGCTGGTTTACATTCCTCACACATTACCCTCTGATGCTTCTGTGCATAGCAACGTAGAAAGCACAGGACAATTCAGTTTCTTCAGGCTTAAAATGTAAAGAAAGAGAGAGCCAATGTACTGGCCATTATATTTCTATCTAGCTTTATATCCATTGCTGATTGCCTTCAGTGATCACAAGAGATGACTAGAGATATGACTGAATAAAGGGCCCTTTAGTTCATTTGATCATTTGAAAAAAATGAAGAGGTTAATAGTTCTGATCGCTCAGCCTTGAGCTTTAGGTAAGGAAATAGTAGTACTGTACCTTGTAATTTTATAGCGCTAAAATATTTTTAATGTTTAAACACCTCAACATGATTCACATTATTTTTATAGGTCCCCCTCAGACAGCCATTATGTGAAAGGAAATTAATCTGGAGGACTGTTGTTGGGATAAATTCCTTTCTCTATTCAAATAGCATCATAAGTTTTTTAATGTCCAATTTTGAATGGGCAGAGATGTAATCTTGGTTTACCATCTCAGCCAAAAGGCAGCACTTCTGATACTGCAGAACTCCCCAAGTAGCACAACAACAACAAAATTACATTTGTATAGCGCCTTTCACATCAGGAGGACGTCCCAAGGTGCTGAACAGTCAGGTTGGGACCTGAGCAAGGGAGAGGGGCAGGCCAGGGTGGATGGGCGGGAGAGATTTAGGAGGGGAGGGAGAGAGTTGGGAGGGCAGCAGCAGGCACGGTTGAAGAGGAGGGTCTTGAGACATGCCTTGAAGGAGGCGAGGGATGGAGCAAGGCAAAGGGATTGTGGGATAGATTTCCTCTCTGTGGGGGCAGAGAGGCTGAAAGCCCGTCCACTGATGGTAGGGCGGATCAGACTGGGGACATGGATCGGGCCGGAGCCCACTGAATGGAGGGGGTGGGGAGGTTCATAGGGCGTGCAAGGCAGTGAATGGCCTTGAGGGTGAGGAGGAGGATCTTGAATTTGATCCTCTGGGGGATGGGAAGCCAATGGAGCCGGCCAAGGGTGGGAGTGATGTGGTTGCGGAGCTTGGTGCGGGTGAGGACATGAGCTGCAGAGTCCTGGATGATCTGCAGCTTGTAAAGGGAAGAACCAGGAAGGCCATCGCAGACAGAATTTCCATAGTTGATCCTTGATGTGACAAATGCGTGGACAAGGGTTTCGGCAGCCTGAGGGGTGAAGCAGTGGCGGAGTCTGGCGATGTTGCGAAGGTGGTGGAAGGCAGTACTGGTCATGGCGCGGATGTGGGTCAGAAAGGGTCGAACAAGACGCCCATGTTCCTGTTTGGCTTAGAGAGGTGGAGAGTGTAGCCTTGGATGCTGTGTCAGCGCCTGAGGTGCGGAGGTGCTGACATGAGCCAATCAGGAGGGCCTCAGTCTTGAAGACATTCAGCTGGAGAAAGTTGTTTTTCGTCCTGGACTCAATGTCAGACAGGCAAGCAGTCAGGACGCTGGTAGTCCTGGAGTTGAGGGTGGAAACGGAATGGTAGAGTTGGGTGTCATCTGCATACATGTGAATGAACAGCATCAGGTTGACACTTTTGAAAAACATGCAGCTCTAAAACTGTGACATAAATCACAACATGATCTGATAAATATTGTTCTAAAACCACAAAGTGAAAAAACGACATTAATAGTCTTCAATGTTACCAGCAGAGAGTGTTTAAGCGACAGTTTCCAGAACAATCTTTGGAAGAACAAATGTGTTTAGAACAAGGCTATTAGTAAATCAAGATTGGATTTATCTTTGAATTTCATAACCTGTTGTCTCCTCGCCCCTTTCTCTATCCCTCCCCTGCACATACTTTGGCTGGTGATCAGGGGTCTAAACTCACACATAAAGAATGGCCACCGAGATAAGGTTTTGGAAGAATATCCAGCATGAGTCAGCTCCTTCACAAGAGGCGGAGAAAATTCAAGAGGAAAAACAAAAGCAACATTCAGAGTGAGATATTTTGTGATCCACTCATCACAGTCCTTCACTCACAGATTACCAGAGAAAGACTCACAAGAATTAATATATATTAAACCACTGCCTGTGTGACTGGCAAATAATATTCACAAAAGGAGCATCATATGGATAATTCTATGCTATAATGTCTGACTTTCTGCCTCCTATACCCAATTAATAGGACCAGTACTATGCCCCCACACACTCCCTGCTTTCAGAGTAGGGATCAAACCATCCTTGTTCCTTGTAGGAACAAGCTCACAGGTCCAAACGCTGAATAATAATCCTTCCATTTGATATAGTGCCTTATTATGTTGTTGAGATGTTTCAAAGTGCTTCACAGAATATACAGTATTGCAAAATAAATTGGCTGTATATTTTGTGGGCGAAACACAGGGGCTAATTGTGCACAGCACATTCAACCCACAAACAGTCTGGGACTGAGGGATTATTACTTCCTCTGTGCTTTTTATATAGTCAGTGTCATCATGGGCAATTCATGAACCATTGGCTTTAAGCGTAACACCAGTGAGACACTAAACACGTTGCACCTACAAAGTGTTCCCTTCTCTACTTCTTTGCAACAGGATACAATTGTTTCAATAATAGTATCAGTAACTGTTTCAATAACTAATAAGAATGTTTTAGTACTGCACATAGGTAATTGATACCAGCTCACATTCCTTCCATTTCCAATGTAATTTCTGCCCTCACAACTGTAATAGGTCTAACACTGGACTTTCCAAAGTTTGGCAATTCTGCTTTGACATTGCAGAAACAGACATTGGCAAATTCAGTTGACTCACAAATCATGTTAACTGTTATGGGAGGAACTTGAACCAATTCCTAGGGATATTGATTTATAAATTCATTTCCACAGATTCCCAAATGGCTCACTGAGTAGAGCTGCTGCTCAAGCTGGAATTACAGTTATAAGACTAGGTAAAGCATTGCCCCAGAAAAATGTAACTATAACATTGGCTGGAGAGCAGCAGAGGTATTGAAGGGTAGAACAGGCTTGAGGGGCTGTATGGTCCACGCTCCTATGTTCCTGAAATATATACATCTCTGTGAACATCCCTCAGTGCTGCCTCACAGCCAGAAACATAACTTCAATAGTCTCTCCCGTTCGGCATCTGGCCCTGGTTGCCTTGAAAACATTCAACCAACTGAAATTTTGTGTGACCCAGGCTGCGGTACTACTACCTGTGAACATTAATGATTCCGTGGGTTGGTGGCTTCAGGAGAAACAATGAGAAAATTGGATATGGTGGAGGAAGTATGAACCAAGGATTTCTCCTCACCACCAATTTGAAGGTCTTTATGATACTAATTCAGAGACTCTGTTGAACATTTGGGATAGCCGAGCATCAGTTTCAGCATCAGTCTGGGTTGGATTAGAGCTGCAACTCTGTGTTGGAGCTGCCAGGCAAATTCAACCCAAATCAATAAAACGCATGAAATTACTGTCACCCTCCAAATGCTAACCCTAAAGCCATCAGAGTTTTATTTGATTTGTTCACTATATGGAATTAAGGAAATGTTCATTTGTTTTAACCATTAGGCTTACTCTATAGCACTGGAGAAGGAAGTTTCTCTTGATGTCTTGGCCAATAATCAATCCTCCAGGTAAATTCACTTTATGCCTCTTTGAGAAACTCACTATGTACAAATTGGGTGTTGTTTTAGCTACATTTAACAGCAATTACTTACTTGTGGAGGTTTGACATTTTAACGTAAAGATATAAATGCAAAGCTTATTAACAAGCAAGTCCTGTAGCTCAGTGGCTAGAGCCCTCGTTTTACAAGCGAGAGACCTGGGTTCAATTCCAGACAGGGCAAAACCTTGGGCAAGTTTCCTAATTGCACATGCCTAATAATAATCCCTAAAAAAGAAAATTGGTCACACAATTCACGACTGTTTGTGGGAGACTGCTGTGTGCAAAATGGCTGCTGCGTTTCGCCCACAAATATAGTCAATTCACTTTACCGTATATTTTGTGAAGCGCTTTGAGACGTCTAGAAGATGTGAAAAACGCTATAACAAATGCAAGGATTATTTATTTATTAAACAAGATTTCTAATCATTCAAAATATTTTTCCAACCTGCTGCATAATCATAAATTTTTAGATTTCAGGCTTAAAATTAAAACAATACGAATTTTGGCCCTCAAGAATGTTAAAGTATCAAAAGTGTGGGACGTAACCAAGAGTTTAAACTACATCTTTATTTGACTACATTGGAAGGTTGAGGGAGCAGAATTTCCCATGATCTTACAATGTATCCTCATCAATCTTCATTCCCATAACTCATTCTCAGAGGATTCGCCTGATTTCTTCACAATGAATATGCCCAAGCATTTCACAAGCTACAGTGAGGATCAACCTTCTGTCTCGTGTTTTATTATTCAATCAATCAACTTGTCAATCATAATTGGAGGACAATAAACAGACCTGAACATTGATGGGATAAATTTATTGGGAATTTGTAGTACACTACCATGACACATTCTCACTCAAGCTGATCACAATAATATATTAAAATAATTCTTGCAATTGATATAACACTTTATCACATCTTTGATTAATCTCAAAGCACTTCATAAGGTGTACTATAAAGTGGTATGACTTGGGGTATTTTGTGGGTGAATGTGGCAACCAATTTGTTCTCAGCAATGTCCCACAAATAACCAAGGAGTGACCAATTTTATCTTATTGTTGGCCAGGACATCAGGAGGAACTCCCTCTTTTTTCAAATAAATAGAGCCTTGGGATTTTTAACACCCAAGTGAAGAGGACCTTGGTTTAATGTCCTATCTGAAATCATGTTTGACAATGCAGCACACCCCCAGCCCTGCACTGCAGTATCAACATACGCTATATGGGGTCTAAGTTCCAACATAGTACTTGAACCCACAACCTTCTGAGGAAGAGTGCTGTCAATTGAGACAAGTTGACATGTGTAATACTGGTGGCTGAAATTGAATAAAATAGGATGTAGTGGATAATAATAACATGTCTTTTTTGCAATTAATATAGCTGCTGTAACATTGAAACTTCTCAATGTGCTTCACATTGATGTTAAGTGTACACCAACTGTATTTTTACAGGTGAAAACGTGGCAGCCAATTTGCATACAGCAGACAATCTTGAAGTGAATTTATCTGGAGGATTTAGCCAGGACACTTGGAAAAACTCAATTTTCTGTTTGGACAATGGCGTAGGATACCTCAACATACAGACAGGGCCTAGTTAGTTATGTATCAAACTATGGAAATTGCTAACATAATAATATTTACATTTGATGCAGTGTGTTGAAACATCACGAATTAATCAAGAATTACTTTGAAATATAGTGTCAGTTATGTAAACAGACATGACAGCTAATCTACAGCAGACAACATCTCTTTGGTACAAAAACAGAAATCGCTGGGAACACTCAGCATGTCAGGCAGCATCTATGGAGAAAGGAAAAGTGAGTCAACGTTTCGGGTCCACGACCCTTCAGTTCTGACAAAGGGTCGTGGACCTGAAACTTTGACTCACGTTTCCATTCTCCATAGATGCTGCCTGACTTGCTGAGGGTTCCCAGTGATTTCTGTTTTTGTTTCAGATTTCCAGTATGTGCTGTATTTTGCGTTTTAGTTAACATCTCCTTGGTGTTTTGCTCAACCCAAATTCTTCCAAGTATTCCATCCAGGATCTGACCAAACCCGTGGTCCCCCTTCTCCGCAACATGTCCATCTCAATTACTATTATTGACTGCCATGTTTCGTCCCCAAATATACAGTCAATTCACTTTACAGTATATACTGTAAAGCGCTTTGAGACGTCTAGAAGACATGAAAAGCACTATATCAAATGCCAGAATCAATATTATTATTATCATCACTACCACACCAGAATGCACCCAAAACACTCACTGGTGGCTTTATCTCCTCATCTCTACTATTCACAGTGTCAAACAAAAACACAGGCTGTTGGCCAGGACATTGGGAGAAACTACCATTTTTCAATATACTGTACTGTAGCCATGGGATCTCTAGCATTCACCTGAAGAACGGGCAGATGAGACCTTGGTTTGACACCTCCTCCGAAATACTACACAGTGGCAATGCAGTACTCATTGAGTCTTTGAATGTAAACCCTTAACAGTCAGTTCCAATTCTGACATTGCATTTGAACTCACAACCCCCCCCCGATGACTCTGAAACCTCCACGTTTGCAACTGGTAATTCAGCACAGAAGAGCACCTCTACCCTAACCCTCCTCTCAACTCCCCTCCTTGTCAGGAAGCACACCACTGCCATTCAGCTGGACTACCTCTACATACCGAGCTGCTAATGGCACATAGCTAATGCAGAGGAATTCATGCGCGTTCCCTTGCAATGTAACAATCCGTGACAAGGTGCAATGGGATCCCAATCCTCTGGATCATTGAATTACCTGTAGATTTGAATTTTTTTTAAAAAAAATTAAAAGCCCCCCAGTTACGTAAAACGCCTACTTCTACTGTTGTAGTTGTTAGGTCATAAGGTTAATGATTGATTGCCCATTGAGTTACAAACAAAAATGTGCGTAGTACAGTATTGAATTAACCATTTAGGCTTCGGGCTGTGTAACACACCCAGTCACGCCCGTGACTTGGATCGATGGTATATCCCGATCACCTTCAAATCGTGCATTTTACATCACGTTAAACCGCGTGTGTTATTCTTTGCGCTGGATACGCGAACGAACTGCCACAGGCTCCTGCACACCCGACAAGACAGGGAGCGCGACAAATGAAATAAATTCAAGCATTGCGGATTGAGACAACTATATATATATAGATATATCTATATGTATATATAGATATATATATATATAAAAGTGAAGTGGCGATCTCGCTGGAATCAAAGCTCCTTGGCATTTAATAGGGGTTGGAACACACAGCAGCGGCTCCACATCTCTAACCCTGTCTCCTCTCATTTGATGATAATAAAAATAATAATAATGGAGCTGATTCACAGGGACCGCCTGCAGCAGCGGAGTCCAAATCGACTCATCAGCAGAGGGGGGGGGAGGGGGGGGGCAGGGAAGGCAAAAAGCACCAATTCCCACGGAACCAAACGTTCGACTGCCATCCACTGCTGTCGACGGGGACCGAGAAATGACGAATCGAGTGAATGCGATGCACGTTGGCTGCGAAAACACGAAAAAGAAACGGAATAAAGGACCGTTGGTTGCGCAGTGTCCTCCAGGGCGGCCGCTGCCGCTGCGGGGAGATGGTAGAGTCCCCGGCTGCGGTCACGTGCTCAGCAAGGGGCCGCCATTTTGTGTGTAGTTGTATTTAGGATCCAGCTGGAGCGCAGCCGCTGCCGCCTCTCTCGCTCTGTGTGACTTTCGTTAGTAGGAAAAAAAACGGGTAGTATTGGGAGAGTGGGGAAGAAAGGAGGAACAGAGCAAGATTGTACACTCACGTAGCGCCCGTTCCCAGTAGTTATTTAGCAGCGAAGCTTGGCAAGATGTCGACTGCAGAGTCTCCCGAATACTCGTCCTTCTTCGCGGTGATGGGCGCCTCAGCTGCCATGGTTTTCAGCGGTGAGTCGAGTCTCTCTTGAGACTAAATATCTTATTTTATTGAAGCCGGCAAATGTCTCTAGCTGGCTAGTGTGGGCATCGCCCTGACATGTCATCACCTTTCCCCCCCTCCTCTGTCTCTCTCTCTCTCTCTCTCACTGTGTCTCTCTTCCCTCTTGGGTTGACAGGGTAAGAAACCGAAAGCGTTTAATGGTGGGCGGGGGGGGGGAGAGAGGGCAATTTTTATTTCAAGACGTTGACATTCAATAAGGCAAAATGGCCGCGGATGAAGGGGATTGGCTTTTTTGTAATTTATTTCGATGTCTTTTCTTTTTTCTCCTCCCTGTCTTCTCCCCACCCCTGAGAGAACCCGAGGCGTCGCTCACTTTCCTGCTGGCGGGTGGTGGGCTCTGCGGAGGTGGAAGCCACTGCGACGGGCTGGAGAGCTGCGCGCGCGGGGGATGAGGTGGTGGTGGGTGGGGGGGGGGGGGGGGGGTTCAGTAAAGCGATAGGAGATAGCGCTTCGGGTATTTCCGTCAATCGGCCGGACACGACTCGTGTTGACGGGGGTGGGGGAGGGGAGATAGCGCTTCGGGTGTTTTCGTCAATCGGCCGAAGCCTACTCCTATTTGCTTTCGTTGGTGGGGAGAGGCGATAGCGCTTCGGGTGTTTCCGTCAATTGGACGAACCAGTTTTCCCAACACTGTTCCGTGGCGCAGAGGCGATCGGAATATTGGGTGGAGGAGTGTGTGTGGAGCTCGGCAACCTTCGGACTGACAGTCTCGAGCTGATCATATGATGGGGATGATGTTGCATGATCTAACATTGACTGTCAGTGTTACAGGCTTTTTAAAATGTATTTAGTGAGGCAATAGAATGAATCTAGTTTAATGCAATGAATGGATTATTGATCGTTCAGATTCGCCCACCTTCTCTCCCATATTGTTTGGGCTGTTTTTCAAGAGCAGAGATCTTTAAAGATAGTCTTTGCTTTCAATAACGCAGTCGCATTTTATTCGAGTCGAGCAAAATGGAGAGAATACAAATTGATTTGGATTTATTAGATTTCTTCATTTGTTAATTGAATGTGGCAGCCAGATGTTTTAATCACACCTCCACCCACCCACAGATCTCCCCCTCCCCAGCCTTAATGATTTGGCAAAAACCATACCCAAGTGTACCATGGAACCAACGGCATATTGGTTTTTACAGTCTATTTTGAAATGGTGCTTTCTTCTTAAGATGGTGTAAATTTTGAGGAAGGTGTAAATTATTCTACGGGGTTGGGTTAAGGTGTTATATTTTTCCAATTGAAACATTGATGATTTTTCTTTTCAATCTGTGATTTTCCACCCCCCAACTGGCTGCCATTCTGCAGTATTCTGACCTAGTTTTTTTTAATGCCGATTTATCACATTTCCTTCTTAGTAAATTGATTATTATTAAGCAAATAGAAGACAACAACAATAACAACTTCAATTTAGATAGCACCCTCCACGCCGGACGGCATCTCAGAGCGCCTGTGTCATGTGGTACAATATATAACCGTTTCATTTTGGGGTTTAGTTGAATAATTGCAGAATGCCATTTGTGTTTTGCAATGAAAGTGAATGAAGCTAGTAGAAATTAGTTTACATTTAATAGTATTTGCCTGCTTTTGAAGTATGGGTATGATTAAAATACTGTTCTTTTTGCTAGCATTGAATGATATTTTAGGTTACTTCAGTTAAATTCTTATTTGCTATTCTCATGGTGAAGACCAAACTGCTAAAAATGTAATCTGTCCTATGACCTTATTCAGCTGGTTGTTACTGGTTTCCTTATTGTGGAATACCCATGATGGCTGGTCGTGAGCTATCTTTCTGAAGTTAATTACAGTATTGTTAAACAGCCTAAATAGCATAGTTGGCAGATGTACATTTTTGGAAGCAGATCATAATTGTGCACTGCTTAATGCATTTATATTAATTACCCAATAGATATTATTACCTAATGATCATTGGCTCTTGAATGAGTAAAACAAACTGAAATAACTGGCGAGCATTTTAGGTGGTCTCGGGAGGCCACTGACCTGACAGTCAAAGGGCGATTATAAATTGATATTCCATTCTTAACATCATTGGTGATTCATGTGACTAAATTCTTCTGTCAATATCAGTGTTTTGCTGTTTAATTCCCAAATAGTTTTATTGTGGTATGATGAGGTGTTGGCTTAAGTGTAAGCTCAGTGGTTAGAGCACTTGCCTTACAAGAGTGAGATCTGTGTTTCAAATCCAGGCAGGTCAGGGTGAAACCTTGGACCAGTTTCCTTACTCCACATGCCTAAGAATAATCTATTAACAACCTGGTCATTTCAATCCACTACTGTTTGTGGGATGCTGCTGTGTGCAATTGACTCCCGCATTTCGCCCACAAATATACAGTCAATTCACTTTACAGTATATTCTGTGAAGGGCTTTGAGACGTCTAGAAGACGTGAAAAGCGCTATATCAAGATACAAGGATTTATATTATAAAGGCAACAATTCAATGAGATTGACTTAATAAAAAAAGAGATGAATTCAATAAATAAAGCTTGTAATTCTGAAAGGTGAGGTTTTGCAATTTTTAACTATAGAACATGTCTTCCATTTTAATCAGGATGCTGGGAATATTGACATGATTTTAAGATTCTTTGAACTTTCTGCTCTATGTGTGTTGGGGTTAGCTGACTTCTCACTTCCAAAATTGTAGGTATTTGATTTATGGATGGTGTAATGAATTAACGGTAGACATAGAGTGGTAGAAAATAGATAAATGCATTGTCTCCTGAAATGGTGGTTGAATATTTTAAGAGTCAGCAAGGCACATCTTATTTGATAGGAAGCAGTGTTTTTTTGTCTTATGATTCAACGGTGTGAGTGCTGTCTACTGAGCCAGACTAATGCAAGTTGAGGATAGTACTGTAATGGGGAAGTCTAATCTTTAGTATGGTTTGCGTTGGTTACACATTGCATAATTGAATCATAGTTTTCTTTCAGTGTAGCGGATTGTGCAAACAAGGAACTTGAGTGGCTCTCAGTTTTAATAGGTCACTGATAAAGTTGATAGTTGGGTGTGAATTTGGGAGAACTGCATCATAGGAATTCAGAATCTGGAGTAGCCATTTAGCGTGTGTTATGTGTGCTCTGTCACTGATCATGGCTTGCAAACTACAACCATACCACTACTCTTGTCAGGGTGGTCCAATGTTTTAGCTTCTAAGAGCTGAATGCCAGATTGAGAAATGCCTGTGGGCCTAATAAGCAATATTTTCCTTCCAGAAACATATCAGAATAGAAATCTTATGTTTAAATTGTTTAACTGTATGACTTAATTTGCTGCTTTTCGAGATGAGTTTTTTGACGGGAAATTGAAAGAATTAGATGTCTTGATGTGAAAGGCGCTATACAAATGTAAATTTGTTGTGAACTGCAGAAACAGTGATTTACCACCAGAAACGTATTGCACTGGTTACTGTGTAATAGATGTGATTTTGTGTTATAAGAAAACTAATGCTCCAGAAGAGTGTTTGTTAAGATGTTGTGATTTAATTTCTGATATTTGAAATCTTTCTCCTCAGCTCTGGGAGCTGCGTATGGAACTGCTAAGAGTGGCACAGGAATTGCTGCCATGTCTGTCATGAGGCCTGAGCTTATCATGAAGTCAATTATTCCTGTGGTCATGGCAGGTATCATTGCTATCTATGGACTGGTGGTGGCAGTACTAATTGCCAATTCACTCACAGACAAGATAACATTATACAAGTAAGTAATTTGAAAGACAATTTGGGATATGTAGTTTGGGTGTGGTGTGCAGTGACAAGCATCAATGCTGATCGATTTTGTTTGGTCTTAATTTCTAGCTATCAATTTTGCTTTATATAAAATGTGCAACTGACTAGGATGGGCTGTTTATGGTTTATGGGCGTTGCACCTACAAAATAGGTAAAGCAGATTGACTATCAAGTGCTTTGAAATGTCTGAATGTGATAAAACATTCCATCATATACAAGGATTACTAACTTGAGGTGCTTGAGTATTTAGCATGTTTTCTTCCTTTAAGACATTGACATGGGTACCTCTGGTAATTTGCACAGATTTGTATTTATTTACCAAGATACCATGCAGCAAATGCTATTTTCCCTTTAAGGGAACACTGCCACCTAATCCAGCCTGACAGCACATTGGTTGCTTTCTTTCACTCCCTAACCTTTTCCTGTTTCGTATCTGTTTATTCAGCATAGAATGGGGTATATCTAGATGCACCAACTTTCTTTCCAAATAAAACAGGAAATGAGAAACAGTAGTAGCTAGTTACAGCTTTTGGTGGGTTTAGGTTGGCTGGTACCATGAATTGAGATGTTTCCTGGTGCTAAGAGATGTCAAAATGCTGGTCTAAATCCATAGAATCATAAAGCTACAGCATCCCTGAGAATGCCCATATCCCATTTTGTTAAGGTGTTTGATCGGGAATTTGGAGCTATTCCATTATCCAAAATACAATACCATAAACTTGCTATTTAGGTGTCAATTTTGAATTTGAATATGTTTTCAATGTTAACTGTGATTTCATTCTTACATCACTGGGCTGATGTTTGGAAGTTTATTACTTACTGCTGGTTTTCTTTGAGTGCCAGATATTCTTTGCAAGAAGTAATACAACCATTTCAAAATATGGCTAGTACACAAACAAAACCTATAGTGGGATGCAAGTTTCCTTTGAATTCTCTTCCCTAATCTTTTGGAGGTGTTTAGCTTCCTGTTGAATGCATCTAGTCTCTAAGTCAACAACAACAACAGGATGGTAGGGAATCAGCAGGTCGGTGAGATAAGGGGCAAGGCCGTGGATGGCCTTGAAAGTGAGGACGAGGATCTAGAATTTGATTCTCTGGGGGGTGGGAAGCCAATGGAGCCAGGCGAGGGTTGGAGTGATGGGGCCATGGAGCTTGGTGTGGGAGAGGACACAAGCTGCAGAGTTTTGGATGATCTGCAGCTTGTGAAGGGAAGAGCCAAGAAGGCCAACACCTCGGGAAGTTTTCTATGTTTTTTTTATATTTTTTAATATATATTATATATATATATATTTTTTTATATAGTTTTCTATATATTTTCTATATGTAAGCTCCCATCCACATTAGTGAGCACTTATGATTCAGGTGGGAATGCAGAAGGGCAAGTGATTATTCTTAAAACAAATTAAAATGAGGAACTAATGTAAAGTATGCTAGCTTTTTAACCATGCGAACTTAAAACAACAAACTGGTTGGGAGTACCCAACCAGTTTGTTGATAGACTTGGATGTAAATGGCAAACTCTTAAAGTACTTCAGCCAATGTTAAGGTGAAGCATTTAATTCTTGCATCTCATGTTGTATAGTTTCAGCGCCTTGGAACGTCCTTCCGGCGTGAAAGGTGCTATACAAATTAATTTTGTTGTAGTTGTATAGTCTAGTTAAACTAGATTAGTTAAATCTTCCAGTAAGGAAAGAAGTGTTGCCTTGTTGAAATTGTGAAAACTCAGTTACTGTTTAAATAAGCAAAATTTTATCAATGGTCTGGAGGTGGGTATATGGCTGCAGGTTTGTGAAAACCGTTCAACTTATTCCCTGGCCGATTCACTGGAAAATGGTAAATATGCTCATTTTCTACCTCCATTTCCCCCAAATAGATGAGGTTAAAAATTAACCTGTTGTAATACGGAATTGTTGGTTCCCTACACCAGGTCTGCTGTAATTCAACAAATTAATGGGCAGGGCATTGTGCATTTTTCAAGTTCAGTGATTTGAGTTTAATGGGATGTATGCTTGAGACTGATGCAGAGCCACCTAGCTGTTTTTTTTTAAAAAGCATGTTTCGACTGCTTTGCTTGCCTAAAGAGTGAGGGTTTGCTGTTGTTGTTAGATTGGTGGGAGTGGCTAATTTAATGCTTGCAACTCCTTCCTGCAGTAAATCTCCCCCATCTCAAATATTTGGGGGATCAATGAAAGAAGGTCTTTTTCATCTTGAGAAAAGTTCTGTGGGTGCCAGCACCTACTCTGGTATCTCACACAAGTTTCCAAGATGTTGGCTGTCATTGATAAAACCTGATGACAGCCCTATTCTGTATTGTATATTAGCTGCACCCACAGTTTCAATACACTTGCATACTATCTTAACCAGAGAGCCATAGACCTGCATACTAAAAGTAAGGTACAAGTCTGGCTTCACACAGGCACTACACGAGCAATGACCCTTAAAAAAAAAGTGTGCTGCTAACGCAAGGTACCAGTTTTAATACTGGATCGGTTGTTAGTATTTGAGCAGCCTTTAGAAGTGAGAAAGATTTTTTGAGTCACCAATAACAACAACAAAATTACATTTTATAGCGCCTTTCACATTGAGAGGACGTCCTAAGGCGCTGAAACTATACAACATGAGATGCAAGAATTAAATGTACAAGTAGGGCATTGGCATAGTGGGCCTGGATGTGATGAAGGCATGAATGAAAGTTTCAGTGACCTGAGGTAGTGGTGGTGTCAAGTAATGTTGCGGAGGTGAGGGAAGGCAGAGGGAGTTATGGCATGGATCTGGGGAAAAAAAGACAGTTGAGGATCGAACAAGAAACCTAAGTTCCTGACTGGCTTGGTGAGATGGAGTGCGCATCCATGGAGGGTGATACTGAGGTAATGGGCTTGAGCCAATCAGACGATTGGTGTCAGAACAATTGTCCATTGCATTCAGATGCTTCTAATTTTATCCAGCTCTTTCAATAATTCTGAATTAAAATAATTAGTTAATTAATTTAGGTTTTAGGCTTTGATACAAATCGGAGAAAACAACTGCCAAGTAGTGATCTTCTGCATTCATCACACACAAAGTTGGTATTGGTTGGTGTGCAACATACAGGAAATAGCAGCAGTGTCTGCTTTGGCCACTTGTTTTCTTGTGAAAACATATTGAACTTTTGGGAAAGTAAATGTCAGACTACACGCTAAGGTGCTATAGGTGAACATGCATTGTAATGAATCCTTTATCAATTGGTTCTTCTAAATAGTACCTCTCATTAATCCTTGCATAAGCAACTTGAAAGGGGTTGGATGGATTGGGTGCACCAAGTCCATTGTAAAACACCAACTCAAGTGTTCAACCTCAAATCGACATGTTTTTGATGTTGCACTGGGTAATAGTTTAACATCAAAGTACTGTAATTATGTTTGTTTTCTGTGTGATCTTATTTCAAGGCTGCAAGTTGCTTAGTTTAACTGTGCCATACCATTAAGCCATTTCCCACATTCTCTTCTCTAAAGATACTGATTTTGCATTACCTGTTCCTCAGTTCTGAAAGGAGGTTGAACCACATACAAAATTGCTTTGAGTTACTTACCACTTAAGTCTTGGTGCTTCCTCCTGCAGACTAGGCTAAAGATTCCTGAAGCAGGAGAACCTAACCATGAGGTCTAAATTTTGCAGTTAGCTCTGCCTTTCTGCCACTAGCAAAGTAATATTCAAGTATGGGTGAAATTGAGATGTGCAGAGTGACCCTGTTAACTGCACTGTTATGATGTGTTTGAAAATGATTGCTGACCCCACTTGCAGGTCGAGTTTGTGATGTTGCTTGAATAAGACGCCAGACAGAATTCTACTGCATTTTGGTAATCTCACGACAAGTGTATTATATGAAGGTGTGCCTGCGCCTGAACACTGATGGACTTCGGAGAATGTCTTGTAAATTCTATTTTACATTGTATGTTGGAGAAAGTAACTTATTTGTGTTTTTTGTTTAAATTCCAGGAGTTTTCTTCAGCTGGGTGCTGGTTTGAGTGTGGGTCTGAGTGGTCTCGCTGCTGGCTTTGCTATTGGAATTGTGGGCGATGCTGGTGTACGAGGAACAGCACAGCAGCCAAGGTTATTTGTTGGGATGATCCTCATCCTCATTTTCGCTGAAGTATTGGGGCTGTATGGCCTGATTGTTGCTCTGATACTGTCTACAAAATAAATCATGCAAATGTAGAATTTAGCTCTGTCATGCTAATGGTCTTAACTCCAGAATGTGTACAGTTGCATCATTTTGGTAGTGAATCTCTTGTAAATGCGCAATGTATGTTAGTGATTGTCTGTCCCGTGTGTTTAGATATTAAATTGTACTGGTTTTAAGAGCCTGTGGTTCAGTGGCTCCTAATAACTTGTGTGCAATTTCCAATCCATTTTACCATTGAGGAGCACTCTATATAAATTTAGAAATTGTAATGTTCATTTCTTTTCACTGGATATTTTATTTATAAAGATTTAAAATGTTCATACATTATTATAATGGAGCAAACTTTCTGGAGTCCCTATGATCTAAGTAGACTATTGCACTGTCAGTAATTGTATTTGCTCAGATCTCCTTGGATGTAATAATTGGTGAAAGATTGGATCTGATCATAGTCCTTGTGTCCTGGTATTGGAGTGAATTCTATTTGTGTTTTTAACATCTTGAGGCACATGTAAATGTTTCCAGTAGTACAGATGTATGGATAAGTGTGCACCCTGTTGGGTTTCACATTTCTGATGTTTCCAAATAAAATTTCCTCAACTTAATTTTTGAAGTTGTCTACTTTTGTAAGCAAGAGCATCAGTTGACTTGCAAAGGTTTACAAAGAATGAACAGCATGGAAATGGGGACAATTGGCCAACCAGTCTGTGCCAGTGTTTATACTCAGCGAGTCTCCGCCTAGTCCCTTCTCCCTCACCTGAAGTCTAGTATTTGTTAAATATTTTAAATCACTTCCAACTAGAAGAATCGAGAATCCTTAAACAACAAATTATGCGACGAGAAGCAAACATTGATATCCACCTGGCCCTGAAAAGCATTCCTCCACTATTCTGGAATGCCCTTCAAGTTTCTTGCTGCATTGAATGTGTTGCCTCCTCTGGTCCCCTAGTAGACAGAGCAACAACTCCGTGAACTACAAGCAGCTGTTCCCAACTTTGGGAGATTTGCCGACATCTGGGGAAAAACAGTCTAGTACTGTTTGATTTTTGAAATCTTGCCAGTTTTAGGGAGTTGGCAGCTTTTGGAATGTTGGATTATTGAGGTTTTACTGTATTAAAGAAGTTGAAAAGCTACAGAGGAGGGCAACCAAAATGATTGAGGAAACGGAAGGACTGGACTATGAGGAGCGACTAAGTAAATTGGGCATGTTCACAACTAGAAAAGAGATTGAGAGGCAAAATGACTGTCTTTAAGATTCTAAAGGGGCAAGACAATATAGATCGTGACAGACTGTTTCAACTTGTCCAGAATTATACAGATTTGTCCAAAAACTAGAACACATGTCTTGCATTTGAAGAGGAGTATATTCAGAACAAATCTTCCAAACACTATTTCAGTGAGCAAATAGTGAATCTGTGGAACAGGCTTTTTGAAGCAGCAAGTGTTGATTCTTTCAAATACAGATTAGATTGTTTTCTCTTAGGAAATAACATTATGTTAGTAGAAATAACATTGGTAGTTTGGGACTTATATTCTACCAAGAAGATGGAAGGCGAACTAGATGGATCTTGTTTTTTTTTGTCTAACATTTATGTTCTTATGTGAGTTCCACATTATGCTTTGAAGTTTGCCCTTGTCTGGAATGGAGTTCACACTCTCCCCAGAGGAACACACTCTGCCAACCTAATCCCAGAAAATATTAGCCACAGTTTGCAAGAGTTCAGGAACCCTAGCTTTGGGGGTACTTGTGGAATTCAACCTGTTAAAACCACTTACTATAGAACATTGTCTGGTAAACTTCTTGCTGCAGGTTCAGCTAGGATCAACCAACATGTTACAGCCTTGGTTTGCAGGGTTAACATGAGACTGGTGGGAATAACTACTACCCCAAGACCAGTCTTTCTCCTGCTTACTCACTGGCCAAAACACACACACACAAGATGGCACACTGCACATAATAATAATAATAAATCCTTGCATTTGATATATCAAATGCACCTTATATATTGAGACGTCTCAAGTGCTTTACAGAATATACTGTAAAGTGAATTGACTATATTTTGTGGGTGAAATGCAGCAGCCAATTGTGCAGAACAGTGTCCCGCAAACAGTCGTGGATTGAAGTGTCCAATTTTTTTTGGATGCATTACCGCCGGAACAGCGATCCGCCAATCAACAAATAACTGGGTTCCTACTTGCTGCTAGGTGAACAGGCATGTGGAGTAAGGAAATTTGCCAAATGTTTCACCCTGCTGGGAATTGAACCCAGGTCTCTCACTTGTGAGGCAAGTGGTCCTACCAATGTTCACTGCACAAGCTAAACAGTGCACAGTCTGAAACTAATCAGTAATATAACCAGCGTAAAAAAAAGTACATGTGGAATTACACATGGCAGAGGGAATATGATGCAGGCCATAGCTTTCTCATCTCTGGGGCCTTGGTACCCTTCATGATACCTGACTGAGTCACTGCTGCTCTGCAATATTGAATCACTTCTGTGCTGCAGTGTTCTCATAGGAAAAGTCATGAGTAGGTGTCAACACAACTGTTAATCAATTCACCACAAGCAAATGGCTTTGCAATGCATTGCCAAATTCTGAGATTTGCTGCTTCTAGGGGTTTGGTGTCTGAAGCTACCTTCTGAATGCAGGAATCTGTCTGTGATATTTCCACACTTTTCATGCTAGTGTTCTTCTTTTCACACAATGATTTGAGAAGTGATTAGGTTAAAAAAAATCACATTCCCAACTGGAAGTACAACAACAACTAAATTAGTTTGTATACCGCCTTTCACATTCAGATTTTCGGGCCTGAGCTGGGGTCAGGGAGGGTGGAGGGAAGGGAGGGGAAGTGGGGTGACAGATGGCACAGTCTTGAAGTGGAAGTTGAAGGAAGCTGGGGAGGGAAGGCAGAGGGATTGTGGGATGGAATTCCAAAGAGTGACTGAAGCCTCACCCATCGATGGTGGAGTGGGGGAGATGGAGCAGGCCGGAGCCTGCTGAGCATAGGGAGCGGACAAATTGGCAGAAGGTTAGGAGGTTGTAGAGATAGGGTGGGATAAGGTAATGGGAGGTGAATTTGAGGGCCATGGAGTTGGGCCCTGAGGATGAGGAACATTATCTTGAGTTGAATCTTCTGAGTGATGGGAAACCAATAGTCAGGTGAGAGTGGGGATGATAGGGTCTGGTGGTGTGGGAGAAGACACGGGCTGCAGTTCTAGATGATCTGCAACCCATGGAGGGAGGATTGGGAACAGCGACAAGCAGTGTGTTGTCATAGTTGAGCCTGGACATGCTGATTGCATGAATGAGAAAATGAAGTAGAAACATTGAGTTTGTTATGGTCCAAATTGATGGTTTGGTTGTCCAGCCAGCCATAAAACAGAGTGAAGGTCACAGCTCCAAAACAGCGGACAGTTTGGACAAAATGGACCAATCCTATGCTTTGTAAAGCTGAATTACTAGATCTCAGCAGGGGCAGATATTCTGGTTACAAATGCCCTCAATGCCTTTGCTGAGGGAGAGGGGAGTGAGAGGAAAAGTATTTCATAGGGTTTGGCTCTTGGTGAGTATCTACCTCGTCACTGGAAAGCATTGCAACAGGATAAGGTTCAGTTAGAATACCCACAGGTGTTATGCTGCTGATTCTCTCCCTAGAATAGAAGCAGGCTGTTCATCCTTTTTAGCTTCTGGATGTCTGTTACCCTTTGCTCAAGCACAAGGAAAAACAATTCTGACAAGTTGCTCTGAATTGCTTTCAGTTTGCTGGCCTGGTTCCTCCACCTTCTGTCTAATTGTGATAGTATATACTAGCACACCGCTTATGTTGCCATGACTATACCTGGTGCAGCACATTAATATTTCAGTGTATTAGATCCATTGCAATCCTGTTAATTGAGTTATCTTCACACCAGTGCTGTGCAATCCGGATATTCAACGAGCAACATGTTAGTAGTCCATGACTCATTCATGCAGTCGGGTACAGGAACGTCCCACCCGAACTACTGCAATAATGTAAGAAGATTTGTGTTATTTTTGTTTGCAAGATTAGACTGGTTTGAGGTTGTGCAAAACATTTACATTGCATATTACTAATTGACTAGTTTTAGCATAATAAAATCTCAAAAGAAATCACATGCCAATGACTGCGTGCTGGCTGACTGCAATGCCCGAAACAGGAAACATACAATTTCCCACTAATCACATCCCTTGCCTTGATGAAAACAAGTGATTGCCAAACCTTGCATCGATTACTTTGCACTTATTCAGTGCGCATGGAAATCAGCTTTGCACGAGAGAGAACAGGCTGAGATGCAGAATGTGACCCAAACTCAGCAAAGGAACAGCAGACAGTGAAACCACTCAAGACTCCACTGTGGATACACCACCCAAATTCCTCTTGGATTTCAGCCTGTAACTCACATCCAGGATCCATTTTTCCATAGGTTTTAGTAGTTATCCATGGGTTTCCTTTGGTGAATGTATTTGTGCAGGAAATCAGTGCTGGCAGTGCCAACTTTACCAATTTTAGGCACTGAGTACCCAGGATGGTTATTTAGCAGTTTAACAGTTCACAACACTTGAGGAGACATCTGCAAAGCCAGGCAAGTCTGTTAACAACCCAAGATAGATGTAGAGGTCAAGGTAAATTCTTAACGCTACAAATCAGGCTGGACGTGAACTTGCTCACTGCTTCATTCCCAATGTAACACTTTCTAACAGCTAAATAGCACCACCTTGTGTCACGTGAAAAATGTGTTAATTAACCAGTTATTTTTACTCCTCCTCACTATGCACTCCTTGTTTAAGTCTTCACATCAGTTCAGAAATGTCAAATAGAAGACTACCCATCGTGAAATCTTCTCTCACACTGAGCAAGGGCACTATCTACAATAGTGGAAATAGTGTCTCTCAGATGTGCAAAGATGGTGCAACAACATCATTTGTTTGGTCTAATTATAGTTCCCCTAAGGTTCTCGCATTGCGTGCTGAAGACACCAACACCAGTTACCCGTTGCTACCTCACTAGTCTGTTTGTTCTTCAGATGTGTTCCCAATGAGCAGCACAAGAGGGAGAAGAGGGGAGGAAATCTCAAGAAAATGCCTAATCCTATCTCACACAAGCAGCCTTAGGGCAAACACACACAGCACTGAATGATCACGAGTGGGGGCCTCATTACAAATTTTGCAAAAATGGTAAAAAAAGAAATGATTTAACGCCTAAACTGTAAAATGGGAACAGGAGTAGGCCATTCAGCCTGTTGAGCCTGTTCCGCCATTTAATTAGATCATGTCTGGTCTGTATCTCTACTAATCCTTTCAATTCCAATTTCCTGCTTTCACCCCGTATCCCTTAATACTCCGACTTACCAAGAATCTATCAACCTCACTCTTGAAGGTGTGGATGGATCCAGTATTCACGACCTTTTGGAAAAGAGAATTCCAGATTTCTACCACCCTTTGAATGAAAAAATGCTTCCTGATTTCACTCTTAAATGTCCTGGTTCTAATTTTAAGACTATGCTCCCTTATTTTGCATTTCCCCCAAGAGGAAATAGCTTCTCTGTATCTACCCTATTAAATCCCTTTAACATCCTAAAAACCTATATCAAATCACCCCCTCAATCTTCTAAACTCAAGGGTATACAATTCAAGTTTATGTAGCATTTCCTCGTAACTTAACCAAGGGAAACCAGTGAACTAAATAATTCACCCATGTTCTGGGCCACTAACACAGCACATCCCATAGAACACGCATTATAGCATAGCATAGCAGGCAGTGGACATCCCATAGAACACGCATTATAGCATAGCAGGCAGTGGAAAAACATACAAGCATTAAAGGACAAAGCTTTGTCATGCAGGTCTCCTGTCTGCTGGAATAGAACACGGTGAAGAGAAATGCTAACTTAATCTAGCTCAGTGATGCCATAACTCTCATGTTTGCTGGACAATTGCAGAATGTCAGACATGTGTTACCAAACCTAGCAATACAGGAAGGAGTCACCTCAAAGTTAGTTAAGCACCTTGTGACATCCTCCCAACATGAAAGGTACTCTATAAATATATACAGTAATTGGTTTGTATTGTAGTGTCAATGTACAGAGCAGTTTAATTTCATCAGGACAATTTAGTTTCATTTGTTTGCTTTTGAGCCAAATTATACTCTTCTGTCAAACCTACTGATAAATAAATTCATCTCCATTCCATTAAAATAAAAATATTGTACGTGCAGCCATCAGGAGTGCCTTGATTCACCCAGGGGTTTGGACAGTTAATAAGATTATTAAACACCAACTGTACTAAACATCATTATGAGGTCTATGGATTATATCGATCAAGTAAACACTCACAAGCCTGTTTAGGATATCGACTGCATTCATTTGATAGATGAATTCCTGACTCATTTCCCCTCTATGAAATGGTTTACATTATAATCTTGGTTTTTGATATAGCACCTTATCACATCCTCTACACGTCTCAAAGTGCTTCACAGAATGTTCTGTGAAATGACTATATTTTGTGGGTGAAATACTGCAGCCAATTGGACACAGTACTGTCCACAAAGAGTTGTGGATCAAAGTGTCCAATTTATTGTATATTTTTCTTGAAGGGTTATTCAGTGATGTACTTAATAATGTCAAACTGTAACTTAAATTACAGGGATTGAAGCCTCAAAGAGCAGAGCCCTTCTCCCCCAGACAGCAGGCAGAGGCCCAGGGTCCTATTAGCAGTGATATGCCAACAGGTGCCAGAGATACAAGCCTGAACATCACTAAACTCGGCGAACAAAGGTGTATTTTGGAAAATTTGAGTTAGAAATAGGTTTATAACATTTATTTTGGTGGTATTGTTGATTGGAGTTCCAAATATTCTGGTCAGTTCTCGTGGAACAATTCCAAGTTCTGGGTAAGATTTGTTTCAGTCTTTCACTCTGTCCATTGTCAGGTCTGGGCTCCGCAGTGGCCGCCACTCACTGCTGACAGCTAATGGTTTTCCAGGGCTCTGGTCAGGAGTTCGTTCAGTCGGCTCACCATGGGCCGTGGGTCGTCGTTTAGGCCGGCGGCTATCATGGCATTATCGTAGATCTGAAAATTACACAGATATTACACCATCAACTTAAACACAGAGCAAACCATTGCAACTTGTCCTGCTGAGCAATGCTTACAGAGGAACTGTGCAGTGCAGCAAGTAGTGTACACTGTATGGGATGTATGTACCCACATGTCCTTAATGTGATTTTATCAAGTGGTTTGTGGTGCTGGGTGCTGCTGCGAAGTTACCAGGATGGTGCAATTGAACGCTCCAGTGAGGGGGGTTTTGGGGGGAAGAAAGTGGTTAATGTGATGATCTTTACTCTCACCTGATCAAGCAGCATCTGAGCCAGTTCTGGGTTCTTGTCCCGTATTTCATTCAATTTTTTAACCAGAGCGTGACTGAAATGGCACAAGAGAGGGAAGGATCAATAAACTCACCCAAAATATGAATGTGGTCAAAATTTTCAGCCCCCCCCCCCCCAGTCTGCAACACATTCAACACTACATTTGAGACAGAACTGCCTGAGTTGTCCTCAACCATCTTTCTCAACTACGATTGTGACTGACTGTAGATCAGTCTGGTTAATTGTGCAATTTAAGAAATCAATTTAATATTCATTACATCAATAAATATAGAAATTTAGATGGGAAAATGCAATGAAAACCTCACTAAATAGGCCTGACAAATATCCAACATCAAATAGCTAAAAGAGATTATTCAGTTGTATTGTTTCAGGTTTGATTATGTATTGAATAGGAAACCTAATATTTACTTGTCACGTTGTTAGCTGAGTTACCAGTTGTTATTCGCTGATATTAGTTTAACACAACCTTACTTTGGTACCAAACTAAAATTGTTAAGTGTACGGCTCTCTCACAACCGGATCCCTCACTGCCCAGCTCATTTGCTTCATAGAAATGTATAACACTGGAGAAAGCCATTCAGCTCATATCTTTGTAACATTGTTTGACCTCACAGTGATTCAACCCCTGGGTGAATCGAGGTACTCCTGACGGCTGCACTTACGGTGCCTTTAGTTTGATGGAACGGAGACAATGACACAAAGATATGAAGCCACCTATTCTCATCCTTCAGTGTTTGCTGTGAGGTACGTACCTGCCGTTGATCTCCAGCGTGGGCTGCAAAATCTGAGCGCGTTCCTCGCTAGTCCTGGCCAATTGCTGGGTCCGCAGGAAGTGCCGGGCAGCGCCCATCTCCAGCACTGTGATCATCGCTGGGTGTGTGTCCAGTCGTGGTGTCAACTGAGACAAAAGAGGGAGGTCCTTTTAGCAATGGATCCAGTGAGAAGAGTCCTATGTACACAATGGTTGAGATAGAATAGCTCCTGCTCAAAACAGCCACCAGAGATCCAGCAATGATAAACCATCAGGACACAACTCCACTCTCTGCATGGGGAAGCTTTCCGACCCCCTTCCAAACATACAACTATAAACACTTACACATTTATATTACAAAATACGCTGGGAAACTATTACATTTAAGACTAAAACAACAGGAAGCCAGAAGTGAGACTTTAACCCCCACTCCACTCTGCTCACATTTTAACCTGTTTACACACATTTCAGAGATAACGAGACAAGGTTGGACCAGAGTGTGCAGAGGTGGAGGGGGTGGGGGGGGGGGTGGGGGGGAAACAGCAGCAGCTCAATGGAGGGGGTTGGAGCGGCAAAAGGTGCGAAGGCAAACCGCCAGCCATGATTCCTGATCACTGACACAGCGCCTCTTTCAGACAGATCTTTTAAACACAATAAATTGTTTCTAACGTCTGACTTGACTACTTCTACACGCCACCGTGAGAACTCCTACCTTAATGTTGGTCACTCGTGTCCCAAGTGCGTTCTTCATCCAGGCCAGGAGACCCTCCGCGTCTGCTTCAGAGAGACGCTCAGAAGCTGCAACAGTAAATAGGATTCTGGTATCAACAACAATACTATAGCAAACAGCAGCGCAAATACCAAAAACTGCCTTAACGGAAACTACTCTTAACTCCGATTGTAACTTCACCGAAATAAAACACCCACATTTACTGTCTTTTTCCACATACACAGCACAGGTAGTGTTCTTCAGAGAAGAGCTATTCCCCTTGCTGCCAGCGCCTGCTGCACTGCCCCAAAAGGAAAACTCCCACACGCTCCCGATTGTGACTCTTTACCTGGGTTGTTATCCTCGTACTTCTCCTCCTTGTAATGATCCACCACAATGTCAGTCTCCACAGAGATCAGCTTCTTCTTGTCAAACTCTCGCAGGTGCAGCAATGCCAGCTCATCAAACTGATCAAAGCAAAACAGGACCTAAAAACAGAGACAAATTCTGTAATTTATTAACAGAGAAACTAAGTACTGTATAACTCAACAACAATCTTTCTTCACAACAAAGCCCTCACCTCTATTAAAACCCAGAGCAGACGACTGACAGAGAGAGAGAGAGAGAGACACTATAAAACAGGCTATCACGCAATCTGAGTTAAATAACTGATGTTCTATAATTATATAATTATTGGGGGTAAGAATACTGCACTCCGCTCAATACTGATTTAACGGCACCCACATCTAACTTACCTGGATTTCAGGCCCACCCTGCGCAGATCAATTCACTTGTTAAACCTTTAGAGTCCTGTGACTCAGTGATTAGTGTGCGCCTCGCAAGCGAGAGACCAGAGTTCGATTCCCGGCAGGTCAGGGTTCTCCTCTTTCACATTTCTCAGCACAATTTGTGATGCCTCCAATTTGGTGTCATCAGCAAATTGCAATATTGTTCTCTCAATTCCTCTATCCAGATCATTGTGAATACATCAAATGAAAGCAGCCCCAACACTGATCCCTTGCAGAAAGCCAACAACCGTTGTCTCATCTCTGCATCTCGCTGGCCGGTCTTACCTCCATGTCCTTTTTCTTCATCGCCTCAAAGTACGGCGAGTGTTCTGCCAGGTAGCGGTTTGGGGCACACAGGTAGTATATGTTCCGTGTCCCTGCTTTCATCCGACTGCCATACTCCATCAAGCTTGTCACCTGGCCTGGAGACATCGTGGATGACTCAAACCTCAGCAGCTTAGCAATGTCCTCCTGAACATCCAGATATACTGTTAGTTACCTCAGGACTTTCAGTCATTTACAGTGAGTGTTCCAGGGACATCTGCCAATCACAATATACTGCTAATAACTCCTGCGTTGCAAATATATTTAGTTGGGATTTCTCACTCCCAGGCTCCCTCATGACAACCCCAACTGAGCTGTACTTCCCCTACTACTGCTACTCCCCCTCCACCAAAGTAGAGCTAGGTAATTGTCTTTGAGAAGTGCAGAGAACAGGGAACTCTTCTGCACTTTACATTACTATCAAATAACAAACATACCACCCATAGCATTCTTCTAGGTATAAAATCACATTAGGAAATCCTAAAAGTCACTGCCTGGTTCTGAATTGAATCCTGCCCAATCCTGAACACTGTATAAGATAGTACATCACTGGAGCTCACTTTGACACTTTGCTCAGCCGTGGTTACAATGCCTTCGCGGATGAACAGTCCAAAATCCTCGTAGAACTGGCTGTATTTCTCGGGCTCCTTTTTACTCTGTTCAAGGAAAAATTTGATCAATCGCTGCTGAAGAACAGCTTGAAGTTTCCTGAAAGAGAGAGAGAGAGTGAGTGTCCACCGCAGGAGATCCCAGGAGCCACCAGAGTCTGAGCCGGGAACTCAGCTGGGTTTAACTCAAAATAATTGGAAAATCTGTAATCTGTTCTACAAATCGCCTATTCAAGAGTCTCGCGATGAGCTGTGGCCAGACTGAATACCTGATGAGCGAACTCTCCTGAAGTAGTTCTCTGCTGAGGTTCAGAGGTATGTCCTCACTGTCAACCACACCTGCAGCAAACACAAGAGTCTTTCAGTCTGTCTGTCCCAACACAACAGCAGCTTCACACACCACCCGCTGGAGACACCACTGTATAAAGTGAAGTTTAGGGTCACCTCTTCCCTCCCCCTGACTCGGCGTCAGGCTCCGCCACTGTTAACGCTCCAAGATGCTGCCCTACATTGAAGGGCATTCTGTGTGCATACAAGTTGTTGTTTGCTTTATGATTGTTGCATGTGGAGTATAAGAAATACAGAGCAGGAGAGTCACGGGTTTAATTCATGGTCTGGGCTCAACTAGCTGCCTCGGTGGTGGTGTGGGGGGAGGGGGGGCGGGGAAAGAGGAAAAGGGGGTAAAAAAAATTCATGTCTATTCCTGTCTGGCTCCAAAGAACAGTTAACAGCTCTGTACTCACCCCGCAAGAATCGCAGCCACTTGGGCAGGATATCACTGGACTTGGTTTGGATCAACACTTTACGGCTGTACAGTGACACACTGGACCCCATCTCTCGGCTCACGTCAAACATACTCGGCTTCTGCACAGCCACAAGAGGGAGAAAAATTCCATTTTGTAGCACAAGATACATACCGTAGCCTGATCTCCCAGAGCAAACCAAAGGGTCATAAACTCACTAGAATCCCCAATTTTAAATTAGCCACATCAATTCTCTGCCGCTGTAATGTGTGCAGTATATGTAATCCATTCTCACCAAGTGAAGAAGGGCTTCCCCTAATGGCTCAATCGATAAATTTACTGCCAGTTAGTTACAGACAGGGGATGTCTTGTGTTCCTGGCCTTAGTCAGTGCTGAAATAGTTCAGGTGGCAAATAGAGGCTGTAATTAGCCTCAGCTCTTCAGGAAACACCCGGGGAGAGAAGGGGAAAAAAACAAAACAGACAAGGTCCTGTTCCAGCTCAGTATCCAGATCCTGCTGAGACATGTGCATGTGAACGATGTGTGAGGAAAATTGGATTTAGCTGTGGTGCTGTCTGCTCTGTGCTGACCCTCACCAGTGCGTATGGAGGGCACCCATGTCCCGGGCAGTGCAGCCTCAAGACGATGCAAAAATACAGAAAAGAAGTACAGAGCTGGTGAAAGTTATAATGCAATGAGCGAAAGTGCTCCGAAGTCCACTCTACACGACACGAGTGATGAATTGTGTGTTCCCTTGGGAGGATCAGGCATAAAGCTGTGTCTCTGACCTTGTGCTACTCACCATTTCTGGAACGTAGAATATACTGCGGATGTTCAAGGGAGCATCGGTCTTGTAATGGAGGGTGTAGCGGGGTTTATCATAAGCCTTTGCTACATAGCGATAAAACTCCTCATGCTGCCACTCGCTGATCTCCTTGGGATCCATCATCCAGAGAGCCTGAGGAGTCACAGTGCATGTTGAACGGGACGTGTGTTGCACACTTTTGTGGCACATGTATGTGTATCTATGTGTAACAGGCCTGGCTGCTATTCCATCACTACTGCTGTTCTCAGGACAGGAACAACAACAACAACAAAATTACATTTGTAGGAAACCACTCACCTGCAGTGTGTTAAGTCGTCGACCATTCATATAGATGGGGTAGCTGACAAAGTTGCTGTACTTGGTCACCACCTCTGGAACACAGACCAGTGCTGAGTGTAAGCGACTCGCACAGACAGATTGAAGCAGCTGTTGAGCAGTCACCTCTCCCAAACCCTCCCCATTATACAAGCTCCCACCACCCGGCTCCATCATCCCCTCCCCATATTGAGCCATAACAGCACAAGTCATCACCTTCAGAGGGGAATTTTAAATACAAATTGTGCTCAGGTTCTTTCACAGTGAAAACAGCAACGGCTCTGAGGGGCCAGTCGTACAACCTCATTAACTCCAAGAGACACTGTTAATTATCAATGTGTATAAAGAAAATTAAAATCTAAAACAATTTAAATAAAATCACTACCAGGAAATCTCTCGACATTCTCCGCTTATCTAATCTCTCACCTTTAACCCGATCTTCATTGGCAAACTCTTTGCAATCATCCTTCAGATGGACAACAATCTTGGTGCCTGGTCTCACTCCAGTGGCTTCAGTGATTTCAAATATCCCTGAGCTGGAAGAATGGAAGAGAATTACTGGGAATCCTCAGATCTACACAGTGCCAATGGGCCTTTGGCAGACAGACAACTAACAATGGGACTCCAAAACGTGGACATTTCCAAAGTAATTATACTGATGTACATCACATCACCCAGCGGCAGACAACTAATTTCTCTTGTCCACATTTCACAATTCTTTACTGTAAAGTAACTTGATTATTCACTCTATTTCCCCCAGCTTTTCTTCTAATCCCTTACTTCCCAAGTAACTATCTAATCAACCACGTCAATTGATTTTGCGCCTAGCTTCTGGGGCGCCTGCCTACCTTTCCCTTTGTGTGAAAGAATGTTTGCTGTTTTCACTTTTAATCTGCTTAACTGTAATTTTCAGATCATGTCCCTTACCAGACAGAAAAACTGTCACTTATCTAACTTGTCAACTGTTTCTATTACTTTATAAACCTCAGTCACCTCTTAGCCTCCTTGGGGTTGGAAATATCACCCAGCCTTTTGCTCATCTCAGGACCAGACTGTTCCTGTGGCACAAACTCTGGACTCACCCGTCAGAGGCCCATCGGTAAGCAGTGCTGCCACTCTCCGCCGCCTGTGTATACACTTCCACTTTATCAGCCACTGTAAATGCAGAGTAAAATCCAACCCCAAACTGCCCGATGATCTTCCCACCGGCCTCCACCTGGTTCTGCAAAGCCTCCAGGAACGCCTGATCAAAAGTAGACAAAAAAAAGTTTTCAGCAACGGGAGAACCAAAGCTCTCCCGAATTCTCATTGAGCGAATTCAGTTCTGAGTGAGAAAGCAAGACATAGCAAGCAAGGTGGAGTCCTATAGCTCAGTGGTTAGGGCGATCGCCTTACAAGTGACAGACCTGGGTTCAATTCCAGGCAGAGTGAAATCTTCGGCAAATTTTCTTGTGCCACACGCCTAATAATAATCCCTCAAAAAATAATAGTAAACTGGTTATTTCAATGCGTGGGACACTGCTGTGAGGAATTGGCTGCTTCATTTCTCCTACAAGTATACAGTCACTTCACTTTACAGTATACTCTGTGAAGCATTTTGAGACGTCTTGAAGACGTGAAAAGCGCTATATCAAATGCAAGGATTATTATTATTATAATACAGGAAGGTCGAATCCATGCTGAGGTAGCTCATCTCAACTGGAGCCGTCGGCCTCAGCTCTCTGGGTTCAGGTGGGAGAGCCATCCGACCAAGGTCCCTGCTACTGATCACTGTGGGAAAGTGTTTGTGTGTGAATGTAGTTTATCTCCCTCCACAAGTGAATAAATGTCCCACTATCTAGGTTCACACATGGAAACAAAGCTACAACAACAAATTGCACGTATATAGTGCCCTTCACATCGGGAGGATGTCCCACCACCTGTAGAACTGTACTCTATCCCAAACAAGCAGCTTCAGGAAGAGAATTTTGTTTTAAACCAGGATTTTCCCACCTTCGAGCCGGAGTGTGCGATTGTCCCCAGATTCTGAATGAGTTCCTCTTTGCTCATTCCTATCCCTGTGTCCTGTGAAAGAGGAAACAGAATAGTTTGAAACCATCCCAGTGTTGTTTTCTAAATTTCCTTTTTTTTTCATCAAGAGAACAATCAGTTCAGATTTAAACAGGGCAGTGAAAATGCATATCATTTATATACCACTTTGGGTGGAATAGAGCCTCAGAACACTATACAATAACTTGACTTTCCTGGAAGAAAAAGGAGGCAGATTGTAACAGCAAATTCAAGAGGAAATTGCTTAGCTGATCGGCAATACAAAAACTGGTCCAGGGATATGGGAGACAGAGGAGTGGGAATCATTTGGGTATCTTCTACTCATATACCTTGAACTAGTCAAATTCATTTCAGTCTGCAATGTGCACCAACAAGAAAGTGTACATTTGCCTCACAGAAAAGTAGCAAACTCAGCTGAACCTGTTTGTCCAGTTTCTAGGAATTTCAAACTTTTGAACCTGCTGCTGATATTAGTGAAATATGTATGTGAGTCCTGTGGCTCAGTTGTTAGAGCACTCGCCTTGCAAGAGAGATTCATGGGTTCGATTCCATGCAGGGGCAAAACCGTGGGCAAATTTCCTTACTCCACACATCTAGTAATCATGGTCATTTTCAATCCCTGACTGTCTGTGGGACGCTGCTGTGCGCAATTGGCTGCCGCGTCCACCTACAAATAGACAGTCAATTCACTTTACAGTGTATTCTGTGAAGCGCTTAAGAGACGTCTAGAAGACTTGAAATGCACCGTATCAAATGCAAGGATTATTGTTATTGTTTGAGGTGTAATTTACAGGGGGACCAGTAGGTGGCAATGCCCTGACTGGGGAGCCATGTTGACTTGCAGTGTTTCAGTCTCTATCTACAGCAACATCTTCACGCTGCAGCAGCTGGACTATAAAATGGCTAAATGTAACTACTCTTTTATTTTCTGTGTGAATTCGCTTTTAAGCCAGTGTTTACAAATATGGATCCATTGACACCTGGTTCCCTTCAGGACCTCGTCACAAGATGGGAAGTGTTAGGATCTCACTGTCTATACATATGTAATTTTGTTGTTGTTGTTGTATTCAAAATGATAAGTTCAGCAGAGTACAGCCAAAATCTGTCCTTACCTAAAGTGACCAAACAAGCATTTTCAGCATGGATCACTTAATAGCCATCAAGAGCGAGAAGACAATTGCAAGGCTGCGCTGGGTCACATACCCAGGATAGCTATTGCCTTCGGAGGTTTGCTTTAGATTTGCATGTAAACTTCTAAGCCCCCACCCCCCACCCGTTTTAATGTCACACATCATCGGAAGAAGTAAGAACGAGGATACAAATCTGAGTTGGTCCAGGCCACAAAGCAGGCAAAGGGACTATTGCAAACAGCTACAGTGAAAGGGGTTGCCATACCTGGAAGGTTATAGTTCCTTTCTCCGCATCGGTCCTGAGGTGAAACTCCAAAGGAGGCTGCTCCCGGGCATCGGTCACCAGTTTGTGACGTAGTTTTTCAAGAGCGTCACTTCCGTTAGATATGAGCTCACGGATAAACACCTAGAAAACAGGAAAACAGCAGGTACATGAAAACAGCAGGATCACGCTACTGAAAATCAAACCTTTGCTTGCAATGGTACGATGCAGCTATGGCACTTATTCCAACCTTCTGATGATGCTCACAATGTTAGGGACAATATTTTGACATTTTTACCTCCAAATCTCATTGATCAGCCATTCACCCAACAACTGTGGTTTGGATTACTCCTTGGCTTCCCTCCTCACACCACGAGGAAATACCACTCACCTCCCGCTCATTGCATCAACCTCCACAGACAAAGGCAGAGCGCTATAACAACTTACCTCCTTTTCAGAGTACAGGGACTTTGCCACAATATCCAAAAGCTTTTTCGTTTCTGCCTGAAACTCATGACTTGAAGAAGATCCTACAGAAGAAGAGATGGTTACCACAAAAGCCAGAGCTCCCAGGAGCTCATCTGCAGTAACATAATACAGCGGCACAATAGTCGGTTTATTCTGTTACAAAGCACTGACACTCACTGCCGTCTGGGCACCCAAAGCAGAAGTGGGAACGAAGGAAGTGAGAACAAATGGATGGGCGAAGAAAAATGACCTCAAACAGATATTTCTTGAGGCAGGCTTTGAAACCAGGAAAAGGAGCGAGTCTGAGGGAGTCCCAGAGAGCAGGGCTGAATGGCTGCATGTCTGCCCGCGAATGATGGGGGAACGTGAAATTGGCCCATGCTCGCTGAGCGAGGAGAGTGGCTATTCGGTACGGTTGAACAAGTTCACTGTGAGGGATTTGAAGACAGAAGTTTATAGAACGGTTTACCGTGTCTGTACTGGATCTTGAATTCAATCTGCTGGGGGAGGGGAGCCACTTGAGCCCAAGGATGGGACAGGCTTTTGAAGTCTAGTGCAGGAGTGGGGAAGAGCTGCAGAGTTTCTGATAGTCCGCAGCCTGTGTAGAGAAAAGATTTGGGTGCCCGGGGAGCAGGGCATTGGCGTAGTCAAGCATGGACAAGAAGAAAGTTTACCTTGTATGCTCTCGCTGTCGGTGATGATAGTATGCAACGCCTCCTCCTCTTGGCTCTCTGCTGTTTGTGTGCTGTACGAGCGAAGGGTGAACGAGGCGATCGCTGGAATACATCTCTGGTGGATGGAAAACAGAGCTGCAGATCTTCTGAGATTGACGGTGGTTCCTGCTTTGGGAGGTCAAAGCACAGAATTTCAGGAACTTATGATAAAGCATTTTCATTGACCAGAAATGCCCTGGCTTGTCCTATCATTACAAATTACATTAACTAGTTTCCCTCCATTCCCTCAACACTTTTGCCTCTACGTCAGAAGTTTTTGGCCTGAAGACCCATGTCGGTACTTGAATGTGTAGTCCAGCCAGCACTTGGTGGCACCTCACCACTACAGGGATCATTACTTCTGATAAGATGTGAAAGTTGCACACTCAACCTCATCAAGCCAATCAGGAACCCTGGTGTCTTGTACGATCCACAACTGTCTTTCCTCCCCCCACGTCCAAGCCATAACCCGCTCGCCTTCCCTCGTTTCCATAATTTTGCCCGACTCCGCCACTACCTTACCCCTCAGGCTGCCCACACCTCATTCACACCTTCATCACATCCTGGCTCGACTATGCCAACGCTCTGCTTGTCGGCTTTCCCAACTGCTCCCTCCGTAGGCTGCAGATAATCCAGAACTCTGCTGCCCGTGACCTCCACCGCTCCAAGCTTTGTGACCCCCATCTCCCCCATCCTTGCCCGACTCCATCACCCAGAGAATTCAAGATTCTGGTCCTTACATTCATCCACTGGCTTGCCCACCCACCCGACCACTGCGACTTCCTAACCCCCCCTCCCAATCTGCCCGCCCCCTCCACTCAGCAGGCTCTGGCTTGCTCCACGTCCCCTGACCCACCCGCCCCACCATTGGCAGACTAGCCTTTTGTCACTCTGCCCCAACCTCTGGAACTCCATTCCGTAGTCCCTCCGCCTCACTCCCTCCCTGGCCTACATCAAGTCCCACCTCAAGACCCTCCCCTTTGACAGTCCCATCGGTCATGCCAAATCCCCCCCCCCCCCCCCCCCCGCCCCTTTCCCTCCACCCTCCCCATCCCGGGTCTGAGGCTCTGAAACCGTCCAGCTCCTTGGGACGTCCTCCTGATGTGAAAGCCGCTGTGTACAAGTGTAATTTTGCTGTTGTTGTTAAAGAGGATGAAAGCCCGGCCGCTGGTCAGATGGGAGACACTGAAGAGGCCAGAGCCCGCTGGATGGAGGCAGCGGACGGGTCGCTGGGAGGTCAGCAGGTCAGTGAGGTAAAGTGGGTGCGAGGCCGTGGAAGAGCCTTGAAAGTAAGGACGAGGATTTTGAATTTAGATCCTCCGAGGGCTGGGGGGAGTCAGTGGAGCCGGGCGAGGGTGGCGGTCATGGTGTCGTGGGGCCGGGTGGCAGGCGAGGGCGCGAGGGGCTGAGGCGGGCGCCGTGGTGGAGGCGGTGCTGGTCATGACACTGATGTGGGGGGGAAAAAAAGGCCATTTTGGGGTCTGGCTGCCTGGCTTAGCGAGTGAGGGGGGGCATCAGGGAATGCTGATGCTGCCAACGCCTGAGGTGTGGAGACACTTCGACAACAAGGAATTCCTTCTGTACAGCGGCGCCCTTGACATCAGGAGGGTTCCCCAAATGGATCAATGGTTCAATGGATGAAGATGAAATTCACTCGGGGGGGAGGGGGAGGGGGGGGGGGGGGCAGTGAATTTAAGCAAATTATTATTAAATCTGTTGTTAAAAACACTTACTCGGAGCCGCCCTCAGCGGCCCGGACTCATGAGCGCGGGCGGTCGCCGGGCGCGGAGCAGCCGCCCGGTGCCGGAGGAGAGAGAAGCCGCGGCTCACGCCGCATCGAGACGTTGCCGGGAGGAGGGAGAGGCCGCGACTCAGGCTGTTCTGCGCCATGTCTGTCGACCCGCCGGTGTCGCGCTGTGACCTCAACGCCGAGCCGGGGGGGTCCTCCACACTCCGGCGGCGCGCACTATCCTCGCCCCCGGGCCGCCCGCGCACCGCCTGCCTTCAGCGAAATTACAATTTCCTCAAAAGTCATTAAACAAGAAATAAAACCTTTCACTTTCACTGCACTTACAGGCAAAATAGATCTCATCCAAGCTCTTAGAAAGCAGCCAGCTGATGCCGAATTGACAGCTCCCCCCCACCCCCACCCCCCTTGTCGTTTCACCAGAGAGGGCTGATGGTTTAAAACTTTTGTTGATTTGGTGGATTAAATTTTATTTTATTTTCTAGCATCTCGTTTTAAACGCACAAGCGTTGATTGATATGCGGGGATTTCCGCCAGCAAGTCGCGGTGGGCAATGCCTCCCTGTGGACCTTCTTCCCACTTCACCTTCCAGGGAAAACAGTGAAGGTCAATCAGGAAAATAGAGGAATCTGCCTTTACCTGAACCATTGAGCGTAACAGTAATATAATAATAATAATAACAACTGAGACACAATGGACAACGCGGGTGCCTTTATAAATTGGCACATGATAAACCCATAAGTGGCCAAAACTATGGTGGTTTCTCTATGAGAATGAATACTAATTACCCTTGTATTTGATAATGGCGCCTTTCACACCCGGACATCATCTCAAAAAGCTTCCAGGGATCTTTACTGTGAATGGGTTGTGTGTTTATAGCCTAAAGCAGGCACCCGTTGGAGGTTCAGCAACAAAACACGAACAGCTATGCAGTGAGGGGTCTGATTTTATTGTGGGGGGGGGGGGGGGAACCCTTTTCTTCTTGAGTAATGTCATGGGATCTTGTTCGTGTGAACCCGAACTGGTAGAGGAAACCTTGGTTTAACGTCTGATCCAAAGGAAGGGACCCCCAACAATGCAACACACTCCCAGCACTGCTTTGGAGAATCAGCCTAAATTGTGTGAGTTCAAACGTTATTATAAACTGCAGGTGTGGGGCTTGAACCCAACCTTTTGACTCAAGAGAGGTGAGAGATCGGATACAGACAAAATTGGTCATCTACATTCACACCATCAACACAAAGATTGCAACAGATTAAATATAAGGGCCTGCCACCACCTTCTCATGTCTGAATGTGCAAAAACTCTTGAGAGAGAAGTTCCAGGATAGCATATTGGTTAACTGAACTGAGTAAGAGTTTAGTCTATTTAATGAACATTATACAGCAAAAATAAAGCACTGAATATTTACAATACAAGAGTTAACCATCCAGCCCATCTACTGTTGATATCCATTTATGTGTTTGTAAATGAGTCCCTTGGATGTACCTTATCAGTTGTCTTTGAAATAGGTATATTACCCCATATCGTAATCATTCTCAATCCATCATCATCACCCCATACTACATTATCAATCTGAGCTACCATCAATATGCTTAGAAAACTCTATGATCAGGTAAGATTTACCTCTTTTGAAGCCATGTTAGCCAGCACTGGATCACCTGCTAGAGCTAGCTACTACTTTCTTGCTTTTTACATACTTTGTAAATATTTATGAAATTTAATTAAACGTTATGGCTTCAGCCTTGCGTAGAAAAGCGTTTTCTTTGCGTATTAAATATTCCTACAGACTCAACATCAACAGTCATTTGTACAAAATATTTCATATTCTATCAGTTCTCTGTGTAAATATGTTATACAATCTGGGGAGAGAATTTAGGTTATTTTATGATTATGTTTTACGCAGCTCAATTGGTTAATAAGTTAGTTATTAAATTTGATACAAGTGACTCTCCACAGAAACTGGTAGTCAGAACTGCAACCTACCTATTCATATTCACTGCCTAAACTGTACCAGAAACGATCGTCCTTACCATGCCACTTAAAGTAGGATGAGTCATGTAAACTTACTACTGGTATCTTATCAATGTTTGGCAATTTAGAGCTCAGATTTTTCCAGAGTGAGGTAAGGCCTGGAAAGTCTGTCTCATCTCATCTCCCACAAGACAATATATCATGCAAATCTGATAAATAAATCCTCACATCATTACCCAAACGAACACTGTTAACACTAGGTATATATACCTCACCTGATAAACATCCTTCCCCATCCCACCTACATTTTGCAAATTTCTCTGCACCAGTTAACAGTATGGATGAGAGCATACTTTTTAAAATCAATTCTCTATGAATCTAAACATAATTGAGAGGGAGACTTCAAAGCAATTACTTCTGGAACGGAGTTCTAGCTGCCAGTTGATGGGAAATAACAGCATTTCTTATTAAGGAATCTTAATAGAACTGCAAATTAAATCCCTAAAGACCACAAAGTACAGTAAATCCTAACAGGCACTTTGATACATTTCAAATGATCTGATCAGGCTCTGTATCAAATGACAGGATGCTTATAATTATGCATTCAATGCACATCCAGTTTCCAGTTTTCCACTCCAACAGGAACATCATTTATATTCTAAACTGGAATTAGCATTATAGTGTCACGCTATTCCTTAAAAAAATTACTGCACAATTTATTCCCAGAACTGGGAAATGTAATAAATACTTAATCCAATAACTTTTTATAGTACCATTTACATTGAGAGTCTGTGTCAAATCTCTATCCAGGATGTGCTGCCAAATGTAGTCATTGCTTTTTGTGGGCAAATGTGGCAGCCAATTTATGCACCTCAGTGAAGTGGATGACCAATTTTATTTGAAAGACACCCGGAGAAATTCGCTTCCAAGGCTACCACGGGATCTTTATTGTTCACCTGAACTTGTAGGCAGGACCTTGGTGTAACATCTCATTTGAAGGATGGATGTGAAGTTTCCAATAGTATCACAGACCTTGAAAAATCACATATGTAATATTCTAGTACAATTCATACATTCCGTCAGGGTTCCTTCAGTACCTTCTGCTGGAAGGTACATGTTGGTAGCTAAACTATACACTAATTATATTCACTGTAATACCCTCAATGATTGAATAACCTGCCACCTTCAAACTCACATTTTGAAGAACGATCACTTGGGTGAAGTAGTGGAGTGACTAGTCTACTTTTTACTGAATCCCAGCAAATACTAGTCCCTTTGTGAACAGAGGTTAAAAGTACATTATTTTTTCCAGATTAAACAAAATCAGTGAAAATGGCCCAAAACATTAGAACTAAGAAAGGAATATTTCTAAGAAATTTAAGAAAAAAGTAAAGGAACCAGGGACAGTAGAGAAATGAACAATAGATCAAAAACATTTTTTAAACAAAAGTGAATGGGAGTGAAGAAAGAGGAAACAACTAATACACAGGTGTAACAGCATTTTATACACTGTATGTTACAATAATGCAGTCTTTATTGTGATACTTTTTTTAAGTGTAGTCTAAGTAAGTTGGATGAAAGGGATCTTGAAGCTTATTTAAAAAGAAACTTGAACAATATCCCACTGAAGGCTGCAATGTCTGTTCCGCTTAAGTGTACACAGCATCAATGCTACACAAAAATTAAACAGAAATACATATCAAAAGCAAAAATAAATCCCCCAAATAACACACCAACTGTCCTATAGATTATCATGCCTGATCTCCGGGCACCCAATTTCAACATTAATTTTCACAGCTGAACAATACTTGATTAATTATTTTATACAATTCAGAAACATATACACCAACACCTGCATGCAGGCAACTCAGATTACCTTCAAGAAAAGAGTTCACGAAATGACCAGCTTTATCCACTGAAGGCATTAAATGGCCATCAGTGACCATTTGGTTTGCTTCTATACACTTGGCTTAAGTATACACAAATTATACACTCGGGAAAAGAAGATTGAAGCTGCATAAAAATTGAGATTCTAAAACTGTACATGTTTAAAAGAGATGTCGCTGGCCAGAATGCTGCATCTGTTTTTAAACATCAGAATGAAAGGATGGTGCTAGCTGAAAACCATTTGCAAGAGAGACAGACAGAAAGAGAAAATATTGTAGCAGAGATCAAAGCCTGGGCAACTTTCTGCTCATTAACCCTTTGCGGCCGACAGCATTGGGCAGCAAGTAAGGGAGGAGCGCAAATCAGTGCCATTAACAACAAATATTCAGCTGCAAACTCAAGCAGCACAGCAAACACACACACACACACACATATATATATATATTATATACACATGCATGCATATAAATATATAATATATACTATATATATTTTTTTATGTCTGCCTTTCAGTGCCTTTCAGTGCCTTTCAGGAGATCATGTGTTAGCAAGTAGCTAGATTTTAATTCTAAATCTTGGATTATTAAATTTTGAAGGCCAGGTTTGAGCAGGATTATGTACCCAACACTTTTGATAGAGGAGTTTGGGTTCAAAACGAGTATTCCCTTTTAATGTATCTACAAATACTAAAGAAGTAGAAACCTGTTTTCTGTTGCACACAGTTTATTTAACAATATGGTATATAAGTAAGAAATGAGTTTTTAACCAGTTTATACAGTGATTGAGAGTTTGTTTCCTTATTTATAGTAATTGTATAACTTGCATGATTTACACTAGAATTGCTTTCTTCTCACTTCAAGTCTCACATAGAATAAAGGATGAAGAAAGGGATTTTTTTCTCTTAAAATCAGCACAGTCTATGAGTGATGATCCTAATTTCACTAAAACCAATTTATCATTGAAACAAAGCAACAATTTCTACATCAGCAAGACAAAATTTGGCATGTGCCAGTACATGTGTGCAATAGTCTATTCCTATCTATACAAATGTAATACTTGAAAACGCCCGCACAGACTTCACTATAGAAAAAAGGTCTTCTCAGACCGCATCCGAAAATTATTCGTATACATTATATGTTGCATTTTTGCGCAGGAAAGTCTTTTCCTGATTTTAAACAGAAATGCTTAGTCTGAAAAATACAAAATAAAAAATATGAATAATATAATGAACTTGCTTTCCCTCCCCCCCATTTAAAAAAAATTAGGCGTGAGTCATTAGCAACAAAAAACAAAACAAACAAAATAAACACGACCAGATTGTGCAACCAGTCTGAACAAAAAATATATTCTTTGTATTTAACAGCAAGTCATCCCTTAAGGTTAAAGGAAGAAGTTGCAGTTCCTTCTAGGGATGGTTACTCCCTAGACAGCTGAAATTTTCAGTACAAAAAGTCCAAAGAAAAATTGCTCCCAAAACGCTATAAGTCTTCCACAAACTTTTCTAGTGTGTCACATGTAATAGTGGAGCTTGTTAGGCTGGAATCAGCACCCAGTCCTAAATCACCTGTTGCGCTATGTATAGCACTAATGCTTGGATTAGTTAGTTGTGGAAGCATTGCACTCTGTTCTTGGCTACTAAAGTGTCCCTGATCCATGGGGTTGGCCTGAGGAGCTGCTAGCCCTGGGTGAGGGGAGCCAGTCTGGGGGGAGACGTGGTGTGGAGAAGGTTGTAGTTGCATCCTGGGTGAGGGGCTGGAATGCGGAGGTTGGGATTGGGGTCGTGGTGATGGGACAGGCTGCGGAGACCGCACCTGGTTGCTCAGGGAGGTGGCGATCTGTTGGTTTTGGAGGTGAGATGCTTGGGGCTGTCCTGAGAGCATATGTTGGGTGGGGCTCATGGGGGTTGACTGGCCCGCGGAGGCCAACTGCTGCTTCAGCTGCTGTTGTTGGAGAATCCGCTGTTGGATCGTCTGTTGGATGGTTGGAGGCCCCTCAGCTCCCATCACTGGCTGACCAAGTTGGTTAATCTGCCCCATTTGGGGCATCTGTCCCATTGGCCCGCCTTGCATGGACATGTGTTGCTGCATCCGTTGTTGTGGCATGCCCTGGGGGTAGGCTGGTCCTTGTGGTTGCTGGAACTGGGTGTGCCCTGCCATCCCTCCTCCCATACCAGTGTTCTGCTGCTGTAGAAGTTGACGTCTTATTATCAGATCCCTGTATGGAGCCATATTTGGGTTATGTCCAGGGTTCATCATGTTCATGCTTTGCCCCGGGGAGTTAATAGCACTCATACCTTGCTGCTGTGGTGACAAGTTAGGCCGGGGGGTACCTGGCTGCATGGGGTTCATATTCTGCAGGGCATTCTGCATGTTTGCTTGAGTGTGCATACCTGGCTGCTGCATTCTAGGCTGGGGTTGAGGTTGCATACCAGGCTGGGGCTGCATGGCTGGCTGGCTGGCCTGGTATTTAGCCGTTCGCTGTTTTATGAATGCCGCCATAAGTTGAGGGTTGGATTTTAAAATATTAAGAACCTGCTGTTGCTGCTGAGGAGAGCTGGGTGATTTGAGAGTCCTCAGGAGATCTTGGAGAGCGTTGGGGGAGATGTTGCTCCTCTGTGTTTGTTGGGTGCCCGGCATCCTCTGCCCCCCTGGAGTCTGCGGTGATGTCATCTGACTGCCAGTCCTGGGGATGCCAGGCTGCAGTGGTTGTGACAATGTCGTTGCTTGCGGCCACTGGCCGGTTTGCATGCTGGGCATCACCATGGGAGGGCGAGGAACCTTCATGTTGACCGCTGGCATCTGACTGACAGCCCCAATTGGCTGCGTCATCATGGTTTGCCGTCCTATGCCATTATTCAGATTTGCCATTTGGTAAAGCCTCTGCTGCTGCTGAGCTTCCAGCTCAATCTTTCGGGCCATTTCCAATGCCGCAGTCGGTGGGGGCTGAGCAGGAGGAGTCTGGGGAAGTGGTGCTACCTCATTCGTAGGCTTTCCTTGTGAGACAGTGGTAGAGGGTTGAGTCCTTGGGGAATTAGGAAAACCGCTTGACACGTTATTGGGTGGTGGTGGTTGAGGCGAAAGCTGGGGTTGGGGGGTGCCAGGCTGTTGTCCAATTGGTGTACCAGGCGTAACTGAGGTAGGAGAAGGCAATGTTTGCTGCGGCACATTTCCACGCTGCATGGTGGCCATCCTTCTACGCAGCATCTGGGCTTGCTGCAGTCGGTGCTGGAGTTGCTGCTGACGTAACTTGTGTTTGATGTTGAGACAGAATGGCACAGGACATTTGTTCTCTTGGCAGTGTTTTGCATGATAGCAGCAGAGGGCAATGAGCTGCTTGCACACAGGGCAGCCCCCGTTGGTCTTGCGTTTACAACCCTTGGTGTGCTGCACAACCCGCTTCATTTTCTGACAGGATGGCAGTGAGCAGTTGGCATTGCGACACTGGCAGGCGTGGACCAAGGACTGAATGCAGCGTTGAATGCTGAGACGACGGGACTCCTGAGGGCTCTTAGACAACGGATCAGGTTGATTACTGCTCTCATCATCCAGGCCTAAGCCCCATTTAACCATTTTGTGCTCATGGCCTTTAGTGTTGTAGCAATTGACACACAGGTCATAGTCCTAAAAACAGGAGGGGGAAGAGAATGGAGGTGGGGGAAGAGAGAAAGAAAAAAGGGTGAATGAAGTGAAACTCACTCATTTGAAATTGAACTATTACAGGGATAGAAATATTATAGTGTCAATTTACACAAGACAGTGATGAAAGAAATCACTTTAACATTGAAAATGAAACAGACTAAAACCTTCTCCATTTTGTTAACGTTCATAATTTTCAGGAGACTATTCAGCCCATTATGACACATTAATGTTCTACCTACAAACTTGAACAAACTGTTCTAATCCCATTTATCTTTCTTGCAGATTCATTAAACGGTAGATAAAATTCCAATATCCTCAATCTTAACATCTAATATTTTTTTTTTTTTAGCACTTTGAAGTCTGGAATAGATTTTTGGATGAATAACAAATTGCATTTATATAGTACCTTACATGTCAGAGAACATCCCAATGAAGAAGGTACTTCAGCTACATCTCATTCTCAGAAGAATCTCATTCTTCCAGAATAGCACTCTGATGTTGCAAATGGAAAGATTTCCATTCAGCAAACTTTATAAGTAAGATCAGTATCTTGGCCTCAAACACCCCTCCAGGTAACCTGCATTAGCTCTTGAATATTTCTGCTCAAATGATTTCTCACTGGAAAAATCCTAAACCTTTTCTCCTTGAGGACACACACTGCTTCACTTCAGCACATTACTAGGTGTGGCTCCTATTTAACCAAAATTTTCCAATTAACATACAAAAATATTTTTCTCCTCTATGTCAAGAGGAAGTACTCTGATCATTTCCACTTTTTCTCTAGAGGTTTAATCCAGATTGTAATGGTTTTTACACCTGTTCAAGAAAAAAAATGTCACCAAAAGATAAACGGTGCCTTCTAATGATCACCTAATTCTTGTAGTTTTATGATAAATGCATCACAGCAGCAGGAATATCAGGCCTGGTGCCCTTACCTCACAGACTGTGCAGTGCCAACGTGTTTCCACGTGGTGCTTGCACTCATTGCACGTGTAGACAAAGCGATCCTGCCCTTGGTTGTGCAGTTCCACCAGCATGCACATGGTGGACCACTTTGCACGCCTTAAAGAAGAGAATTCCAAGTGCTTATCCCTGGCCAGTGTCAGGAAAGCATCGCGGCCGTCCATTAAGTCACAGCTTAGCATAGAATCAGGGTCCACGACCGATGGTAATGTGTTTAAGACTGGGCCAGCGTGAAAGTGAATCACAAAAAACACCTGAAAAAAGAAGCAGTTATGTTAGGAGCAAAGACCTGGAGTTTGTGTGCATGTCAGCCTAGCTCAGATGGTAACACTTCCAACTGTGAGAAGGCTGTATGTTCAAGCCCCACTTTGGGACTTTGAACACCCCATCTATCTAAGCTAATCCTCTCATACAGGGTTAAAACAAAACCTTATTTTAATGTCTTAACTGACAATGCAGTAGTGATACGCAGTATCAGGGTGGACTTTGAGCACCAATTTAGATGCGACTGCTTTAAACTCAACTTCTGACCCAGACGTGAGACTACTACTAACCAGGCCAATCCGAACACAAACTTTCCCTTTACAAGAAATTGTATTTCTCTGATAGCCCAGTCCGTAAAAAGGTCTAAGCCTCGCAATTCAGAAGGTAACTTCTGCGGTCTGAGGAGGACAGTGGGGAGACACAGTCGGAAATGTGCCAGAATCATTGTTATAGTGACTCTTGTACCTCTTTATGCTTTTCCATTGTGGCATAGAGTTTCTGGGACAAGTCATTGGCTACATTCGGCATTCCAGGTTTTTTCTTGTTGGCTCGGCTAATGCTGCTTTTATTCTTATTGGTTTTCTTGTTGTTCTTTTTCTTTGCGTTTTTGGTGTCACCTTTCTGTCCCTAGAAAAAGAACGAAAAGAGTATTTAACATCTTGTCCTGAACATCTTAGACATTCCAGCACTACCGTTTTATTTTTAATTTGTATTTTGTAACCTATCATTTTGCCTAACTTCCTGTTGTGCCCTAAGAGTCAGGCATCAGGAAAATGTGGGCCTGCAGATGTTTTTGTTCCATGGAAGCGTTTGGAAAAAATTTTCGGGGGGTTTGGGCCCAGTCCACAATGTTAGATACCTGGACATTTATTGTAATAATATAATGGAAGACCAGACGCCAACTCAAGTTGGTATGAACTTTCTGTTTGCAGTAATGTATGTACAGATCCAAACATTCCACACAAATTGAATCAATCCCCAACATCTGAGAGAGAATATCCCATCACTCACATCGGGTGCCTCAGTAGGGATGCTGGTCTCCTCCCTCTTGCGCTCCTCTTCCTCTTGTTCTAATTCTTTTATACTTTCTTCAAGTACATTTGGCCAAAAGTCACCCTCAAAATAAGGTAACTCGTTTGCACTGGTGAGCCGATCCTCTGTTGCCTGTTTGAAAATATCCTGCCGGCAAATGAAAACCAATCAGCATTCTATCATAATACAGTCAATATACAGAAGGTACTGTTGTACCCAGTTATAATAAAACTGGTTTGTGTCCATAAATGAGACCTTGGGTCACAATGCGTCAGGTGATAAAAATAGGCAGTTAGTGTTTTGGGTTGTCAGGTCACCGCTGAGATCATCAATCATTACTGTGTAGTGTAGACATATCAGAAGCTGGCCGGTCCTCTCACAAACATTTCTAGCAGTTGCTGAGATGCTGCTGACACTGAGACCTGAGCCCGATCCACAAGAAACAGTCAGTTAGTGCTAGAAGCTGGAAATGTACCACTCTTCTGGTATATTGCACATCCATGGTATGGCCATTAACTATAGGTTATATATGTGTTGTTGAATATAATGGGGCTCCAATTAACAAGCCTGAAGTATGAATATGTTAAAGAATATAGAAGCAAGCCCATAATTTATGGTAAATAAAATGAGATGCATTCCAAACAGCAGATAGTGGAGTTATAGGTTTATCCAACTTCTTTCCCTTTCTTTAGGGCAAATGATTTGCAGTTGACTCCTTTTCCACTTCACATTTCTACTGAAAAATCACTTCATTCCTATAATGGATACAGTTAAGTGATCCAGAAACAGCAGGCCTACAATCAGATGGCACTGATATGACTCATCTGGAGTGCTACATGCAATTCTGGTTGTCACATTAGAATAAAGACATCTTGACACGAGAGGGAGTATAGCAAAGGGCAAATAAACACTGGAGAAATGAGAGGCTTCGGAAACTGAGAATATACAAACCGAAGAGAGATTCAGGGGAGATTTTATTATGTATTCAACATCTCATGAGCACAGATAAAATTAACACTAATATTTTTATATTAGGATTTAAAAATTGCCTCCAAGAAGATCACAAGTTCATTGAGAGTTTTCAAATTGTTAAGAATTTTCTAAACAGCAAAATGTTTCGATTCCAAAGTCAGAAAGCTGCATTTTGACTATGATCATTAGATTATATGTTGGGAACCGGTCACACATTTGAAAATTAGTTGTCAGAATAAAAGGTACAATAAACCAGACTTTCAATTCATACACTATTCTGCATTAAATGTTACACAGTACAACAACAACAAAATTGCACTTATATAGCACCTTTCATGTCGGGAGGACGTCCCAGAGCACTGAACAGTCTGGTCGGGACCCAAGCGGAAGGGGGGGGGGTCGGGGTAGGGGGAAGAGGAAGGAGAGTGGGAGAGGGGGAAGAGTTAGTGCAGTTGAAACCCGGTCTGTGGTCACTTCAGTAATCCAGCCACCCCACAATTGCGGGTGCATTTTTAACCTCTTTCATTGTCAATATTAAAAGATAAGCTTTTGCTTCAGTAAACTGGGCCCCTCACTATTCAGGACAACGGTCATTGATTGCGGCTGCCACAGTGCCCTCCTCCAGTCCCATCAGTCACTCCAAATGACCTCTTTCCCTCCACCCTCCCAATCCCCAGCTCAGGTCTGAAACAATGACTGTCCAGCGCCTTGGGAAGTCCTCCTGACGTGTGTTAAGTTTAGTCAAAACGTTAGGTTTATTTCATGTTTAATAAGTAAATCAATGTGTATAAAGTAGTATAACAGAAATTTACTGTTAAGAGTTTCTTGGTATCTGACCTTTAGAAAATATGGTGTTGAACAAATCTGCCTCATTTACTGAACTCTGGCACGTCATCAATCTGTTCTCTTGAGGGGATAGAGGTTAATGTTTCAAACAGATTTGCTTATGTTCTTGCAGACCCTTGAGCCTAATAATGACTCAGGCAGCATCAAGCTAACCTGTATCTCTGGCGAGCTGGTAACAGGGTCTTTACGTATTGGGACTTCTGTATAACTTTAAATAATGAAAGCTGAGATTCCACCACAAACCGTCCACCCTCCCAAGCCTCACCCATCCTCTCCTCCAACTACAAGGAGATGCTGGACTTCCTCATATCAAAAATTGAGAGGATCCATTCAGCTACCTCTACCCTGTTCACCACTCCCCACCATTACCTCTCCCTCAGGACACCCCCCCACTCCCACCTACACACCTTTGACCCTATCTCTCCCTCCGTACTCTCCCCTCTCATCCAGAAAATGAAACCCACTACCTGTTCCCTTGACTCATCCGCAGACATGGGGTCAACTTCCATATGTGTGCAGTCGAAACCCAACTGTATCTTTCTACCTCTACCCTTGACCCCAGACTGCCTGTCAAACATCAAGTCCTGGATGAGAGCTAACTTTCTACAGTTGAATGTCAACAAGTCCGAGGTTGATTCACGCTAACGCCTTTACACATCAGGCACTGGCAACATCAACCTCCACGGTTGCTCACTCAACCTCACCAAGCCAGTCAGGAACCTAGGTGTCTTGTTCGATCCTCAACTGTCTTTCCTCTCCCACATCCAAGCCACGACCCGCTCTGCCTGCCTTCACCTCCGCAATATTGCCCGACTCTCAGGCCACCCCTCAGGCCGCTGAAACCCTCATTCATACTTTCATCACATCCAGGCTTGACTATGCCCTGCTTGTCGGCGTTCCCAGCTCCTCCCTCCATAGGCTGCAGATAATCCAGAACTCTGTGGCCTGTGTCCTCCAACGCTCCACGATCCCATCTCCCCCATTCTTGCCTGATTCCATTGGCTCCCCATCACCCAGAGGATTGAATACAAGTGTAATTTTGTTGTTGTTTTAAATGTCAATGTAATTCAATTGAGATTGCAAAGTATTGTTGTTGAATGTTCATCAACCTTGCCTATTACCAATGCCCTAAACTTTACATCAGTGACCTGAATCACCTGCCCTGTTTTGAGTAATTAGGTCACCTCACTAAGTAGGTCTCTTTTGCCCTGTCACTTGAGTGACCAGATTAGTGAGGTAAACTTCTCTAAAGTGGATATTGAAACGATAATAAAATGACAGAACAAACCTTGTAATCATGTATAATTCTCTCAGCAAAAGCTTTGTCCAGCATCTTCTTATACCACTCCTGCAGCCGCTTAGGTTTGGGGATCTTCTGATCTGCTGGGTGGCAATGGAAGATGTAATCGTCTCCTTCACTGGGTGGGCACGCCCAAATGTGGCCCTGTGTATAGCTGTAGGAAATAGACCACAAATTACATTCATGTGATTGTACAGGGCAAAATATCGGCCACAAAATAGACTCCATTTTGTACATACAGAAGTCAAATGAGCAAAAATGTTCCTCGCATAAATGGAACAAATAACATAATTGAATCTCAGTGAGTCAGAAACAAAGTCAGAGTGTATAGTGTGCTACAGAAACCGGTCATGCCCCACTTTTGGAACTTTGGACTTGCAATCTAAGATGCCACCCCACCACCACCACAAACATTACACTTGTATAGTGTATAGTGCCTTTCACATCGGGAAGATATCCCAAGGCAATGTGACACCCTCATTTCTGGTACCACAGTTCTAAGGTGGGAGGGGGGGGGGGGCACTGCATTATTGGGCCCTTGGGTAATGCCATATATTTTTCAAAAAATAGATAGTTGGCCAGGACACTGGAAGAAACTCTTTTTGAATAGTGCCATGAAATTTCTGTCGTCCATCTATATAATGTCTTATCCAAAGGAGGGCATGTCTGATAATGTGGTCCACCAGCATTTCACTGGAATGTCGGTCTATGAGCTTAAAGTCCCACTATGAGGTTTGATCACACAATCTTCAGAGGTGAAACCAACTGAGCCATTTCCAATATGTAACTCACCCAAGTTTTTTCACATACTCCAGGTATCCAATTAAGATTTCATGATAGACTGCAGTTCGGAGGCATCTAGGGCGGAAGAAGTGAATGCTGTCGAGGTATGATATGTACACACGTCTGCAATAATGAAACAGAAGGATCATTATTAGCAAGTAAGAAAAAAAATGCGACGGCATCACATTACACCTCTACTAGTGAACCCAATCCAACAAAGAGCACAACAATCCCTTTTTTAAATATAAACTTAATATGCCTGCAGAGAGAGCATACCATGTCACAGAGAGCAAATGAGTACCTTGTATTTGGAGATGGGCATTCAGATCCATATTCCTGTACGTGCATTCCAAAGAAACAGACATCCACTCCATCAATCTCTTCAAAAGCAAAAAGTGCTTTGGTTCTGTAAGGAAATGTCTCAGACATTTCACCTGAATCCACAAATCTGAAAACAAAGGAATTGCCCATTAAAGCCAATTCAAGGGAGTAATAAAAGAAGAAATAGTCTATTGGGAAAGGGCTACACACACAATCCTGCAACCCACAACCAAGGTGCGGAAGAAACAAGAGAAATGTATTTAAACAAGCAACCTTAGCTTCATTGTGAAAACAATGCCAAAAACAACACAAGTAAGCACAGGCTATTGCTTTTAGTGTACGATTACTTAGTTTAATTCAAATATCATACAGGTCTGCTTTTGAGTGCCATGGTTACATATTGTGGCTTTAGCTTCTTTCCAGATTATGTTACTCGTGTGCCAAAGAACCATTTTGGCTCAGTGGAGGTGAATGTATTAATCTGCTTTGATCATATTTACAGCAAATAAATTGTCTGACTATAATTTTAAAATTATAAACATTCCCTGCTTTGCAAGAATCCCAAAGAGGTGTATAAGTGTGAGGCTTTCAGAAGATCCACAAGTACTGTTACTTCTTCAAATAATTTCAACAAATTTATGAGAAATTATTTTTTTCCCATGCAGACAATCAGTCTTGGCTCTTATAAATGGCATCTAGCTGCTTCATTCATTTTTCTTCAGGATATCATCAATATCTTCCATGCAATCTGTGTAAAACTATGTAATTGATAATTCTGAGATTTTGGCCTTTTGTTTTGTAAATTCCTGGTTCTATAAAATCCTAGACACCAATTTCACTTTCAACCATTCCCTGGAGATATGTGCCAGAAGATAACCAATTTTAACAGCCACTTCTTGAAGTACTCTTCTATGCGCTTCAGATTTAGTCCTCCTTTTAAGGAGCAAAAACTGCAGCAGAGCCTGATCATAGCACATTATACACATGGATCTCAATAGAAGATGCAAAACAGATGCAAATCAAAAGCTGTAGAAAATAATAGTGATGGAATTCTCAGATCAGAATTGGCACATCATAAAACACAACCAAATCTTGCAACGCAGCTTATGTAGTATCAGCAGTGTGTCTTTTCCCACCTGCTTTTCATTCCTGGCTTGACTTCCACAGTTTTGTCTGAGCTCGAAACAACACGCACGTATACCTCTCCAGCCTCTGGATGATTCTGACGTCGTAGAAATTTGTTCACTCGGTCTTCTAAATGATTTCCTAACCTGGTTGTTTGTAATCCTTGAATCAGAAGAACAGATTAAGTAATTGTATCAGAAGATCTCTAATATAGTCAAGCTTCTTTTTTCCCCACTTTTCTAGCTTGAAACATTCTTCCTACCACTCTCCTCAGGGTGTTGAGAGTTTTGTTTGCTACTAACAGCCTGTTGAATGGGTGCTGATCACTCTAGTACTTTGCCCAAATAGCCTGTGACAGCAATTGTAACAGGCTATTCCATCCTTGGGGGAATAACACAATTGAGCGAACCTCTCGTATCATGTCCACCTTTCTACAGGGGTCTCAGATCAGGAATGCTGAACTGAAATGTCTCAAGCTGCTGATAAACTGGTCTACAAGTCGGTATCTAGATGTCATATGTTTACCAAAACAAAGTTAGAATTTTTTTCCCCATTTAGAAGTGAAATACCCTCCAATATGGCGGTTGGAGATTGACATCTTTTTAAAGGGAATTAGATAAGATACTTGAAAATATATAAAAGGTTATCCTGAAAGGGCAGGGGAGTAGGATATAATAGATACGTCCAAACCCGAGCTGGATCAAATGTTTAACTGGATAAATCAAGGCACAAACATGTCTTGTTATCCAGACTTTCTATCGAAGGTACTATGTGCTAAATGTTTGAAAACATGGTGAAGATGCAACACAAAAATAGAGTGCAAGGTGATCAGACCAGATACCTTACAATCAAGGTAGCACTACACAGACAATGAGCAATATCACTGAATGGATTATTTTATCTGACGATCAGGTTCAGGGAAACAAAAAAAAGTCTATCATTGACAAGAACAAACCTCTTAAAAATAAAAAAAGACAGGCTTACTTTTTGAATTGAATTTGTTTTCCTTTCTCGTTCTACTTGCTTTCTTCAAGCAGTTGTCACAGACAAAGCTGTAGAGAGAAATGTAACATCTTAAGCAGGAATTTGCATACAAAAAACACTAACAAAAGTTCTGCAATTAATGATTTTCATCTGAAAGGAAACAAAGCTAGTTTAAACATTGAGCTAACTCCCACAACAAGGTTAACATTTTGCTTTTTGTAATGGTGAGTTTTCTATAATTTTTCATGTAGATGATACAGCTGGATATAACACTCAGCAAATATAACTCAAGTTTTCAAAAAGGAATTGCATCAGCAAAGCACTGACGAAGACTGGGCTGAGATAAGGAAAAGCTGAAAACAATTAAGTCAGTTTCTGCATTTATGCTCATCTGTGCTATTTTAATACAGTTAATAAATCTTCCTCTTCCAGTTAAATAGCGCACTAAAGGACAAGACAGAATAATAATCCTTGCATTTGGTATAGCACCTTTCACACGTCTCAAAGTGTTTCATAGAATAAACTCCAATGTGAAATATTGATTATATTTTGACGGCAAAATGTATGAATGAAGCAACAAAAATAAGAGTTTTGGCAGACACATCACGCAGAAACTCAGAGGTATATCTGCAAATGATAACTAAGGATGTTAAGCTGCCACTGCAGCATTTACACAACTTGTTTTTGTGACAATGCATATAGCAGACTTCAGTTCAGTTAAACTCTTCGAGTTAAACTGAAATCACTTTAGATTTTTTAGGTGCAACACAGAAACCGTCACAAGCCCTCCAACTAAAACATACAGCAATACCTACCCTGAGGGCCAGATCGTTTCATTATGGAGAACACAGATTTGATGCATTTTACGACCACATTCTTTACATTCAACAAAACTGCAATGAAAAATAATGTGTTAGATTCTAACATTATTTTGAGATATTACTGAATTGATAATTAAATCTTAATCTTAAAATTGACATTACAAAAAATGTACAGTATAGCTCATCTGGAATTGAAGATTGAGCAGACATTCATGATGAAAACAAATATTCGAGCAGGAATAACTTTTTTCTTTCTCAAAATTGATTGAGAGCATCTACAATTGATATAAACTTCAAGCAGATAATTGGAAAGTACAATCAGGTAATTAAAATCACTGAAGAAAACTAAAGTCTGCAATTAATTCCACTAAAGTCTGCGACTAAAGTCTTAGGAGCAATCAAATCAAACAGAGTTCCATGCATTCCACCTTAACATGGATATTCCAGAGGTATTTAAATGGAATGCACACCATCTCCCTACTTGCCTAATTCTGGAATGTATAGGCACTGGTTGTCAAGAGCCAAGGCTTGGGGACCCCAGAGTGTGCATTGGGAGAACTGCTGGAATCTATACAACCACATAGCTTTCCATTAAGAGTCTGGCAAGCTTTCCCACTGCATGTCCAGCTAGGACCACCCTAGCAGTTAGGGCTTTGGCTTGCAAGGTTAACAGGAGCTGAGTGGGAAGAGTTCCTATTAATTGGTCCAACCTTCCTACTCAAACAAACAAACAACAAACAAAACTTACATTTATATAGCATAGCGCCTTTCACGTCAAGAGGACGTCCCAAGGCGCTGAAGAGCCAGTCTGTCTGTGCTGTCAGCAATGTTCAGATCTACCTGGCTCAGAAACTGGACATTCAATACCACCAAAGAGAATGGCTTGATTCCAACATTCCATGGCTAAGCATGGAGCAGTTCAGCTTCAAAGCAACCCTGTTTATACCACCCCACAACCCCCCACTGGAGAAAGATGGATGAAAAGTAACCAGGGCACTCACGGCTCAGGATCCAATGAATCATTTTTCTTCTTTTCAAACTGATCTTTTGAAATGGTCCTGTATGAAGGTAAAGCAGCAATAATGCCATGCAATGATGACAAAATGTGTCATTTCACAAAATACACATTACTCCAGAACAGGAATGCATTGCCTTTACACAGCAATTGCTATTGATATCTCAAATGCATGTTGGGCTAAAAGCTAAAAAGTCTTTCCATCCAAGTTTTGATGGTTGAGCTATAACACATTATACTGCAGGTCTTAATAATATTTGAATTTTGTGTAGAGCCTTATCATGCTAGAAAGATCTCAAAACTTCAGAGTGCATTTTAATTGGATTGCCACAATCCCTGCCAAGCTCTACCGCCCCAAAATGGAAGAACCAGATAGTTTTCTTGTATCAAATTTTTTTTTCACTAATCTTTGTTACTGATCTGGAATTAAAACCGACAGTTTTTATGCCTCTACTGAATTATTTTAATACACAAAAAAAATATTATTCTTCCCAGGTCATACATTTCTTTACATGAATCATAAAAAGGATATTTTCAATACAAAACTGGAAACCCAGAACAAAACCCTGAAAGATTTAAGTAAATACTTACGTTTGCGGTTGGGCAGGGTCATCACCAAGAGTGACAGTGTCCCCCTGGATCTCGTTGAAGCATTTTTCACAGAAGTGGTACCTGTCAGCAAGAAGGCCATATTTGGGTGAACTGTTCGTCCACACAAAACCAGCCATCCGAGCAATGGAGCCACCAATCAGAGAGGGCAGATCACCACGACGAGAGGATTTGGTTGATTGATGAGATTACAGATCAGTGTTTTACCAGGTTGGGTCAGGTCAATGTGGACAATGGGGACGGGAAGGTTAGAGAAAAGGGAGGAACAAACAGCACAGACAAAGTAAGACGGAACACCAAGACAAACACAGAGCAGAAAGCCAAGGCAAAGCATAGATTAGCATTTGGTCTCATTGGATAGGTTAAAAAAAAAGCATTAATCACTACCATAATTAAATCATTAAAATTTGATTTGGGCAAATAGTTTGGATTACTAATGTTTTTATTATTGAATCTGTAGCATGATCTTGGATTGGATTCTCATTATCATTTTTGGAAAGGCAGGGTAAAATTTATAAATTGCACTTAGTCCCAGAATACCTACATTAAAATATTTTGCTTAATTGCTAATGACTTAAAAGGGGATACTATTTAAGTGTTTTTTTTTATAATAAATCCCCATGTGTGAACAATTTTGAATCCTCCATTCATAATCTGATTAAGCACAACTGTGGTGTACAGAAATTCACTTTGCACTCTTCCTCCTTAACTCCAGATTTAATCTGGACTAGTTTCATAGTTGAAAAAAAAATGATCATAGTACCGGTCTGCAAAATGTATGTCCCTACTAACAAAGAGTATTTTGCAGTCAGAACAGTACAGGAATAGGATGCCCCAATCAGGAGCATATTAAAAAATTAGAAACCTTAAATTAGGTATCAAAATGGCAGCTGCTACCCACAAAAGCAGTCACTGCAAGATGAATTGTATGATGGAGTTCAGAACATTTTATGGAGTATTCGATTTGTGACTAAACTTTATATTACATATTCTAAACACATTTTAAAATGGGGACAATTCTGCCTTTAAATCCTGCCTTCAAATTAGTATCCCCTTCAAAGAAGGTCAAATTCATGCATACAGTCGCACAACTGAATGCCTTGGCAAACAAATTATCTGCCAAAATAGGACAAGCTTGTATTCAGATTATACAAAAATTAAAAGAAAATCACAAATGTAAATGCCAGCATTCAAATCCTCCATTAAATATTTGAATGTCATGTAACATACAGCATTTGGAATTTCTGAATCGCCAGGAGTGCTTGTTGCCTTTCTAAAATAATGACTATCGTAGAATTATACAGCACAGTAAGAGTCCATTCGGCCCATTGTGTCTGCGCCGGTTCTTTGAAAAGAGTGTCCAAATCAATCCCATTCCACCAATCTCTCCCTGATAAATAATTATCTATGCCTCCCTTTAAAAACTGTTATCAAATTGCCTTCCACCACCCTTTCAAGCAATGCATTCCAGATCCAAACAACTTGCTATATGAAAAAAATTCTCCTCACCTCCCTGGTTTCTTTTAACAACTATTTTAAATTGGTGTCCTCGGGTTACTGCCCACCCCCTGCCAGAGGAAACATTTGTGCACCCTATCAAATCACCTCATAATTTTGAAAATGGGTATTAAGTTTCCTTTTAACCTTTTCTGCTCCAAGATGAATAATTCTAGCTTCTCTAGTCTCTCCTACCACAGAAGCTATCTATAATCTATATTTTATATAACTTTTACTGTACCTTAGAACTGGACTACAAGAAAAACTGCCCCGCGAACCCAAATGAACTTAAGGCACTGGGTAACATTTTCAAGTTAATTGGCAGATTGATGATAAAAGGTTTGTGGTTAAGTTTCCAAGTTCGCTACCACCTGATCTCAAAGAAGATGATTTTACCTTTACCCCACATTTGCCTAACAAGCATGATGCTTCTGATATGGAAAATGTAAATACTGTATTTGAGTTTTCTGAAATGGCTCTCCCCCCTCTGGACACACTGGTCCAGAAAAACCTGAATATTTTTCTACAGCAAGGCATCAGTGGGAAATTAATTTGTTCTAAAGGCGACTAAAGGCTCTCAATTGCTTGGCATTTGTGAGCCTGATTGTGTAAAGCTAAACACGGACTCCTCTATTTCTGTTTGTCACTAGCTCAAAAGGCAAGGCTTTCTGACTTTTGGGAAGTCCCTGTGGACTTCTTCATGGTACAAACCAAGTTTGTCTTGTTCAGCACCTCATTTAATACCTAAAATAGGCAGCACCATCGTGCCCTGACCTAATCATATATTTTCCATTCAGTGGTCAACTATATGGACTAAATCCAAACACTTATTTTATTGTGATTACACTAAAGCTGACAAACCTAAAATTTCAGTTCATAATTTAGCAAGCTAGAAATAGAAATCTGTTTGACATTTAACGATTTAGTTCAACCAAGTTTAAAAACGCCTTTGTTTTATATTTTTCCTCTCCTTCCTTTGAGTTCCTGCAAATATTTAGGTGCAATGATAAATCTGCATAATTCCAACAGATTCCCATAACTTTGTACACCTGGTTGCAATGTTAATACTGTTAAAAATCTGTGTTATGTCTGACAACACACACCGAACCATTAGAAAACCCAAATGCATGTGAAAAAATTGAGTGAAAACATAAAAAGCTGGTTGGGCTGTGATAAGCTGCATGGCCACAGAAAAAGCAAATCTGGTCACCTGTAGTAAAAGTAAAAGGTAACTACGCAAGACAAAGATTCACGGGAGTTTGGACGTGAGGGGTGAGCAAAGGGAATGTGAATGCATCCACAAAGCAGTACCAATATTACACAGCAAATGTATGCAGATCAGTGTACAATCTATGCTAGAGCTAAGGATGCCACAATCAAAATCTAAACTTAATTACCAAAACTAAATGAATGTACAGTACTTACAATCACCCAAATAAGCAGGTTGCCAAAAAGAGCTAGTCAATTAAAGCAGCCTTACTATTAAACCTTTAAAATATATACATAAATACATTTGTGGACGGAAAGCATGGTACAGAAACAGGCCATATTGCACATTCTAACATGACATGTTTGTGTAAACAACTTCCTGCTCACGTCCAACTAAAGTAACATACACCCCATAAACACCAGTCTGCAAAGGAACGTGCTTGTCTGACTGAAACTGTATAGATCACTGAAGTATAACCTGGGCCAAAAGAAAAGAGCGGCTGCACTCTTTCTGTGAAATTTGCCATAAACTACCTCATCCACTACAAACCGGCCATAAATGTTGTTTCTGGCCCTTGGGCTGCCCTCTGTAGGCAGGAGGATGGGTGATTCTGGACATGCATGTGCAGTGCAGAGCAAATGGCAAATAAGCTTCACTCAGAGGCTCGCAAGTTGTGATTGTCTCTTTATTTGTGTATGTGTATATGTGTGTGTCTCTCTCTGTCTGTGAGTGTGTCTCTGAATATCTGTGTGTGTCTCTTTCTCTTTGAGCCTCCACGTTTGTATGCGTGTGTCTCTCTCTCTCTGATTCTGAGTATGTGTGTATGTATGTCTCTCTCTCTCTCTCGCTCTGTGGGTGTGCGTGGCCCCTGAAAGCCACCCCCTTTCACAAAAAAGAATATTTTAAAAACCACTAGTCCAATATATGTTACATTCTCATGTTTAGTTTTGAATCAATGAAGTGAAAAAAATGTAGATTGGCAATCAAATGTACTTCAATAGCCTCGATCAACTCCCCGCTATTTCCTGCAAAATTTGTCTCCCCCAATTCTGGGCAAATATTTCCACACTTTTCCATTGAAAAGGCTATGACTAGTTGCACTGTCAAGCCTCTTCCCCATAACAGAAAAGATTCCACTTGTGAGACACATACGCTTACATTCCAACTCATTTACAAAGTAACTAGTTCGACTACTCAGATGTCACATAGTTACACAGCGTGGAAACAGGACATACAGGTACCCCTCCCCAACCGTGGGGGATACGTTCCCGAAAACCTCCGTGGTTGGTAAAACCGCGGGTTGAAAAACACAGGGCCCTGTGGGGAAACATGGGGAAAGGGGGAGTACGTTTGACTGCCAGGATCTGCAGCAATCCACAAGGCTGTCTGGCTGACTGATCTACACACAGAGAGAGAGAGAAATCATGGTGGGTGACACGGAGGGTGGGGGTGGGGGGGGATGACACAGAGGGTGGGAGTTGGGGGTTTGTGGGTGGGTGACACGAAGGGTGGGGAGGGATGGGTGACACGGAGGGTGGGGGGGTGGGTGATACGGAGGGTGGGGGTGTGTGTGTGTGCAGAGGGTGGTGGAGGTGGGTGACACGGAAGGTGGAGGGGTGGGTGACATGCTGATAGGGGGAGTAAGTTTGGGAGCATTGGCTGCCAGGATCTGCAGACAGAGAATCACAGACATAGAGAGAGAGAAATCAATGGAGATTTACCTTAATCCTAAGAGAGAAGTGACATCTCGATGATTGCGACATCGCAACTGGGTCCTAGCGCCAGACGCTAGCGCGAAGCTGGTTGATGCAACTGGGTCCTAGCACCAAACGCTAGTGTTAGTGTTAAAACCCGTGGATAAGCAAGGGTTACGCAATAACCATTGCGTGGTTAGCAAGGGTTGTCGCATTTAGCAAACCGTGTGTAAGTGAGTTTAGTGGTTGACGAGGCTGCGGTTGGGACGGGATACCTGTACTCCATAGGAGCTCTCACCTCTTCAATGCCCCCCTGCTATGCAGCATGGAAATATTCTCACATTGAAAAAGACAAGTCCTGCTGAATATCACCACTAAGCTCTGCCGCATTACAGCCTATGTTTTTAGGAAACCCCCCCAAAATTGCAAACAAAATCTATTAGAAATCTGCAACCACTACAGGAGAATCCCCTTAAAATCGCCAGAGCATCATGGAATATTTTATGGTTATAAACTAAACAGCTTATGTTTGTATTTGATGGGCATTATACTTATTCCACATCTGAAATTCTATTTAAATATTTGTAGATCAGAAAAACTAAGAATGTACGCAACTGCAAAAATTTGTGATCAAGTAATTCCTCCACCTATAAAATGTAATCCCAAAGAATGCTATTGAATCAAGCAGCTTCAGATCAGAAAAGTCTTTCTTTAGTAATGTTCTACTAACCAGCATCTCAGTGAATATATTTAATCTACAATGCCAAACAATCCCAGCATCAAATAAATATTTATAACATTGTGGCACCCTTAGATCCAAGCAAAACTAGGTGTGGTTCCTGTAATGGATTCAGCTGCATAGCATGTCTCATTTTTTGTTAAATGAAGTCTTATGTAGAATGTGATTTTTACAGTATTAGTAAATAATCAGAAGTTGCACTGTTGGGGGAATTAAGCAATTTTGTTTCACAAAATTATAATTTGGCAACAATATTTTTTGTGCAGGTTTATATGATATGCATCAAATGGAACACTTTTCAGAATTTAAATAGATGATTTTATAATCAAATCTTTGATTTACATTAGCTATGGTGTGTTCTAAAACACATTCTCTAACCAATAACTTATCTCTGCAATGTCTTTAAAACTCATGGCATAAATAAGTATTTGGGATTAACAATATTGAAGGGCGCTAAACCTTCCAAAACTCTCATATTTGCCACAAGTACTTATATTTCAAATAAATTTCAGTGCAACTACTGATGATAGTAGCAATTGTTGAAAGTTTTATTCTTGGTATGTTTACTGGAACCACAGCTTTGTGTTGTTATTCCATACTTAGTACAATATTGCTGTCCACGGTTGTAGCTGGAAAACTGCATACTGGTAAAGTCTTGGCACTGCTGTGAGTTCAACTGTGTCCACATGACCATAAAAAGAATAAGAAATAACCAATAGGTGGATGAAGAGCGTGAGGTGGTGCCCTCTGTTGGCTCTCTCACTCATACACACCCAAGCTCCTGCTTTATTGCAAGGTTCTAAATGGCACTAGCAAATTCACTAACCAGACTGTTCACACGCACACACACACATACATACACATGCACAGCAAGAGATTCAAACATTCTGGAAGAAAATATCAAATAGCATTAGATATACATAAGGAAATAAGAACTGAAAAATCAAAAATTGAGTCAATGCACTCAATCAATCCAAATTCCACTCACCTGTAGTGCCTCGCTCTAATAAACCCACAAAATGTTCTTTAAAAAATCATTTAAAACATTTTCCAATTCAAGAGTAAACAGATACCTTGTGTGACAAACCATGTACACTTCTGGCTTAAACACTGAGTTACTGTATACATTTCCCATGTGCTATTGGGTGTCATTATTTTCACAGTCCTAAAAACATTTTGCTCTGGATTGTGATTTCTGACAAGAACATTTTGGAATGGTCAGTTGTCATATTTTTGGATTAAATAATACCCTAAAGTCTCAATGTTGGTTGAGTTAGTTAACGTTATAAAAGTTCTTACGTAAATGCAACATTTATTTTATAAGTATTTCAACCTCAAGTGATCAACATACAATGTGACAGTTCAAATCTCTTTGTTGCATTTTCACAAACATCAACTATAAGCAAAATAGACTAGTATAATAAGATGTAATAGTTTATGTATGGTATACTTTAGATCTGTAGACTTTAATAATCTCAATCTACAAATCATCATATCTGGATTAAATAGGTAAACCAAATATTAAATTCTAAATTCAAGTGGTTTGGGAACGTTCTTGAAAATGCAGCACAATTTTGTTCAGAAATTGGTCAGGTGAATAAACAAAAGACGCTGACAAGACAATACTGATGGCAGCAGTCAAAATCAGAAACAGAGAAGAGCTAAAAAATAAGGCAGATACACAAAAGAACTGCACACTAAAAACTGCTCATTTTCTTCAACTGTCACAAGCACAAGAAAATAAATTTAAGTTTAATTAAAAAAAATTCTGGCACATTTTGACAATAAATGACTAAGCAGCGATTTTCTGTCCTTCTCATAACTTATCCATTCAGTGATTTACATCCACTCCATTTGACAGACAGCTCTTTCAGTTGAAAGAATGGAAAGCTTCAGGCTACAAAGCATCCAACATATTAGAAACATTAAATAGCTATTTATGGATAGCAGATGTAGGTGCACATAGGAACCAGGACAATTCCCTCCTAAGTTCGGTCAGAAATTTAAAAAATTAATGCGTGGATAAGGGATTCACAAATAAAACTGATTCTACATTATTTCATAGAAATCATAAATGGTCTAGTTCCAGAAATTACAGAACCAGATTCCAAAGAACCACAATATGTCCAGGGTACAGATCTAACAGGCAACTAACATCTAATTGCCAAATTGTCACCCAGCAAAACATACTTTACCATAAAAAGCTCTCAAAAAACTGTGCAACCCTTCTCTACAATTATATATTTAGTCCAGAAGGATGAGGCACTAAATAAACATTCCATGACAACATTGGCAGAAACTGAAGTCTTGAACAACTCAACCATTTCCCTTACAGGTCATGGCTCCAATAGACAGGTCAACCTTGTTTCTATAGTTCCAATAGCATTCAGCAAACATTTGTGTGAAACCCCAGAATATGCATTCTACTAAAGTGAAAGAACTGCAAGAAACAATGAAGTCTTCTAAGGTTTATCTTCAGCACAGTAATGAACATGGTTTGTCACTGGAAAGAAAATAATATTGTACTAACCGTTCCCACAGCAATACAATTTTTTACCCCACCTGCTTACCTGTTCTGATAGCTGAAATATGTTGAATCACGAGGGATTGTACACAGCTGCTTGCCGTAGCAGCACAATGTCTGAGGGGAGAACTCATACTGTGAATAGAACAAGTACAGCAAGTCAGTATCAATACCCGAATATACCTTTCCAATATTTACCCCTAGAATAACACACAATTAGATCAAATTATCTGTAGGATGTGAACAGTTTTCCCAGAGTCCATACGGGAGCCATTCTTTTGCCATTTTAGTAGTGCATGGATGTAGATAAAATGGAGTTTGGGAACTTAAGACAGCAATTTTTTTTAAAAAATCCTATAAATGTTCCACATCTGCTTCAATACAACTCAGCAAGCCAACAGCACATTTAAACATATAACAATAATCCTTGCATTTGATATAGCACTTTAAGTCTTCTTGACATCTCAAAGCGCATCACAAAATTACTGTAAAGTGAATTGACTGTATAGTTGTGGGCAAAAAACGTGGCAGCCAATTGTGCACAGCAGTGTCCTATAAACAGCTGTGGATTGAGTGATCAAATTATTATTATTTTTTTTTAGAGATTATTATTAGGCATGTGGAGTAAGGAAACTTGCCTAAGGTTTCTCTCTACCTGGAATTAAACCCAGGTCAATGTGATCCCAGGAATGTGAATCCCTGCCGTTAGATGACTGAAAAAAACCTCAAAAGGAATTGTCCTTTATATTAAAAATGTTACACAAGTGTAAATTGTTCAATATCTTAAATTCTGGTAAATACTCTTACCTTCCGTCCACAACAGTAGCCTAGAGTTTGCATGACTGGATCAATTTCCTGTTCAAAGACCTCAGCCAACTTTGTACAGTATTTATGTACACGTGACGTCTTGCGGTTGTACAGCCAAGCATTATTGAACATCAACCATACATCCTCCACATATTGCCACGGCTCCTGGTATTGCCCAGTGTCTAGCTTGCGTTTTATTGTTGAAAGGTCCATCGGATTTTTCACTATGTCAAAATAATCCTATGGGGTGGAGGTGGGTGGGTTGGGAAGGAAGCAGAATAAGAAAACACAGACTTAGGTAAGTGCGAAATCTCAGCGAAATAACATTCAACACAATCTACAGGACATGTGGAAAAATATTATCTTTTGAAAATGTACATGAAGAGCCACTTTCCCTCTAGATTACAGGCAGCCCAGCATTCAATCATTTTAGCCAGACAAGAAACCCGTCACAATTTCAACATCACCCATCTCTAACTTTATACCATTTTATACGCTCTTAAAACAAAATTAGTATTATTCGCTGTTCACTGGGCTAGATCACAGTTTATCCTACAAATCAAGTTCTCAACAGCAAAATAATGCAAACTGTTCTAATTGTCTTGGAATCTGTCTGGATTTATATAGAATTACTTTCAAGTCACATTGCAGTTCTATGAATTGAAGTGACTGCACTACAGCTCCATTGTGAAAGCAAGTTGGAATAATCACGATTTAATGACCTAATGTTCTACCTACTAAACAAAACTTTACATCATGTTAACTGCTTCATATCCCTGCCCTATTCCTTCCCCACTATGGGCAGTTGAACTATTCAATCTCTGGAACTCCATAGTCAACCTTCCAACTCTCTTCTTCTAATCAAAGTCAGCCTGAATACATACCCGTTTGATTGCACTTTATCATCTTTTCCCCCACAACCCTATTTGGCTCCAACTCATCCAGATCAGGTGGGATTCATACTACACTAACTCCCTGCTCGCTGGATTTCCCAACTCTTCCCTCCACAAACTGCAGATCAACCTTGACCTGCAACCTTGACCTTCACTGGCTCCCCAAACCCTTCACTGTCCAGTGCCTTGGGATGTCCTACTAATGAAAGGCGCTATACAAATATAATTTGTGATTGTTGCTGCTAATTCTTTTTTTGAGAGTTTTAGAAATACAGGTAGTAAGTGACACAAAACTCTGTCCTAAATGGTTATCCTCTGGGCACAGCAAACACACACAGCAATAATGACTGCTATAAACAAACCCAGATTATAATGAACTGACTGTACTTTCCAAATACAAACGCAATAAAATTGTGAAGAGAGTTATGCTCCCAGTACTCACAGGAATTCCTAAAATTGAAGGATCCACTGGTTGCCTGAATGGCAAAGATTCTGGGTCCTGGCGGTACAATGCTTCCAGTGTGGGCATAAGAGCCTGCCTTAGCTCCTCTGGCTTGAAAACTAGACAGCAAATAAGATAATGAATTATATATACAGAATCAGTCATTGTACTCAGTGATTATCTTACAAAACTACAACACACTGATGCAGTCATTACACCTTATCCAAAGATTAAAGTAATTCTGAACATTATAACCAAAGACATCCAGGGGCTCACCAAAGCAACCATTATTCACAGGTTAGCCTGTGTGTGTATTGCAGTTGAGTTAAATCCTATTCTCCCCAGACAGTGACATGTGGTTGCTGGAAAGCAATCAGGAACAGAAATCCTAACTATTTCTTCCTTCCCTCACTTGGTAGAGACAAGGTCAATGTTAGCCCTGCTGAGATCAGCTGACAGCACAGACTAGATTCAAACCTCGGGTCAGAGAGATTTAGATTTGATCAAATTTGACATTGGCCCAACAAACATGGATCCCAACATGATAAGATGTACAAACCAAAATTAGGTGGAATATAGTGGAAATGGTAAGCATCATCAAGTAGTTAATCAAACATTATAATAGAAACCGATCAGCAGCAAACACCTACTTTTCCTGCGAGATTGAGGTGGCGATGCAGAGGACTGGGAAGATGCATTGGCACCAACCTCCTCCTCCTCTTTGGGCTCAGTTTTAACTTCAGTTTTACAATCCTCCTCCATGGGACCTGGCTTAGTGTCGACATTCTCACTGCTTTCCTCTTTCACCCGTGGCACCTCTTCATTCTGCAAATACAAAAAAAAAAACTTCACTGATACATTTACAACATGCTACTAATGCCTACAAGCCCAAAGTATCTGGAATACAGTGGTGAACATCACCAAATGACCAGTTGCTTTCATTTCCACTAAATAGCAATCGCTGAACTGAATTCTAGAAACAATCCTTTACCCATAGATCCACACTTAGTTTTCAGTGAAGAACGAGTCAGAAGCTTGTAGGTTTAAGTCTCATATTGGGACTTTGAACTTGTGTAGTACTGCATATGTTAATGCTCCGATGTAAGGTGTACAGCATTTGTTGGATGTGCCATCGTTCTGCCTAACTAGGTAGGTGTTCAAGAACGCATGGTACTATTCAAAAAGAGAAGGGTGCTTCTACTAGATCAATAACCTCCCAAATAAAATTGGTCAATCACTTTAGGGCTGTTTGTGGGACATTATTGTGCATAAATCAACTGCCATATTTACCCACACAAGTTATACCATTTTAAAATATATCCTGGGAAGCACTATATATTGCTGTACAGGCGGTGTGGAGTCCTGTAGCCCAGTTAGAGCACTTGTTTTGAAAGCGAGAGACCCGAGTTCAATTCTGGGCAGGGCAAAATTTCCTTACACCACATGCCTGATAATAATCTCACCAAAAAAAATTGGTCACTTCAATCCACGACGGTTTGTTGGCCCCTATTGTGCACAATTGGCAGCCACCTTTTACCCAATTCACTTAACAGTATATTCTGTGAAGTGCTTAGAAACATCTGGAAGATGTGAAAAGTTCTACATCAAATGCAAGGATTATTATTATTTATTATTAGGTGACTGATGCTTAACAAATCAGGTCATTAAGGTAGATGGGGCAAAAAAGGGTGAGGAACAGAAATAAAAGACCTGACATGATCTAAAAAATATAACAGACCAGATGGGTTTCTCTTCTTTCTAGGTTACAAACTGATTGAAATGACACAACGTTTCTTACCTCAGCTTTAACATCTGTCTGCGTTTCTGGTATCTCCGATTCCATCTCTTCCATTTTGCACTCTGGTTTAGTTTCAGATAGTGGCGCTTCCGCCGTAAGTTGTTGAGAGTTGGTATCAGTGCTGGCAACAGAGGCAGGGGTAGCTGCTCTTCCATCTGTGCTCACTGCAGACTGAGACAGCTGAAAAAGTCAAATGAAATAAAATAAATCTGTTGGCATTTCTGTACTGTAGTAAAGAAAGCAACAGGGAGGATGCAGAATAAGCCATGAGAAATAAGTGGGCTGGTCTTAATGGCAGCTTCCATTCCGAGTTAAGGTCAGTGCCAAAGAAACACCATGTCTCCTGAGGCATGAAGAATGTTTTTGAAAAAGCAAACTTTTTACGTTTTATTTGAACTTTTAACAGGTGCATATTGAGGAGTAGCTTCACTGCTACCTAATCTATTCTTGATTTTTATCTTTAAGAAGCCAAAATATTTTGGGCATCATTGTATGCATCTCTGAATTAATCAACCAAGCTCAAAAAACTGAAAATAAAACATCTCATCTCCGCCTCGCCCCCTCCCTGGCCTCCTTCAAGTCTCGCCTCAAGACTCTCCTCTTCGATAGATCCATCGGCAACTCCTAATCCTCCCCCCCCCACCCACCCCCCCCCCCCACCCCCGTCCCCAGCTCGGGTCTGAAATGGTGACTGTCCAGTGCGTCCAGGGACATCCTCCTGACATGAAAGGCGCTATACAAGTGTCATTTTGTTGTTGTAATGAAAAGCAATAAATGGTAGATGTTTAAAGCCAAGTCAAAAATTTAACAAACTGCAGGAATCTCAACTCATCTCAAAATGAAAGAAGGACTTTCCCATTTGGTTACCAAGTGTTATCAAACCGCACCTGGAAAATGCAGACAGATACTAAAATAAATCCTCCAGTACTGCAAACTGCACCTAGTTTGATTATTTCTCAAGACTACTTTTTTTTAATATAAATTCAAGTCAAAGATTGTATTATTTCAAGCAAGACTGTATTCCTTACTGGAGTGGAAGGTTGAGGCTGTGCAGCTGACTGCTGGGAAGGCTGTGGAGTAGGTACTGATTGTTGGGATTGTATTGGAGTTGGAGGCTGTCCTGGAGTTGGAGCTTGAGATGGAGTCTGATTCGGGGTGGTGCTCGGTGGTGGTGGTGCTGGTGTTGGTGTTGAGGCTCGGCCTGAGGAGGATGCTGGAGTAGAGGCCTGAGACTGGGAAGTTGCAGGTTGAGGGGAAGTCATACCAGACGGGGCAGGGTGTTGGATGGGTGGTACATTTCCAGGAACAGAAGCAGTGGCACTGGGGACAGAGGCAGGTGAAGGAGTCTGGCGTAGAGCTGTCTGCGGGACTGGTGGACAATGAATTTGACCACTGGGCGGTCCAATCATGTTTACAGAATTGCTCAAAGGAAGTGAAGTGCTGGGAGGCTGTGCCTGCTAAGATAAGAAACAGTAACTCATTAAATATTTCATTTGGCAGACACTGAGGATTAATGGAACTCCATCCCATAGACCTCACTTCCTCGCCTACGTCCTTCAAGGCTGATCTCAAGACCTGAGACCTTCTTCTATTGTGCCTTCTGCTACCCTCCCAACTCTGTCGTCGTCCCCACCCACCCCCTCCCCCTTGCTCGGGTCTCAACCTGACTGTCCAGTGCCTTGGGGCGTCCTCCCGATGTGAAAGGTGCTCTGTGTGTAATTTTATTGTTGTTGTAGTAATGTTGTAATTTAAAGAGAAACAAAATTTTAAAATAGTGAAACCATAATTATCTGTCAAAATGTAGGGTATCTTCTGTTAAGACCATGGAAATTGGTGGATAATCGTGATTTGTTAAGCAGAAAATAGTTTTTTTTTAAAGTATGTGCAGTCACAAATATATATACTTTACACACAATATAGTCTAAATCGTCTAATCACATTCACCCGAGTCCCATTCAGTTTCCTTTCAAAACCATAAAAATTTATTTGCATTACTTCTATTACTCACTTACCAGCTGAGTTAAATTAAACATATGCAGTGTAGATTATTAATTAAATAGGATTTTCTATGATTTATACAGTTTACCTGTAACTTGGACTTCGTGTAAATCAGATTAAATGTCACGGTCCCAACTGATACAACTTTTGTGAGTTTTAGTATATAAAATGATTATATAATTGAAACATACATGATTATCTAGTTGTGAAATTCATTACCATATTAGTAGTCAGATGACAAATGGCTGATGGTTTGCAAAAGGGAACTCCAAGGGGATAAAGTGTCTTCAATAAATGCAAGCGGGAGCTGGGATCATTGTTTAGCAAGCAAGAAAGAGCAAAGTTCCCCTGTCTTGAGTTACAGGAGATGGAGGGGAAGGTAGGGTCTCCTTGGAGCTGAGCTTGTTGTAAGGTTGCATGCTTGGCAAAGGAATATCAGAATTGAGTCAATCCTCTGTGACAGTCTTGTGAGTATGGTTTCTGAATCAGATAGTCTGTAAGGCATTGATACAGAAGAGCCAATCTGGCCACTTGCAGGAGCCTACTGATCACTGGGAGCTCTGGTGAGGGTGGTCCTACCTGGATAAGTAAAATTAGTGCTCTGTAAGGCAAACTATGTGGTTTAGCTAGTTTAAACCCATCAGTGCCCCAATGGGAAGTACGGGTTTGCGGGGTTATGGGGAGAAAGCTGGGGAGTGGGACTGACATTGAATAGCCTTTTTCAAAGAGCCGGCACAGACTCGATGGGCCGAATGCCCTCTATTTGTGCTGTACAATTCTATGAACACACACTCGGGTTCCGAAGCCTTGGCTCCAATCTGTGGCAAATACTCTCCAGAGTAGGGTACACTGTTGTCTCCAGGGAGAGAATGTGCATTCCATTCCAGATGCAGGTAAGTTCTCATGTGAAACCTGGTTTGGAAACATTTCATCTCTAAATTCTTTTCTATAATTAAAGTAACTCAAAAGATGAGGGAAGTAACTACTTAATCCACTGAAACCATCACATTTTCTCTCTCCACATTCAGTCACCACATTTAGTTAGAACTCAAAACCATGGTGAAATAAACCACAAACTGAACAAGTATAGGCCAGCTTCATTGTGTGTGGAAGCATTCATTTGTAAAACACCACTTCAGTTATTTGATTAAAATAAATGTACAAGCGAATAATAAACATACAGATCCCCTCCACTAAAACTTTTAAATTGTTTTTAAAACAATTTAAAAATCTGAAGCAATGCCACATTAAAAGTGTGTTATGTGTGTGTATGGCGGGTGGGGGGAGCAGAAGGAAGAGAAAGAGAGGTGAGATTACAAAAGAAAACCTAGGTATTCTGGTGCTATCGGAACAAAAATGGGCACGGTCAGCAAAACTATTACTGTTCCCCTTCAAGACAATTACTTTTTGCGCTAACTCTACCTGATTCATTCCAGGCTGATTTGTAGGCTGTGATATGCCCACATTATTCACATTCATTCCACCAGATGCTGGAGGGAACTGGTTCTGTGGCAGAAACTGGCTCTGGGAGGAAGGTTGACCGATGTTATTGGCATGCACACCCATCATACCCTGGGGCTGTGGCATTCGGGACGGCGACATTCCCATCTGGATGCAATCGGAAACAGCCATTACAATTTGTACTGGTTAAAGAAACAACCGCTATGGAAAAGATAAAACAGGCCACTTGTTAATGGGGAAACTAGCTAGGTAGAGAAGGGCCTAACACTGTAGTTTTTCCATGTCATTTACAGGTTTTTATTAGACAGGCAGCACCAATGGCGATGCATAATTCAACTACATCCTGCTCAAACAAGTCACATTTTATAGCAAGCATTAAAAAATTGATTTTTTAAAATTAGAACTAGTCTGCAATGGGTGCACATTGTCCAAATTGGAGTATCTCCAATGGAAAATTACTGCACTGGACAAGAAACCTGGAATGCACAGAGTATCTATTGAACAGGTTCTATAAGTGATACAGCATTGAGACTCTCCCCAATCCACTATAGCTAATTAAACTGTCAGCAAGCAGAATAGTGAGCAACAGTGCTAGTAGGAAATGAGCCATTATCTTTGGAGGCGGTTCTGTCTGGTGCAGTGAGTATATCAAGTATGTGGCAACACTTCAGGCAATGGTCATGGTCAAAGAAGGAAAAGGTGCAAGTGCATTTCACACCAGGCGGATGCACTTTACATAATGTAGGAGGATTTGTAAAATGGTCAATGTCCTGTAATATCACAAATATCAAAACCAGCCAAAAGTGATAAAAGTGATAACCTTCTCTAAAATACTGTACATCTACACAAAATACATAAGCCTGAAGTAATTCTTATGCTACAACTGTTTTGGGATGCCTTGGGACGCCCTCTCGATGTGAAAGGCGCTCCATCAATGTAATTTTGTTGTTGTTTTCATCTTCTTTGCAGAGAGCATGTATAACCCAAAGGGCAGAGTTGGAACCAATTATAGTCCAATGACATTTGATTTTTATTTTGAGGATTTACATAAATTATCTGAAATCCTACAGTCTTCGGTTAATAAACAATACGTGTAGTGAAACAACAACTCTCTCGCTTTGCATCCAAACATACAAATAAAAAGCACTTACCGCTGAAATAGATCCCATATTATTCATCTGTACAGAATGGTTCATGGGAGGAGTTGCCCGTGGCCCCATGGGCCCTTGCACCATTTGCACATTCCCCATAGTCATTGGGCTAAACTGATTCATACCTGAAATAATGAATTAATGTTGATTAATGAATCCTTCCCATTAGATCAGCTGAGTCTGTACTATTTTAACAGTCAGTTTCCCATCAGGAGATGTTAGCATGGGCTGGGGAGATGGGAGTACAAGAGAGCATTTTAAGGAAGAGAAAACCTAAAAGGTCCTCAAGCAGCAGAAACTAAAGTTCTGGTTTTCCATTCATATGAAATAATGGTACAAATCTCCCACATTTCAATCCTCAATGTAACCCCACAATATAATTGGAAACTATATAAATTTGCCTCCAACCATCTCCCCTCCAGGCTGATTCCATGTCTATGGCCAACTTAGTATCTCAGCCTGAAGTCAGCCAGCAATCTAAACCAGGAATGAAACCTAGCCTGTATATTCTGTATCAAACGTAGGTAGTTTACACAAAATCATTCAGGAGCCCCAGAAATGGAGAAAGATGGGAACTGAAGGTTTCTTTGATAATTTCAAGGCTACTGGTCTTATAAGTTCAAAATAGTGGTTGATATTTTAAAGAAATACCATTTGCTGCTCTTCATTATTTTGCAAAACCTAAATAATAATAATCCTTGCATTTGATATAGCGAGTTTCAAGTCAGGAAGATGGCTCAAATAGCTTCATAGGATAGACGATAAAGAGTATTTTGTTAGTGAATTATGCAACCAACTTGCACACAGCAATGTCCCACATCTACCATGAAGTGATGTACTTGCCTTGAGACACTGGCATGCGATTTATGATCTGATTTGGCACATTCGGCATAGACAAAGGTCCATCTAAAACAAACAAATGGATGTCAAGGATGTCAACACTAAAAGATGTTTAAACTTACATCTCTTCAAAGAACATCTTTATACTACAGACATGCTAAGAACATGGAAAATCAATCTGTGGAATGCAACTCAACAGATGTAAATGTGGATATGAAGAGTAGATTTTTCTCTATTATCTGAGAATCAGGAAGAGAATTTGCAAAACTTTCCTTGAATCATTCAGGGTGGTAGAATTACTGTTATCTACTTGAAAGGTTACCGGTTTATAAAACAACCACACACAAAAGTTGGTGGTTCATTAGGTTGTGGTGGATTAAAGCAAAATGCAAATGAGAGATCTTCAATGGGAGAACTGCTATCTCCTGCATATAAAAAGCAACTGATTAAGGAACGGGAAATATCAGTGTGTAAAGACCTAAATCTGAAGCAGGATAGTAAGATACACAGATAGTTCTCTTTGCACTATGAACACCAAGAAGGTAATTTAGCCCACCAAGCCTGTGCCATATAGCACTACATTTAAACAATTTGTTCAAGTTAATCCCCTTCTTATCCCAAACCTTTTAAAATCTTCATTCATCAATTGTTTATCCAATTTGTTTAAAATATTATATTCACTCAATTTCAGATGTTCGGATAAAATTTTCTAAGCTTTCCCTTTATGCTTTCAGCAATACTATGAATTAACATTTCTTTATTTCTCATGCACCAAACAGTCATCTTCCCAACTTCATTATTCATTCGCTTATAAAAATAAACCTTGCATTTGCCTTATCATGCCTTTGAGACAGCTCAAAGCGCTTCACAGATTATACTGAAAAAGTGAATTGACTATGTACATTGTGGGTGAAACTTTCTTTTTAAAAAGCTTTCATAACCAGAAAATGTCCACCAAGTCTTCCCTCTCAGTGTGTGCTCCTGCAATTATAGACTGGATTTCATCATAAATTTACAGAAATAACTCACTAGCTGGTCGTACAGGTGGGACCTGGGCCATACTCGACGGTTGTGACATGCCAGGTGGCTGGGAACCTGGACCGGTCATGGTTCCCTGGTTTGGCATCATTCCCTGCTGCTGTTTTTGAAGCCGTGAGCGTCTTTTTTCTTCCAACTCTTTCTGAATCTTGTAAATCTTTTCCGCAAGTAGGTGATAGTATTCATCCTAAATGGAGAAAAAATAGATCTTTTCAACTGTGTCAGCACCACGAAAATTATTCACGTTTGTGTTTGAGATACACCAGACATGAGAATACAACAATAGTAATCCTTGATATAGCACATCTCACTTCAGGATGTCCCAAAGCACTTCACAGGATTTACCATGAAATGAAGCAACTCTGGGTGAACCCTACAACCCAACTGTGAAGAGCAATATCCAGCAATTATGTTTATCACTGGTTTACAATATCTATTGTACTGGATCAGGCTGAGAATTGGAAACAAAATAGCCAAAGTAACTTGTATTCCTATCATTACATTCAACTATTTTACACTTTTGAACTTTTCAATAAAAGGCAATTTTTAAAAAAAAGAATAGCACTTCAGAACATAATCTACTACTGTTTTTTTCAAAATGTGGTAATATATTTGTGTGTGTATGGGGGTTGTGATACAACAGGCTGTGGAAAAATAGGATAATTTCATAATTCAGTAATATGTAGATGATTAGTCTGTATAAACTTTCAAATGTACAGAAGAATATTCCATTAATACTGTAGGTCTCTCGAGTGCTGAGACATAATTAAACAATAAAGAACCTTTTGTGTTCTACACCAGGGAATGGAGTTCCAGCAGTCCGACTGACTGATTAGATCATTATATCCTGGTCCTCAAACTAATTATACAATATTTAATGCTCTGGTACAATACACAACTATTCTTTTATTGTTATTGCATCAGGATTAAATGACTGATTTAATTATTTGCATTTGATCCCTGTGACTGTTCAAATGAGAATAAAGTAGAGCTTTTTTGCAGTAATAAATTTGGCTAAAGGGTCGGTAGGTTAAGGCTATAATGTAAATGCTAGGAGCATCTTCTGGGATTATTCCATATAATCATCTTGAAAGAGGTAGCCTCTTTGTGTTGAATCTAACATTTTAAATAATTATCACATTTGGACCATTTAAGTTAAAGAAAACCCTGCATTTCTAAATCGCCTCATCACATAAAAAATTCTCGTTCCATGGGTAACAACCCATCAAGTGCAATAACTTTCTGTGGGTAAAGGTGGTAGTTAACTGTGCCCACAAAGATGAATGACTGTTAATCAATAAAATTAAGAGGTATCAGATATTTTTGAGCTAGCAGTAGGGATTCCTTTTGGCTGAGGTAAATTAATGAAGTTGCAAAGGATTGTCCTCCAAAATTTAACCATTTTTCTATTTCAAACGCTGACTACCTGCTAAGGCTATCCATCGATTCCATCTATTTCAGATTACATACCCTGCTATTAGCAGATTCATACATATCTCCTTCTACTTTCCGAGCATATGCCACAAGGTTCTCCATACGACGGTCCTTCAGTGCTGCTGGATCAGGGGTCGGAAATATGGCTTGAACACTGGGAAATGGATACAAATTTTGCAAAATTATATTTAATTATTTTAAGACTCAAAGACTCAGTTTGTACCTGAAGATTACCATGATGCACACATTCCGTAAATATTGATAAAAGGGCAGAGTACGATTGTTGCATTTGATATAATTGTCTTAACACATCATCCAGACATCTCAAAGTATTTCACATGACACATTACAAATTGGAGTGACTGTGTTTTGCGAGTGAGAGAGCCTATGGTGCTGCTATCAAAAATGAAAAAAAAACACGCAAGGCCATTTGACAAAAAAAAAAATTTTCACATGTGATTGAATGTACGTATATTGCAGGAACAAAGAGAATAAACAGAAGGAAGAACAGAGAAAGATCTTAAATAGTCAAGGAATAAGAAAGTAAAAATGACTTTTACTAGATTTGACAACTGCTGTTCACAAATGTTCATAAACCTCTTTCTAGTTCAACACCCATTTGCCAGGTTGTCACTACTGACTCAGGCCTTTCCCTCTCGTAAAAAAGATGTTTCTTAAAACAAGTACTTCGGCCATGCCTCACTGTCGGCCTAGACTGTGAGTTCAAAACACCATCACGGGCTTGATTGAGCTCACAACTGTTTGATCCAGAGGTGAGCGAGCCTATCAAGCTGAACCTGTGAAGAGCTTTTACTTATACAAAAAAAAAGACTAAATACTCACAGCTTATGAACCAGATGATTACGTAGATCCTGAGTTACATGTTCATGCCACTGCTTCCTCGCACCACTAGTGGAAGGTGCTGCTGTTGGCAGTGTGCCAATGTTGCCAACATTTGTGCCGTCATTCAGCATTTGACTGAAAAGCAAAGAAAAAGGCTATTTAAAAGTGACCCAAGGTGAGCGGATTCTTTATAAATAATCTAATCTCAGAAGAGGGGAATGGAAATCACTGAAATTGATTACACAACTATAAATTTCAGTGTATATTTTGATGAGCGCTTAACAATTTCCATACTAAAGACTAAATGCATAAGTAAAAGTAAGTGCCATTCAATACCAAGACAGTTTTACTAGAAATTAGTCCTTTTTGAAAGAGTTGCTGTGTAACTTCAAACATGTTCTATTTTTCACCTGCACACAGAAATGAGGCCTAAACTACCACCAAAAACATCATTATGTCCACAATGTGGCAACAATTTGTATTTATTTTTATAAGATGACAAGTTCCTTACTTTGGTGTACTAAGGGAGGATGGAAGAGCAGAGTCAGACATCAAGTTTGACTGTTGATCAGTGGGCGAAACACCCATCCCTCCACCAACCATGTTCATTTGGTTAGTACCTGCTGTGATAAACACAACAAAAATATAAATTCATCAGTAACAGCTTGAACAGTTTACAATGCTTCTTAAGAACTGGCTAAATAGGATCAGTGGAAGGACAACTAATACAGGAATTTTACTCTTTTAAATGCATCAATTAGAACTTTTAATTAATTATGTGATGGCAAGCTATGCAGTTTTAGCTGATTAGCTTCCAGCACTTTGGGGTCCCTAAGCCTTGGCTCTTGCCAACCTGCGACAAATACTTTCTAGAAATAAGTGAGCAGGATGCGTCCCTCCAGGGAGAGAGTGCGCATTCGATTTCAACAATCTATCTCTGAGTAGGTGTGAAGCATGATAATCTCATGCCGGTTTGGATACTCTGAAACAAGGTGATGGGTTTCCACATTTGTTGGACACCTGGCTGACCAAAATAAATAATAATAATAGCCCAATTGACATGATATCTAAGGAGAGGGGGCTAAAAGCATAAGATACCACCCTAAACATCACCAGCCTTATTCCACACGCTGGGTAGGCAACAGGCAGTATTCGCAACAAATTAAACATAGAGAAAATGGTTTTTAAGCTGCAGGTATCAGTCTACTACTGTACTTGCCCATTGGGATTGGTCTCATTTGCTGGTGGACTTGAGACTGTGTTGGTTGCTGACCCGGTAACTGAGGCTGCCCTTGCGACTGATTACCATAGGGCAGTCCAAGTGCAGCATACGCTCTCTGCATGGAACTGGGATCGATGGGGTTGGAGTTGCTGGATGTGCCTTGTTGACCACTTCCCACTGCACCAACAGTGTTTGATAACCCACTTGGTGGAGAACCCAACAAGGCTATAAATCAGATAAAGACATTTTTAATTATTATTTGTGCATAGCAACTGAACACCATTTATGAAAATATTAAACTCTATGATAACATTGTACAGTAAAATTAATATCAACACAGAGAAGTTATGACAATATTGATATAAAAACAGGAATGTGGAGAATGGAAAATGACCACTGTCACCCGCTGTCCATCTGGCAAACTAGTAAATATGTGAACATTTTGTTTTAAATGCTATTATAAATACTTACCTGAGCTATCAGAGGAATAAAAATGAACTTGCAGTTATTGGATCATTATTTCCCAGAAATAGATTCATCTGGTTCTAGGGCAAATTAGTGTTTTTCCTCAATGGATTTGAACGCTGAGAAAGTGACATAAATTTAAAATTTAACTATAGAGCAGGGGCATAGCCACAATGGAGCCTGGGTGTTAGCACCTACGCCCACTTATCACGCACTGTAAGATGCAAGGAGATAGATGGAGCGGGAGGATATGAGGCAATACGGAGAGGTGGAGTCAAGAGTAATCATTCCTCGCTCTGCCACTGTTAGAGAATGGTAAATTTGTAGAATAGCCAACGCAAAATAACAGGAAATGCAGATTGTGTCACCAAATTCAAAATGGAATTAGCTCAAAATGGAATTAGCTAAGAAATATTGAGGGCATAAGAGGCAGTCTTTTTTTAAAAAAAACTTCCAATTGACCAGATGGATTACAGCCTTTTTTGTTCCTGTATATTTCTATAATTCCTTTAAAAGACCAATGTACAGTATTAGCTTCTACAGTGGAAAAAAGTATTGCTGTCCACTTTAAATCTACTGAATAAGTCATGCATGCAACATTCCAATTCATAATACACATAACATTATCTTAACCTTTTCTAGTTTTCAGTTATATTGTCTTACAACATGCCCTACTGAAGTCCAATAGTGTACCACTTCTAACATGGGAATTACTACTGTAAAATTTAAAGAAATAAAATGTTTAAAGCAAGTCAGTTCGTCAAATAAATATGTTAATAGGTCTCTGGATCTTAAATTAGCATTCCCTAACCTAAATGACCATACTGACCAATTACTGCAAAACTAGTCCCTACCAATCTTCTTGACATAAATGAACAAACTGGTTTCTCTTTAGCCAGCTATAAAAAATATTCAAGTTTTTTGCGTAGCATTTAAGAATCACACAGCTTGTACACTCATTCTACTGTTTTGCTTTGTCTTGGCTTCCTGCCATAATCCAATGATGCAGACAAAGTTCAGCAGTGTAAGTACACAAGCTTTGAGATTCTGAAATGGACTTCAACCTTAAAAAAAATCTCTGTATGAAATATGTTTTTAAATATGAAAAAAGCTGCTGGTTATGACCAATATTGAAAACATGTTGCATTTGTACAAAAGTGAACAACTGTGCACCCACAGTACTTACTAAAAATAAAACCATTACATAAAACTTAAAAACAAATGGCTACAGACCTAATTCTTTGCGTGCGAAGGATGACAGACCAAAATCTGAATAAGGAGTGGCACCATATAATAGAAATAAAAACAATTAGCACATTTCACATCAGGGAAACATTTCAGATACCTAAGCAGGGCAAGGTAGCAATGAACACCAATCTTGGGTACCTGGCATGTAAACGTAAAATTAGCACTATGCATCTAATTTGCGGTTTCTTTTACATGGGATTAATCTAAGGAATCTTAATTGGGCAAATGGTGATTCCTTATAACCAAGTGCAATGTCCACAATTTACATGCCAAATGCCTTCAGAATTAAAAAAAAATCAAGACCACCATAGTAACATTCCAAATATACGAGTTGGCATATTATATGGGTCACTGGTCAGTTATCAAAGAAATGCATGTATTTCATTATTAATCGGTTTTAGTTTGAAGTCCCACTAATATGCACTTTTACAAGAGATGTAATAAAAGTGGAGATTATAATTATAATCCAAGTGATATTTATCATTCAAATGAACTGGAGACGCCCAACACTCTAAAAAGTGAAATCTGGAAAGCCAAGCATGTGGCAATTTTATTTATTAAAATAGTCAGTATTCAATGGAATGCTGTGATCTGTCAAATGGATATCCAATGCAAAAATCCCACTTTATTCAGATCTTACTGTTGTGAACAGTCACAAGAATTGATTTGATGTGACAAAACATTGACTGCAGATTTGAGCCCATAATGTTCTTGATACCAATGTTATAAAATAATATTTTTGTCACTCTTACGTTGTTGATTCCTTTTGTCACTGGCATTTTTCAAGGGTAGGCATACCGGACAGTCATGTCGAGTGCAGTTTTTCCAGTGAGAGATGATCTGTCTTGATGATGCACAGTGAGCAACTGTTTAACAAAATAGCCAGAGGTATAGTGTGAACTTTATACCCAACACAGAGTCAGACCACAATGAATAGATACAATTCTACTGTATTACTTAAAGAAAATCCTGATTACCATCTTAAAGGCAACCTATACCAAATTATACTATAATGGTATATACCTATACCATTGTACCAAACTTCATATGCAGTAATGGGTACTACTTTCCATTGAACAACTGCTCCTATATCACTAGAAGGTGATGTGCCTTCGGGTTAGAAGGTTAGAACAACAATAAACCTTGCATATGATATAACGCCTTATCATGGCATTGCGATATTTCAAATTGCTTTACAGGATATACTGTAAAGTGGAGTGACTGTGCAACTTTGTAGGTAAAACATGGCAGCCAATTGTGCACAGTAGTGTCCCACAAACAGCCAATGCATTGAGTGACCTATTTTTTTGAGGAATTATTACCCTGGAAAACAATCCGCCAATCGACTTACTGCAGCTGAATGTGGACAAGACGGAAGCCATCCTTGGCTCCTGTCAAAGCTTTCACTCCTGCGGATCTAAACTTGTCAACCTCTGGGCTCTCCTTCACACTTACCGAATTAGAGTGCAATCTAGGTGTCCGATTCAACCCCCAGCTGACCTTTCTACCCGGCCCCTGACCAGGATCGCCTTCTTCCATCTCCGCCACATTGCCCGCCTCCAACTGTACCTTACCTCAAATACATCCAAAACCCTCATGCATGCGTTTGTCACCTCCCACCCGGATTACTCAAACGTACTCTATCTTACTCCGAAGCCCACCTATATGCAGGCCGTTTTGGCCCCTGAGAGGGTGTTGAAGACAGTGTTGACTGCATACGACTTTCTAATGTACTCCGATCCTACATCAAGCATTCCTAGCTCACTCTGACATCTCACCATTTTTAAGTTAAGAAAATCAAATGCATGATCCAAATGATTAGACTGGAAACAGATTCTCGTAATTATCTGTGGGTTTTCTTTTACTGCTCTAAACCTACTCTTGAATTGTTGTCCACGAAGTTCATTTAGGAATACAGTACTTGAGTGTGCATAAAAGCCAACTTAAATTTACTTACCCTGACAGGACTTGCCTGCCTGACAGTGAGTCATGTGATTCAGGACGTTTTTCATGGTTCGGCAGTGGGGTAGCGAGCAGGGCCGTACCTCGCCGTTCGCCTGTTCCCTCCGCTGGCATTTGTGGGCGTGAAGCAGTAGGACCAGCTGCTGCTGTATCAGCTTTCGCTTCTCGGGGTCTGCAGTTGGTGCAGATCCCATTCCTTGTGTTGGTACCTGCGATGGTACCTGTTGAATCTGGGGCTGCTGCTGGGACTGAAGGAAAGAGAAACAGTGAAAAACCATTAAAATCAGGAAAATTTGAGCATTCATTCATCATAGGAAACTCTTCACTCCTAAACAAAAGCATAATACTTATAAACAGTAACATTTTTGAATATGGTTTTAATGGTAAAATGAATATATCCAATACCTGCTCAGCGACCGTGTGCCCATGAACTCATAGCATTTCTTTTAAAGTGCTTAATAATTGCAATTATTAGAAGAGGAGGCTTAGAAAACACCACTGGTACAGACAAGCTGGACTGAATGGCTCAATTCCATAATGTAAGATGCTGTTCAATCCACCTCATGCCTAGATTTTTCCGTTGGACTCCCCAGCTCCACCATTCTCAATTTCAACTCATTCAAAACTCCTTCTCCCATATCAAACTCTCTAGCCCCATCATCCTAGTCCTTGCCAGATCCACTGGCTCCCTGTCACAGAAAGGATTGATTTTAAGATCCTCACTCTTACCCATAAATCCCCAACTGCTCTCATCACGGTTCTCTACCCACCCACTTCTGCAAATACCTCAACCACTCCCCTACCCTTTCAGCAGCCGTGCTTTCAACCACTATGCTCCAAATCTCTGGAATTCCCTGCCTCATCTTGCTCGCTCTTTGCCCACTGTCAGATCGCACCTGAAGACTTTGCTCTTTGACAGTGCCTATGGTCAGCTCCCCAATATCCCTGGCGTGGGCATCAAACTATGCCATTGTTAAGCACTCTGAAACACCACCCCATATGAAGGGTGGTGTTATATAAATACAACAACAACAAAATTACATTTTTAGAGCGCCTTTCATGTCGAGAGGACATCCCACTGCTCTGAACAGTTAGATCGGGACCCGAGCAAGGGGAAGGGGCAGGGTAGGGGGAGGGAGAGAGTTGAGGGGGAGGGAGAGAGTTGGGAGGGCGAGAGTTGGGAGGGCAGCAGAAGGCACGATCAAAGAGGAAGGTCTTGAGACTGGTGGAGGAAGCGAGGTGAAGGGTCTGAGGGAAGGAGTTCCAGAGTGTGGAATGCAACTTATGTAGTTAAGGTAAAATGTAGACTTTTGCTATTTTTGAAGATCAGTTCAGTTTTTACCAACTTACCATGTTTGGCACATTTGTTTGGCCAAATGGATTTGCATTACCTGAAAGCCCCATCTGCAAAAGAAAAATGCTTAAAATGTGACCGTACTTCAGGCAGGAAGTTTTTTAAAAAAATCAATTTCCACAATTACTGAAATACCAGTCAGGAAATTCCTATTTTATCTTATGCTTTTAAAAATGGCACAATGAAAGCTCACAGAATGAATTCATTTATGAAGCAGCTGAGCAGCCTCATTCAGGCTAACAGTGTCAGGTAGCAAGACTTGAATTACTGATGTTACAGAAACATCTTTAGAATCACAGCTGGGCTATTTTCCTAAGATGTCTTGAAATTGGTCTTTTACTAGAAAACAACGTCTGCCGCCATTTTATCATCTTCACATTTAACTGTTCTAGGCATTCCTAGAGCAATAACTGACATACCATATCCAGTATATAAATCCATAAGAACGAATGTATCAAAAAAAATTATGCGGCTTGTTCCTTTTGCAGACCTAATTATACTCGACTTCACTTATTTGTTATTGAAAGAAAAGTTCCAACGCACACACTCTTGAAAATATGGTACCTTTGTGCCATTTCAATTTAATTAAAATCAAGCAGAAGCATGACCAAGTACTTTACACAAATTGTTGAAATCACAGAAGCTTTGATCTGAACTTTTTATCAGGTTTGAGGTTTCTATTTATTTGTTTCTAAACTTTACAAAGATTTATAATGTATACATTATACAACCGAAGCTCTGTTGAAAAATGTCTTTAAGGACCTGAACTTGAGAGCTACAAATTTAAGGTTTTACAATACCTGTATTTGGCAAAACATGCTACTGAGAATAATCCTTCTCAGCGATCAGAAGTTACTACAATAATAATTTACATTATGGATATATATATATAATTATATATATATATATATATATAAAACATCTTTCAATTCATAAGGGCATCCCAAAATTCCGCATACTACTGACTGAAAGTGAGGAAGTAGAGAGGTGGGAAGGTGGATGGACTCCAGGATAGATAGCATTTCAGTGACCGTGTTCAGAGGGGTAAGATGGGCGATTTGAATGTGAGGAGGAGAAGGCTTTTTAATTTGATCTTCTGTGGGATGTGGAGCCATTTCACTCAAGCAAAGATGGGGGGGTTAAAACCATATGCAGCCTGCTGCAGAAGGACATGGGCCACAAAGATATTCGAACTGTAGGGTTAATTCATACATTGGTATAAAAACCAAAGTATGAAACCAGAAACACTTATTCAACCCAACAGATTGTAATTGTGCAAACTTCCACCACCATGAACTGCATAATATTTGGTGAAGTTACCAACCACAGGTAAACCACAAGATTAAGTTCTCAAATCTCACCACAACCACAAGATAATCAAGCAAAAATAGAATCTTAACCGGTACAACCCACAGTTACTACTCTGACCACCTGTATTCCTCAGATGGCCCACTGTCACTTCAACCCTTATATTCCATATTACTGTACCATGATTTTTGTCTATCCATACAATATTCAACCCTGCTTTGTAAGGATATTAAATCAGTTTTTACATTCAGTCGCGTTTCATACATAATTATCTTTCTTTTTTTTTTATTAATTACGATACATTACAGAAGAGGGGGGCACGAAGAATCTGTGGCAATCAGCATACATTTTGAAAGGATTAAGGTACAAAGTAAAAATTTAACAGCACCCAATTCCTTACTTTGTATACAATACACCACAAAAAAAGATTTTTTTTTTAGTTCCCCTCACTATAAATCAAGCACAATAAAAATAAAGCAGTCATAGCTCCAGTGGATCTCTTAAAAAAAAGTTATTGCGGTAATAGCAACAACAGCAAGAGGGTTTAGACAGGCATGGCTGTTTACAGCTGTGGTTTTTGGCTACCGGACATTATGCTTTTGCTGCATCAGTCAAAAGTCATTTCTCCAGCTGCACACTTTAGGAAAAATTCCACAAAAAAAGGGTTTCATTTAAGTGAAATGTTGTGACGTTAATTTATAGTATCAAAATGGAAACCGAATTGGCTTTTGTTTGCTGCTTTGTGTGTTACTACTTCAGCTTGCAAAACCTAGTTAGACTCTCAAATTCATCCAGTTCTGCCTGATGTTATCTATTATTAAACAAAATGGATTTTTAAAAATATAATAGTGGACATTTATGCAGTGCCTTTCACATTGGGAGGATATCCCAAAGCACATTCATAGTGTCACCTTAGATGGTCTACGATGACATTACAAATTCAGTGCTTGGAGTGTGCTGCAACACTGTGGATACCATCCTTCCTATGAGACATTAAAGTAACACCTCATCCACCTGTTAGGTGGATGCTAAAGATCTCATGTTGCTGTTCAAAAAGAAAAGAGCCAATAAATCCCCAAATAAAGTTGGTCATTCGTCCTATGGTTGTTTGTAAGACATCAGTATGCGCATAACTACTCACCATGTTCACCTAATAAATGCAGTCACTCCACTATACGGTATATCAAGTGAAGCACTTTGGCACGTCCTCCTGACATGAAAAGCACTGTACCAAATGCAAGATTATTTAATTATGAATGTACTCAACAGCATCACCATCTATTTCCAAACTCTGCTACCTGTTGTAATAGCAGGAATGGCAACGCTAACCCTAACCGTTCAAAGAACACATGTCCAAATAGTGGTTCTTTAAAATTTAATCCATCAGAAAGATAAAGCTTGAAGTTCACATGTGCAATGTGTTTCTAAACTGCAAATGTTCCAAGAATCAAGCTGTTTGCACAAACATTTATAGCACAGGTCATTGCAATTCTAGAGCTTTCAAGCTATTTTTAGTTCAGTTTTGCATTAAGTATTTGGGCATCTTTAGATGAGGTGCAATCAGTTAGTACAGTACCTGCCAGAATACAACCTGTACAATCTAATTTTAAAAAAAATAAACAAGACCTTTGTTAAAGAAGAAGAAACTTCCTAGCATCTGGCTGAAATCCACGTTTAACTTGTTCAGTGCACAAATCATTTTGATTGTGCAGAACCACAGACTCTTACAATATCTAAATTCTGAGGACATAAAACCCCTCATCAATAAAATTAGCCATTGAAATGAAAAGTTCAACATTTCAAATGCAGATGTGTCGGCACAGAACATTGTGAGTACAGTTATTATGCATCTTCCCTGGTGAACAAACCCAGTGAGCTGCCAGCACCACCACCACCAGTGCAATGCCACATAAACCGGCAATCAGCAGAAATCTCGCTTATGGAGACATGGAAAGATCCTAGTACACAGTATTCTTTTTTTATGCAATTTCAGAAAGAGCTATATTCAACCAACATAAATTCCTTCTGTACTTTCCTGAAGATGTTGACTCATGTGAATGTATGGTTCCACGCCGAGCCTCAAATACCTTACCTTCCGAGGATCTTGCACTGAAACTGGAAGAGTATTATAATACAAATCACACAACAATAAACCGGCTCGTAATAGTACTGAACTGCTCAAAGAGGCTGAATTTTAAGAGTACTGATTAGTTTGAGCTTGTCTTCAATATAATTGACGGGTGAAGCAAACTACAGCTCTGCAATTCCTCAATCTCAACAGATTTATCTTGCTGTTCACTTATACTTATGAAATACACTGGACCCTTTTCAGACAGTAAGAATCGGGGATAGCAAGTATTAATTTACACCATTTTAAACACTTGTCAAAAAAGAGACAATTGTGTCATCAAGACTGCATTCAGACAAGTGACTACTTCAATTTGCTCTTGACAGGCAATGATAGCTTTCTATTTCAATCTTTTACATGGCAGACTCTTTGCTGATAGCAATTAATCCGAATTCTCAACACAATACTTTGAACAGGCACTGGATATACATTATATACAATACACACACAACACACCACACACACAAAATTGGATATTAAAGATCCCGTGGCAATATTCCAAATGAAAAAGGAGTTTCTCTCAGTGTACTAGCTACAAATCACTCAAATAAAATTGGTTACGCACTCCATGGCTGATTGTGCAACTTTGCTGTGTGCAAGCTGGCAACTGCATTCACCCCAAACAGCTATTTCCCTTAGATGGTCACAATCAACCATCTCCAAGCAATCTGTTCAACACTTTTCAAAATACAACCAGCAAGGCAAAGTTGTAGGATACAGGTTCATGCCTGGAATTTCCTTCACAACAACTTCTCGGCTAAATCAAATGGAGATTACAATGTTCTACCTTTTCCTCTCTATCACAAGGAAAATTGATCGATTGGCATAAGCATTGTGAACCCACCAGAATTATAAAAAATCACAGGAGTCCACAAAAAATTGGGATTCTATTTTTCTACTGAAACCATAAATTTGTAGTTAGCTACATTTCAGCTTCAATATAATTATAAGAATTCTTGCATTTGGTAGGGTAATTTTCACATCTCCTAGATGTCTCAAAGCACTACACATATACAGAACATTGTAGTGTAAAGTGAATTGACTGTATATTTGTGGGCAAAACGTGGCAGTCAATTGCACACAGCAGTGTCCCACAAACAGTTGTGGATTGGGTGACCAATTAATTATTATTTTATTTTCTTGAAGGATATGAAACTTAGGTAACAAGAGTATTATGAGGTAACATCAGGCATGTGGATTAAGGAAACTTGCCCAAGGATTTGCCCAGCCTGGAATCAAACCCAATGCCTCTTGACTTGCACGGCGAGTGCTCCAACCACTGAGCTACAGGACTCCGATATATGTATAGTGGCTCAATACACTTTGTGTGAGACAACATGGTATTCAAATTTTGAATATTATGGATTAAATACTACTAAAACGATATCATTATGTGACTTCATTACATGATTTCAGTAGACAAATGGACTTTCAGTCAGGTTTCACTGTGAACATTACCGAATGGAATGGTAATCAATAAATAATAATAAAGAAAACCACAATAATACAACACTCTCATTCTACAAAGAATTACAGTGTCTAGAGATACTGCCATAAATTAATTCCTGTAATTCTGAAAGGGTTAGCGTCCACATCAGTGACAAACGATTAAAACACAACATAGTTGGCCATCCTAGCCTGCTCTCACAAACATATTGTGGCATTTGGTCAATGGAAGATATCACCAGCAGAAATTTGAATTTATATAGCACCACTTAAGCGGGGTAGCATCCCAGAGCCTTTACAAGCAAGTGTCTAGGTGTACTGCCCACCTATTTAGCATCCAGTAAAAGATATGAAGAGTTTCTTCTGGGGTCTTGGGCAACAGTCCTTCAGATAAAGAGTAATTTACTTCATGGCTATTTGTGAAACATTGTTTTACATAAATTAGTCACAATGTTTGCCTACAAATGTATAGTCACTGCACTTGATTTTGTAAAGCACTTTTGATGATGTGATGAGGTGCAATATCAAATGCAAACAATTGGCAAGCAAGTGAAGAGACTCTTAATCTAAATTTCAAAATGGAGAAAAGTTAAGGAAAGTTTTACTGAAGTGAAGCACAACATGCATATCAAACTCAAGAGAACACATAGATTTACAGATGTTAAATATATAAACAACTTTCCTTACAATTGGCAAATAATTCTCATTCTTTGCTACTGCATGCAAATCAGGCATCTTCTTGTTCAAAATTAGGAATGTACCATACTATGGAGATGGGAAGACAAAATGTGGGTAGGAACATACGTTCTGCCACCCCATGTTTATTCTGAACTCGGGCACTGACTCTGTAATGAACTCTGCAGTAACATTTTGTCAACTTTATTCACTTAAGCAGAGTTTGTTTAGACATCTCAATTATCTACTAGAACTGAAATTGTTTTGGTGAACAAACTTGAAGGAGTCCATTATGTCAGGTTTTAAGTGTCAGACTGGCTTAGTGAGACATCAGCCTGGTTCAGTTAGGTCTTTCAGCACTTTGGGACATCCTCCCGATGTGAAAGGCGTTCTATAAATACAATTTTGCTGTATTTTGTTGTTGTTGTATCTTATCTAAGTTAGACACTTGTTGGTTCAAACCCCATGTTGGAATCTTGAACTTCACATAGGCTACGTTGACATTCCAGTATAGTGCCGGGAGATTGTTGCATTATCAGAAGTGTAGTCCTTCCAATGAGATATTGTACTAAAGTCCCGCCGGCCTGTTCAGATAGACATCAAATATCCAATGGAGTATTTGAAAAATCCTGAGTTCACAAATATTAAAAAAGGTCCCACAGTTCAGAACAAATCAACAATCGAAGTCTCGTACTTAGGTAAAAAGAGTACTATGAGTTAGCATTGTCCCATATACACAGAAACTATATTAGGTGCATCAAATTAATGTCAAATAATAAAAACAATTCTGCCTCAACAATTGCAAAATACAAGAGTTCACTCACCACAAGAAAATTCTATCTGATGATGACAATCAACTAAACACAATGAGGAATACTCGCGTCACTTCACATGTAATTGTGGAATTTTCCAGTTAGTACACAGGAACAGTCAGAACTGCAAAAGTCCATTGAGCTCCCAAAGTATATCCTATAATACTGGTCTCTTCTTTCTCCAAAACCTAACTTGCTCCTTCCTGAATACATTGGCACTATCCACCTACATACATAGTTATGTTCTTAATCTATCTGTAACATCGATCAATCTAAACCACTTAAAAACATTGTTGAAATCGGAATCCACAGAACAATGGCTTTGTTCAGCCAATACTTTGCTGCGATACAATGTGCTGCAATAAATTATTATACGAGCAAACTATCGCATTTAATCATGATATAAAATAAAGATTGTTTTTAAATGTGGAGAGGCGAACGTTTGATACCACTGATGTAAAATCTCTATTTCACTGTGCTGTACATGTTTCCTAACCAATTCAAATTAATGTCAGATTTCAGGATTCAGGGCATTCAACACCCTCAAAAACAATGGGCTGCAATTATTTAGTTATTTATTTTAAAAATTAACAATTTCAGAGTTTTTGTCACCAACTAAACAGTTCTGGAAATCACTAACACCGCAAAGCAATTTAAGATTTGCAATGTCATCTTAAAACACGTGTTGTAAATTCACTTCTGGGGGCTTTAGTGTGTATTTCAAATTGTTACACAAAAGCGAACTGCTACAAGTTTCAGATTTGCACGGCTATTTTTGAGGATCATATTTCTGGGGTAATTTAAATTCCTGAAAGGAGCTGTTAACACTACAGTAAGATAACTTGAAATTGATGAAACTGCTCCATAGCATAGAGTACAACTAGTAACAACTACTTACCTATCACTAAGTAGGTAAGTTTCAAAAAATTGTGGATTTTTCATCCAATTTTCTCAATTTGAACAGTCAATAGTAATTTACCTTTAAGTTATGGTAATTACATGAACTTGCAGTCTCCATATTAAGCTGTTCAGCTTTCAATGTTGCAAAGATCAAAGTACAGACTGAAAAATTCTTATCACTGAATTTTAATGGGAAACTTTCCTAAAGTAAGGATTTTCTTAAAACATGGAAATCTCTTATAAAATATAACCATGCATTTACTCAAGCTGACCTTCCCTGGCCCAATCTTACATTCTGGCCCAATATTGCAGTTGCTGTATTTATTGACAGACACAGAAGATTGTTTGATTTGTGTGCAATTTGACAACAAAGTCTTGAGAACTAACACTACAAGTCATTGCTGCACCAGTGGAACCACACCCAGTCTTTCTCACTAATCTCCGCTCACCTACCATAATGGCATCCCATTTGCTCATCTTAAGGAAAAGATCAAGTAACTTTACCCATTTTCCAGTCTACAAATTCAGAAGAAAGCTCTTCATCACTACTTTGGGACGTCGATAAGATGCGAAAAGCACTATATCAAATGCAAGGATTATTATTATTATTATTTCTTGCTCAGGTAAATATAACAAAATTATATTTGAATAGTGCCTTTCACGTAGGGGGAATGTTTCTAGGTATTGGACAATCAGTGTTTTGGACCCAAGTTTCTGCCAGTGACCCGCCAAAATTCCCCTCAAATAAAATTGTTAATTCACTCCATAGCTGTCTGTGGGACATTTCCGTGTGGAAAACTGGCTGCCCATTCATCTACAACATACTCAGTCACACATATTTTGTAGTACCTCCTGTGAAGTTCTTTGGAGATATTCTTGCTACATGAAAGGAGCTGCAGCAAATGTTTAAGATTATTTTTATTATTACCAATGTGCTTTTACACCGAATACAGTATGCCATATTTCATAGCTTTAGTTGCACTGCTGCTTTTTAAAGACTAGTCATGCAGTGAACTCGGTTTACTGTTTACATCTTCACTCCTGTGGTTCTAAACTCCCCAACCTCCCTAAACTCTTCCTCAGATTCACCGAACCAAAGTAAATCTAACTATCCAGTTTGACTCCCAGCAATGCAGCCGACCCCACCGTCCCCCGCTTGGATTATGCCAATGCACTCCTCGCTGGTCTCCCCAGCTCCACCATTCAAAAGATCCAGTCCATTCAGAACTTTGTGGCCCACATACTGACCCGGACCAAACTCTATTCCCACATCTCACCAGTTCTGGCCAGGTTCTACTGCCCCAAGCCCCACCCACACAGCACCTAACGGATCAACTTCAAGATCTTCACACTCGTGTTCACTCACACTCAACGCTTCCACTCGACTGATACTGGCCTCCTGCTCACCTTCCGCCCACCATCGGAGGTCACACTTTTAGCCCTTGTGCCCGAAAACTCTAGAACACTCTCTCTCAATGCATCCACCTTGCCCCCTCTCTAGTCCCGCCTGAAAACCTTATTCTTCGACTTCGTCATTTACGTACACTCTCCCACCACCCCCAGCTCAGAGTCAGACACTGTTATGCGCTCTGAGACGCTATCCTAATAAAATGAGCACTTTGAAGAGTCTTAGATGTAGCCTTATAATGTATCTTAAAAAAAGTCAATGCTCATAAATCTAAAGGATATTTGAAATGAATTACAAAACACCGGCAGGGGGCGGGGGAATTTCTGAAGTAACTTATCCAGCAGTTTAACAACACGCATTTAGCAAAACTACTCAGCATCAGTGCAAAAGTTAAAACACTGGTAAACTTTGGTTCCAAATTCATTTTTGCTTGAGGCATACATGGTTATACAATATGTCTGCTTATTGTTGCACATTGTTCTGAGATAGATTTAATTCTGAAGATATATCTACCACAGTATAACAACAACATTACATTTGTATAGCACCTTTATAAATACCTGATTAGCAGTCTGTCTGTGGCACACAATATAATAATAATAACACTCTTACATTAGCATAGATTATGGTATTAACCTTGTAAATACTGAATAAAAATAAAAATAAGCATGCTGAGGTCATCACTATATATATTTTTTAAAACAAAGAATACTTACTTTTGCCATAGCTCCAGCTTGCGATGCATTTAGACCCGTGTGTGCACCCATTTGCGTTGATCCCTGGGCTAAAGTCTCCGCTAGCACACTGCCTGAGTTACCCAGTCCAGAATTTGAATACTGCATGCCTCCTCTACCCCTGCCAGCAGTCCCCAATGATCCATTCAGCACCTGTCCCTGCCCCTGTTGTGATTGCTGCATCAACCCTTGGCTGTTATTGCTGCTATTCAGCAAAGCCTGATGTGTGTGACTGAGGTTTGCATTGATGCTCATTCCTCCTGGTCCAGTCTGAGTACCAGGGCTGCTGTTGGCAGGTCCCATGCCTGATGCTGCAGAGTTGTGAAGTTTCTGCTCTCCGAGTTTTTGTGCTTGTTGGTTCAGTGCTTGGGTTCCAGGAGTTGAAGAACTTGAACTGCTTGCCGCCATCCCCAGACTGGGAGATGAAGTTAACCCTTGATTATGAGGGCTCTTGCCCATGCTGCTTACACTGGAGCTATTCTGGCTCTGGCCAGGACTGTCCATGGACCTGCCTGCGCTGCTGCTTGAATTCACATTGCCCAGTCCTCCTGTGAGATTAGAACCGCTGCTGGCTCGCAGAAGCTCCGATAGCTGTTTGTGTTTGGAAGCAACATCCTGACTAACACCACTGTTCATCTGGTTCAGTTGTCCGCCATTGGGCAGTCCTAAAGAGTCGGAGGTTCTGATCAACTCATCAGGTAAATCATTTTCTAATTCGAAAAACGATCCGAAATCTAAAAACACAAGTAAAATATTAACCTTTAATCGGTAATTTAAGACTTGCACAAAAATCTCCATAACTGCTCAAATTAACACCCATTCTATAGTTTACTACTGAAGATGGCAGAAAAATGCTCCAGCGTACTGATAATATATTATTATAAACAATATATACTATTTACAATTCAACCTCCTTTCCATAAAAAACACATATAAACACATCTTTCATTTCAAAAAGCTAACGTGATCAAACCATACTCGGTAAAAGCAGCAGTAATGCAATTGCAGTTGTGCACACCGAGCCAGATCTGAGCAAACTGAAATGTTAGTTAATGCACTGACATCTCATTCCTGATTGGGTAAGATACAGTCATCGTCTTACCCCACCTCGCACACACATTTTAAAACAGATCTCGCAACAAGAATTTTGCGCAGGCTGCAGAAAACAGCTTGCACTACAGAACCCGAGCAAAAATCCATTCCCAATACTGCTGGCCAGCAGCTTCATACCTGTCATACCTTATAAAAAGGATATGAAATCCTGTCTTAGCATTAAATGATATATATGCTAACAAATTCCTTAAACAATACTTTGGCTTTCAAACTGTTGTTGAAGCTATCTTATGTAACAAATCTGTATCAAAACTACAAAGTGATGTATTGAGCTCCATGAAGACTCAAATACAGTGACCAAAATAATAAATGGCAATACTGTACAATGAGAACTAGTTTCAAGTTGCTTCAGTGATTTCTTTTAAACATGTTTCGGGATAACTTCATAAACCAGAATACAAACAAATCTGGAATGTGAGCTTCATCAGGACAATACTTGAGTTACTGACTGCACAGTAACTGTATAACCTTTATGATGAATCATTTGATACATTTATACTTTATTCAATCAACATAGCTAAAGCACAAATTATGTTATGTAACATGCTGCATGACACAAGCCCTGCAATTATACTATAGATATAGGTTGCAATTTAAAGACACAATGGCCCATGTATATATTGGCTGCAAAAAAAAATGTAAGAGTAAATTATTTATACTGATTTAGAAAGTTACACAGCTTCACATGTTGCCCGTTGAGTTCACATTATAGATAACATTTAGTGATCAAGATTTAAAGCCGCTCTAAGCTTCCTGCAAAGATATTTTAATTTGGTTACACACTGCTTTAGTATGCTACACTACAACTGCTGAATTACCAAATGCATGTAATTTAACAAATACTAGAGTCACAGCAAAACTCTCAAAAATGCTAAGGATACAGGTTAGGTTCTTATTTTATTGATTAATTATTCCATTGGTTAATTATTTTGCATCTGTATATTGTACACCAGAAATAACAACTTCCGTTTATTATGTAAATTTAGCTGCCCACTCAACTTTTCGTCAGTTTAATATCAATTTATCTTCACATTCATAGTATATACCATATAGTATCACTTTAAACAGCCATTCATATTAATCATGACAACTCTCTACTATTTCACTCGTTAGTAAAGGTTTTAATACTGTACTGTATTACGGCGAGTTTTGTAACATGCGCACAACAGTTACATCTGAATTCTCCGAACACCAAACTCACATCAACACACATATCATTTGCCTAGCTTTCTTTCCGTTAAACTGTAGAAGCTAACTACCAGTTAAATGCTTTTCGGAAATCTTTGCAAATACTGTACGTTAAGATTGCACAGAACTGGAACTTGAAGGTATAATTTTACCAATGCAAAGCACGTAACTAGATTTAAATACCCATGCTTCCGCCAAGGCTGTGATACAATTTGTTACTACAGGTTTTTATTTACAAAATAAATCCAGCATATTGTGCTTGATTACTTCTAAATGGCTCATACTAAACGTGAGTTTTATAATGTCACAATAAAATATGCATAGCTTCATTAATGAGGTTTTAATATTTGTTTGATGTACTGCACGTTCACAAAGTAAGCATGGGTACCATTTCAATTGCCAGGCATAATACAGTATACATTTTCTGGAGTTCCATCTATCCTTCCACAGGATAATCCGGTAATTCGTTTTTAAAAATCTCGGCACTTGCGAAAACTTAAAAGTGTAGAGTTTGCCGACATGGACAGGCCCAAAAGCAAACTTATTCACACACGCAAAAACCTTATTTTTTTTTAAGTTACACAGGATAATCGATATAACCCAGTGAACTTGAGTTTTTCTTGCAACCCAACGCAAGATAATTAAATAAATTAAAGCAAATGATGCCATACATTAGCATTTGTTAAACAACCTTTCTCATCTCAGTATTTGTACATAGGTTGCAGGCATCTTTGCAACACGTATGTTTCTTCATGGGGCCAAAGTGTCTTTGGCGATTTCCGTGATTTTCTTTCACGCTCAGACACTATGAACCCCAAAGATGGATATTTTATGAAAATAAATCCTGCATTATTACCAATAATAACCCCCTTAAAATGGTGTGTGTTGGGGGGGGGGGGGCGGGGGCAATATTGAACTCTAGACCTTCACAACTCACACATAACTATGACTTGGGTTTAAAGACTCATACTGCACGTAGAGAGCTTCTGCAACAGGAGGAAGAGGAGAACGAGAAACCATGCAACTGGCTTTAAACATACACTGGTTGTCCCTGGCGATGGCCCCGCTTCCTTACCTGTGCTGTCACTGGCGGAGAGCGCCGGCGAGTTGAGTTTGGGCCGTTTGGCAGACGGCGGCCCGTCCAGCAGGTTCTCGGCCATTTTTTGTTCCTCTTCAATCGCGTTTCACACACACATCAGGCGTCAAGGGGGAGGAGGGGGGGGGAAACAGTGAGGAGCAAAGTGGGAGGGGGGCGGGGTGGGGGAAGAGAATAGAGAGACGGGGAGGGGAAGAGGGACGCAGCGACTCTCGCAGGCCCAGGGCCCTCAGATTACCAACACCCAGCTCCTCCTCACCCACAGCGCCATTCTCCCACCGCAATACCCAACGTCGCCATTCCGGGACACAATTCCCCTCAGAAAATAATCGAACGCCCCCACCCACCCCCACCACCCCCCCAAAAAAAAATTGCTAGAGAAGGGAAATAATTTTTTTAAAAATTAAATTTAATTGAAATAACCCTCCCGGAGATTAGTCAGGCGGCATCTAGCCGTGGCTGCAATGGGGACGACCGCTGCCAAGTGGAGCGATCAAAACAATACTTCACCCAGAGTCTTCGTGCGGCAAAGCGAGGGGGTTATAGGGAACGCAGGATTTTTTTTCTCTCTTTCCTCCCCCCCCCCCCACCCCTTGACGAACAGCTATTTCCCCGGTTAGACGCGCAGCTAGTCGATCTATTTTGACGCCTGCTTGGATTTCGGAACTGAATTGGAGCTTTGGGGGCCTCTGTCTCCAAACTGCAGCTCCCGACGGCCTTCAATTCCTCCCAAATTTCGGATGAAATTTTCCACCAAAATGGCGGCTGTTGATCTTAAAGTTTTTTTCCTCCTGACGCTCCGTCCACCGAGAAGCGACAAACGGGGAGAGAGAGAGGCGGGGCCAGGATCCGGCCCTTCGGCTCCACTCACGGAAATCGCCAAAGACACTTCGGCCTCATGACGGAAAGTCCCGAGTGCTGCTTCGGTTACTGGCGATCACTGCCGAAGACACTTCGTGCCCGCATCGGAAACACCCGAACGAAGCTTTGGACCCCAAAACTCGAGGCACGTGATCTATCCGCCGCACTCGGATTGATGGACTCCGCCAAGACGAAGGCAACCAATCAGGAGGGGGGATTATGTCATGATGAATGCGCCCGCTGCATTGTGGGTTATTGTACAATGCTTATGCGCCAGATGCGCCTATTTCTATATTGAGGGTTTGCATTGGAGCAAATCTGAGTAATAATAATAATAATCTTTGTATTTGATATGGCGCTTTTCACGTCCTCTAGACGTCTCAAAGCGCTTCACACAGAATACTTTAGTGATTTGATTATTTGCCATCATGATTTTAGACCTTCTGAAGAGTTGCAAGTACCCATTGCCTTTGCTCTACCGGATCTGGCGTCCTCGTCCCCCAAATCCTCCGTTCCACCGTTGGCGTCCATTCAGCCACTACGCCCCAAGGCTCTGGAACTCCCTTCCTCACTCCCCTCGCTCCTATTTTCAGGTCGTGCCTGAAGACTTCTTTTCGACAGTGCTTTTGGTCACCTTTCGCCCCCACCCCCAGGCTTGGCCACGGGATCTGTTATCATGAAGCGCTCTGAGACGCTGTCCGGTGTGGAGGGCGCTATATAAATCCAAGTTGTTGTTTATGAATCTCGAATTCAAGATCCTCGTACTCACTTTTAAGGCCATTCACGGCCTTGCCCCCGCCTATCTCTCCGACTTGATGTCTCTCTATCAGCCTGCCCGTCCCCTCCATTCAGCAGGCTCTGGCCTGCTCCACGTCCCCCGCCCAAACTGCCCCATCGGCGCCTGGGCTTTCAGCCTCTCTGCCCCCATACTCTGGAACTCCATCCCGCAATCCCTTCGCCTCGCTTCCTCCCTTTCCTCCTTCAATCCTTCAAGGCCGGTCTCAAGACCTACCTCTTCGACCGTGCCTTCTGCTCCCCTCCTAACTCTCCCCTCTTCTACTCTCCCTTCCCCCTACTCCGACCCCAACTGCGGCTCAGGTCCTGACCTAACTGTTCAGCGGCTTGGGACATCCTCCCGATGTGAAAGGCGCTCTGTAAATATTATTTTGTTGTTGTTGATTTGAGGTTGCAAATCGACAACACCCACCTACCTATCAAAGCAGCTATTAAGAGAAAGAAAATGAAATGCAGTAGAGACATCTACTTCTAAATCACGTTTATTGAGAAAGATTTAAAAAACCAAAATGGGCATGTGCCAGGGTATGCAATGTAGCATTGTCACATAGTCTAGAAATCTTATTAAAGTTCTCAACAGCTCTAATCACTTCCAGTCTGTTTGGTAGGGTGGTGCGCAGATTATAGTGTTCTGGAATCAGACATCTATCTTGTATATTGCTTGTTATTTGTGTATTTATTATTTCTATATTGTTTGTGCTGTTCATTTTCTTGAAAATAGTAATTTATTGAAATAAACTGAATATGGATTCTAATAGTTTTTAAAGTTGAGTCTTGTACCTTCGTGTTTAGAGTATATGCCTTGAGAGTAAATTTCCTTATTCCATATGCCTCTGTTCACCTAGCAATAAATAGGAACCTGGTTGGTGGATTGCTTTTTCGGGGGTAATAATCCTTTAAATAAAAATGCAGTCACTCAATCTCCAACAAGAACAAAATTACATTTGTATAGCACCTTTCACTTTCGGAGAACATCCTAAGGCGCCAGACAGTCAGTGTTTCAGACATGAGTGGGGTAGGGACCGGGGAGGGTGGAGGGAGGGGTGACCGATGGCACAGTCGAAGAGGGCTTTGAGGTGGAACTTGAAGGAGGCTAGGAAGAGGGCAAGGTGGAGGGATTGTGGGATAGAATTCCAAATGTTGGTGGCATATTGGCTGAAGTGGACCTACCATTAGTAGGTCGGGGGACTTGGGAGCAGGTAGGAGCCCACTGAATAGAGGGGTGTTTAGGGGGTAGGGGTATAACAAAGGTTTTGTGGGGCAAGGTGAGGACCAGGATCTCGAATTGAATCCTCTGAGTGATGAGAAGTCAGTAGAATCAGACGAGAATGGGGGTGATATGCCTTTGAGCTGCTTTACAGTATCTGGTAAGTTTCACATTGCCTACATAGTAGGCAATGTGAAACTATTTGAATGGATTTACTGAATTATCAGTAAATCCATTCAAATAGTTTTCACTTTTACCAATGGATTTAGCATCATGTACCAATAATGAATTGAGGTTTAAATTACGATTGGATCCTTGAGTACTTCTCTGTGCTATGTGCCACTGTACTCAAAATATGAACATACTTTGTTTTAAGTCAGGCTCCACCAATGTTAAGCACTCAGAGACACTACCCTGTATAGAGGGTACTTTATAGGTGCAAGTTGTTCTTGTAAATGCCTCTTCCAATTGTAACGGCTCAAATTAGGGAAAAGTTTAAATGGGGGTTGGCAGCTTCAAGTTTAGATGAAAAAAGATGACTGAATTCAAAATGCACTATCTTGTATCAGTATTTACCAGGGTACATCCTAAATGCACATGGGGAGTGGTGAAGAGAAAAGGGGAGCAAAGTAATTTAGAAAAAACATAATTGGTAGACCTATCATAATGAATAATAATCCTTATATTAGGTGTAGCATCTTTCATATGAAAAGCATGTCCTAAAGTGTATCACAGGGTATCTATAACGTGCAGTGATTGTTTTGCAAGTGGAACACAGCAGCCAATTTGTGCGCAGGAATGGTCCACAAACAGCTGTAGAATGAGTGACTTGAAAGGATGAAGGATTCATCAGGATTTGGACTCCGTATCTTCTAATCGCAGCACTCAAATAATATTATTAATTACCCAAGTGCTTTTTGAAAAATATTTGTGAGTGTTAGGGGGTCAAAGTAGCTTTCCCACTCCCCAATATTTAAGACCTTTAATTTTATAAATTTTGTGAACTTACCTGGCATGAGATCTTCCTTGCTTGTGCAGTGATTTACTGCAATCGAACAACTGAAAGCATGCAATATAAGCTACACACCAATTTGGTGATATATTCCGGTCTTATTGTTTGGATGGCCTGAAAATAATATAATTCTTACATTTAAAACATTTACATTTAAATGCCTGAATGTCTCATAGCACTTTGTATGGAACCACCATCAAGTGAAATTTTGTATATCTGTGAGCAAATACGACAGCCAATTTGTGCATTGCAAAACCCCAGACAATAATCAATTTATTTGGAGGATAGTTGTCCAGGACACTAGGAGAAGCCCATCATTTATTGAATGTCACGTCAACCTGAGCTGACTCATGGGACTTCGGTTTAATATTAAATTCTAGCACATGGTATAACATTTCTTTTCCCTTTTTTTCCCCAAACATGAACTCATTCATATTTTTCCATATTGAACTCCATATTTACCATACTCCACTAGCCTATCAATATCCGCCTACAGTCTCCTGTACTCTTCATCACTGTTATCAATGTTAATGAGTCAGGTTGGCACTTTGGTAGCAATCTTACCACTTATTGAGTCAAGAGGGTTGTGGGTTTAAGCCACCGTGACATCGAATCACATAGACTAAACTGACACTCCAATGCAGTGGGAGTTCTATTGGCAGAGGTGCTATCCTTCAGATGATGCCTATCTGTCTTTTCACATGGACATTAAAGATTCTATTACATTCTTCAGAACTGAAGAGAGTTTCTCTCAGTGTCCTGGCCAATATTCACTTCATAGCTGTTTGTGGTACATTACTGTGTGAAAATTGACTGAACATAAACAATCAGTACACATTACAGAAAAAGAAATGGTTTACATGTTATAACTCTGTATCAAGTACATGTATGATTGCGTTTCGGGTAACGACCCTTCGTCAGAACTGATTGTGACACCTCTTTTGGTGCAAAATGGCTGACATATTTGCTTACATAAAAATATTTTTGACAGCATTTGGATTTTCTTTGAGATAATGATCCAGATGTTATACTGTAGCGGTGGTGGGTGGGGAGGGAGGGGGCAGACTTCAGAATTTGGTTACTAGTGTTCGGGCAAAACCTGACCTAGCAGCAATAGAAATACATTTCATTTATACAACACCTTTCACATCGGGAGGATGTCCCAGGGTGCTGGGCAATCAAGGGTTTGCACTTGAAGGTGTGAGCCTTAAGAAGAAGCTATTAGCAGAGATAAAGTAGAGATGATGAGCTGAAGTTTGGACCGATGACAAATGCGTGTTTGAGGGTTTCGGGAGCCTGAGGGGTGAGAGTGTGGCGGAGTTGGGCAAAGTTGTGGAGGTAGGGGAAGGCAGAGCAGGTCATGGCACAGATATGCGGGAGAAAGGACAGTTGAGGGTCGAACAAAACAGCTTGGTTCCTGACTGGCTTGGTGAGGTGGAGTGTGCATGTGTGGATGCTGATGCTGCCAGTGCCTCAGGTGTAAAGGCGCTGGCGCAAGCCAATCAGGAAGGCATCGGTCTTGCTGATATTCAGCTGTAGAATGTTGTCTCTCATCCAGGGCTTCAGTGCCTTGGGACGACCTCCTGACATGAAAGGCACTCTAAAAATGCAATTTTGTTGTTGTTGATGTCTCACGGATGTCTCCCATTAGTTCATAGCATATTTACTTTGGTTGAAACACAGTTATTTTATCTGTGTCAGTCTCATTAATAGAACTATCTGAAAGTATATTTTACCAAATTAAAGGAAAAGAATAATATAGAGGCAGCAATTCAACTTCCCTTTTTATACCAATCTTGCTGCATGATTTCAGAATTGCAGTCAGATGGTGGTGCTGTTGGGTGTTGCTGAAGGCTCAATCAGAGCCAGAGTCAATGCTGGCAGTGTTCTACAATTATTCATCATGAACACAATCATCAAGTTAGATCTTTATTTGGGGATAATCTTCTCACTTATCAATATGTCACAGCATCTTCTGAAGTGGTTTCCAAGAGACCAAGAAAGTGAGAATAAGCGAGACTGCTTATACATGTAAAAGCAATATATATACAGCACCCTCTAGGCAGGCTGCTTAACAGTGGCGGAGCCTGACTCCGAACAAGGGGGAATATAGGAATCCAACCAATGCAGTTATATTGAGAGGTGAGCTTTCCCCTTGCCAATCTAATAGCTATCTGAACAGCTATGTGTCTCCACACCACAAAAATGAGATACTTCTTTAATATCTTCAGCTATCTATTAGTCAATAGCAGTTGAATCAAAACACAACTAATAGCCACACATTCCAAAGCAGTTTCTTGGTCTAAGACAACTTACCTAGGGGTCTGGAGAGTAAACCAGCCTGGGAGGACTCAGGTTAGATATCCATGTTGCAATGTGGAACAACCCAAGACCATCAACAGACAGGTGTGTGGAGATGCCGGAACGGTCCTCCCAAAGATTTTGCATTTCACTCTACACAAAACTTAACACAAAAGTTGCACATTAATAGATTTGCAATTAATGTAAACTTACTGTGGAGATTGGGACTCTGCAGAATCCCAAACATTGGGACAAGGCAAGGTGGTAGATATAAAATATAGTTGTACATATACTTTTTTTATTTTTTGTCTCCTTCTTTTGAAGTTATTGACTTGTGCAGTGTTACAATTCTACAGATGCCAACAAAAATACTTGAGCCAAAGGTTCATTTTTGATTGAGGAGCTGAGAACGATTAATCAACTTTGAAACTTTGACCCTCTACTATCCTTTCTACCCCACTTCCGTCCATAATAATAACAATAATAATCCTTGCATTTGATATAGCGCTTTTCATGTCGTCTAGACGTCGCAAAGTGCTTCACAGAATATATTCTAAAGTGAATTGACTATATATTTGTGGGCTGCAACCAATTGCGCACAGCAGTATCCCATAAATAATCGTGGATTGAAATGACCAATTTATTATGGGTTTTTGGGGGGACAGGTTATTGTTAGGCATGTGGAGTAAGGAAACTTGCCCAAGGTTTCGCCTTGACCTGCCTGAATTTGAAACGCAGATCTCATAATTATAAGGCAAGTGCTCTAACCACTGAGCTACAGGACTCCATGACCTGCTCTGTCTTCCACAACATTGCCTGGCCCCACCATTGATTCACATGCAGGCTGCCAAAAGTCTCATATTTACATTCATAGCATCCAGGCTTGAATATGCAAACTGCTTGCTTGTCAGCCTCCCCAACTCCTACCTCCGCGGGCAGCAGATCATCCAGAACTCTGCTTCAAAGCCCTCCATGGCCTTGCTCCCCCCCTCCACTGCGACCTCCTAACCACTATCAAGCTGCTCCCTCTGCCCAGCAGGCTCCAGCCTGTTTGTTGTCCCACGCCTCGCCCGCCTACTATTGGCAGCCAGGCCCAGCCTCTCTGCCTCACTCTGGAACTCCATATCGCCGTCCCTCCACCTCGCAGTATCTCTTGCTTCCTTCAAGGCCTATCACAAGACCATCCTCTTTGACCATGCTTTCGATCAATCTCCTTCATCCCCCTGCCCTCCATTCTCCCCAATCCCTACCTGCAGCTAATGTCCAAAGTACTGATCGTCCATTTTGTTGTTGAACAGCAATACTCTACATCCTCACCTTTTAACTCGCTCAACTTCCACAGTTCTGGAATGGGAATATAGTTCCCGATTCTCTCTCTAACCCTCTCCCACCCTCTCTTTCCATCCTCCACCAAGTTTCCCCGGATCTATCACAAAGGCACTGAACCCTCCAACAATTGAACAGAATTAAGACAATTCCTGTGCACGTGAGGTGATTTTTAATTTTAATATAGAACTTCTGAAATTTAGGAATTAAGCGGCAACCAGGGGGATAAATACAAGTGCCACTTTATGAGTACAAAATAAAGCACCTCTCTGTACAAAATTCAATTTGTCAACACAAAATCATTGAATGGGATGGTATATTAAGTATATAGAAATTTGAAAATAACCAACACCAAGATAAACTATTCTTATATATAAATCTGGATGAGCACAGTTAGATCCATTACAGCACACTTTGTTATCGTTTGCCATTCTGGGACTATATCTTCAATAAAGTATTTCTATTTAGAGTTCAACTTACCAGGTAAGCACAATTTAAATTTCTATTCTCTAGATTTCAGCTTTAAATATGTTGCTTCAGAGCACCATCTGTGTAAAACGTTTATAATGAATACTATAGATTGGCAAATTGTACTGTGAATTAAATTCTAATTCTAAACATTTATAGATAGTGAAGTCATATTCTGTTATTCACAGTAAAATTGATTTTAATATACATTTGATTACAGATTGGTAGTAATAAGTCAAAGATAATATATTGTTTATTTATATACATATAGCTTTTATAATTCAAATACATTTTTTGTCAACAAAGCACAGGCAAAGTATTTACAATCAGATTCAATGCAGAGAAGATCTTTTTCCAACAGCATGTAAGCCCCAAATATTCTCTTCACTCTCCACTGTTACTTTATGTAGTGCTGCTCAAAAGAACTATTCCTGGGATTTTAGTGATGTGCAGAGTGCTTTTCACGTTTAGGAAGATATTCTAGCAGCAAAGTCTCGACACTTTGGCTGGGAATGGTTTTGTATTCCCAGCCCGACCTGAACTGTTCCAGCAAGGCAGCTCAATCAGCAATAGCCTCACTGTGGATTGATGTTCTGATAATTTGCAGGCAGGATGCTATGAAGGTAATATATTTTGTGCTGACGTGAAAAGGCAAGAACTCTTCCAATGTTATATTGGAAACAAAAACACTTTGGGATATTAGTCATGGTAAGATTATGGGATAACATTACCAAAGTGACTTCAAGTCTAAATATCCTTCCTAAGATTGTGACCATTATCTCCAATCACAACTCAACAAATTATTGCTTTTAACATTAGTTCCAGCAAACCAATGAGTTTGAATTTTGCTAGCATGCACAATGGTGCCTGATTATTACCACACGACAACAGAGGTGCAACAATGCAAAGAACAGCTTCTACTTATACTGCAGTTGTGATCTACAATATATATGCGTGAAAAGAAATAGGAAAAAGCTTCTTGACTAACACACAGTTTCACAATTTGTTGTTTTGAAAAGAGTCATGCTACCCATCATTATAGAAATATTAAAAGCATCAGAATATGGACCTGGTCAGCTCAGGATATTGCTATTACATCAATACAGATTGCAGTAGATATTACACAGAACAGTCAGCCACTAAAAGGTCGGTTGTAATGGAGAGTCCAGCACACAAATCTAGGAAGTGAACCTTACAATACAAGGTGCATTCAGCTAATAGGTGTGCCTTCTTCGTGGGGAAACATTCAGCTGTAAGTGCTTGTTCCTTCATTTCTGTGTTTATATTAAAGCCTGGAAGTATAACCTTTTTCAATCCTAAATTAGAATCAAACCAGAATGTTGCACTGAAGCCTGGGTCATCCATAAAGGGGCTTGTTCAGCTTGGAGTAATGTGCATGCAAATCCTGAGCCCAATTGGTTTGGTTTTGAGGTAAACCCAAATAAACATTAATGCTTTTGTAATCATTACACAGTAACTAAAATTATATACTTTTTTCATACAAAAAAAAGTGATGTTAAGAATGCAATCATGATTTTCTTACACTTTTTGGCACACTGGTCATTTGTGAGGCTGGGATAGGGAGGACAAAATCGGTTTCAGTTTTGGTTCAAGTGTCTACGGAAGACAGATATTGGAAAAGGGCTCGTATCCCTTTTGCTTATTGCTACAACATCCATCTTGAACATCAAACCTGTGAGGGCCAGATGGCATTTCTACTGCAAAAACCAAAACTTATATCAATTTATTCTGGATATATAAAAATGGTGTAATGGCAGAAGTATGATGGGAGCAAGATGAGATTCCATGGTGGTGTAATGTTGATGTCTGATTTCATCTGCATTGACTGGAGGCTGGATACCACCTGGGTTACGGTGGTCTGAATACTCAGGGGGATAGGGAAAAGAGGGATGGAAATGTTTCCTAACGTGGCTGGCTTAGCTGCACTAGCAGATAATGGAAGGAGGATATGGTGTTAGCTGCAGGAAACAGATGGCCTATGAGCAAGTAAAATTATTGTTCATTAATGGATGACCACTAGGATTCTAATTGGGGAGGGAATTGGTTTAAAGTAAATTCAATATTCACTTGTCTCCCTCCCCAAGAAATAGCTCTTACAGATATTTGAAAATATTTTTAGCAGTCAACAGATGTAAAGAGATGTATTAGCAATTACCTGCGATGTCAAAAGAAGCAGAAATGTTTTTTTTTAAATGTTAGGCACAAGACTTTGGACAAACAAATATTGTGCTGTTGAATATCAAATTAAGACATATAGGACTGTATAAAAATACTAATGTAAAATCTCATTCAGAATGATACAGTGTTGGTGGTAGTGTTTGGAAGATTTTTGGTTGTTTTCATAGATGCCGCAACCATTATTTGGAACACTCTTCAACAGACTAATTTCTCATAAAATGTAGAAAGGGATAGCACAACAAGGCCAAACAATATAAGCTTTATATATTATATATACCGTATATATTATAAGGATTATAGGGAGCATATTATTAACAGATTGGACAATAACACTTCCTTCAGAGACTCTGTGACTAATAGAACAGAGTTGGAAATCTTTTGATAAATCTCATTGCTGGTTGTGTAGCAAAATTAGTTTACGTACATGTGCATTTGCAATATTCTGAAAATCTATTTATGGTTTCATTTTTATTTTGATGCAAAAATGCCAGCAAGCTCCTACCAAAAGGGTTCAAGTTATCAAACCACACCTGTGTGAACACAGAAATTGGCTGAAGGAGAGTGGAATCGAACTTCTACTCCAACATTGAAGTGCTGTCTGCTTGAGTTTAACCACAGGCAGCAGGTGTGACAGGATTTTCTGAAGCTCAGTAATTGATGAACGAGCAGAAAATGTATAGCTGATAAAAGGTACTTATGATCTTGTGATTCAATATTTAGCCTGATCCTCAATTTGGTAAAATTCTATTAAGTGGGGCAAGAAAGACATCATGCAGATGAAAATATGAACACATCTCAGATAATGTAACTCTTCACCTAACTCTGCAGAACAAGCCCCAAGGGTGAAGGGGACCGAATGCCAGGATTTGATAGCTAAGTTTTTTTTCAGTAAGATAAAGTCTAAATCACACTCCAGATTTGCATAAACCACACCAAGCTTACTAGCCCAGTCTGGTTAAATCAACGGTCCTTCTTCTGACAAGACTTTACAACATCTCATCAACATGATTAAACTGACATTTGGACTATTTAACATAACACTGGTCAATAAAAAGCTTTCTGATAAATGTAACATTGTCCTTCAATTTTTGCAGACATCTAATATTAAATAGTCATGTTTCACAATATTGCAGCTTGAATTATTATTTTGAAAACATTCTCTTAGGTACTTGCCTCAGTGGAGGAAAGGGACTGACTAGGAAGGGGAGAGAGTAGGTTCATGCCTCCACATCATGGAGAAAATTTGAATCAGTTCCCAACAATACAAATATACTGAATATTCAGCATAGTACAATGCAATGAAACTGATTAAATGTTCTTGTCAAAGGAAGGCTATAAGAACACTCCACAATAAGAAGTCATCAACTCTTCATCCTAAGGAGACTTTCACTGACATTTCAGGATCACACACACTTTGGTACAGCAGCATCTATGCTGGAATTGTAATAATTGTAATATTTTAATGACAGACTCAACTTCAAAACCTCTGGTTCAATAAAAATTGCACTTCATCACATTTTATGTTGAAAATGGGTCAAATAGAAATCTTGGGCAAAATGATTGAAAACAGCCACCAGTTGCAGAACATTTTGTTAAATTTCAATATTTAAACATCAACTGTATTTCTGTTGTTAAAAGGTGGCTATTCAGTTCTTTTGTATTCCTCATGAAGCGGTGATTATGAAACTGATTAATTAATTCTATTTCTGGAAGAGTAGAAAGAAATCTAGTTATCCATACACTGTCTTATCCTCACAAACAACTAGACTGTTTTAAATGTTTTGAGTTTTTGTTTTAAAGCTCATTGGACTTTTGAATAAAGGCAGCCAAAATTGTTACACCATGAAATCAGTGTAATTAGAGTAGCTCCAAAGTAGACCCAAAGCATCCAAACACTTCTCTCTGACATCACCATTGTGGAGAAGAGTGGAACAATACAGGATGCAGATAATTAACTGAGCATTGCTGCACAATCACCTGTGCAATATTTGTTCTCCCTCAGAGTTGGGAGTGTGTGATGGGATGCAAGGTGCACCTAGTACTGACTCCTGCAGTGCTCTACATGAAAGTTCTATACAATTTTGAATAATTCTGCAATTTGACATTTTTCTCCCCCATTGAAAAATGGGACTAACTACGGCTAACAAAACAACGGGCACCAAACTAGGGAAATTGGGGCTTTTAGATTGAATGAAAAATTCTAAAATTTAATTTTGAAAAAATTTAAGGACAACTCTTTCTAACTTGGACATAGTGATAAAATTAATGAATCATTCAGCTTCCCCCGTTATTTGTGAAACAATGGTCAAAACATCCCAAGCTCAATGAAATTCCATTGATCCATGACCCCCCAAAATATCTATGCCTGTACACCAACACAAATGAGAAGGTCTGTAACTCAAATTAAAGACTAGTGTCATTACACAATATGGTCACTCATAATACTAGTAAATCTAAAAATGTCTAGACACTCACTGCATCAACACTACATCTGAATTTAATGTCACGTTGTCATCTAAACCCTTTGGAATAGTGGCAGATCAGACCTCACCTTCATGGTTTTGGAGCTGACTAAGAACATAATTCACATGGCCAAAAAAGTTATACAATCACATTCTCCATGTGTTAGTGTACTGGCACAAGTGATGTTTGTTTCTGTGTATTTTTTTTAAAGTCAGTTGATTAAACATTACAATAATTGCATGTACAAAAAAATATAAAATAAAAATTGCATTAACAAGAAAAGACTTGGGGAAGGGGTAAAGGTTACAACCACAGCTTTATCCAGGGTTCTAAATTAACCCACTCATTCTGTAGTCTCCATCCATCTGTTTGGAGTATAGATCTCAAGTTTTTTTTCCCCCAAAGGCACTTAATATTCTCAAACAGCGCAGACATTTGCAATGGAGTTGGCTCCTAGTTTACTGTGATCCACACAGAAAACAGGAGATAAAATGAAAATATTAAAAACAGGAAATAATAATGTCACGCACATCAGATACTACCAGCGTGAACTGGTTCCTACGGGTGAAAGACGATTTGCTGTATCAAAGCTGCATCATAGGCGGCTAGATATTTGTAGTTTTGTCAGTTTGTCTACTTCTTGTGTTTGACTGTCATCCTCTTCGCCCATATAACGGTCCACTTTGCCAACCGCTTCTTTTTCCTGCTCTTTCTTTACCTTCCGGTGTGTGTAAAGCAATTCTTTAGCCTCACTGTTATCTGAGCAGTGAGAAGTCTTGTCCGAGATGAGCAGAGAAGGCAAGAGATTTCCAAGCTCATCAGTAGGCGAACGGCCAATGCTTCCATCCACTTGCACTCGGATGTCTGGGGACACGGTGTGCTGGTGTGATGGGATAATTCCACTGTTTGTGCTTTTTGGGTATAAGTAGGTCTTCATCTGACCTTTGCCTTTCACATTCACTGTTCCTCGATAATCAAAATCATAGCCCATTTCACTTAATATGCGATAGCTCTCCTCACTGACCTGGATCCTACATTCTACTCCTGTAGTATCCATCCTACTAGCAATGTTGACTGTATCTCCCCATATATCATAAAGTAGTTTTGTCGTCCCAATAACTCCAGCTGTGAGAGGTCCATGGTTGAAACCAATCCTCAGCTTAAAGTTAAACCAGAGCATGTCCTTGTTAAATTCATCCACAACTCGCATCATTTCTTTGGCAAACTCAAAGAGTGTCTGCAAGTGACTGTGTGGATGGTTGCTGTCGCGTCGTTGGGAAGGGTTTAATCCAGAAGCTGCCATGTAGGTAGCTCCAATGGTTTTAATTTTTTCAATATTGCTGTTATATTGAGGTTTGCTCAACAATTCATCAAAATCTCCAATAAGTTCATTCAACACTCTGTAGCATTCCTTCCCTCCTTCATAGTTCTCTTCATAGAATTCACTGAAGTTAACAATGCTGGCAAAAATGACACCAACATCTTCATGGTTTTTAGAATAATGAGGGGTTACCTTGAGTTGATCAGCCACGTGAGCTGGGATGATGTTGTGAAGGAGCCAGTCTGCTTGATCTTTCATGCTTTGTATTTTGTGTCGATGTAGATCTGCCTCTACATTACCATGGTAATTGAGACGGTAACTGACCTCAAACTCTCGGTTCAAGAACCAGACCAGCAAAAGAAGCAGGGCAATATCCAGAATTACTTCCTTTCCAATCACCTCAACGGGCTTCTTTGAGCTCCAACTTGACAACGAATTGTTGCATAGATCATCTCTGCATTTGAAGGAGAACAAGGATGCCTTTAGATCATAAATAACAATCAATGTGTAATCATTTACTAAGGTTCAAATACATGCAAAAAATCACAGATGGACCCTCAATTCACATATACAGTGTATTATATAGTGTGTATTTACTATGTGATTCAATAAGAGAAATGAGCAAAGCATGCTTAAACAAAAGTATCTGATTTCTCAAAATTTCTCCATTTTCTCCCTGCCCTCTTCAGGTCCTATTGCCTGGCTTGCATCCCAGCCAGCTGTGTAAAGTGCTTTGAGACATTCTCCCAATGTGGAATCCATGTAAATGCTATATGCATTGTAAATTATCCCTCCAAATCTCTTCATGCCAAATACCAAGCACCAGACTTAAAGAGGATGAAACATACTTAGACTTAGCCCTGTATTGTGATTTGAGCTAATTAGCTCAGTGGTTAGAGCACTCTCCTCTCTAGGTTCACTGGGCACTGGGTTCGATTCCCGGCAAGGCAAAACCTTGGCAAGTTTCCTTACTCCACATGCCTGATAATAATCCTTTGGTCATTTTAATCCATGAATGTTTGTGGGACACTACTATATACAATTGGCTGCCACATTTCGCCCACAAATATAGTCAATTCACTTTACAGTGTGGGATGAAGTTCCAGAGCTTAAGGGCAGAGAGGCTGAAAGCCCGGCCACCGATAGTAGGGTGGGAGACGTGGAACAGACCGAAGTCCGCTGAATGGGCAAGTTGGTAGAGAGTCAGCAGGTCGGAGAAATAGGAAGGGACAAGGCCATCGATGACCTTGGAGGACAAGGATCTTGAATTTGATCCACTGTGGGAAGGGGAGCCAAAAGAGCTGGGCGAGGGTGGGAGTGATGGGGTCACGGAGCTTAGTGCGGGAGAAGACATGAGCTGCAGAGTTTTGGATGATCTGCAGTTGTGAAGGGAAGAGCTGGGAAGGCTGATGAGAAGGGGGATTCCATAGTGAAACCTTAATGTGACGAATGCATGGATGAGGGTTTCGGCAGCTGAGGGGTGAGGCAGTAGCGGTGTCTGGCAATGTTAGGGAGATAGTGGAAGATAGTGATGGCCATAGATAGCATGGATGTGGGGTAGAAAGGACAGTTCAGGGTCAAAAAAGACACCCAGGTTCCTGACTGGCTTGTCGGCCTTCCCAATTCCTCTCTCCATAGGCTGCAGATCATCTCCGCGACCCATCTCCCCAATTCTGGCCCAACTCCATTATCTCCCCATCACTCAGAGGATTCAATTCAAGATCCTAGTCCTCACCTACAAAGCCCTCCATGGCCTTGCCCCACCCTACCCTTGTGACCTCCTAACCCCCTACCAACCTGCCCGCTCACTTTGCTCGTGGAGGGAGTGAGATGAGAGGAAAGAGTGAAGCTGAGAGGCTATGACTCTTTCAAGGATCTTGGGACGGAAAACAGAGGTTGGAAATGGGCCGGTAGTTGGAGAGATGTGAAATGGGAAGGTTTCTTTAGAATGGGGGTGATAGTGGCTGTTTTGAGGGCGGTGGAGATGGTGCTGGATGAAAAGGGAGAGGTTGATGGTGTCGGCGAGTAGTGGGGCAAGGAGGTGAAGCTGGGAGGTAAGGAGAGGTGCGGGGATGGGGTCCAGGGAGCAGGTGGTGAGCTTCATGGTGGATGTAGTGGTGATGACAGAGGAGGGGGGAGACTGGTTCGAAAATATGGAACGGGGGATGGGAGTGAGTTGGAGGTGGGGAGGGGGTGACAGCTGAGTGGATTCCCTTGATTTTGGACTGAACAAAATCCAGAATCTCCTCGCTGTGGGAATTAGAGGAAAGAATCTGCGAGGTGCGTTGGGGAGGACGTAGAAGCCAGTTGGTGGTGGAGAGCAGGAGCCTAGGGTTGCCCTTCACCTCCAGCATTATCCTGGAGTAGAAGGATGATTTGGCAGAGGCCAGAGCTGAACGTTAATTTTGGATGTAGTCCAGCCAAATCTGCCGGTGGACCATTTGGCCGGATTTGAGCCAAGTGGGTTCAGCGGCCCAAACCTGGCCCTTAAGCGAGCGGAGGTTGCTGGTGAACCAGGGTGACGTTCAAGAATAGGAGGCAGTTTGGGAGGTGAGGCGAGCAAGGGTGTCAAGCTGTAGTGGAGAGGGGTTGTGGTGGAGTGCAGAGAATGGGTCGGTGGGGGAGGTAGGCCAGAGGGAGAGGAGTTCAGAGGACTCCAAGGCAGCAGAGAGAGATTGTGAGGAAATTTTCTTCCATGAACGGTAGAAGAAGATGGTATGTTTGGAGGCAATGGGGAGAGGGATAAAGGAGTTGAGGGAGATGAAATGGTAGTCGAAGATGGCCTTGTCAGTGATGGCCTTGTCAGTGATGGTGACATTCGAGACACTGAGTGGATGTGGAGGGAGACGTTGAGAGGAGGAGAGAGAAGTCCAAGGAGGTGGAGCAAGTAGAGATGAAATTAAGGTTGAAGTCACCGAGAATGATGAGGTGATCAGAGCAGAGGGAAGCTAGGAGGGTGGAAATGTCAGAGGTGAAGGTGGGGGAGGATTTTGGGGGGCGGTAAATGAGGAGAATATCAAATCAAGGATTATTATTATTACTGTTAGACAATAAAAGCAATCAGACTTAAACAATTAATGCAAAATGGGAAAATATTGAAATTCAGAATTCTGTTTGGATTATTAGAATGTTTAGAGGCACATATGGAATATAAATGCCCACATAAATTAGTTGGGCTGGTTGGTCTCTTTCAGTGATATGCATTCTATATAATAAACTTTGCACAACTATCTCCAAAAACTTGAATCTTACCCATAAGGTTGCACATTTTCAACTTTTGTAATGTCCACCCTAAAAATATAGAGATTGGAAAAAATAATTTAAACTCTTATTTTTAAAAAAGGAATGAAACTTCTACTTACCTCTTTCTTCTTCGGACCAGAGGTCTCAGGCTGACACGACTCTATGCATTCACTAATACTCTTACACCTGCTGCATAAGATCATCTCAGTACTAATTTGATGAGTTTTACACAATGAGAGATCAATTAGAAATTAAGCAAATAGTTCAGAATAGGTTAGATACAGAGCAAAGCTTCCTCTATACCAAAGACTCCCAGATCAGCTACAGCATTTTAACAGGTCAAATAAAGGTAACGTTTACCATAAATTGAATTAAAACTGTCGAAGTGTCAGAACAAGCATCAGGTTGTAACTAAAAGTCAAAGAAATTGCTTTAGCGTGGCTAATCAACAGATAATACTGTGAATGAAACTCTGAAGAACTGCAGCCTGTATTATCAGACTTTAGCATGTATATAACAGGTACAGTACTTACCTGGAAGAGCACAGTGTGACATACAGCAGGATTAGTAGCAGCACTCCCACAATAGTAGCCAAAGACGATCTCATCCAGGAACTTAATTGGCAGAAGTTGCAGTAGTGAATGAATGTGATGATCAATGCGCAACAGAAGAACATGGTCATCTGAAAAAAAGCACCGAAAATAGAATATCACATTTGAGATCTTTTAGACATCCAAAGTATAGTCAGACTGGTGACAATGCACTACTTTGAAACAAGCGCAAATTGACCTTCTGTAGTGATTGGGACAACACAATTAGTTTTAAGAAGGGTAAATCAAAACGTTGTTTTGCAATATATTTGGGAGTACAAGAGTACAAATTCAGGCGATTATGTAGAAATCAGAACAGTTTTTTTTTAAAAGCCTATATACCCTATTTTTTTTAAATATAGGGTATATAGAATTGAGGGGCAGGAAGTAAGCTTGGTTTGAAATTTGAGTATCATTCAGAATATTATTCACATACCCACCAACAAACATTATTAAACCAAAGAATAATCCAACACTGCACTGATTTAAAAAATTAGAACTTTAACCAGAATGTATTCCTTCCCTTCACTTGAGAGTGCTGGATACTCACATTTACATTGGTTTCAAATTCACAAGTGAAATGGGAAAATACAGCAACAGCGGGAAGAGAGACAAGAATGGCTCCAATGAAGTGACGAGGTAGCCAGCCTGAGATCACCCACAGCAGTCTTTTGGTGCATGGCATCACCTCATCCAGGTAAAAGGCCATTCTACAAAACAACAGGGAGCTAGAGTTACATGGGTAGTGTACTGAATCAGCCTTTTGAATGATTATCTCTCAGGACAGCCACAAACATTCAGTACTTTACACAACAACAAAATTAAATTTGTATAGCATCTTTCACGTCAGGAAGACGTCCCAAGGCACTGGATGGTCAATGTTTCAGACCTGAGCTGGGGTTGGGATTGAGGAGAGTGGAGGGAAAGGAGGGGATCTGGGTTGACCTATGGGACCATCAAAGAGGAGATCTTGCAGCGGGACGTGAAGAAGGCTAGGGATGGAGCGAGACGGAGGGACTGCAGGATGTTAATTCCAGAGGTTAGAGGCAAAATGGCTGAAGACTCGCCCATGGTGATGGTGGGGTGGGTGGGTCGGGGTACATGGAGCAGGCCAAAGTCTACTGAGTGGAGGAGGCGGGCAGGTTGGTAGAATGTTAGGAGGTCACAGATGTAGGGTGGGGTGAGGACCAGGATCTTGAATTGAATCCTCTGGGTAATGGGGAGTCAATGGAATCAGGCGAGAATCGTGGAGATGGGGGTCACAGAGCTCGAAGCAGTAGAGGACATAGACTTCTGAATTATCTGCAGCCTATGGAGGAAGGAATTAGGAAGGCCGACAAGCAGGGTGTTGGTGTAGTCGAGCCTGAGTGAGATGAAGGTTATGAATGAGAGTTTTAGTGGGCTGAGAGGTGAGGTAGTGGCGGAGTCGGGCAATATTAAGGAGGTGAGGGAAGGCAGAGCAGGTCATGGCTTGGATATGGGGAAGGAAAGACAGTTGAGGATTGAACAAAACACCTAGGTTCCTGACAGGCTTGGTGAGGTGGAGTGTGCCACCATAGAGGTTGATACTGCCAGTGCCTGATGTGTGAAGGCGCTGGCAGAAGCCAATAAGGAAGGCCTTGGTCTTGTTGACCTTCAACTGTAGAAAGTTAGCTCTCATCCAGGACTTAATATTTGACAGACAGTCTGTCAGGAGAGGAGTAATCCTGGAGTTGAGGGTAGAGGCAGAAAGCTAAGAGTTGAGTGTCATCCACATACATGTGGAAATCCACCCCATGTCTGCGGATGATGTAGATATTGAATGAGTTCAGATGACGCTAGGGCAGCAGACAGCGAGGAGATTTTTTTCCAAAGCCAATAGGTAATGGTAGGAGGAACGGTATATGGAGGTGTTAAGGGAGATTAAGTGGTGGTCTGAGATGGCTTGATCAATGTACCTGATTAAGACACACATTTATACTTACCAGTAAAATACAGCAAATTCAAATATTGGAAGAAATTGAAGAATTGCCCATCATCACTGCCAAAAATACTAATAGACTAAACTCTTGATAAACTCTCCCTCCAAGGAAAAAGGGCTCAGTGACCAGATATCCGGAGTGAGGGGTTAGGAATATGTACAAATACATAAATAAATGTGGCCAGGATATTTACGATGACTTCAGTGGTAGTGACAAGTTAAGCCACGGTCGAGTTATCGTGGTTTACTGTACATCCAAACAATGTTAAAACAACTGACTGTTCAACAAACAAAGGCCAATTAAAAAATCTGACTATTCACTGAGAATCAACTGTAATTCATTGTTTGGGGTGCAATCATCCTTGACCATACCTTCATATGTATAAATGAATGCCTGTAAAGCAGAAAAGTCTATGAGCAACAATCACTGAGTGAACTGCAGTTGTATTAAAGCTAGAGAAAGGATGCATTGCAGCCACATCAATAAAACTGCATTTTATACCAGCCCTTTCTGTTGGAGCAATGAGCTCCTTGATTGAACATTCAACAGAGTAAGCTTGTCTCACCTGATGGAGATGACCAAGGAAAGTACTTGAAGCAGGATCGCAAGGACAAAAACCACAACAGAGGCATGGGAAGGTGGGCACGTAGACAAGCCCTGCTTCATGAAACATGTGATGGAGAGAAAGAGGAACACTATGGTGGAAAGGAAGACATCAAGGAGTGAACTAAATGTGGCACTGGCAAAGGTCTTCTCTGAGGCATTGTTCACAACCTATTGGAGGAAAGAAACAAAGGTGAAACATACAGTATGCCTTTTAACAACAAGATCAAATACAACAATTTAACAAACATAAGACAATGCTTGGAAGAAGTACAAGTGTTGTAGGTATTAACAAATCTCTAATGTATGTGCACTGTCTCTTCATAGTGCAGCTAATACCAAATTGACCAATTAAGCAACTGTCCAATGTGTATTTCTCATAAGCTTTAACTTTTATTTCAGATACTGTAAAAGTCTATTTTCCACTGTAGATGATTGCTCTCCCTACCAAGTCGGGATCAGTCTCTGAGTCTAACTGTCACTTACATTAAAACCATAATAAATCTCAGCACATTTTAAATAGTTATATTTTTGGACAGAAACAAAAACAGCAAAATACAGGATCCAGAAGAATCTTGAAGAATCTGAAAGACTGATGCCAAATTGTAAAACATTTCACATTGAAACCGAGTGTGCTGAGACCAGCGTGAGGAGGTAGCATCATCAGGAAATTTGTTCTACTGCAATAGTAGCTGCAGGAAGGCAGTACTAATAGATGTGAACTCTACTCCTTAAAAATGTACAATGAACTACCCACAAACATTTAGGTCTATTTTTAATAAAAGGTCACACAATTGGCTCCATAACATTGGTGTGTGGTGTCAGATGAGCCTTCTGTATATGCTTAGTTGTGCATAATAATGCATTCAGTTATGCACATGTACTGTTTCTCTCTTTCTCCTCCCCCTTAGAATCATAGAATTTTACAGCACAAAGGGAGGCCATTCGGCCCATCGAGTCTGCGCCGGCTCTTTTAAAAGTGCTATTCAAAGTCAATCCCACTCTTTGGCTTTCTCACCATAACCCCGTAAAGCCGTCCTCCCCTTCCAGGGTAGGTAAAAATAAAATCACATTTCTCGCTCCTAATTGCTGTGTTGTTGAAAGTAATAATTGACTTAAGACCCAAGGAATTCAAATACAAGTCTGAGATTTATACACAATGGTAAGAAGAAATTGAAAAAAAAATTCATTAGCTTGAAATGAAGCCAGATTGATACAGTGCCAAAAGACCACGAAAAGATTGCACTGGAATGACCAATGAGTCGGTCAGATCTAATAGCCTAGATGTTAGTTAATATTCACAGCAGCTCAATAAACAAATGCTGTACCAGAGATTTGGAGGAAGGCTCGGGTTACCCCAGCATTCAAAGAAGGAATCCCACATCAAATCAAAGGATCTACAGACCAGTCCAACATTGGTAGTGAAGAAAACTTTCAAAGGCAATTTACAGGAAACTATCAATGTTCATCTGAGCTTTGAGGTTCTTGAGGGAGAGAGAATGTGGAATAATATTTGAAAGAATAAGTCAGGATTCATGAATTGCCTGGAATTATTTAATGGCCAAAGTGAATTAAGCATTCAGTGAAGTATCCAGTTGATGTAACATTGAATTTTCAAAAGGCATTTTCTAAAGATCTGCATCTGAAACATGAGACAATAAATATGTGGAATTTACATTAAAGTAGCAAGCTGAATTGAAAACAGACTCATTTATTGAAAACAGATGTTGGAAGATAAATAGACAGAGCTCCTATTGGTGGGCAGTGATTAGGAAAGTTCCACAGAAACGTGTTCTGGGACTCCTGCTGGGTTGCTCCGTTAAGAAGAACTCTTGTAGTATTACGATTTTCTGAGGAAAAGTTTCTGATTTTCCTAAATTGCCAGATAGCTAAGTGGGGAAGAATGACATTATACAAAAAGATATGGACAAATCAATTTGATGAAATATGACATGGTTATTTGTAAAGTGAAGTCCATCGAAAAAGGCAGGAAACAGTCCACTCTCTGATGGTTAAGATTTCTGCATCCTCTCACAAAGCTTGTATGGAGCAAGCCAGGTATAAGAATATACGGAAGCAAGTAAAAGAGACCAGAAGAGACAAGAGGAAGAGAAGAGGAAGAAGCAAACTAGTAAATTCAAACCAATTTTTTTTGTCACATTTTCTAACAGTAAAAGGAGCCAGATTAAATTAAAAGAAACTGAAATAGAGGATGAATAGGCAATAATTAATTTATTAAATGACTACTACTTGGAGATTGTAACCAGGGAAGATATTAACAATATGATACCCCCAAATTGCCAAACATTTTAAACTTTAGTGATGCAAAGTTCTAGAAAGTTTCAAGGGGTGGAAAATTCAATAAATTCCACAAAAGGAATGAGCTAAGCTCAATGAGCTGTATCCTAAGAGTAAGGAGACGAGAGAAAGGATTTGTGAAGCAGCTATTTTAAGGGATTCAATCAATAATTAGAAAGTTACGAAGTAAAATCTGAAACGATCCTCAGATTATAGTTGAGTACACATACAGGTAGACAACACTTAACATCGCAGTTTGGTTCTTGCAAAGTGCGACTTTAAGAGAAACGACGTTAAGCGAATACATTTTTCCCATAAGAATGGAGTTAGGTTCTATTTTCCAAAACATAACATTATACTCGCTCCGACTGCCTGCCCAGCTCACTCACTGCCGGTCTCACTCACTCGCTGCTGGTCTCACTCGCTGCTGGCTGGCTCTCTTGTTGCCGGCCTGGTTCACTCCTAGGTCCTAGAGCCGTCGTGCCCCCTTTCCACCCGCTGACGAACTACGTAATCGTGAACATCGCAATGTTAAATGAATATTGTATACGTTCCCAATGTATCAGCAACGTAATAACGCAAAAACATCAAAAGCTACTCATAAGGGAATGCCTAGACCCTGAAGGCAGTATAGAGGACAGCAATGAGGCTGATTCCTCTTGCTAGATGTATAAAGAAAGACTAAAGAAACTCTTCAGCCTCAACAAGCTAAAGTAAACTCTGAAATTTTACTTTAGCACATCTAGTAGTAGGAAAAGGTGGTACAGGTTCATAATTATGATGTGTAAATTTAGGATAGATACCACATTGCATTTCTTTATATAGAAAGGAAGGGCTGGAACTCAACCAAGAAATAATTCAAACGTGTAAAGGGAAAATAGCAGTTTGTTTTCTATAAGAATATCAATTGGGCCAACAGTTTTTCTTCATCCAAACCTTTCCATGAACAATATATTAATAATAAAGTAAATAAATGTCCAGAATTCTAATACAATATCTGTATGCCAGTATGACAGGTTCATATAGTGAGATTTTGACCCCGTTTGGCAGTTCAACTAGATTCTAGGATTCATCATTAATCTTGATTCATTGAAGATGAATTCAAGATCCTCGTCCTCACCTTCAAGGCCGTTCACAGCCTTGCCCCCCCCCCCCCCCCCACCGTTCCGACCTGCTGTCCCCTATGAACCTCCCCACCCCCTCCATTCAGCAGGCTCCGGTCTGCTCCACGCCCAACGCACTCTACCATCAGCGGATGGGCTTTCAGCCTCTCTGCCCTCACACTCTGGAACTCCATCCCACAGTCCTTTCGCCTTGCTCCCTCCCTTGCCTCCTTCAAGGAAGGCATGAACAGCAATTCTTTTGGGACAATTGTAATCAGTTCTATAAATTAATTGAACATTTATGTTGTCATATTATTTAAAGTCCTAGGTTATAAAACAATGCATTAATAAAAATCTGTTGGTGTGGAAAATACATGGGTCTTCCAATAGTATTCAAGACAGAAACCACACAATCCTCACCAGCTGTGTCATTCATCAATCTTACCAGCAGGGGTCACTGCTCAACACTCAGGAGAGAACACCCTGGCTGATTTTCACTGTGTTAGGGTTCATGCCAAGTGGAAAACCACTAGTGCTGAGATCAGCTAATCCAGAATAAACCAAGCATCAATCCTGGGATCATCGCAGTCTGTAAAGCTCAGCTAATTAACCAAATAAAATAAGAATTCCCAACTTTGGAAGAAAGCAGTAGTTCCATTTACTCAAATCCAAAGTGCAACAACGCAGAACTACACAAAGAGGAATTAACATATGTAAACCATCTTTGATTGAAAAGAAAGAGAGGAAAGGAAAAGGAGCAGTGACTTAGAACACTGATGGGGGCATTTGTAGAAACAAACTCTACTGTGCACCTGGTCAATTCTGAGCAATCTCTGCTTGATACTTTTGAGATTAGATAAATCATCATCAAACACAGTTTAATTGCAAGTAGTGCAGCACTAATATATGCTGGCACACAAATATCTGATTGAGTCTGCACAGCCAGAACAATGTTCATTGATTGACAAACAATCCTTTTTTAAATAGAAAAAAAATCTATCATGTAGCATCAGCATTCAAACTTATCTGTAGCCATGAGCAATGACGAGACACATGCTCATCCATACCTCGTCCTGATAGCTGCCTCTGTATGCCTTCTCCAAGCTTGAATCCAAGAAATTTAGGCTAATTTTATTAATGGGTGGTTTAGAGAAGTATTCATTCATTTGGCTGTGAAAAGAGAAAGAAAATGGATTAGAGATAATTACAACTGTCAGGGTTGCCAACAGTTTATCAGGAATGGCAGTGGGGGTTATGGGGGGCTATGCACAAGAATGGAAAGGACGAAAATGGGCATAAACCCACTTTAATAATTTTCTGACAAAAACTTGGAAATAACAGAAGTACATACAATTTGCCACAATTTTCAGGCTTCTGCCTGGTTTAGTTGGTAGCACTCTAATCTTGGAATTTGATAGTTGAATTTTCATCTTGGGACTTCAGAAGGCAGAAGGCAGGAACCTTATAGTCTAGAATGGGACTCCATAAAAGTGCTGGAGGAACGCTGCATTGTCAGAGGTGGCATTATATGGCACAGTGGTAGCACTCTTGCTTCTGAGTCAGAAGTTTGTGGGCTCAAGCCCCACATCGGGACTTGGAATTTACATAGTCTAAGCTGACACTCCAATGCAGTGTTGGCAGTGGGAGTTTGTGGAGTCTTTGGATGAGATGTTAAACCAAGACACCATCTGCCTGTTCAGGTCAACGCTAAAGATTCCACGGCACTATTCAAAGAGAGTAGGGACATTGCCATGCACAACAAATTGTGCTGTGAGATCTTTAACGTCCACCTGAACAGATTTTTATTTGCAAACTGGACATCGGTTTTAATGTCTCATCTGAAGCACAGCACCCTTCAGACAATGTAGTGCTCTCCCAACACCACAAACGGTTGCATCTTATGCAAAACTCCAAATAAGGAGAAATGGACTATAAAGGCAATTGGCAAAAAGACAGTACAACCCGGCTGGAACTGACAAAGGGAGGAATTGAATTCAAGGACATTGCGAGATAAAGGAACAATCAGCAAAAAACATTGGTTAAATATCACATTTTAAATGGCAAATATCACATTTTAGAATGGCAGAACTGAAGAAGAAGAAAAACAACTCCATATATGGACATAGAATTGATGTTAGACTAGTATGGTGTCAAAAACCACAATTTTCAGCGAGAACTCTGGAGATTAACTTTCGTCAAGTAACAAAGGAAACCGAAGAAAAGACTACAACCCAGAAGATCAACCTGATCAATTAGACTCTTTGGGTATCGTATGATTCTCATGTACTACTTTTTGACTTACTAGAAAAGCTTTTGCATGTAATAAACTGTTTATTGGTTTACTATATTGTGGCCTCCATTTTAAGTTGCGATAGTTATTTCGGCAACAAAACGGATTTCAAAATCCCCAAATGGGATTTCAACATTTGGATGAGTGCGACCGAATGAACGAACTGACTCCTGCATGGTATGACATGAATGAAGATGTGGTGCCCACTGCCATTTCAAGCATGGTAGTGGAACTTCTTGGTGCACAGTTAAATCCAACAAAATTGAAGGAATGGTTATTTTTCTAGTGTCTGCTGTTATCTACCTGTCTTCCTTTATGACACTGACAAACTGAGCATCAGTTTTCTCTCTTATCTGCTTAGAGCGAATTGGAAGCAGTCCATCGAGTTGTCTCTCATTCTGCAGCATCTCAAACAATGATGTCTGGCTGTTGTTCAGCTTTTCTACCTCAGGTGGTCTCAGAAGCCCATTCAAGGCTTTCAGACATTGTTCTCCCAGTAGCACCTAGATAAAAGGAAAAGGGTTTGGCAATACCATCCACATGACAGAATAAACATTTATTTTACGTGAATTGGTGCTTAACTTACTTTTGAAAAGATCTTGAATCTGACTCAAGAATTTGTAAACACATTCAATGCATCAGTCAAATGTATTGAGTCAAAACAAATGGTATCTCTCACCCTATTAAGATTAAGGATGAATAATTTAAAATTTTGTAATGGGTGTTTGACTTACAATGACCTTTTAACTCATGCAATTCTTATTCATAATCCAAAAAATCAAAGACCAACTTCTCTGTGTATCACAAGATAATTCTCAGTACATAATGTTTGCTCATATTCAAATCCCAGTCCATCTCTAACAGCTGAATCCTATTTCACAATTTTATTGACAAGTTATCATTAAGTCAGTTGAACTAGAAATTAAATATTTCCATTTTCTGTTTGCATATTTTTTGTGTGCAGACATTTTGATGTTGGTGTGTTAGGAATTGTTACCTTGGTGCTTTTATGTTCATCCTGACAGCCATTCTGCACAGCACCCTCCTCTGTACTGACAGCACCTCCAGGGGCAAGAACTATAGTGCAGGATGGACAGGGTAGCTGGAAACAAAAAATAAGTAGAAATCAGCTGTATTTTTCGTGCATCAAATTTCGTAAAGTGTTCAGTAGAATCTATATAATGGTCCAAACATGCATGAATGGCAGATGTGCAAAAATGTGACCTTTGTGAAGTTACAACAACAACTTTGATTTACATAGCGCCCTCCACGCCGGACGGCGTCTCAGAGCGCTTAAAGTTAGATAGTTTAAGCCTTGGGTACCTTTGCTTTCTCAGGCAGATCACTTGGTTGTGCCACTTCACAATTGTCATTTTTGGTATCTCCCTGCTCTTTGGGGATTGCACCAGGAATTGAAGAGTCCCCTGCTTCCGGGTGAGGCAACATAGTTTGAGAACACGTGCATAGCGAATATCCAATCTTTCTACCAGAAATAAGGAATGTCTGCAGTCCTGTGAAAGAAACAAAGCAAGCTGTTAAAATCAGAATGCTTACCGTTATCTGAAGCAAAAGGAGAACAAAAATGCACAGTATTCAATTAAATTTAGATAAATCCACAGAACAACAACAAAATTACATTTGTATAGCGCCTTTCATTTCAGGAGGATGTCCCAAGGCCCTGGACAGTTACTATTTCAGACATAATTCTAAGTAAAATATATATTTTTTAAATGGAGATTTCCATAACAGGAAAGTCAAGAAGTCTCCCACATGCATTTAGGACTGTTGGCGGCATCTATACTATTATTGCATAAAGTAAAACCTTGATAATCCAACATTCCAAAATACGGCATCTCCATAAGCTTGCAAGATTTCAAATATATAAGAGTATTAGATTTTTTGCAATATCCAGCAAATCTCCCAAAGTTCAGAACAGCTGCTTGTAATTCCCAGCATCGCCACTCTGTCACCCCGCGCTGTGGTTGGAGCTCAGCCATTGTTTGGCTTCAGTGCTGTGTTTACAGCACTTATATGTGTGAGGCTTCCCCAGCTATTTCTAGGTAGGTTTCTAAATGCCGGCAAACTCCGAAATCCAGGAGGTCCATGGACCCAACCCTGCCAGATTATTGAAGTCCCCGCGCCTTGGGATGTCCTCCTGACGTGAAAGGCTCTATACAAGTGTAATTTGGTCATTTTACTGTGCTATACTATGAATTATTATTACTTCAGACAATTCCAGAGCCAATAAAACAATTGCTTCAAACAATACCGATTATAAAACTACAATGCATTTGGGACAGATTAGCAGAAAGGGTTGTATCTCTCAGATTTCTCAGAAATACTGCATTTCCAATATGGTTCCATATTTATATTGGAAGAACAGGCTCTCATAGACTTTGCTGGCTGACTGAAATTCAGTTTACTGGTAGTACTCCCCAACCCATTTTTTTTTACAACTATTGGGTTCATTCATTCACCTTCCTTTTAATTGTATTGCACTAAAATTTGTGTTTTTTAATACAACAATGGATTTTCAACTCTCTGAATACCATCAATTATCATTCTGTGGAAAGCTCTCAGATATTATATGGTGTTTCAAGATTGCACAGCAGAACACAACCAAATGGGGCACCTGGATATTGACTTACACAGGGATACCAATGTTCTTTGCTATCAAACATTGTGCATGCAAGTAAGATTAAACATCAAAAGAACCTGCCATAAAGTTTCTGAAATGGAATCCAGGAATAGGATGAGATTCAGTAATTCTAGTTAATATGTCAATTTCAGATTAAGGCAAAGATAAAACTTTTAAATATGATAACCTCTGCATACTATTTACATTTATGTAGGGCCTTTTACATCAGAAGAGAATCTCAAAGATTTTGAAGCTATTGGCTAGGCAAATGAGCTGGGGAGCTGGAGGGGATGGGGAGGGGAAAGAGTGGAGCCGAAAGGATACTCTGTAGATGGGTGTTCAAGTCAGGAAGGAAAGGTAAGTCAGAAAGACTCTGGGAAGGAGTTCCAGAAGAAAACCTGCTGTCAGGATAGAGTGCAGTGCGTGAAGAAGGTCAGTGTTCCAGTAGGATAATACGGTTGAAGGATGTCATAGAGGTAGGGTGGAGCAACATCTAGGAGGGATATGAAGGCGAGTCGGATAATCTTGAACTAGTTCTGCTGGAGTATGAGGTGGCATTTAAGATGAGCGAAGTTTGTTGGGGGTGGTAGTCTCATAGAGCTTGGTGAGGGAGAGGACACAGAAGTTCTGGATACTGTGACATACAGTCTCAGTCTAAATTAGATTTTGGTAGTGTGGAGTACAATATTAGTTTACAATGAAGGAAAACAGTCAAATGTAAAAAGTAAAGTTCTTCATTGGTTTATTACCAGATTAAAGATAGGGTTTATTAAACAGAATTAACAAATACAAATGGAAAGGAATCCCACCTCGCACTTCCAACAGAAGCAAATTGTATCAGCAGCACAGAAAAGATTTTTGTAGCAATGACTGTGGTAAAAGTGCAACTGTATCCAGTTAACAAGCTGAGACTGTGAAAAGTACATTGGTAACAAATAGCAAGAGAGGAATTCAGTCCATCAAACTAAAATTCATTTCAGCCTGGTAAATGTGCTTAAAGTGCTGTAAATAAAATCCATACATATCTGACAAAATTTGATTGCTATGAAGTTAGAAACTGGTTGATGCTTACTCAACACCTGATAAATTATGGGAGCATAAAGTATTTTTGGAGTTACTCCATAGTCCAGCTGCTCGGTTTGCACAACCTTTTAGGAACAAGGAATGTCAATTAACAGCCCACTCAGCTCTACACGATTCCCATTTGAGCTAATATGGCGATAACAGGCTCCTAACTGTTTCCATTAATTGCATCACACCTTCGGGTTAGTGTTTTGTCAGTTCTGCTCATGTGATGTAAATGGTGTCGGGGGTCCACAGTGTTAAAAGTCCCGAACAATCTTTTGCCAAATATTGCAAAAATGATCTCTGAAGTAGGTTTATATTCATGCAACCAGCTTGTCTTCACTGTGATACTTACAAGGTGACACACAACAACAACTTGCATTTATATAGCACCTTCCACGGCGGGCAGCGTCTGCGAGCACATCACAATGTCGGAACCCGAGACCGAGCCAGGGGGAGCGGAAAGGTGGCCATAAGCGTGGTCGAAGAGAAAGTTCAACCCCAAGGGGAATCTTGGCAGAACCCAGAAGCCAGCAAAATCTGGCATTGTGTATTAACAGTTGCCTGCAGAGGTTGGCCTGCACATACAAACTGACAAAGGAAATCGGACATTATAGTCAACCCTCTGATTTGGATTTCAGTGGAATCAAATCAGAGAAAGTTATTAGATGTTTGTATAACATGGAAGTGCATCCCAAAACACATAACGTACCAATAGCCTAACCTTCCTCTACAGGGGAAAGAGTAGCAAGACTTTGTAGGGCACCCTTGCACATCTTTGCAGATGCCTTAATTGTACAGTAATCAGAAGCCTGATATAGGTCATCTTTCCGCCTATTTTTTAAAATGAAGTAAACATTGTGGAACGATCATGTTAACAAGACTTGAGTGGCGGGTATCAGAACTAAGATGATTAGAACTGGCAGGCCCGTACACAGGATTTTTAATGGGGGGGTGCGAATTGCTAGTGATGGGACCAACAATGGCCGGCGGCTTGGGGGCTGCCCACGAGGGCCCCTGCGGGGGGTGAAGGAGGCAAAGCCCCCTCAAGGTTTTACACAGTTTGAGGTCATATTTTACACATTTTTGCGGTCATTTTTTTTTGCATGCCAGTGGACATCTCTAAAAGCAATTTTTAATTACAGGAATACATTTTTAATAATATAAATCAAATGTGATAATCAAGACAAAACAAGAAACATGATATTTCAGAAACACGCCTATCAAAACTGAAGTCATTTTTACTTACATTTATCAGATTAAAATATGATTTCAGCTTCCACAAAGTGGTGCTACCTTTTTATGTAGTGACTGTATACGGGATGATTTCCAATTGACACACCACGTAAACATAGGCGCTAAAGCATAGGTCCATGGGTATCTTTTTTAAAGATAGGCATTTCCGTCCAGACACATATAACTTTTTTGTTGGGTTCTCAAAAGCTTTAATTTCTCAGAAGCTTGTAAATATGTTGTCATTGTTTGCTAGCATTACAGTCACACCTCTCAAAACTTGAGTAATTTTTACTTACAGTGATCAGATGAAAAGATGATTTTAACTTCCAGTAGTGGTGCTACCTTTGTGGCTGTATACAGGATGATTTCCAAACGAGGATGGATTTGAGTCTTGGCGCGCGCCTATGTTTACGCAGTGAGTCACAGACTCGCCGCGTCATTGACTAGCGCGTCTATCGACGCAGTATGTTTTGGGTAGACGCCGATTCTGGTGTGCGAGTAATTTTATATTAATACTAAATCATTCAAAGATGTGTATTTATAAGTAATACATCGTTTTGAAGAATTAATTGTTACACAAATGTTCAATAAATTTACTTGGTATTTACATTTGATAAAAATACAATTCTCTACCCCGGAAAATGTGGACCTTTTATAATTTGGGGGGGTGCCTACGCACCCGTCGCACCCCCCCTGCGTACGGGCCTGACTGGGAAAGTAACATAAGAAACAGGCATATGAACAACAAAAACAACACATTGAGCCTGTTCCACCAGTTTCAGATTTTGGCATATCTTTTAATTCCAATGCCCTACCCTTTCACCATATCATAATAGATCAGGAAGCATTTCTTCACAGAGTGAGATTCAAAGATAAGGAAATCCTCTTAAGAAAATGGTGGGGGCAAGTCAACCTGACAAACACTTGGGCAATAGTGGTATGGAGAAAGAAGTTGTAAGTTTCATCAGCTAATAATTTTCTTCAGCTGGTACATGGCTCAAAGAACTGTCCCATTTCAACAATGAAAAACCAGGGTGTAATTTTTGGACTGAAGGGTGAAAGCAACACAAGTAAGGAATTTTTTTTTAAAAAAACTTCATGCAACTCATTTGGTGTGGTTGAGAACCTGCAAGCCAACAGAGAGGGGAAGTATGGAAAATGGCCTTGTGATAAAAAGTCTAGTTACATGCTAGGGATCAGCAGCTTTTCTTTCACCATAGCTAATTCAACTCAGATTTGGGTCTTCTAAGAGGAAACCCACTCATTCTACATTAACAGATGCCTCTGGAGATGGCTTGAGTCAAACAACTTGTACTCCACATATGGTAGCGTTTCAGAGCGCTTAACAACAGTAGCATTCAGCTGGCAACAATATTATGGAGAGGAAAAGAGATAAGAAAAACTAGTTTGTGAAAATGTACATAGTAGTTTCAAGAAAAAAAACAGGCTTAACAAGCTCTTATTTTGACCTCAAGATTGTAAAAACACAGAAGTTCCCGTCGATTTACTGATGCAAATGTTGAATGAGGCATTGTGGCTGTATTTTTAAAGTTTTTTTTTAAATAAAGTTGTTCAGCTCACCTTGTTCTTCCTATGTATATATGCATAACACAATTTATCTCCTTCTATCTTCGGCAACAAGCCAAGTATTTTCCCCCCACTAATTTTTCCCCCACTAATTTTTAACTTTGCACTGTTCTGGTCCATATGGCTTATTACTGCCACCAGGTGGTGCCTTTAGTTACCAGGTCATGGGTGGGGAACAGAGGAGCAATATTCGCATTGAATAGTGAAACTGAACTCTGCTGCAGTGAGGCTTGTTATGGGATACGCATTGAGTTTAAGCATCCATTTTGTTACATCTTAGCACACAACTCAATGCAGATATTGATTATGATCTCTTATAGCAAGTTTCCCTAATAAACAAGCACACATACTGAGCAGAGTGAAGTAAGTATATGATGTGGGAAGAGTAGACGCCATTGGTACAATTCACTGTTACAGAGGGTTCTAGCTTTTTTCAATATAATGTGGATTTACGATTTGCTCTCTGGATTTTCATCATTTAATACATTCACCTGGCTTTTCGATGAAATATCAATTATTAAATATGCAATTTAAAGTAGACAAAAAAGTCTATCTTAATCAGAAACGTTTCAGCATAAACAACAACAAAATTGCGCTTATATAGCGCCTTTCATGTCGGGAGTACGTCCCAAGTGCTGAACAGTCTGGTTGGGACACGGGGGGGGGGGGGGGGCGGCGGCGGGAAGGGTCGAAGTAGGGGGAAGGGGAAGGAGAGGGGGAAGAGTGAGTGGGGCAGCCGAAGGCGCAGTCGAAGAGGAAGGTCTTGAGACCGACCTTGAAGGAGAAAAGGGAGGAAGCGAGGAGGAGGAGCTGTGCGATGGAGTTCCACAGTGTGGGAGCAGAGAGGCTGAAAGCCCGGCCGCTGATGGTTAGGCGGTTAGGACAGTGGATGCGGAGCAGGCCTGAGTCTGCTGAACAGAGGGTGTGGGCAGGCTGGTAGGAAGAGAGTAGGTCAGAGAGATAGGCGGGGACAATGCCGTGAATGGCCTTGAAAGTGAGGACAAGGATCTTGAATTCGATCCTCTGGGTGACGGGGAGCCAGTGGAGACGGCGAGGGTGGGAGTGATGTGGTCGCGAAGCCTGGTACGGGAGAGTACACGAGCTGCAGAGTTCTGAGTGATCTGCAGCATGTGAAGGGAGGAGCTGGGGAGGCCGACGAGGAGAGAGTTACCGTAGTCGAGCCTGGAAATGATAAAGGCGTGGACAAGGGTTTCGGCGGCATGGGGGGGTGAGGTAATGGCGGAGACTGGCAATATTGCAGAGGTGATGGAAGGCTGTGCCAGTCATGGAACGGATGTGGGGGAGGAAGGACGTATTCTATTTTTTCTATTCCAGCAGGTTATTTTTATTTTCTTCTGTTTGTAGCACGGGTAAAAATGTATCCATATTAAATCTTCAGTATCTGTGATCAGCCCACATGCACACTCTTCCCAATTCAAAGTATTTCCCCATCGGCATCACATGAAAAATTAACTATTCTACACTGAGTCTGTAAATATGTCACGCACTTGAGAGCTTGTTCCATTCAGACCTTTATCTATTTTCTCATTGTTTGCAGAATTTGAGCTTTTTTCAGCCCTTCAGTAAACTGGTTGCTCCACCGAGTCTCAACACTTGGCCTGTTATCAATGCAGCAATTTTATTCCTTGAAGATTTCTCAATAGTTTAAGAACAATCAATTATACAAGATTAGCACTACCCTGAGTTTTCAAATCATACGTTAGTAAATGCCAGCCTTGCAACTTACTGGTCTAAATCAATGAAGAGCTTGGAGTGAGCATCAGAAGATTGGAAAGACTTGATAGTTAAATGATAGGAGCACTATGACAACAAATCACAAGAAAATTCAAAATAGTAAATATGTTCTTTATAAGTCCACTGTAGTAACCAAGCAAAACAGAAACTAGGTGTGTAGTAATTTGCAGTGTGTTGGAGCCCAGCAAAAGGTCAGGTTTGCCAAAATCTAGAAACAGTTTAGGTTCGAGCATCAAACAATGTCAACCTGCCACCACAGTAAAAATAGACAAATTTAATCCAGTTTAGTTCTAAACAAACTGTTTAAGAGAAAACTTCGTACAGTAAATTTCAAATCATGTTTTTTAAAAAAAATTACACTCAATTCTAACTGAACAAATTTGCTGACGAGATTGGTGTTTGTGAAACATGTGATCCACCTAATAGGTACCTGTACAATTTCCTCAGTTTTTAGTGGTCTAAAGCTGCACAGCTAATATAAAATATGCAATTTAGGTAACCAAAACCTAGCCACCTGTATCCTCACTGTTCTAAACTCTGTATGCCCATCACACCAGGCTCCTCTCACTCCCTATCAGAGAACTTATCAGCTCCAGGATCCTCATATTCATCACCAAGATCCTCGTCCTCACCTTCAAGGCCTTACATGGCCTTGCCCCGCCCTATTTAACCAATTTACTCTCCCCCTACAAGCCCACGCGGACCCTCCGTTCAGCAGGACTTGGTCTGCTCCAAGCCACCCGCCCGAACCGCCCCACCATCGGAGGCTGGGCCTTCAGTTTTTCTGATCGCCTTATTATTCTTGGCGATTTCAACCTCCATTTTACCCCCTCCTGCCCCATTTCCTCTGAATTTTCCTCTTTACTTTCGTCTTTCAACTTCTCCCTTCATATTAACACTGCCACCCACACCCACGGCCATCCTCTCGATCTGGTGATCACCCGAGGCCTCAACGTCTCTGGCGTCACCATCACAGACAAGGCCATTTCCGACCATTTTTTCATTTCCTGCAACACCTCTATCCCTCCCCCCTCCACCTCCAAACCCACCACCATCTTCTACCGGCCCTGGAAGAAGATTCCCCCTCAAACTTTCACCTCTGCCCTAGAAACTTCCGACCTTTTCCCACAATGGCATTTTTTTTGTACCGACCCATCCTCCGCCTCCACCGCCCTCCACCGCCCTCCACAACACCCTCTCCACTACCCTCGACACCCTGGCCCCCCTCACCTCCAAAACCGTCTCCCATTCCCGATCATCACCATGGTACACAACTCACCTCCGTTCCCTCAAAAGCCAACTGAGAGCAGTTGAACGCACCTGGCTCAAATCTGGCCTCACGGTCCACCGGCAAATCTGGCTGGACCGCATCAAATTTTACCGCTCCGCCCTAGCCACCGCCAAATCAGCCTTCTACTCCAGGATAATCCTGGAAGCGAAGGACAACCACCGCCTCCTCTTCGCCACCACCAACCAGCTCCTCCGCCCCCCCCCCCCCCCCCCCCCCCCCACCTCACCTCGCAGATCCTCTCCTCAAACGTTCGTTGTGAGGAGATGCTGGACTTCCTCGAGTCCAAAATTGAGAAAATCCGCTCTGCGGTTTCGTCCCCCCACCACTCCTCCACCTCCGCACCCTCATCAGCTACCTCAACCCCTACTCACCCCCCATTTCACACTTTCAACCCCACCACCCCGCTTTCAGTCACAAAAACAATTACCTCCATGAAACCAACCACGTGCTCATTGGACCCCATCCCCACCCCCCTCCTCCGCACCCAGCTCCATTTGTTAGCCCCGCTCATTTCTGACACCATTAACCTTTCCCTCTCCTCAGGCACCATCCCTACCTCCCTTAAAACAGCCACCATCACCCCTATCCTGAAGAAACCCTCCCTTGATGCGTCGCAACCATCAAGTTATCGACCCATCTCCAACCTCCAGTTTCTTTCCAAGGTCCTTGAAAGAGTGGTTGCCTCCCAGCTCCGCTCTTTCCTTTCAACTCGCTCACTTTTTGAACCCCTCCAATCAGGTTTCCGCCCTATCCACAGCACAGAAACTGCCCTGGTTAAGGTCACAAATTACATCCTAACCGCCTGTGACCAGGGCTCCCTCTGCCTCCTCGTCCTCCTTGACCTGTCTGCTGCGTTCGACACAGTCGATCACACCATCCTCCTTCAACGTCTTTCCTCCCACCTCAACCTTCAAGGCACAGTCCTTGACTGGTTCCATTCTTATTTGACCCACCGTTTACATTTTGTTTCTTCCAACGGTTTTTCTTCAAACCCCTGCACAGTTTCTCACGGCGTCCCTCAGGGCTCTGTTTTAGGCCCCCTTCTTTTCACCCTTTACACGTTCCCTCTGGGCGACGTCATCCGCAAACATGGGGTAAATTTCCATATGTATGCGGACGACACCCAGTTGTACCTTTCTGCCTCATCCCTCAATCCCCAGACCATCGATGTTCTGACAGCATGTCTGTCCGACATCGAGTCCTGGACGAGGGACAACTTTTTGCAATTGAACGTGAGTAAGACCGAGGCCCCCCTGATTGGCTCAAGCCAGCGCCTCCGCACATCGGGCGCTGCTAGCCTCAATATCCAAGGCTGCACTCTCCACCTCACAAAGCCAATCAAGAACCTCGGCATCATGTTCGATCAAAAACTTTCCTTCCTCCCCCACATCCGCGCCTTGACCGGCACCACTTATTTCCATCTGCGCAACATTGCCAGGCTCCGCAACTACCTCACCCCCCACGCTGCCGAAACACTCGTGCACGCATACATCACCTCACGGCTGGACTACGGAAACTCTCTCCTCGTCGGCCTCCCCAGTTCCTCCATTCACAGGCTGCAGGTCATCCAAAACTCTGCAGCCCGTGTACTATCCCGCTCCCACCTCCGCGACCACATAACCCCCACCCTCGCCCGTCTCCACTGGCTCCCCATCCTCCAGAGGATCAAGTTCAAGATCCTCGTCGTCACCTACAAGGCCTTGCCCCGCCCTATTTAACCGATCTACTCTCCCCCTACACACCCACCCGGACCCTCCGTTCAACAGGACTTGGCCTGCTCCAAGCCCCCCGCCCGAACCGCCCCACCATCGGAGGCCGGGCCTTCAGTTTCTCCGCTCCCACCTTATGGAATGCCATCCCTCAATCCCTCCGTTTCGTTTCTTCCCTTTCCTCTTTCAAGGCCGGTTTGAAGACTTTCCTCTTCGATCGTGCCTTTTGTTCCACCCCGAACTCTTTTACCTCCCCTTCGTGTTTCACCCCTTCCCAAACACTCCCCTCTCAGCTCGGGTCACACGCCTCCTGTGCAGCGCCTTGGGACGTCCTCCCGACGTGAAAGGCGCTCTATAAATGTAATTTGTTGTTGTTGTTGTTGTTGTCTCGTTTCTTCCCTTTCCTCTTTTAAGGCCGGTTTGAAGACTTTCCTCTTCGACTGTGCCTTTTGTTCCACCCCAAATTTTTCGATTTCCCCTACTTGTTTCACCCCTTCCCGTACACTCTCCTCCCAGCTCGGGTCACACGCCTCCTGTGCAGCGCCTTGGGACGTCCTCCCGACGTGAAAGGCATTTTCTAAGTGTAATTTGTTGTTGTTGTTGTTGTTACACCCTGCAACCTCCCCCTCTCTGACCTCATTCTACTATCAGTCACTTCTACTCAGCTGACTCCAGCCCCTCGTCCTCTCCACCATCAGCAGTTATGCTTTCATCCACCACACCCCATAACTTTGGAATTCCCACTTTCAATCCTTGTATCGTGGTTCCTCCTTACCCATTTTCAGATCACGCCTGAAGACCGGGTATACGGTCATCTCGTTTCTCCACCTGGATCAGTTGAAGTTCTGTCACTGTTAAGCGCTCAAAGACACGAGCCTACCTGAAAGGCGCTAAAAATGCAAATTGTTATAAGAATCCTAGACAGCAAGCTTTTAATTGCTTTACAAATAATCCTTCAGTTACTTTCCACATCAGGGGCACCAGCTCAGTCATTAAAGTTGCGGACAGAATCTATTCAGATAATTTCCTTCCTAATTTGCCTCTACAGTAGTATGCCCGTTATCCAGTGCCAATTATCTGCCTGAGCTCTGATATGGAAGTTGAACACCACCTCCAATACAAAAAAAATCTTGATACACTCTTGTTTGAAGTTGCACGCATGCTCCCCTGAACTTGATTCCTACTCCATACTCTAGATGGACCTTTGGCACATGCACACAAACACACTGATTAATTGTGGCAAAGGTAAACTTTTATTATAGTACTATTACACAGGGCAGAGAGCAAGATAAGAAAGACTTTCAGATAAAGAGATGAGTGGGGAAGCAGAAAGAGAAAGAAAGGGCAGAGGGGAAGAGAGAGCGGTAGAATGAGAAATTGAAGGGGTGGGGAGCAAAGGAGAGAGAAAGTAGCACAGGGAGTAGTGCGGACTGGCACTGTACAATAGTACAGTACATCAACATCAAAATTACATTTATAGAGCGCCTATCACATCGGGAGGATGTCCCAAAGCGCTGAACAGTCAGGTTGGGATCTGAGCAAGGTGGAGCGGCTGAGTAGCGGGGAGGGGAGGGAGAGAGTTGGGAGGGCAGCAGAAGGCACGATCGAAGAGGAGGGTCTTGAGACCAGCCTTGAAGGAGGCAAGGAAGAAAGCGAGGTGAAAGGACTGTGGAATGGAGTTTAAAGGAGAAAACAAAGGAGAAAGAACCATCAAGGTCTTAAAATAATTGTGATTTTCTTAATTTCTCTTTACAAACCTTTAAGAAGTGACAATTATAAAACCTCTTTGGTTGATAGACTTCGAGATGGCACTAGCAAGAAACCAAAAGGATATCCTAAATAGATCCCTACTCATGAAACTTTGGTTACAGTGGTTATAGCCATACAGTCTTTTACAGTACTCCAATCATCTATATGCCAAGCTCTGATTCAGAAAGGTATGTCAGGCTAGAAAACCACTGAAACAAAATCCAGTTACAAGCATGTGTGGATTTGTGCACAGAGTGAGAGAGAGAGAGAGAGCAAGAGAGAGACACATCATCCCCCCCAACCACACATTATTGTATACAATAATATCATGTACACTGCCTCTCCCCCAGAACCGGGACAGATTGTGGTTTAAATTAGGAAGTTTGTTCAATCCATTTGATCTTATCCTTCCAGAATAGTCTTCTATCGCAGCAAGCTTAGTCCATCCCTGTTTGCCTGCAAGTAATAACTACAATTGACAGTAACTACCTGTGAGGCAGTTGGAAAACATAAGGTACATTTTTACCGTAAGTTTTTGCCAAAAAATTAGAGAAATTAAATATTTTAGGCTAGAGGGACAACTAAACCATTGGACTCTAAATACTCAAGTTCACTCCAGTGAATCACTGAGCTAACATCTGACTAATTAGAAAATTCATATTGTCTTGGAGCAAAGCAAATGTGATAGATTTCCAGTTATTTGCAGTAAAATCGCATTGCAGGCAACAATACAATATAAAATTACATTTATACAGCATTTAAATTTCTCGTCGGGAGGACGTCCCAAGGTGCTGGATATCAACAGCCCGATTAATATAGCAGCTTAATATTTTCAAAGTGCAACCTTTGTTTCCAAGCTTTAAAACAGTTAAAAGTTTTATAGCTTATCCAACTTTAATACAGCCAACCACAGCAGCCCAAACTCCTCACTCCTGCCAAATCCGGAGTATAAACAGAGTTATCCAAATTTAAAAGACATATGTTGTTTATGAAAATTCTACCATCTAACTCAAAAGTTATCCTTTTGTCTGGGAAAAAGGCAGCAAAAATAAAATACCAATACATTTATAGCTGAAAGGTTATAGGGTGAAGTACCAGAGCTAACTGGATGAGACATTAAGTCCCCCAAAATCCTAAAACTTGTTGTGCATTTATGAGCTCTGTAGAATCATGCTACAGTACTTAGATAACCAATCAATCACTTACTGATTTGCAGTGCACTCACACACACAACACTTGTCACACAAAGACAAAATTGATAATATAGCCTGGGGATCATTTGGGACTCAAGTTTTTACCCACAGCCCTCAGCAGGCTACCTACCTGCTACATTTATGGACCTACTGAAAGCTTAGTTATCTGTGGGGTGAGCTGGTTCCCGCATTACTCTATTTCTTGCGGAAATTATAAAATATGTTAAATGGGCAGGCTAAACCATTTTTAAAAATCACAGCTACAATTATGAAAACTACAGGTCCCATCCTTCAGAAGAAATGCTAAACCAAGTTTGCATGACATGATAAGGCACTATATCAACAAAGGTTGCATTTGCCTGGCTAGGTAGACGCTAAATCTCCCAAGCCAATATTCCAAAAGGAAGTTTCTCTGGGTTTTCTAGTCAACAATAACCCAGATAAACTTGGTCATTACTTTCTGGCTGATTGTGGGAGATTGTTGTGTCAAAATTAGATGCCATTGTCACATACATATTACAGTACTTAGTCCATCAGTCACTCCAAATCCCCCTCTTTCCCTCCAACCCCGTCCCCTGCACGCGTCTGAAAAAATCACTGTCCAACGCCTTGGGACATCCTCCTGATGTGAAATGCACTACACAAGTGTAATTTTGTTGTTTTTGTTGGTGTTGTTAGTCACTACACTTTACAGTAAATCTTATGATATGCTTCTTAAGTGAAAGAAGCTATATGGAATTCAAGAATTAATTATTATAACAGCTCACAAATGGATTATCAGCAGTACTGCTGAAGTATGTTGGGTGTAATGCCGCTGTACATCAGCACTAAAGTGTATTTATACCAATTTAAAATTCAAACTCTTATTGCACAAGTTGTGCATAAATTGGGATATAAATTGTGAAAATAATCAGGCCCTTTAACAAGACAATGAATCAGAATTTTGAACAGATGTATTTTATTAAGCGGGTGTCAGCCCAGCTGAGTGATAGCACTCTCTAAGTCAGAAGGTTGTGGATTCAAGCCTCATGTCAGAACATGATTCCACAGTCCAGGATTATACTCCAATAAGGGGCTGTCGCATTGTCGGGGGTGCCGTCCTTCGGATGAGCTATTAAACTGAGGTCCCACCTGCCTGTTCAGGTACATGTTAAAAGATCCCGTGGCACTATTTGAAAAGAGAAGAAAGTTTTTCCCGGTGTTCTTTCACTCCGTAGCTGTTTGTGGTACATCGCTGTGCAGACTGGCAGCTGTATTTCTCCCAGAAAATGTCCAGTCAATCCACTTCACAGTCTATCCTTTGAAGTGATGCCACGTTCACCTACAAAATAGTCACTACATTTTATGGGTATAATTTTGTTGTTGTTTATAGTAAATCCTGTGATATGCATTTAAGTGCTTTTCATGTGAAAGGAGCTTTATCGAATGCAAGGCTTAAAACAATGACAGCTTTGAGACATCCCAATGACATGATAAGGCACTATATATATCAAGTGCAAGGCTTATTATTATTCTAAATCATTAATCTGAATGTAAAAAAAAGCTTGTGATTCTGCTTCAGCTACTATAACCCCAACCTCTGCATCTTCCTGCCTCAATCCCTCTTTATATCCCACTTTAAGGCCTCCCTCTTCAACCGTACCTATACCTCCCTGAATGTCATATGATTCCGTCTCAATTAAGATCCATGCCATCATCAAAACCCCATGCTCTTACTTTCCACCAGTAAGCCTCCATTTAAAACACTGCAAATATTAATGCTTCAAATCTTGCAATTTGAAACAACCTCAGAAACCATGAAAACTAGTTGGCTTTCTGCTACACTAGGGAGAAAATAGACCAAGGAGAGTCTGCAGATGTTAGAGTGGCAAACGTTCTATACAAAAACTGAACAAGGCAGATTTTAAACTAATGCAAGGTGTGGAATGTTTCCCCTTCAGCATTTTCCAGCAAAATCAGCTGTTAGATCCCCTATCTAGTGTCTGATCATTCCATGATCAGAGACATTTCCATATATAGGTGTCATCATACGTAGGACTAGGTTTGATTTGGATATTCTTAAACTTGGTGTTGGCATGTGTCAAGATACCCAGCTTTTTTTTCCCCCCCAAAAAAATCCCTTGTTTTGAGAAATGTCTGCAAGCCAGGAGTGAATCCACTTTCCTGGCCTGTACAGAGCAGGTGTGAGCACTTAGCCATTCTGTTTACCAGAGGCCAAATACATAGCTGTCTCTGAGCTATGTCAATTTACATTTATTTTGCCATTCAAGGTGGCATTGCCAAAGGTGCAGGCCATAACAAACTTTTTTGTGATATACACCAACATGTTTTACTTTCCTGATTTGTCACTTTTTTGGATCCACTGTCAAAAGCAATGTTGGTGCACAAATGAAATATGAGGCAGCAATGCACACAAAGAGGTAAAATATTGAAGGATGAGGGTTTCAAACCACTGCAGTCCATTTGTTCAGCATGCATGTTTCCTGTTCAAGTTTGAAGATGAGAATAGGACATTGGAACCAAAATATTTACTGGATTTATGAGACAGAACCTTTCAGAACTTTAGTAATAAAGTAATAACATCTACTTAAATGAGGATGCCTTTTCAGAAGCTACATCCCACCACAAAAGAGGCCCTCATGATTCAAGTGACATCACTCTTTTCTTCCCCCACCTCTGAAATTTTCTGACAATATCAGGTTCAGGTACCGGCAGTATCTGAAATCAACAGACTTATAGAAACTGAGTAGCCAATAATCTTAAGCAGGTCTCATTTATAATTAAAGCATCTATGCACAACAGATGTTTGCAAATAGATTACAAAGAGAATTGATAACTCAGTATTTTACAAGTTTACATGCATACCATTTTTGGGTGAGTATTTTACAAGTTTACATGCTTACCATACTTGGATGAAGTTCCTAAATAATGTTAAATGACAATAAAATAATTTTTAAAAAATACTATATATGCACACACATACAAACTTTCTGGTGGCAATCAACTCCAAGCAGTTATTACATTAGTCAAACTCTGTTAAAGAGTGCAATTTGTAATCAGAGAATCATGGAAAGATCACCATGATCACCGATTCCTATCCCTGCTCAACTGTCCCACTGCCTTTCATTGCTCCAGCCTGCAAATCCTCTGTCGGGTCCACCTTGGCAGATATCACTGACTGCGCACCAGCAGCCACTCTGACTGCCCTATCCCCATGGGCCCTGATCATGGGGGCCCACCTCTCCTCCTTCAACCACATCCCCACCCTCCCTCTCAATCCTTCCCCTTCCCACCTCATCCCCCACATTCCGCTTCCAACTGTCCCCTCTGCATTGACTTACAAAATGCCCACTCTCTCTCCAATAAACCCTCACCATCCAAGACCTCATTGTTGACGAAAATCAATATTCTCTCCCTCACTGAAATCTGGGTCATTGCAGATGACACGTTCCTCCTGACCTATTCCACATCACCCACCTATACCTTGCATCATACCTAACCTAAATGCCATGGCGGCAGTGTGGTTCTCATCTCCTAGTCCCTACTCAGCCTTTCCATTTACTCCTTTGAAACCGTTCTCTCCTTTGAGCACCTTACCCATTATACCCTTCCCCTATCAGTGCCTTGGGCTGTCCTCCCAACGTGAAAGGCACCCAATGAGTGTAATTTTATGGTTGTTTATCACCCCTCAACAGCGACCTCCGATGATGGGGTAGAGGGTTCGAAGGACGAGCAGGAGGCCGGTGCGAGTCAAGCCAAAGTGCCAGGTGGCAGATTTGGATTGAATAGGTTGGAGAGGTAGGGGGATTTCCCTCCAACCTTTCCCACAAAATTCCCCTTTCCTATCAACCCCCAACTCGGGTTCGAAATTCTGTCTATCCAGCGCCTTGAGACGTGCTCCTGACGTGAAAAGTGCTATACAATGTAATATAACAAACATTCTGAATATTCCATTGCACTAATTTAACAAAGTTAAAAAGGCATCAGTCTTATCGAATCTTGAATGATAATTAAACAGCATGAAATGTGCTGCACACTATTTAAGGTGTACATAATATCGAGCTAGCACTACAGTACATTCTGTGAAGAGCTTTGAGACGTCTAGAAGGCGTGAAAAGTGCTATGTCAAATGCAAGGATTTTTATTATTGTTAATCTAACGCTAATGGCTCCTATATTCTGTTATAGGTAACCCAATTGGCACAATGCCAGCAAATACAACTAAATAATGTGTTCCGATGGAGAGTTGTGACCAATCAACATTGTCAGAACAGAACTTCAAATGCATTTCATTCTGTAGCTGATGATACCTGAGATCCTCAACCATGAATAATACCGATACTGTCCACACTCACAACCACCTGCTTCCAAGAGAGCACACAATTCCAATTGTCAAAGTCTTGCTGGAATGAAATAAGATTTTATCACATAGGTATAGGGCACTATAAAGAATGCCAATTACACAAGACAGGTGGAAAGGGGCTACAAGCTTTTCTAGGTTTGTCATATATTCTTAGATACTATATTGATTGAATCTTACCCATTCTATGAAACAGTATTGCACTGCATTTACAGTGTGCATTTAAAAAAAACAGATCAAAGTTTCTTTTTAAAAAACACAGCTGTTGCTTCCACTTGGCAGCAGAGAGATTAAACCATGTAGTTTGAGGCCATAATCTCTGTTGGTGTACAAAGTGAGGGAAAAGAATGCTGAATTCCCACGGTTAGAAAAAATGTGGGCAAACTTATTTTAGGCTTAAAAGAAACAGTTTGCTGACCAACTCAGCCATTTTGAAGGAAACAAAAAAAAACTGGGAATACAACAACAACGACAATAAAATTACACTTGTATAGCGCCTTTCACGTCAGGAGGACGGCCCAAGGCGCTGGAATACTGGCATAATTCCAGTATTAATTAATTTAAATTATATTAATTAGTCCCGAGCATTATTCACTTGGTTAATAAAATCAGAACTTATGTACTGGAGTTGAGTTCTTCATAAAAAACACAAATTTGGCAAGAAAAATACCCCAGTGCAGTGCAAACTGAAGTCACTAGAAATCTCCAAAGGGCAATATGTTCCAACAGTTTGAGTAGAGACCACAGTGAATCTCACAAACAAAATTGTACTCTTGAGAACTGACAGTTCACAGAGTTCTATAGAGGCAAACTACTAAAATTGTGCCTAACAAATAGATTCCTAGAAGATATCATAAAGTGTATCGTAGTGGATATCAGCCAGCAACACCAGAAAACAATGAGCAAGCAAACTAGTATTAAAGGAAATTTAATGGTGGTTTGGTACAAACTTCCTCAGAACTGGCGTCTCAGAGTGCTTACAATAACGGATTGGGGGAAAAATATGAACAAAGCGCGGTAGAAAAGAAAAGTCCTTGGGCACGACTTAAAAATAGGAAAGGGGCAAGGCGAAGGGACAGTGGAACGGAGGATTCGGGAGACAAGGAGGAAGCCAAACCCGTTAGAGCAAAGGCAATGGGTACTGTTGTGAGGAGAGGCGGTCAGAGAGGTAGGGAGGTGCAGAGGAGTGGAGCAATTTGAAAAGAGGATCTTGAAATCGATCCGTTCAGAGACAAGGACTGGGGTAATCAGGGAGCAAAGTTTGGTTTGGGTGAGAATGCGGACGGCGGAATTATGAATAACTTGGATTTTAAGAATGGTGGTCGAGAGGAGACCAGCAAGGAGGGCATTGGAATAGTCCAGCCGAGAGGTGACAAAAGCCTCTCGGGTTTTGGCAGCTTCTGGAGTGAGATATTGGCGGAGACGGGCGTTGGAGATGGAAGAAAGCGGTGCTGGTGAGGGACCGGATATGGGGGAGGAAGGATAATTGGCGATTGAACCTGACGCCTAAGTTGCATATGGGTTCAAAGAGTTTTTGGGGCAGGTTGGATAGGTGCAGGGGGTGAGAGCTGTGGGATTGAAGATGTCGACGAGAGCCAAAGAGTGTAGCTTCCGTCTTGTCAACATTAAGCTGATGGAAATTTGCGCTCATCCAGCTCTTGATGTCTGACAGACAGGATAACAGAACATTGGAGGAATCGCAAATTGATGTGGAAAAGTAGAGTTGGGTGTGATCCGCATACATGTAGAAGTGTACCCCAGGTCTGTGGATGACATCACCAAAAGGAAGAAAGAGGGGCCAAGGATGGATCCTTGGGGTACCCCGCAGGTAATTGGGTGAAAGCAAGAGAAAAAGTTATTGGTAGAGATGTCCTGCTGGCGGTTAGTAAAGTAGGACTCGGACCAAGTGCGGTCCCACTGAGGTGAGTGACAGAGGATAGGTGGTGCAGGTGGATGGCATAATTGACTGTGTCGAAGGCAGCGGAGAGGTCCAGGAGGCAGAGGGTCACAGATAGAGAGGATATCGTTTGTGGCAGTCTCTGTACTGTGGGGAGGGCGGAAACCGGACTGGAGGGGTTCGAAAAGGAAGTGGAAGGAGACGTGTGCATCGAGTTGGTTGGCAACAACGTGTTCTAGAACTTTAGCAATGAAAGACTAGGTTTTGAGGGATCTGGGGTAGGTTTTCTAAGGAGGGAGGTGAAGCCAGCGGTTTTGAGGGGTGCAGGGACTGATCCTGAGGAGAGGGACTGATTTATGATGTCCGGCAGCAGATCAATACAAAGTCATTCTGAAGCTTGCAGTTCTTAAAAAACATATTAAAAGAAGCTATGCTAACTCCTACAAATGCTAATCTTGAACCAGATGCTACAGGTATGTAAATAGCCTGTGGTGACTTGACCACCAATAATCATCTAACACCCTTCTCCATGAGGGCAAGCAGGAAATGAAAAAACAGGCGTAACACAACACTCCAGAAGCCAATGAGTCTTAAAGCACCAACCGGTTACACTAGTAACTGTTAAATCTGATCTTGAAAGATTGCAACAATTTCCTCCCAAGTATGAGAATCACATATCCAGTCACCTCACCCATATTACAAAGTTGGCCCAGACTAAACTGCTAATTGTGCACTGCTCCACAGAACAATACAACTTCAGAACATCTGCATGTTTCAGCGGCAATGAGAAATGCCCAGACAGACTGTGCAATGGATTACTTGGTATTTTGTTCATTTGGATTTTTAGGTAAAAATTAATACATCCATATATAGAAACATTTAAAACTAGCCACCCTCAAGCAGTTTTCTACCAGTTTAGTTTACTCTTCAGCAAAACTAGCAGCACTAAGTAAATTAATTTTACCAGACTATAGCCATTAAAAGGCGCACCTCATTCAAAACGCACATTGTACTTCAATGCCAAATTGATGCCACTTTTTCCCTTCTTGGTTTTAATCCCCACAGAGTAAAGCAATGATTTCATTTAAAAAATTCAAATGCATTAACCTCTGGGACCATCATTTACCCTCATGAACTAAGTACATAGGCCGCATAGGCTGCAGATTATCCAGAACTCTGCAGCCCATGTCCTCTTCCGCACCAGATTCCACAAACCTATCTGGCCCCCTTCAAGTCCCGCCTCAAGACCATCCACTTCAACCAAACCATCAATCAACCCCCCCTTCCCTCCACCCTCCCCGATCCTAACACCTGCTTGGGTGTGAAGCACTGAATGTCCAGCGCCTTGGGATGTCATCCCCATGAAAGGCGCCATACAAATGTAATTTTGTTGTTGTATTACAGTGGAAGCCATTTAAGATGGACTCACTGGGCCAGCCGGTTTGCTCAGCTTAAGCAGCGTCCTAGGTTAACCAAAGTTCCCCCTTACCTCTTCTAGCCCCACCGAGCTTTCTCACAATTCAACCCAATTCTGATCAATCTTAAGAGTTCTATTTTTCACTAACTGTACACCCAACCTTCACCTGAGTTTGAAGCACTTTGCGCACATTTGAACAGAAATCAATTTTGTTTCCTATTACAAAAGTAACTCATTGGATAGAGGAATATTAAGAAATACTTAACATGTAGTAGGGATTGCGTTCCCAACTTCAAAAAAGTATTATCCTTCAGTATGATCTTGATCACTGAACTATACCATTCATTTTAGTGAAGAATGCTGTTCCAAAGACAATACTACATATCCATTTTGGGTATACTTTAAGCCAAGATCAGACTTTCTCACGTAAATATTATGTGCTTTTAATGCTGAGCTCAGCGGGAGGGCTGAGACTTGTGTATGCCCTGATAGTGTTATCTGCATCCAGGCAGACAGACTGAAGTTTCGATTTAAAGCCTGAATAGGAATTCAATTATATCAGCTCTCAAATGTAATCTAATGCAACAGGATAAACTTGAAAATACTATCATTTTGTACTATAAATATAACACCCCAAAACAAACAGTACAACTTGTTTCAGCTCCATTACACTACTCCGCCCACAATCATGTTCAATTCTCGAAAACGACAACCCTCCAGTACCTCAAAGTGGCTATTCTTCCCGTGGGAACTTTAAGCAGGCTGTTTGACCGGGAGGGGTAGGGGATTACAGCCAGCCATGTCTGATCCTGTCCACACCCAAGCACTTCCCAGTAGGGATCAACAACAACAAAATTACATTTGTATAGTGCCTTTCACGTCGGGAGGACGTCCCATTGCTGAATTCCTGGATATTTCTCCTTTGCAAACCTTCAAATACTAATGTCAATTGTAGCACCCACTCAGCCTTACTAGCACATTGTATTTTTAATACAATTAAAATGCAATGCATAAAGAATTGCATTTGCCATACAATTCTTTATGCATTATACAAAAACAATAGATATCTGTACATTGTAAGTACACTAGCTCTCAACTCAACAATATTGAAATTAAAAACATCTTGTGCTAAAAATACACACCATATTTTGAACACAGTCAACCACTCCCTAGTCAGGTACAGCACAAGTATGTTGCACCTTTATCACACAAGGCTTCTCAAAGTCAGTCACTGGTAATTGCCAAAAGAGGGTAGCGATTCATTTTTTAAACAACAAATATCTACTTTCATAAGAGTGACCCTAAAACTCTTGACAAGGCAAAGGAACAATTCGCCTTAACAAGGAGAAGGAACAATTAATCTAGGGCGAAACTTTGGGCAAGTTTTCTTATTCCACATGCCTAATAATAATAATCCATCAAAAAAATAATAAATTGGTTACTTCAATCACGGTTGTTTGTGGGACACTGCTATGCGCAATTAGCTACCGCATTTTGTCCACATATACAGGTACCCCTCCCCAACCGTGGGGTATATGTTCCTGAAAACTTCCGCGGTTAATAAAACCATGGTTGGAAAATACAGGGCCCTATGGGAAACATGGGGATAGGGGGAGTACGTTTGCTTTGTCGCGGTTGGAAAATGCAGGGCCCTATGGGAAACATGGAGATAGGGGAAGTAAGTTTGGGAGCATTGGCTGCCAGGATCTGCAGCAATCCACGAGGCTGTCTGACTGACTGATCTACACATAAGACACACAGAGAGAGAGAGAGACATCAACGGAGAAGATGGTGTGGTGGGTTGTACGGAGGGGGTGGGGGATGTGGAGAAGGTGGTGTGGTAAGTGACACGGGGGGAATGCGGAGAAGGTGGCGTGGTGGGTGACATGGAGGGGTGGGGATGTGGAGAAGAGGTGGTGTGGTGGGTGACACAGAGAGGGGGATGTGGAGAAGGTGGTGTGGTGGATGACACGGAGGGGGGGGGGGATGTGGAGAAGGTGGTGTGGTGGGTGACACCAAGAGGGTGATGCGGAGCAGCGACAATAAATTCATGTTATTTACCTTAATCCTAAAGGAGAAGCGACATCGTCGCTGGTTGCTTGCGACATCGCAACTGGTTCCTAGCGCTAAACGCTAGTGCGAAGTGACATCGTGGCTGGTTGATGCAACTGGGTCCTAGCGCCAAACGCTAGTGTTAAAACCTGTGGATAAGCAAAACCCATTGCCATGGTTAGCAAGGGTTGTCGTAGCGAGCCAAACGGTGGATAAGTGAAATTAGCAGTAGAAAAAAACGCGGTTGGGGCGGGGTACCTGTAGAGTCAATTCACTTTACAGTATATTCTGTGAAGCAATTTGAGACATCTAGAAGACGTGAAAAGCACTATATCAAATGGAAGGATTATTATTATTAATCTGGAGGAGTGTTGGCCAGGGCACCAGGAGAAACAAATCTCAGTCAATATATTTCCCTAATAATAAAATAATAGCATTTGATATAGCGCTTTACCACTTCTTCGCAACATCTCAAAGCACTTCACAGAATATACTGTAAAGTGAATTGGCTATATTTTGTGGGCAAAACACGGCAGCCAATTGCACACAGCAGTGCCCCACAAACAATCGTAGATTGAGTGATCAAATTATTATTATTTTTTGAAGGGATGATTACTCCCGAAAAGCAATCCACAAATCGATTAACATCCAGGTTCCTACTTGCTGCTAGTTAAACAGGAGTACGGAGTAAGGAAACTTGCCTAACGTTTCACCGTCTCAGAATCGAAACCGGGTGGTCTTGCTCGTGAGGCGAGTGCTGTAATCATTAAGATATAGGACTCCACCACTAGAATACATATATCATGGATAAGAAGTGTCCTAACACTGATCTCAGAGACATCAGTTTACATTCCTGCAGCATGAAAAGCTGCCATTTATCCCTAGTGTGTTTTCTGTGCTGTAGCCAACTTTCTATTAATTTATACTAGGCACATTAAAAGAGTTTCCAAATTTCCGATCTTTTGATTTGAGAGTACATGCTAGATAAAGGCTTGCAAGTACCAACTAAAATGTGGAGCAGTTCCAAGTACATTCATAAACGTAATTTCAAGTCCTTCTTAGCCAAACAGCTACCTACTATATTATAAATGCAAGTTTGGATAATGGTTTTCTCCATTCTACCAGAAGCACTTTAATCAACTGGATCAACAATACACACAGCCTTGACTTGCCTTAAAGTTCTGCTAGAGTTTTTCTTTACAAATTACCAATCGTAGCACACCTGCTCCCTTGCACAAAACGCAAATCCTGGTCATTTAGCTGGTTTCAGCACAAAAATACATGCGTACTTTGATGTCCGTAGTTTCACCAACAGCACTAGTTCCTGGGGAATTATCCAAATAATTTAACATACTATTCTATGATGGTATTAATGGTTATCAATCAAACCATTTCAAGGACAGGTTGACACTAATCAGAGTGCTTGGTTACATTAGCAACTTTAGCAAAAAAAAATGCTGAATAATGAAAGGGTGTTGACGTATATCACAGGATACGAGTGCAAACGTAAGCATTCCACAAAGTACCTGAGCTGGGTCAAATGAAAAAGTGGTTAAATACTTTCAAAATGGAAGGAAGAGGAAAGTTGAAATCTGGCAGTAAATTACACCCACATCATTCTCACACCAAACTGAATGGCACAGATCAGAAAGCAGAGACATATGCCAATGGGGAGAAAAACAGTGAGAATATACTACCTCAGTACTACACAAGAAGGGGGAATTATCTAAAAGGTTGTGGTTGCCAAGCACTTAAAACAATTTCCAGATTTCAACCTGCATGGTTCAAACTCAGTAGCCACAAGAAATGTGCTGATTCACATTGGAAGAGCAGTTTGTTCAGTTTGTTCACAAGGCCAACCCAATTGATCGGTTTTATTTGAATTTCTCCTCACATTTCCTGCATAAACAGACTATTCCCTGAGACACAATAACAAATAACAGGTTTTTAGTAGATGCCTTAAAGAGGTTTAATTGTGGGCTAACTCCTCTCTTTCAGGAAGCTACCAAGTTCTACTTACTCCTCCCAGGCATCAGACCAAGAAGTAACTTACGAAATGGCATTTTTTTCTAACCCACCACTTAACATTCCGACCATCAGCAAAATTATCACTGGCAAGGTTCCCAACAAAATACAGTAGAGTCCATTTTATTGAAAAACAAGTTGTTTTTGCAAATAATTTTTTTTGCAAATAAAAGCTACAATATCGGAACAGGACGAGATCATTGAACTCATGAAACTGATCATGCCAGTTTATATTATATAATATTTAAAAATACATTAAATATAAATCTTTCAGTCCCATTTCAGATTTATGATACATTGAGATCCATTCTTTACTTCATCATCCAGAAGCAGGACTGTTAGACTAGCAAAACTAGAGGCTGAAAAAGCTTTGGAACTTTTAACATTTTCCTTACAGACATACCAGATTGCTGGCCATTTTTTAAAAACTGGCAACAAAACAATAGTTGAACTATAACCTCCTGTACTTAGAATTTGAGCACAGACATCGGATTGACATCGGATGCCATATTTGCATCAAATTAATACAATATTGTCTTCATCCTTTTGAGTCAGACTGGCTCAATGACAGATTGACTCTTTTTCCAGTGTCCCAGCAAATAAGTCTCTGAAATAGAAGTGGTCACTCAATCCATGGCCATTTCGGGACACTGTTATATGCAAATTGGCTGCCATATTTTACCCACAAAATATACAGTTATTCCACTTTACAATATACCCTGCAAAGCACTTTAAGATGCCTTGATTACGTGGTTAGGCGCAAAATCAAATAGGATTATGATTACTAACTAGTTAATGCAACACAGCCATTTTGGGAGGTCTGAAATTATGTTGCAATTTTTTTGAACGCAAACATTTGACTGAAGTTGCTCTTCAATGAAAGAAGCTTGCCAAGAATAAAAACCTTTTTTGGTTGTTTTTACCAGGAATCTCTTACCAGGAATGGAAGAAATAGAGTAGCCTGCCAAGTCCAACTAGTATAACAACAACTCCTAGACGTGTAAAACAGTAGTAAAGCTGATAAATAAATATGAAATAAAACATCAATCGGGTAAAATCACCTAGACCCTTCTTTATAAAGTGTGCATCCTGAGATATTTAAAAATTGATGAGAGGAAAATTAACTTTCAAATGTCTTGACGTGGGAAAAACTGACCCTAGCCAAATAAAATGTTTGCAAAACATGAATGAATTGATCATATTAATACTTTATGAAGTATTTTGATACTTTATAGTCATCGGGGAAATGCACTATTCTTGTCTCCAGCAATGCACTATTCTGTGTCGTATCTCAAATCGTGTTAATTCTGCAAGCCAAAGCCCTAATAGGTCTTAGATGGACAAGCAGTTATAAAGCTGCTCCATTCCAATAAACATCTAAGGAATTTCCATGTATAGGTGGAATGCATCGAAATCGCAGCTTTGCTTGGGATACTCTTAAGCATGGTGATGGATTTCTGGATAACCCAAAACAATTAAGATAGTACTAAAATTGTAATATAAAGACTTGGATTTTAGAACAGTCAGGTAGATTCTGAACATTTAAGAAATGAAAGCTGTAGATTAACTAAGATGTTACAACATTTCTTCTTCTATTCATACATTCATATTCATTTGATATAATGTAATATCACGGCATCACTCAAACACACTTTATTGACTATTGGGAATTGTTGACTATGACACCAGGAGAAACGCTTTTCTAAAATGTCAAAGGATCTTTAACATCCATTGAACAGGCAGCTGGAAACCTCAGTTTAGCATTTCCTCAGAAGAATGGCGCCTCTTTCCAAACATGTAAAAGCATCGGAAAGCACTACAGCAGTGAGATGCATATTGTATGCTTACAAAATGGTTTTGTCAAAGCAAAAATGTGTAACTAGCATAGCAATTAATAGTGAGAGGAAAGCCATCATATATTTACAAATGTTCTTGTATGGGACAGTGTAGAAGGCAGCCATTTGGTCCATCCAGGATCTCTAAAAACAACAGTCCCACTATCTGTCCTCTCCCTATGCCCTTTCAGATTTCTCCATTTCAAACATTTGTCTAATTCTTTTTGAAAATTATTATGGATTATTTATCAACCACAGATTTCTGTAGAGTATTAAATGCCATCCTAATCCTCTATTGTTACAAATTAACTTGAATTAAGTTAACAGTTTCTTATATTGGTAAATACTGCACTAATATTTTGTAGTTATCATGTACTTAATTTAATGTGGAACATCTCACTAGTAGATACTATGCCTACTGCAAGAGAAGCATACATAAATACAAAAAGATTTGGTCCTTGGGGAAAGGTACTAGAAAACAATCATTAGCTCCAACTAAATTGTACCTACCCTTCAATCAACTAAGGTGCACAGAATCTCACCCAGGAGTGCACAACTTAAATTAAACTCATGGGACAGGATGAAGGCTTCTTGAAATTGGCCACAAATGTAAATTTGAGTAAAATAAGCACTGAAAACACTTCAGCATTTATTATGAAGACATTAAAGAGTAACACACCATTTTCTTAACATTCAATTCCAATTCAGAAAGACCCTGAAGTGTAGTCTCTCTTTACTCCTCCCCCCACTACCAACTAGAATATGAATACAGAATTTTGCTAAATTTTCATTGTATACCAATTATTTAAGGGAGAAAACAACAACTTTTATTTATATAGTGCCCTCCACGCCGGACAGTGTCTCAAAGCGCTTCAGAAATAAAGAAATAAAGCTTGGCAGGAAAGTTTTAGGTGGTTACACTCAATACAGTATTCAGAATTAAGACAGTGTAAAGAATAAAATTACACTACAAACAAAGAGTTAATAACCATCATCTGCCCAGAAATTCCCAAATTGGGATATCACCTCTTCATACATATCTCTTACATGTTTAGAATGAAGGAACTCAGGAGATTTCAGATCAAGGTATATTTTGCAAATGCATACCAATCGCTAAATAATCAGGATTTTAGAAGCAACAGACAAAAAAGAAAAAAAGTGCTGAATGCTTTGGCTTTAATAGATAAAACAAGTGAGTTACCTAGCTGCCACAGCACAAATTTGCTTTGAACCTAATTGATAACATTCGCAACAGGGTTTGTAGCAGCTTCAGAAACACAATCCTTCAGCCTTTGAGCAAATCAACTGACATTTACTAAGACTTAATTTACCAAGAAGGATCCAAATGTTCATCTCTACAGGCTACAGCAAAAGAACATTTGGTTTATTGCTGACATAAGATTTGTTGATTACCTTCGAAATTCCATGTTATTTTGATGACTAATTCAGTATGCACAGGCTATTACGTCAGTAAAATACAATGGGACAATCATTTAAAAATGCATGCAAACCAGCTTGACAAGAATACTTTCAATGGCATTTACTATCTCCAAGGATGGTTTTAATTCTAAAGAAATATGTAGCAGTGTTTCAAATAATATATCTGGATTCAAGTAACAGTGCATATTGAACTACTTGCTGCTGCTGAACACTGACGCTTTACTGCCTTGCAACACATCCCTGCATAACAAATGCCTCAATTCATTACATGGCAAGGCTCTGAACATAATAATAATCCTTGCATTTGATATAGCACTTTTCACATCTTCTAGATATCTTTATCCCTCAATAGCATTTTAAACACAAAAACTAGTTATAAAATGCAGTGTGATCGTTTTTTGAATGGGGAAATTGAAAGGGAATAGATTGACAATATTACAGTTTATTCTATTATCTTTGTGTCTGTAGTTTCCACTCTATTTCAATTAGACTTAGGACAATTCTTTCTGAACCAATTTAATCTGCAGACCCAAAAATAAATCAAAATGTTGCCAACTTTATAACATACCACAGATAAAAGGTTTGGATTTAAGCTGAGTAAAAGTAATTTAAAGAGTGTTTATCAGACAGGCTGCCTGAGCGACTCTGTGAGATAGAGTTCTTGGGCAATGTGACAAAAATGTTTTTAAAAACTACCTAGAACAGTTACTGCGGTGGGTTTATATCATTACACCAGGCCAAAAATAAATCACCATAAGCACTATATGGCTGATCATCGCTAAACAAGCAATTGCAACCCAGCACTATATATAGGATTGGAGAGAATTTTTTTGGCACCCAATAGGTATAGCCATTGCCTTGTGTTAACTTGACCTGCACAGTCCAAGTCTAAATATTCAACATGAGCCAAGTTATCTGATCTCAGTTGAAAAAATGGGTAGATGTGCAACTGGCCTCAGGAGTACGATCTTGACTGGAAGAAATGACTGCTGTTGGAAAGCACAGCGGTCAGAGGAGAAATGGCTCAAGTTTAACCATGGGCCAATCATGGTCAAATAGTGATCAGCAATCTTTTGGGGTTAGACACATATGGAAATCTATCAACTGAATCAGATGAGGCCCACATATGTATAATAATTTACATTTGATATAGAGCCTTTCATGTCAAGAGAACAAAGTGCTTTACAGGATATACTGTCGGATATACAATTGTGTATTTTGCAAGCAAACATTACAGCTACCGGTAATTTAAATAGAGCTATATCCTGCAAACAGCCATAAATTGAGTAACCAATTTTATTTTGGAGATTATTGCCCAGGACACTAGGAGAAAATCTCTTCTCTTTCCAACTAGTGCCTTGGGATTTAACAAGTCTCATAGACATCCAATACATTGGGCAACGTGGGTAGCCTTGCCTTATCATTTCTTTTAGTTGAGTTTCCCCTGAGAGCTCTGTTGGAAAGGGGCAACCTCCCACTGAAAGTAAAATTAGCCAGCAAATTTTTAAAGTAAAACTCCGAGCGGGGGAGAAGCCATCAGTGCAGGGAAAACAAAAGGATGTAGAACAAATAGTTGGAAGTACAAAAACCCACAGTCGCACGAGTATCAATCATGGGCGTTATTAACTGTAGTTATTCTAACGACCCTGTCCTAATAACGATTGTGACAAACCTGCAGTCAAGACAGACTGGAAGCCTTCCAAATTGGAAGCCTTCCAAATTGGAATAAAGGAAAGAATTTTGTGGCTGAAGGTTCCAAACTGTTCTGGCATCAGGGAAAGAAAAACCAATTGATTCCGCCAAATCGAGTATGGGATTATTTGATTAGCATGGCACATGAAGAACCGAGGAACCATCACAATGGTATTAAAGGTACTCAAGCTAATTTACGAGTGTATTGGTGGCCCGAGATCAAAAGGGACGTAAAACAATACTTTGGGGGGCGCATGGGATGTATACAAATTAATCTAAACGTACCATGGAAAGTCAATTTGGAATTACGTTAAAATGGGTTATCCATGGGAGAGGGTCTACTTAGTCTTTATCAGACCCTTACCAAAGAGTATTGTGGATTTTATCAAAACTACAATAAAATTCCATCGAGTTTTTTTTAACCATGCTTCCTCAAGTTTTCTGTAAATCAAAGGAGGAACTACACAAATAGGTTGGAGCCTACGTCAGTTTGTTTAGAATAAACGATTGATGACAAAAGCTTCCCAATTCGTTTTAACTTAAGGAGCAATTGGTAGTATCTGTTGTTGTAGATGAACTAATTCATCAAGTTATATCAAGTTATAGGGACTTGGCTTCATTAGTGGAGATTGAACAGAGGCCACCCAGTACACTCAGTGATGGGGAGCCATATTGTGGGTGTACCTGCAGGGGTGCAGAACTGATCCACTCATTCCTCATCAATTTATTCAGGAGTCAAGAGCTTGGTGCAGGAGAACTCAGGCTGCAGAGTTCTGGATGACCTGTAGTCTGTGGAGGGAGGAGTTGGGAAGGCTGACAAGTAGGGCATTGGCATAGTCGAGCCTAGACATGATGAAGGCATGAATGAGAGTTTCAGTAGCACGAGGGAGGGGGTGAGGTAGTGGCGGATTTGGGCAATGTTGTTGAGGTGAAGCAAGGCAGAGCGGGTCATGGCATGGATGTAGGGCGGAAAGACAGTTGAAATCAAGCAAGTCACCTCTACCTCACCCCCTCCCTATCCTCCTTCAAGTCCCACCTCAAGACCCTCCTCTTCTACCGTGCCATCAGTCACCCCTTTTCCTCTCCCTTCCCTCCACCCTCCCGACCCCAGCTCCAGTCTGAAACACTGACTCTAGCGCCTTGGGACATCCTCGCAACATAAAAGGCGCTACACAAATGTAATTTTGTTGTTGTTGTTCTACCCGCCCTCTTCACTCAGCTGGATCGGTTCTTCTGCACATCCCTCAACCCCTCCGCTCCACCATCAGCGACTGGCAGTCATGCTTCCGACTACTATACCTAAAACCTCTGAAATTCCCTCCTCAATCCCTCCTGCCTTGCCCCTCTGTGCCCATCTTCAGATCACACCTGAAGAATTTCCTCTTCAACTTTGCCTATGGTCATCTCCCCATTCTATCCAGCTCGGTAAAAAACGACAACATTGTTAAGCAATCGAAGAGGCTAATCACACATAGAGTGCTATAAAAATGTAATTTGTTATTGTTGTTCCTGGTTTTGCTAATCTATTGTTTATGCTTTGGTTTCAAAACATAATTTTTCAGGATTTTTACACTCTAATACACATAAAGTTCAGTCTGTCAATATATTCAATTTCTGGACAGTTTTTACCCTCCTCAATCCCATCAACATATCCAAAATCCCTAATCATCAGGAATCTAATGACCAATGCCTTGAGCTACCAGAAGCTCCAGTTCTGTACTTGTTACAGTTAACAACAAATCGAAGGAAAGTTTACTTTCAAAGATTCTGGCAGTGCAACTGAAAATATTTTCAAGATGAATCATTCAGAAGTAACTTTTGTTTACAATTTCTTCTGAATCAGCATTTAGCTTGTGAAATCTGTAACAATTTATTTAAATATCAGTCTCCCTGATCTAAACAATTATTCATCCAATGTATAATTTATATATAAACACAATTCTGATAACAAAAATACTCCCTAATATCTTTCCAAATACAAATATAGGAAATAAGTGCTGTCAACAGTTTGGAGAGGTCTCTCTCTTTTTGGGACATTTAAAGTTCATTATTTTTAGCACTTACTTGGTCAGTACTTGATTTAATACCATAAACCTAACTGATCAAAAACAGCATGCATATGATTCACCATGGATAATTACATTGCAAAACTGCCATTATGATAGCCTGTTTCTAACATGTAAACCTCCCCATCCCCCAATATATTTCACTTTTTAAATACCCACTACTTGTGGTTCCAATGTTTTATAAAGCCAAATAAAACATCAGCTTCAAATGCTCCCCCCACCCCAAAAAAAAGCTGTTTTGAGGATATGCACTGCAATTTCATTGCAACAAAATACGACTATTTCTGAACAGGTAACTATCTATTAAATGAGAAATTGCAATATTTACAAAACATTTGTCCACCACACTCCCGATGTACAATAATGAAACTGGAAGTTTAGTGGTCATCAAAGAGTTCAAATATCTACTACAATGAAAAATTACCCTTAGATCATGAAAACTTGGGAAGGAAAAGGGAAGGGTGTGGTGATTATTACAAAATAAGGTAATATTGAATGCAAATGTCATCTTTTGGAAATTAAAACATACTGGGATTTTGAATAGCTCAGTGGTTAGAGCACTTGTCTTACAAGCAAGAGACCTGGGTTCGATACCAGGCATGGCCCAGGCATGGCGAAACCTTGAGCAAGTACCATTACTCCACACACCTAATAATAATCCCTCCAAAATAAACAATGATAATAAATAAATCTACTACTGTTTGCGGGGACACTGCTGTGCGCTTTGTTGCGCCCACATATAACAGTCAATTCACCTGAAAGTATATTCTGTGAAGTGCTCAGAAACGTCTAGAAGACGTGAGAAGCTCTATGTCAAATGCAAGGATTATTATTATTACACAAGAAAATGTGACATTTTCTGGCTAGAGGGGTTGGTTTTAGCAATACTCATTAACTTTCCAAAATAAAGTAAGCTAAGACAATGGCAATGTTCCTGTTGAAAGTTTTATCTTATATTAACAAAACCTTTGATCCAATCTATGAAGGTTAATCCATTTCATAAACATTCTAAAACGGTTTTGGCCCAGATCCAATGACCTGGCACTTGTAACACTTCATTGAGTACCTTGCCATACAGAATAAAAGGGGTCAATTACCTTTCAGCTGATCAGCCACAACACTTTGCGTGCCAACTCTCTCCATCACTTTACCATCCTCCTTCAAGTAACGTTCATCCAAGTATTTAGCTGTAATCTCAGAAATGTGAACTTTTCCAGCTACTCCAAGCTGTTCCATCAAATTGGCCAGGTTAACATCGTTGGACCACACATCAAATTTAAAACGCTTCATTCCCAAAATGCCACAAAGGACAGTGCCAGTGTGCACCCCAACCCTCATATTGACCATCTCTTTCTTCTCCTGGCAGAATTGCTCGATAGCCTGGATCATTCCTAATCCCATCTCGATGCAACAATAAGCATGATCAGACCTGGGTACTGGGCAGCCAGCCACACAGTAGTAGCAATCACCCAAAGTACTAATCTTCTCACAGCCCGTGTTCTCACAAAGTCGGTCGAAGCGTCCAAACAAGTCGTTGAGGAGTCCCACCAGAAGGTGTGCGGACTTGTTAGCACTCATTTTGGTGAAACCCACGATGTCTGCGAATAGGATGCTAACAGGTTCCATTCTCTGCATGGTGAACGGTCTGAAGATGATGTGAGCTTTCTGAATGGAAGTTTTCTTCTTCTTACTCTTGGGACTGGACGTTGAATTGCGTTTGATTGAGTTCTCACTCTCATCATCACCTTGTTTCATCAGTTCATCCGCCACCATTCTGGGCATAACCGAGTGGATCATGCGTTCCTTCAGGGCTTTCTCCACTTCTAGATCTTTGCCATGCATGGTGGATTGACCCACTTTGAGGAAGGTGCTCCTGGAACGCACTTGAGACATGATGAAAAGATGAATGCCGATTGCATGGATGCAGGCATGAAGGAAGATCTTGCCCAACACTTCCAACAAAAGGTCCCTGGTTTGGGGGGATGGGAAGTATCCCGGGCCACTGAAATGGTAGCCAAATATCTCAAAGAGTAGAGAGTAGGAGACGCCAAAGAGGAAGCACAAGTAGAGGGGCAAGGGCATGACGGTGTAGAGCAGGAGCAGCACCTCCACACAAATGGAGAAACTCCCCACCGGCGACAGGTAAGTGTCGCTCGTGCCCATGGCAACGGGCCCAACACCCTGACAGGAGCTCGTGACTACAGTCCCGTTCAAGTCGGCTGGTGTCAGATTCACTTGGAAACAAGTAGCGAGAGACAAGGCGAAGACAAGTAGCGTGAAGAGAAGCGACACCCTGCTATAGTGTTTGGCGTACATGCGGCTGAAGGTGACCGCGAAGAGCCCAGCGCAACAGGTCAGGAAGACCAGCGTGGGCGCCAAGAAAGCAGCCAGGTGACGCCGCACGCTGGCCCCGAAGTAAGCGGCCCACAACAGGCAGGCTACCATGAGGTAGCAAAGTGCGTACCTGAAGCGGCGTTGGGTCTGTGGAAAGCACCGCTCCAGACACGCATCTTCCAGGTTGCGCGAGTCAAAGGTGGGGTTCCACCACTGGCCCGACGCCCTCTCGAAAAGCTGTGGCGCTTTCCTGCGGTGACTGCGGGCTGCTCGCTTGACCGATTCCCCCGAACTACAGCTGGACGAGATGCTGTACTTGCAATGCTTGTTGGAACCGGGCCCTGGGTGTTGTGGCGGCGCCGCTTTGCTGTTGATTTTAACGGCGACATGGTTGCAATCTCCACTCACGTCACAGTATACCTCGGTGCCGTGCTGCTGGGACGCCATGGACTGAGCGCTGCACTTCTTCCCCTACACGCCGCCCCCAACCGCTGTGGATGTCGCCCCTCCGCTAGCGCTACACCCTTCGCCTGGCTGTGCTTTCCAATGTGCTGCCGCTCACTTGCTCCATCCACCATTTCCGCCACCGCGGCCGGGACATGAACTCGAGAGCCGCTCACATCCGGGACCCGTCGGCTAAGGCCGGAAAGGGCGGGAGGCAGCAGGCGCATGCGTGTTGTCCCACCGGCAACCGTCTCGCTCGCGCCGACCGTTATTTTGTAAACCGTTTGTAGTCACGTGGCTCTGGGTGTAAAGCACGAGGGGAGGGCGGCTATGCTGAAGCTGAGTTATTGTACTTGCTGACTAGTATATCAATGCACCGCCATTGACGTGCCATTTACCGAATCCCCAATCTTTGCTGGGCTCATTGAACTCACCGAGGCAACATTTAGGAGTTATAGTTGGTTTCAGTGCTCCTGGGTTAGGTACAATGTTCTTGCTATCTTATCCAGTGACCCTGCTACACGAAGATGAGTGTATATGTATATGTCGAAACAGAATTTCTTCCCCTAGTCATGGCACTACGCTATCCGATGAAGAATGACCAGTCAGTCGAGTTACGTGACTGCTCATGTGGACCAGCACCTCTAGAAGATTCAGCACCTTGAGGTGAGAAAATCGAGTAGGGAATAAATGAGTTCACGGTGAGACAAAGTTGAAATAGTTTGCACAGGGATATCATGCAAATCTGTTGTGGATAGATGAATAACCTATATCGTACTTATGTATTTGTTATGTGTAAGTAATATAAAATGCGACTTATACACAAATCAATAGTTATTCTTTTATTTTAACAGTTGGTGTGATCATTGAAGGAAAATATCAGAAAAGATTGCATGTTTGGAAGAGTCACTTAGACCTTTTCTGATATTTAACTTAGTTATTTAGTTATTTCGCTGATTAGTTATTTCGCTGATTTGCAGCTCCTTCACTGATTTCCAACAATTCTCATACTGTCTTTCTATCTTAATGACTCACTGAGTTGCACATCTGCTTAAAGTCTACAATACAGACCCAATTGTCTAATTGGCATTTACAGCTGGCACCTACAATCATGCTTTAGTTTGAAGATTTGAAGATCCATTTTAACTCCCATCTTCTCTTATCTAATATACTGAACACTATCTGAAATAGGTGTCGGCTTGTCTCAATTGTTGCAGTCTCCTCTCCGATGATGAGTTCAAAATCTCTTGTTAGGGCTGTGTCAAGGCTGATCACAACGTCAACAATTTACATTCATATAAAGCTTTTCACCTCATTTGAACTCTTATTGTTTGGAGGTGTTGTCCTTCAGATACAATATTAAAGAAAGGTCCTGTCCACCTGTCCAGATGAACATTAAACATGAAATGGGGGAGGACAATTTTGCAAGGTTAAAGTGAGGAGTGGAATTGATTTGGACAGCTCTTTTCAAAGACCCAGCACAAGCACGATGGGCAGAATGGCCTCCTTCTGTGCTGTAAAATTCTATGATTATATGAATGACATTATTTGGGAAGAGTTTCTGCTGGTCAGCAGTCCTTAACAATAAAATTGAACACACACCACAGTTATTTGTGTGTTATTGTGGTATGCATAATTAGCAGAGAGATAATGACACATGTCGATCTATTGAAATTGAAGAAGGTATTCGACAATTCAAGAAGGTATTGGACTCCAATCATACCTTTTTGGATCTGTAATATGCTCTCTCACTGACAAAGTCCTTTCATCTTTTAACTATTTCAGAGATAGCGTTTCCTCTCTTCACCCTTTCTTACCACCTAACATAATTTGTTCAATGTCATCTCACTCTCCACCTGATTTGTCCAAATTTGTCCATTTCTCCAATTGGTGCTCTGGGACTCTACCCCTCGTGAAGGGTGCTATGTAGGGAACGGCGATATGGGAATTTTCCGGATATGGATATATCGGTTGGCTCATATCGAGATATACCGATATTTTCCGTTTTATCGTACTGCGCATGCGCGCGCGCATCGGAGTGCGCGGGCATTCGGGGCATATCTTCTCAGGAGGTAAATATTTTTCTCTCTCTGTGTCTCTCACTCTCTCCATCTCTGTGTTTTTCTGTCTGTGTCTCTCTATGTTTCTCTCCCTCTCTCCTCTCTCACATCCCCCCCATCTCTATCTATCTGTATATTATCACATCCACCCCCTCTCTCGTACCCCCCACCCCCGTCGTCTCTCTCCCCCCCCCCCCCCCCCCAGCCGTCTCTTTCTCTCTCCCTCCCCCCCCAGCCGTCTCTCTCCCCCTCCTCCCAGCCGTCTCTCTCCCCCTCTCCTCCACCCCCCCCCCCCCCCCGCCATCTCTCTCTCTCCCCCCCAGCCGTCTCTCTCCCCCCCCCCCCCCGCCGTCTCTCTCTCCCAGCCCCCCCCCCAGCCGTCTCTCTCCCCCTCTCCCCCCCAGCCGTCTCTCTCCCCCTCTCCCCCCCAGCCGTCTCTCTCCCCCTCTCCCCCCCAGCCATCTCTCTCCCCCTCTCCCCCCCAGCCATCTCTCTCCCCCTCTCCCCCCCAGCCATCTCTCACCCCCTCTCCCCCCCAGCCATCTCTCTTCCCCTCTCCCCCACAGCCGTCTCTCTCCCCCTCTCCCCCCCCCAGTCGTCTCTCTCCCCTCTCCCCTCTCCCCCCCCCCCAGTCGTCTCTCTCCCCTCTCCCCCCCCCCCCAGTCGTCTCTCTCCCCTCTCCCCCCCCCAGCCGTCTCTCTCCCCCTCTCCCCCCCCCCAGCCGTCTCTCTCCCCTTCTCCCCCCCCCAGCCGTCTCTCTCCCCTCTCCCCCCCCCCAGCCATCTATCTCCCCCTCTCCTCCTCCCCACAGCCGTCTCTCTCCCACTCTCCCCCCCCAGCCGTCTCTCTCCCCCCCCCAGCCGTCTCTCTCCCCCTCCCCCCCCCCCCCCCCCCCCAGCCGTCTATCTCCCCCTCCCCCCAGCCGTCTCTTTCCCCCTCAACCCCCCCCAGCCGTCTCTCCCCCTCACCCCCCCCCCAGCAGTCTCTCTGCCCCTCACCATCCACCCCCAGCAGTCTCTCTCCGCCTCACCCCCCCCACCCACAGCCGTCTCTCTCCCCGCACCCCTTGCATACCTGTATTATGTATTCGAGGACTATGAATACAAGATGGCGGCTTTGCACCTCGGTCTGTGCATTGTGTATAGAGATGAGCATTCTGGGTCTTGTAGTTGATTGTGCTCGCATCCCAATTTTTTACCTCGATATACCGTTTTTCGATACATCGGTATTTTTAAAATGTCTATATCGGCATACCGATATGAAAATCATATCGGGTTTTACTGATATACCGATATATCGCCATTCCCTAGTGCTATGTAAATGTAATTTGTTCTTGTCATATATATGCCCTTTATAATTCAGTCTTAACGATATCAGCTGTTATGAGGAGTCATTGAACCCATTGCTGCCCAACAGCCATGATGCTTCTCTTTATATTTTGTTTATTCAATTTTCTGCAATGAAATCTACACAAAACTAAAAGATAACCAACACACAAAACTGGACCTTATTACATATAGTTGATTGAAGACCTGTTAATGTTATCAAATAGTTAATGAAACCGATCCTGACAGCAGGAGCTGAACAAAAAACATTGGCTTAAATTGTTTTTGACAAATAAAAAACATAATAAGAATTCAGTTCAAATGTGAGTAGAACACAACATACAGATAGTAAATAAAGCAGGGCTGTTCAAGGCCACTGTTCCAAAGGTGTGTTTGAGATTAAATATATCCTGGGGACACACAGATGGGAAAAGTTACCTTTTATTCAACTGCAAAATGCAAAGCAATCCTGGCCCATGGTTAAAAGGCACTCCCAAGATTTTCTATCACAGTACTACTAATTTTATTGTAATAATTATATAAAAAGATTAATTATTTTAGCACCAATCAAGGCTTCCCGTAAAAAAAATTTAAGATCAAAAGGTTAATATTAGTAAATAACAATTCACATGTCTATAATTCCTTTCTTGTCAAAGAAATGTCCCAAAGGGCTTAACACAAAGAGATTCATCAGATTGTTGTTATGTAGGCCAACACAACAACTGATTTACTTCAGCAAAGTCCACCAAATGACACTAAGATGAGTTGCCATAAATTGGATTTGGGGGAGGGCTAAATTTGGATTGAGGGGAAAATATCAAAGTCTCAAGATATTCCCTATGTGAAAGGTGCTATATACCGGTAAATGAAAATTGTTATCTGTTGCATTCCATTGCAATGCACCCCAGCATTGCACTGTAGTGCAATCTAATCTGCACTGCACTGTAGTGCAGTGCAGATTAGATTTTTTCAGTTCAAGTTAAAACACTAAACCACAGTCCCATCTACCTGTGTAGGTGGACATTAAAATCTTTTTTGATTAACCAATCAATCTGGATTGGTATGTCCTCCCCACGTGAAAGGCTCTCTAAAAATGTTGTCGTCATTGGATACTGTTAGCCAGGACACCGGGAGAAACTAACTCCTAATCACAGCCTTTATTTCTTTAACTGCTGTCTGTTCGGCATATAGAGTAGTCTATACATCAACAATCATTCCTAGTGTTTTCTCATCCTCCACACACAAGCAGACACATTCCTGAGCCACTGGATTGGAGTGGGAGTTTTTGGAACAATCTGCTTTGATAGATTGCCTCTGCTTGCCAAAAAATGACTGAAGAGCTTGGTGATGTAGGAGAGCCCATTGAGGCATTGTTTGATATAATTCAATCATTTTACATTTCTCACAAAACACAGAGACCAATATATTTGGTTAAGGCACAGTCAGGGCACTGGAGCAACACATGAGAAGTTGCAAGTTCAAATCCTTGTCTAAGATACATTTGCTAATTTCAGCCATAGCAACACTTGTGACTACAATGGGCATCAGCACCCCGGGTTTAGGGAGGGGAAAACCTCTTTTATGTGTATATGGACAAGAATGGATCGGGCTTCATTTTGATGCTTCTCATGTTTGAATAGCCTGCTGAACACTTATCGTCCAGGCTCATACCTCAATACTGGCTATTTGGTTTTGGAAACAGAGAATAACTAGCACAGCAAACCTGTATCACAGTTGAAGGAAAGATGGGTCAAACTCCTCGGGCTGAGAACACATGAGAGCTTTCACTCAAAAGGATTCACCATTAGGAACTTCATCCCGCAATCTCTTCACCTCACTTCCTCTCTTTCCTCCCTCAAGGCCGGTCTCAAGACCTTCCTCTTTGACTGTGCCTTCTGGTCCCCTCCTAACTCCTCCACCTCCCCTACTCTCCTTCCCCTTCCTCCTACCTCGACCCTTTCTCCTGTGCTCGGGTCCCAACCTGACTGTTCAGCTCTTTGGGACGTCCTCCCGACGTGAAAGGCACTCTATAAATGTAATTTTGTTGTTGTTGTATGATCGGGAATCTGGGTTGAATGTTCCTCTCCATAGCTCAAAAGCACTTTGGCTAGCCATAGAGCTCAGCAACTATACTTACTGAGAAGATCTGAGTAACCCAGTACAAATCTAGGATCTTCCAGGATTATGAATCAGTTACACACAGGTTAAACCTGCTATGCTGTTGAGGGCTCTTAACGTTTCATGAAATCCTTGGAACAAAAGTGAAGTGAATGCAATAATTCAACCTGTGTACAACAAGCAACCATGGAACAATTAAAGGAGAGTAGGCGGGCTCTGGCAGCACATCACTTGGCTGGCCAGAACACTGCAGGATGTGGCATTCACAATGCTAATTAAAACACCATGCCAAGCCTCACTGAATATGCTTCCAAGAATTTCTTGACTTGTATTTCATGCCTTGTAAAGGTGAAGTAACTTTGGAAGAAATTGCAACTTGGTCAGGTCAATTCTGAAGGAGCAGTGGCAACCCTCCAAGACTTTGGCCAAAATAGAGAAATAGTTCAAACCTGCAAGTTTCCCTTTTCAGAATAAGAGAAAGGATGGGGGATGGAGACAATTCCTGATGTTACAGGTACATAGTAAATGAAGGGTAGGCTGCTGAGGGTGGCACAGAAGGAACAGCAGTCTGCAGTAGGCCTGAATTAACCAAGTGGAGGGGGCAAGCAGAAGAATGGAATACAAGGAGGTCACATAACGAGGGAGGTGTTAGGAATTGAAGGGATTTATAAATGAAATGAACCATATCTGAGAATGATGGAAATGGAGTTTATGTAAAGGCAAGAAAGATCAAGTTTGATTGTGATGCCCGCTCATCTCTTTCATGGTTGTCTACCAACTCTCAAGGTTCACATATAAATGGACTGGGTAGCAGAGAGTGAGCAGTGCCATAATCAAACTACCCAATCTGTCAGCACCTTCATAAGAGGAAATGAGAGGATAGAGAAAGATAACACCAAACTGCAAAAGCATTGCAAAACTTGCCCTAAGTTGATAATAATAATAATCCTTGCATTTGATATAGCGCTTTTCACATCTTATCGACGTCTTTCAAAGTGCTTCACAGAATATACTGTAAAGTGAATTGACTGTATATATTTGTGGGCGAATCGCGGCAGCCACAGCAGTGTCCCACAAACAATCGTGGATTGAAATGACCAATTTTATTATTGTGGTTTCTTTGGACGGATTATTATAAGGCGTGTAAAGTAAGGAAACTTGCCCAAAGTTTCGCCCTGACCTGCCTGGATTCGAACACAAGTCTCCCCAGCTTTGAAGACAAGTGCTCTAACCTCTATGCCACAGGAGCTTTAAGGATGTTGCATCTGCTGCAATTTGCAACAGTCCTAGCAGATAACACATTGCCAAAGTTTCTGAAACTAGCTGTTCAGGAACGGAATGTGCTCTGAAGACACTGAGATCAATGCTCATTTATTTGATTTAGTTCTGGAATGCACATAGTTAGATCCTACTAGTTACATCATATCCCTGAGGATGGAGAATGGCTCAACGGAACAGTAGTGTAATACAGGTACCCCGCCCCAACCGAGGCCCCGTCAACCGCGAAACTCACGCATCCACGGTTTGCTAAATATGACAGCCCTTGCTAACCACGGCTTATAACCCTTGCTTATCCACGGATTTTAACACTAAAAGTAGCGTTTAGTGCTAGGACCCAGTTGCATCAACCAGCCTTGATGTTGCTTTGCGCCAGCGTATAGCACTAGGACCCAGTTGTGATGTTGCAATCAACGAGCGACAACGCTTCTCTCTTAGGATTAAGGTAAATAACATGAATTTATTGTCGCTTCTCTGCATCCTCTGTGTGTAAGTGTATCTCTCTCTGACTCACCTCTCTATTTCACCTTCTCCCCCACCCCCCCTCCTCTCTCTCACCTTCTCTGACTCACCTTCTCTTCCCCCCACCCCCCCTTTTCTCTCTCACCTTCTCTTTATTTCACCTTCTCTTCTTCCCACCTATCCCCCTCCCCCTCCCTGTGTCTAGATCAGTCAGTCAGACAGCCCCCCCAGCTCTCCGTGTCACCCTCTCACCCTCCATGTGTCTCTTTCTCTCTCTCTGTCTGTGTAGATCAGTCAGTCAGACAGCCTCACGGATTGCTGCAGATCCTGTAAGCCAATGCGCGCAAACTTACTCCCCCTATCCCCATGTATGTTAGAATTGTATGTTTTTTTTGTGTTTAGTTTTACGAATCGTGAACTTACTTCCCCTATCTCCATGTTTCCCATAGGGCCCTGCATTTTCCAACCGCGATTTTACCAACCGCGGAGGTTTAGAGGAACGTATCCCCCGCTGTTGGGGAGGGATACCTGTAGATCATTCAGCATACATCACACTATTTGCTTTCTGTGTGAGAAACGCAATAACATTTGTGTACCATTATGTGTCCATCTGACAGAAGCAGAACTGGTAATTAAGCTCCCTGATACCTAAGTGGACAAATCACACCATCTGATGTGGAACTCGGAATGCAGATCAAGAAGGACTAATATGGAAATATGCAGGGCAAGAAAAAACTTTAATATATTTGGCCATTTTTAAATCCCATCTCTCCTTAGCTCACATAATGGTTATGAAAGGAGGAATAGTGTAGTCATACTCTAAAGGTGGATAATTCCAATACTCAGCTTGTTTCAAACAATAACAAAATTACATTTATAGAGAGAATTTCACATCGGGAGACGAAGGGACAGGCAAAGGGACTGTGGGATGGAGTTCCAGAGTGTTGGGGCAGAGAGGTTGAAAGCTCGTCCACTGATGGTAGGGGCAGGTCAAGCAGGGGAAATGGAGCTGGCAGGAGCCTGCTGAACGGAGTGGGTGGGGAGGTTCATAGGGGGACAGCAGGTCAGAAAGATGGGCGGGTGGGGGGGTGGGCAAGGCAGTGAATGACCTTGAAAGTGAGAACAAGGATCTTGAATTCGATCCTCTGGGGGATGGGAAGCCAATGGAACCGGCCACGGGTGGAAGTGATATGGTTGAGGAGCTTAGTGCGGGTGAGTACACGAGCTGCAGAGTTCTGGAAGATCTGCAGCTTGTGAAGGGAAGAACCAGGAAGTCTGATGAGGGAGTTTCCGTAGTCAAAATATACAATAAGCATCGATGAATTCAAGAACAGAAGAGGGAAGGTGAACATCGTTCAGATTTAATTTTGCCCAGAGAGCAATGAATACGTGGAATGGATGTTCCAAAGAGTTGCTGGAGACAGATTGTACCTTGTCCCAGTCTTATCCTCCATGCTCTAATGATCAGCCAGGTTGAATGATGTATAATCAGCCGGGCCCCGGAATAATAGGATCTGCATGGCTAGCTGGCTCAAGACTACCGAGACTGGCATAGAGAGTTGATTCGATTATAGCATCCTGTTGCGAAGTATGTCACTTTGGAGCCAGTTCAGCTCCAAGGTTACCCCACTTAGCTCCCCCCCCCCCCCAAGGAGAATAGTCACTATTAACCAGTGTTGGTAATTTGATATCTGACATGTGCAAGTTTAAGCTCTCACTAGGTAAGTGTCAGAAATCAGAAACTCAGAACTTTCTGGTGAGTAGCATAGTACTGGAAATAAAAATGTTCAGGACACAGTCTACAGCTTGTTACAGTCCTGAAAATAATCAAAGAATGTTGCAGGGGAAGTATATATAGTTTAACAAATTATGATATTTTTGATTATAAAAATTATGAGTAAGTTACAGACTGTAATGTAATTGAATGGTGCAAGATCCTGGTCAGCATTAAAGAATTTGACAAGTTTTAAAGTGAAGTGTAGTGATTTGTATTTGTGGGCACAAACTGATGTGATTTACACCAAACATGAATCATTTCAACCCATTTTTTAACTACCGATGGGCCACAGTAATATACTGTAGTAGTAAAGCCAGGAACCCAACTTACCAGATGGAACAAACAAGCATGCAGAAAGAAACAAAAAAAATACTCAGCCAATTTATTCAATAATTGTTTGAGGACAAAAATATTAACCTACTATAGTGACCTCCAGTGGCCGCAAGCAAGTAGTTACATCCTCTCACACATACCTCTGCAAAGTAACAATATTAAAAGAGACAGTTTGGGACTTTTCCAATTGCTCAAGGGTGGATCCATTGCTTTATGTGGAACTGATGCAAACAGACCAGTCCAAGATTCAATTTCCAGTGTGTTACCTGTTCTCAGCCTTTGTAGTTATGTTCTAATTGGTCTCATTAACCATGGACTGGGGACAGGGGGAGTATTACACAGTCAGTTAAAATGGGAGGAACAGCTTCTTTCTGAAATTTCGATTACTTTATTCTCAACAGAAGTGAAGTGTACAAATGCTTTCACCTACATATGCAGATTCACCACACCATGTTTACAGTATATCTTTGGGATGTTCTCCTGATCTGAAAGGTGCATTACACAGGCTTGCTTCACACCCTCTTCTATCAGCAGTTGGGTTTTCAGCCTATTTGTCCCCACTCTCTGGAATTCCGTCCAGGAGACCTTTCAACTCAATCGTTCCCTCATCTTTGTCAAGATGCATCCCACGACCTTCCTCTTTGTGTTTTCAACCATTTTTTTCCCCATTCCTCATTCTCTTGCCATTACCCTTTCCTCTTCATAGTTTAGGAGGAATAATGCTTAAATTTACACTACGTGGTGCATTTAACCATGAGGAATAATCATACTGAAATTTGAACAGCTATACGGTAATTTTAAAAATGCAATTGGATCAATTACACCTTCCTAATTTCAAGAGAGAAGGAAAGAAGAACAAAGTGAGGTGCTTGAGAATGTCTTTTATTAGAAGGGCCTGTGTACTATACAAACAGAAATTAAACTGGACTTTGATTTCATCCACATCTCCAAAGATAATTCAGGGCATAAGTACATGTCAATCTACAATACTAATTGTGAGTTACTTTTGCCCATGGAGTTGAACCTCCTCTGAAGTGTGAGGAAACTAGTGAGCAAAAGCGAAACCCAGGACCTGCAGGATCTCCCTGCACTATAAATTCACCAAAGAAACCATCTACAGATAAAAACACTAGCAGACAATTCTCACTTTCAAACCAAGCCTCTCTAGTTCTTACAATCACGCTGGGAATTCTGTGGCCAGCATATCATATTTCCACCAATAACCAGACATCGTGGAGCAGCAGTTGGTCATCTGCCTCACGCCCTAGGTACTCCACTCAAAGGAAGTTCATACAGTTAGGATAAGGATTATCTACTGCATATAATCAAAAGATGACATCAGACTCTGGTTTCCTTCCTCTCTTCATTGCACATGCAACAGCTGCTTTCAAAGAACATCATGACAAAACAATCACATGAATAACTTCCCTCACAATCCCAAACTGACCTTCAGCCATTGTATGATCCCATAAGACATGTACCATTTAAATATCGTTTAATGCATTCAAGTAATCTAAATAAAGTGTTTTATTGCTGTCGCATACCTATCAGGGATTTGCACATTTCATTTTACCATGAATTCATCTTTAATTTAAAGGCATGATTATAGAAGAGAGTCTTTCTGAACAAGATATGAGCCATTGCCCCTTCCATATCGACCACTAAACTATTATGTTAATGTCAACCTTACATTTCCCGAATCCAGCGTAAAATAACCTCCTATGCCATCTGTGCTTTCTACTACTCATACTTGACTACCTGGTTTACCCAGGTGAGGTTCTAACCAGGTTAATCATGAAATTGAACCTCCAACAAAACTGAGTTTGTTACTGATTCAATACATACTTTAACAATTTTCTTCAAAGGCCAAATATTTACAATTGTCACAGCCTTGTCAATTGCTTAATGGTTGTCAACCTGTGTGGTTTTTACTGCATGTTAAGAGGTAACTGAATGCTTCATTATTGAGGCCAGGCAACCTAGCAGCTTCCAATAAATACTGATACATACAGGTATAAGTAACTTCTGCCTCAATTTGCTTTCTAAATGAATAAGAAAAAGACATTTGTTAGTCCAAATTGTTAAATATCACTCAAGCTGTTACACTTGGTTCCATTTCTTCCTGGCACCATTTGTCATCAGGTATCACAGGGAGGATCTGCCTTGTTTTTCTGTTACAGATGTTGCTTCACTGACTCTCCTCCAATTTCCACGCATACAATATATTATTTTCTAACCACATATCTTTCCTCATACATAGAGGGCAAACTTCTGAACCAAAGTAGGATTTTGCTGAGTAATTTATAACAAAGCTTCTTTCACTTGGGAAGTGAAACTCTACGTCTACTGTGCATGAAGTGATGTTTGTGCCGCTGCTTGAGCATAATTTGCATGCACAGAAAGTCATATCCATAGCAACCTACATTTTTGTGGTCAAATAGATTGCTGTCAAAAAAAAATGGAAAAAATTGAAAATACATATTGATATCATCCATCAAAAATTGAAAAATCTAATTCAAGCAATCCTAGATATCAAGCAGATGTAATTTGTTCACATTGTGTCATGTGAACCAGTGGGATCTAATTTCGTACTGCTTTTGGCCACCATGCAGTCAACTTGGTATTCAGAGTACAGACAAGACTCATGGAGATCAATATTAGTATGTGATATTACCAGACTAATATCACACTGATGTGAGACTGTATGACTGGGCCTCAATGCAGATATTGTATGCATCTTTGTCAGTTTGGGGCGTCCGACCTTAGAAGGATATACAGTACTGGACTTGGCAGGCAATCAACTATAGTTGACAAATTAATACCTGGAGTTATGTTGAGAGACTGGGTAGACTTGGGTTACTTAATAGTTAAATAGATTAAAAGGTGATCTGATTGAAGTGTTTAACGTAAGAAAATATAATAAGGGAAATTGCCAAGCTAAATAGCAGGATGATTTTGCCTCTAGGAAGGATCCCACAACAAGGGGCATAATCTTAAATTTAGAGATCAACTAATCATAAATGAGTAGAGTAGCCTTCTTTTGTACACAGTGTGTTTAAGAATGTGGATTGCACTATCTGAGAAGGGCATAGAAAAATAATCAATTGGGATATTTAAAATGAAATAGTTAGTATAGAATATGAGTATTTATGAATATGGAGAAAATGCAGGGAAATTCAATTAAAATATCCGCTATGAACTAATAAAATAGCAAAAAGCTGAACGTATTGTTACTAAGAGCCATAGATAAATGCACAGTCCTATCTGATCCAAAGAGAATATGTATGTAAATCCCATAATTTATACAGTTTTCACACAAATATTTTATTCATTATAATTAGATCTCCTCAATTGGTAATGATTCAATCTGCTCACGACCAGTTCCCTATTAGATGTCTGCCTATCGTCACTCATCAATGTCTCATGCTGTCTTTATAATCGACACTCTCTACCATGATCAGCCCAAGAGAGGTTGTGTTTGCTGCTTAGTAATAAGCCAGACAGCTATTCAATGACTTGTTGACTATCTGGAAGGTAACATTAATTGTGCATTTTTGGATTTGGGCACACATTGAGGGAATGGTACATGAAGACATGTTGTATGCCATTGAACATAAGGTAGGTGCATAAGCTAGGTACAGTAAAAGCCCGTTATCCATGACCTGATCAATCGTAACTTCCGTATAACCGGCACCTCAAAAAAAAGGTCCCCATTTAACTGGATCTTATCCGGCACAATCGCTGTGGTGCATTTAATGAGTCGATTGTTGCACTAGAGTACAGTACGATTAGTTCTGAATTCTGCCAGTAGTGCACTTCCGGTCTTCTTACAGGGGCACTGTTTTTTCTCTCTCTGTTTCTTTTTCTTTCTTTCGCTCCCTCTTCTTCCTTTCTATCTCTCCCTCTTTTTATCTCTTCCCCTTTCTTTCTTTTTCTCTCTCTGATGGTTATTACGTATTGCCTGTGTAGCCTGATGGTATTGTGGGTTTATACACTATTTTGGTGGGGGTGGGTGGAAGAAGGAGAGAAAGGCAGGGGGAGAGAGTGAATGGGGGGTGGGGGGGGTGGGGGGGGAAAGAGTGGAGATGGGTTGAATTTGGAGCCATTGAGATGCCAGACTGAGTGTGTGTGTGAAAGAGAGAAAGAGGGAAGGAGGGAGAGAAAGATAGAAAAAAAAGGAAAAACTGACCGTGCCTGCCCCTTTAAGAAGTAAAAAAAACTCTTCCGTCCGTCAATGTAGAAGCTTACTTTGTGATTGTGTGCTGTGTTTATAGACTGTAATCAATATTTATTGCTTTATTGGTAAGTATACATGCAATATTCTGTTATTATTTAGTCTTAATATGGTATGTTTAAAATAAATTGTGGTAGGCTTTCATCAGCTGGCTGCCTGAATATCCGGCACGCGGTTTAACAGGCATTGGCCAGGTCCAAGGGTGCCGGATAAACGGACTTTTATTGTACTTTACTAGCATGAAAAATTTACTTGCAGCTTTTTCAAGTTGTATCAAAAGAACTTCAGCAAGAACCTTACTAGATTCAACCAAAGGCAGCATTAAGAGTTAAATGAGGTATAATGTGAAAAATTGGTAGTTTAGCCAAGGCGTGCAATACACAGGGATACAATATATAGTTTGAGGCACGACATGTCAGGTGACTGCTGGGATGGTGCAAGAAGAAACTGGGTCTTCTTTCGCCTAGCAAATTCTTATGCATTCTTATGATAAACAGGTGGGATTGGGAGGAAGGGAGGCTATTCCCTTTAATGAAGTGAAATTGAGAGAGAATTTACCCGCTTCAGGAAGCAGATCATGGTGACCAGGATTAACTAATAGAAACTCACATCCTTGAAAGATGAGGAGAATCACAATGAGGAGAGAAAGAAAATAAAATACCAACAACACGAGAACAAATGTTAGCACCAGCAGGGAGTGGAGGCTCTGTGCACTAAATAGAGCACAAGGACTAGGTTTTGACTCTAAACATGCACCATGAAATACTAATAAATTGCCATGTTGCAAATAAATTAACCCTCTGAGTCCTATATATACCTTGCTAAATGATATTAACTGATGACCCACTCAGTATATCTGGATTTAGTAAATACAATTCATTAGAAAGTCTTTTCTGTTCTTTTTGTTACAATTATGGCACAGATTTAAAACAGTTCTTGTTCTTCAAAGAGTAGTCTGAATGGGTGCTGAAAGTTCAGTTCTCAAAGGGTTAATGAACCATGGCTTCTTGGACAGATAAGACATAAGCTATTTCACCCATAAATAACATACAGTGACTTGTTCAGTGCTTTCTGTACCGGTTCTTTGGTGTCTCTCCACATCCGGTGATATCACAGGATGAGAGGGATGGTTTTTTGCCAGCAGAGATGTTACTGAGTAGACCAGGGAGCTCATGGGTGATGACACGCTCGATCTTCTCCAGCATGCATCCACCTATGTATGAGCATTGCCCTGATAAAAGCTTGAAACTGTTGATGGGATTAATGCCAAAGAATTCCTTGTAGACTTTGGGATTAGGAAGATCAAACTTGCTGACGTTAGTCTTGGCCAGGATGGATTTAAAGATGTAGAACTTGTCAGGTTCATCCAATATTTCACTGAAGACCAATTCTGGATCACTGAAGAAAGTCATTTTGTCCTTAAATGTTTGCAGATAACGGTCCACAAGGAGGGCGTGAATACGCACCCTGATGGCATGTTGACGGATGAAAGCAATTTTATTCTCAAGTCTATTCTCAATGACTTGGGTCAGGTCTTCCAATAGGGAGACTTCCTCTTTCAGGAACAGATTTTGGTTGGTCTCAGGGTTGTACTCATAGGGCCAGAAAGAGCTTACATAGACTCTCGGAGGCTCAGTAACATTGATCAATGGGGCCAAGCTCCAGAAGAGCGCTCCATAAACTCGCATGAGCTCCTGAGTGGCCACGTTGTCTGCCTTATTCAGAATTATCCTGATCTGAGACTCACGTCCTTTGAGTTGCCGGAACAGCATCTCTAGTTCCAATCCCACATCCAACTTCGTAGGGTCAAAGACGACAAATATAAGGTCAGCTCGGTCAATAAACCATTGGCAGACTTCATTGAAGGGATAGCCTTTGGAAGAATGAAAAAATGATGTAAGGGTAATGACATTACAGGGCTATTAAATAAATTATGTAGTTACACTGTAGACCCCGTTTACTGTGAATGCTTCCAACCGACTCACTCGCTTTCTACAATCCAGATTATTAGGTCTCCTTTGAGTTCACTTCCTGCTTTGCTGTGTACATAGAAAGCGGGAAGTGATGTTGGCAATGCAGTCTAATGACTCGGAAGACCGCTGTTTTAGATTCCTGCACTAAAAAAAGGCAAAATCAGCTTGGTGCCAAACTCAGTTTCTGCTTTGGGCATGTGCAGAAAAAACAGGAAGTAACATTGGCTGAAAGTGACAACAACAATGATGACTTGAATTTTTGTAACACCCTACATGGGAGCAACAACTCAGAGCATCCATCCACGCTATACAAGTATAATTTTGTTTTTGTTGTTGTATTCTCATGTGGACTATACAATGGTAAACTAAAAGATAAGGCTACCCCTACCGTGTCCAACTCAGTGCTTCTTGACATGAAAGGCACTATACACATGCAATTTTGTTGTTGTTGCTTCCAGGTCAAGTATAAGTCTTTTTTTTTACCTCTTTCTTGTTGTTTACGATTTTCTATGATTCCAGGAGTGTCAACAAAAGTTACTCGCTCCAGAAGTTTGTGCGGGATTTCAACTCCCACAAGTTTTTCCAGAAAATTCTGCCCAAACTTTTCCAGAGGAGAGAATGACCGAGCACTATCAGCAGCCATGACAATGCCCTCCACTGTACGAATCTTATTTCCGTGCATGATGACAGTGAACTCTGATGTAGTTGGCTCAGCACCTGAATGATAGAGGAAGAATGATATTATTATCCATGAGGAATCCATGAGCATTGAGAAAGTAAATTATGGAACAGGATTATTCCCCTCTTCCTGACTCATGTTTAGGTATAATTCCTTGGTGCTAATCACCCTCCTGTTCACCAAACAAGCCATTCTTTGTACATGTGCCTTGACAGTGTGTTGACAGGGTATTCATCTGTTGTCATCTGAGCAGTTCTGAGGTAAATTTAAAAGCATGTTATTTCTCCGTGATTTCTGATGTAAACTGGTGTTTTGGGAAGGAGATAAGGATCCAATACTTGAATGAAGTATAAAAACTCAAATTCTCTCATCTGGCTCCTTCTCTAACAGATAACCCTTATAGAAGACCTTCTGTTTGGGGTTGGTAACCAAGAGAGATTTAGTGTGTCTTCACCCTTTTGAATAAATTTATTATTCTGCTCCAAGTCCTTTTTATTGTACTGCCTGTTCCTCATTACCTGTGTAAAGCTGGTAGATATCATCATCCAGTCCCAGGATGTAGTTGACCATGGTGGATTTTCCAACACTCCATGGCCCCAGGAATAGGACCATTGGTTTTGATGTGATTTCACCATCTGTAAACAGAAAAAGTTGCACATTATAGAAAGGCAACTATAACAAATTACATTTGTATGGTGCCTTTTACATCCTAAAGATATTCCAAACACCAGTTCAAGTTCCCACATGACTTCCCGGAGAAGTCAAAATGATAAGATGTCTATAAGACGTGAAAAGCACTATCAAATACAAGGATTATGATTATTATTATTATTATTCTCCCAACATGAAAAGCACTCTATAAATGTAATTTTGTTGTTGTTGTATTATCCCAAGGCAACTATAGAGATATGTTGCCACATTTTACTCTAACCTCCAGTAACTGAACAAGGCTTATCTACACTGACCTCTCTCTAACTCAGATGCCTTATTTGGTCAAGTTCTTTTAACTTCAACTAATGTCACTGGTTGGATCAACGCATCATTAGAAACCTTTTCAATGCATGTGGGATGGGATTGGATTAGATGGAAATCATAATCTGGGAATTTGAACTGTGTAAACTGTGGAATACTCATATGCAGAGAATTGCCAAGAGATGCTTTTAAGGCACCTAATCTCATGATTTGGATCCCAATATTTCAAAATGATGGTATAGAAAATCTCTCCACATTTGCACAGCTATATCACAGGAATAAAAGTGCATAGCAGGCTGCCAACTGTGACAATCAGCTGTGACAGCTGCAAGCTGATTAACATCAGCATTAGCAAACTCTCCACAAAATCCATAAAACAGAATAAGATTTAGATGTGTACAATCTTCATTTTTTTGGTTTGGAATACATTAGCTAAATCACTGCAGACCAGATATCAAATCTTGGAACTACCTCATGCGTACAGCTCACTTTCAACCTATGTAGTGTCTTTACAAATCAGTCCATCAGGGGAGCTCAACTTCAGCCCTCCACCACAAACTTACAAAACATGAGGAATACAGTTTGCAGCCATCGATAGTGGAGCAGAGAAGGTGAAGGACCCTGAGAATGTACATTAAGGCTGTTAGCCAAGCAGAGGAGTAGGGCAGCAGAAGTTCAGAGAGATAGAGAGGTTGTATAGCGTGAAAGGATCTATGGGTGAGGATGAGGACTATGAAATCAATCTTCTGGGACACAGTAAGACAGTGGAGCTTGGTGAGGACTGAGATGATATGCAGAGTTTAATGTGCTGAGGAGTTTTGAATAAGTTGGAGTTTATCAATATGGAGAATAGTGAAGAGTGCATTTGAAAAGTTCCGATAAGAGATAAAGGCATAGATAAGGGTTTCAGTGCCATTTGGTGTGAGATAGCATTGGTGGTGAACAATGTAGTGCTGGTGAAGAAAAGGAGTCTTGGTGAGTCTTATGTGAGGGAGAAAGAAGGACTGAGTAGAACCAGAATCCAAAAAGTTTACAAATGATGCAAAGGTTGAGCGCTGCTTTCCGCATATCTCTATAATTCATTTTTTATATTTAAAGAATGTCTAAATTCAGACCAAGTTACAACCATCATCTTGTTTATTTGTTTTTCTGTTACAGATTTCATTGGAAAATCTAGTTGTAGGATCATGGGCCAGTGACACAAAAATACCATCAAGGTTAGAATCGGTAGCAGATAAAATAGATAAATCAGGAATAAATAGGTTAATTCTCATCCTCAACAGCCCAGGTTTGTATGTTAATTTAAAAAGGATTCATGATCCAATTAAATACTATAAACAAATTAAAACTTTTCAAATATCTCTGTCATAAAAAATATTGATGCGTTACTGATATTTGATAGTACAGTAAAAACCTGTTTATCCGGCACCCTCGGGACCTGGCCAACGCCGGTTAAAGCGCGTGCTTGATATTTGGCCGAAACTCACACAAAAATGAATAATTAATGCATTTTTCCAGATAAATTCCGGTTAATCGAATGTGGACCTTTTTTTTTGAGGTGCTGGTTATATGGAAGTTATGGTTGATCGGGTCACGGATAAACAGGCTTTTACTATATAACTAGACATCACTGGCACTCATGATAAATAAGAGTTGAAAATATAATATTCACAATGTAATTATTGGGTTTTGAATGCTCCAAGCTATGCAGAATTAGATTGCACTGGTGAGGGGTTCCTGTGGATTGGTGTGACTGCCAGGATTCAATATTTAGGTATCATGTTGCAAATGCTGTATATTTGTCCTCAATATATCATTTATATAATAATAATGCTTGCATTTGATATAGCACTGTTCATGTCTTCTAATCTCAAAGTGCTTCACAGAATGTACAGTAAAGTGAATTTACTGGATATATGTGGGCAAAACGTGGCAGCCAATTGTGCACACCGGTGTCCCACAAACAGTCGTAGATTGAAATGACCAATTTATTGTTTTTTTCAAGGGTTTATTATTTGCATATCCTGCTTAAAATAATGAATATCACTGCTCTTAAGCATTTGTTCAGAACTCCTTTCCCCAACATGGAACAATTTAGGTGATTTAATGGCATAATTCAGATACTACAGATCAAATAGAAAGAAAAAAAAAGAAAAAAGGTTATCTAAAACTTGAATTCTATTCCCATATCTAGGCGACAAATCCCACACACTCCTGAAAGGATACAACAACAAAATTACATTTGTATAGAAAAGATTGTACAAGAAAAGATTAGTTACTGCTAAGCTCTTTCGCCTTTAGTCTCCAATTTCTTTCTCAATGAAGCCCTTTCTTGTCTTTATCTTATTCATACTGCTATGGTCACTGATGTGCCGACCTTTCCTCTCCTAACTACCCTATTCTATAATTTGACCTCCTTCCTATTGAAATCAAAATTCATTGCATGGTCTCCTACTCCCAACTCATTCCTTCTCAGGTCTTCACCTCTGTGGATCTCCACATCTTCATTATTCTTTCCTCCCTCCAACACTATACACTTTCAAACCAAAGCTTGGCATCGCCCAATTCTTGCTTTATCTTAATTTCGCTCCTATGTTTTTCAGCCAAGTTGATATTCTGATATTCTGGATTCATTCTTTAAAAATATTTGACCTCTGCAAATTGGGCCAACTTGTGCCAACCTTTCTCCACTGTTCCAACTTTCAGCTAAGATTGTTAGAATTATGACACACATCTGTAATTTGGCTGCCCAAGGGACATAAAGCAAATTTCAGACCAAACTCTGCAACCTACGTTGCAGTGGTGAAGGAGGGAATAGCTCAGTGTATATATGGCTTCATCAAACATATTCCTATTAGTCACATATTCTTGATTCCCATTGTATATCCCCACAAAAACTCTGTGAACGTGCTCCCATTGACTCAAAATACTTTGAAACAAATGGCAATTTTCTGATGAATAGTTATTAAATAGTTGGTTGCTTGCACTTACATGATGCCAACAGACCACAATTGGTAGTTGCTAAACTGGCCATCAGTTTTTCTGGCTTCATGTATTCATCAGAAATATAGAATTGTTTGGGGATATTCTGAAATCTCCCAACCAAGGTTTTTTGTGTGTTCTCAAACTATTGGAGCAAACATAAGAGATTTACGATGTTTTTGTTCAGGATTCAAGGACCTCTTAAATTGAAAATCAATGAAATAGAGAATTCTGTAAAATGTGACATATCAAGCCAGATTCTAGCAAAAGCCATCGACCACTAAAGGGTTAACCTCTGGGTCCAGAACTGAGCAAAGATACATTACTGCAGTAGCTCGGTTATTACGTTGGGCAGCACATGCAGCAGGTGGACAATGTTACCAACCTTCAAATGAGTTCATGGAGCGTCCTGGGTAGGCTGTTAGCATTGAGAGGAAGAAAGAAGGCAAAAATAAGTGGAGACAAGCAAATGGGAGTACTGTCACTGGTCAGAAAGCGAAACCAATGAAAAGATAAGACAAGAAGGGAGAGCTTCAGTCATCTGCTGAGGAGGTACAAAGGATGATAGCAGAATGTTCAACAAATATTTAGGTTAAAAAATTTATAAAATGTAAGTCCTGGGTAGTTTAGATACTTTCCATGTAATTTTACAGTGAACCTGCAAACAGTGATGCCTATGTACGAATCCAGGCAGGTCAGGGCAAAACCTTGGGCAAGTTTCCTTACTCCACACGCCTAATAATAATCCCTCCAAAAAACCCACAATAATAAAATTGGTCATTTCAATCCATGGCTGTTTGTGGACACTGCTGTGCGCAATATGCCCACAAATATACAGTCAATTCACTTTACAGTATATTCTGTGAAGCGCTTTGGGACGTCGATAAGTTGTGAAAAGCGCTGTATCAAATGCAAGGATTATTTATTTGATGATCCAGTTGAACACTATAGAGGTGTCCATATAATAAAAGATTAGTGCATTTCTGATATTTGCCACTAGATGTTACTGCTACATTTGATTAATCATATATCCTTAATTGTTTACAAAGAAAACACATGGGAAGTGAAGAATTCAAAACCCACTCCACATGTTCAACATTGAATTCCTTACCATCTTCTATGCTAACAAAGACAAAATGTCTATCGGTGTGTATGCCAATAACACAATATCTGATTGACGTAAAGACATGATTTATACCTCATTGGAAAGGTCTTGCATTGGGTAGTGTCATGGGCATATGGCTCGACTACGGCAACTCCTTCCTTGTTGTCCTCCCCAACTCTTCCGTCCACAAATTGTGGATCATCCAAAACTCTGCAGCTCTTGTCGTCTCCCACACCAGGCTCTGCGACTCCATCACCTTCACTCTTACCTGGCTCCATTGGCTCCCCATCCCTCAAAGGATCAAATTAATGATCCTTGTCCTTACATTCAAGGTCCTTGCCCCCTATGACCTGCTGCCCCCTATCAACCTGTCTGCTCCCTCCATTCAGCAGGCTTCAGCCTGCTTCATGTCTCCCACCCAACCCGTCCTACCATCGGCAAGCGGGCTTTCAGCCTCTCTGCCCCCACACTTTGGAACTCCATTCCACAATCCCTTTGCCTTGCTTCCTCCTTTGCTTCCTTCAAGGATGCTCTCAAGACTTTCTTCCTTGACCGTGCCTTCAGCCTCATCCGCTCTCCCTCATCCTAACCCTGCTTCCCATTTCCCCCATGCTTGGGTCCTGACCCCTGACTGTTCAACGCCTTGGTACGTTTCCCGATGTGAAAGACACACTACAAATGTAATTTTGGTGTTGTTTTGGAGGGATTTCCTATCGTTATATAAAGTATAATAATCTAATATAAAGTTATAATATAAAGGATAATAATACTGAAATATACATTCTATATTGTAATAATGATAATAAATAATAATGCTTGCATTTAATATAGCGCTTTTCACATCTTCTAGGTGTCTCAAAGAGGTTCACAGAATTTACTGTAAAGTGAAGTGAATTGACTGTGGGCGAAACGCGGCAGCTAATTGCATACAGCAGTGTCCCACAGACAGTCATGCATTGAAATGACTAATGTATTATTCTTTTTTGGAGGGATTATTATCAGGCATGTGGAGTAAGGAAACTTGCCCAAAGTCTCACCCTACCTGGAATTTAACCCAGGTTTCTCACTTGTAAGGTGAATGCTCTAACCACTGAGCTTTGCTTGTGAGCATACCTACTATACAACCAACAACTTCCTCCAAAAATTTTCCGCCTTTCTCTCTTGCTGTTCCACAGGCATAGGGTACCTTCTAGTACACAACCGAAAATGTGAGTCTAAACTAAATATGTCTAGATCATTCAACTTTGGGGCCATAACATCTGAATCTGATCCATCACCAAGGTCCACAATTTTATCAATCAACTGAATTTTAAGCCCCTTGTGTCTACATACTTTCCAGTGATCGTACTTTATAGTGATCAGGTGTATAACATCCCTATTAAGCTCATGTAACTCTATACACATATACAAGGTCAAATCTCTGACCTTGACTTTATGGATTATTACCACAATACAAAGTGCTTTACTACATTTTATCAAACCTTTAAATTTACTTGGGAAAATCCTTCTAATCTGTAGTTCAAAGTTTAATCTAAATTCTGATTTGTTACTGCAAATGGATGAAGGGATTGCATGATTCAAAAGGGATTAGAAAGCAGAAAGGGTGCAGAGGGATTAGCAGTAAACTCGGAACAGGATTTGGATGTGCAACCGTGTAGCTCAGATACTTTTGAAATAACCCGCTGAGCCATTAGAGGATTCTGTACTTTGGAGTTCTGGAATCTGTGCAACACTAGCCTGATATTGGGGGAAGGTGTGGTGATAAAGTAACTAATACTTGATTTTAAGAACCACAGCTATAAGGAGGGTCTGGGAACTAGGAATATTTCCAAGAAACAACAAATAACATTTGTATAGTGCTTTTCACATCAGGAGGATGTTCCAAGGTACTGGACAATCAGGGATGCGCATCCGAGCTGATGGTTGGTATCAGAAGGGCAGGGAGGGTAAGGTTAGAAGGGTGACCAAAGGAATGGTTGAAGAAGACGATCTTGAAGGAGCAAGAGTGAGGCAGATGGACAATGGGATGGAGTTCTCGAAGGCGGGGGCAGAGAGACTGAAGGCCCGCATGCCAATGGTGGGGGCAGGTAAGGCGGGAGACGTGAACCAGGTCGGAGCCCGATGAGTATAGAGAGCGAACAAGTTGGTAAGGAATTAGTAAGTCATCACAGAGGTAGGGAGGAGCAAGGCCATGGAGGGCTTTGAAGGTGAGGACCAGGATCTTGAACTGTATCCTCTTGAGTGATGGGGAGTCAATGTAGCCGGACGAGGATGGGTGTGGTAGGGTGGCGGAGATAGATAGGGTGATAGATGGACACCTTCCATTTCATTATCAGTAGCCAAACTTTTAGATTAATATAATAAGATTATTATTTGAACTCTTAGTTTAGATTACTGCCTGCAGACATATCCAATAATTTACCGAATATCATTCCCAGATTACAGTTAACCCTCGCCGAACGCTGGGGTTATGTTCCTAGAAAACTGCGCACTCAGTAAAATTGCATTCGGTAAGCTTAACAACTAATGGGGGTTATGGGGAATCCAGCCACAGGCTACCCACCTCAAGCCTCCAGGCACATCCCCACCCGACCAATGCAAGGTATGGTATTGAGGCGGGCTACGGCCGGCTGGCCCGCTCTTCCCGCTCTCGTCATTCTCCCTGCTCTCCCTGCTCTCCCCACTCTCCCCGCTCTTATAATAGTCCGAGGCCGAAGAATCATCGGCCTCAAACTCCATCGAAGTGGATGCTTGGGGAGAGGCAGAAGTGAATGGCCGAGAAGATGCAGCAGCAGGTAAGTTTTCAATGGATGACTGCTGCGACAAACTGGCAGGTTGAAAGAAGGAAGTGATTTTCCGTTGTTTTGCCTTCCACCGAAAGTCTTTCATGAGCTCCCTATAAGATCCCAAGAGACCATCGAGACCTGTTTTAAATTTCAGACTCCTTTCCATTATGGGGTCCATCTCCAAGCTTGACTTCCCAAGTGCGCATGAGCGCGGGGCCAGCCAGCGCGTTACGCACACTTAACGTATTTTTTCTTTGCATATAGTTGAATTCACGATCGAGAAAGTCATGTTCGGCTAGGATTAACTACAGTAAGTGTTTCAGAAGCAACTGCACAGACAATGTTCTTCATTCGTTACATCTTCACATTATCATGCTCTGTATGGTTATTCTAAGCAAAGGCATTATTTGGGTGTGATATTCCCACAAAATGGTTTGGAACATTTTATACAGATTCCAGCCTGTGCTGGTGACATTGGTTAGGATGCTATCCTACCTGTGATCTCATGCTGTCGCAGTTCGTTGTATTTATATGCTTGTTCCACTGGTCGAATGGAGCTGTGGTACAGCTTCTGCAATCGCTGCAGCACATCTAATAAGTTTTGAAAAAGGGGATAGTATCAGTGTGACACGGTAACCCTATCACAGGAATAAAACATTAATTTTCAAGGCTGAGACTGATAGATTTTTTTTAAATAGAGGGATTAGGGGATATGGGGATAGGCCAGGTAGTTAAAGTTAGGTCACAGGATCATCCATGAACTTATCGAATGGCGGGGCAGGCTCGAGGGGCTGAATGGCCTACTCCTGCTCCTAATTCTTATGTTCTTATTTTCAAAACTTTTCTGTTCCCCTTAAACACGTACCAGCATTAAACCTACAAAGGTAGTGTTTTTCACTTAAAGATGGGCGATTTTACGGTAATGGTGTATACAAGTGTGATATAGAGGTCAGAAAATTAAATTGATTGCAGAACACTCATTTTTTGTACATAAGTTCTCTAGAGACCATACTGTATGTATCTTGTAAGAAATAGATAACTTTTTTAACAGAATTATTTTTACACATGAAAATGCTCATACCCCATGCTGCAAAACAGCTGATTAGTCCTAATCTACCGGTGTCCCCATGGAGATCCCTAGAAATATCCCTGCAGTCGTTCAAAAAATCTCAAGCAAAATCGGTAGAAATAATATAAAAACATACCTTATTTGATAATCCAGCTGCAGAAAACAAATCTTCCGCCCAATTTAATCACAATTTAACTAAATAGGTCTTGCTCATAACTGTGGACAGACAGGTAACTCCGCGGATAGACAGGTAACTCACTCACCTAAACCATGTGTAGCAGTAATGCCGACTGCTAACGCTAAATTTGCTACTTCCGGGTTACCGAACACGAGGTTGTGCGACCGTTTTTTTCTTAAAAACGTAATTCTGGGAGTTCCTAGCTGCGCTTCCATGGTAATTACGAACGTAGCCATTGGAGGACAGAACGTCACGTGTGAATTTTCAAAATGTCGCAGAGGTAAGCGATCTTCAACCTTACCAAAATAAATCTAACCACGAGGTAGTTACTTCATTATATTATTAATTGAGAGCCAAATTGAATTTTTTTTTTAAAAAATTTAATCTGAAATCTTATCTTCAACATTCGTAACTTTTTGGACAGACGGGGTTATGCACGTGTAGCATTTTTTTAACAGGAAAAAACAAACATAATCAAGCTCTTGAATGACACAAAAACTTATCAGTTTTCTGTCTTAACTATTGGTTTATGGATTTAGTTATATTTAATGATAGTGAGAGTTAAAAATATGATCTGAAATTGGTTTCAAAGGCAGCCTTGTTTGCCATGTCACGTTTTAGAGGTCTCTAGATAAGGTGGACATGATCTTTAATTTATTGTCATTTTAAAAATAAAGCTGATTCTAAGGCAAAGTTATCTTTTCTATCTCTTGAGAGTATGTTATCTATGATTTTCATACTTTGAAAAAGAAATAATCCACCCTTTCTCAGAAATGGCATGCATATTTTGACTTGCTCAATGTACCCCATTACCATCGAATCGCCCAGATGAGTCTCAATCTATGGAGGAATTAGTAATTGGTGTTATTAATGAATCCAAGTTTGGGATTTCAAACAGTACATCAGGATTTAAGATTATAGTCTCATCTGTCTATCCAGTGGCCTGCTGGGGGAGAGCTGCATTTTTCAGATGGATATTAACGATCCCATGATATTATATGAACAGAGAAAGGAGATTCTCCCAGCGTCCAGGCCAACAATCTACCAGACTATTTAGTCATGGCTGTTTATGTGACATTGCTAGCAAAAATGGTTGTGATTTTGCCTACGCTCGCATTCCCTCACTTTTTCGCACTGAATGAGACAGAAGAAGGAATAGAGTCCTATCTCTGGCAAGTTCAGATCACACAGCCAAGCAGCTGATGAACAGATTCACCACAAGCAGCATCTTTGGCAAATGGCCTAGCTGAAGCCAGTACCATCTTATAAAGCAAACATCGATATTCTCTTCTTATTCCAATCAATCTGCTTACTAGAGTAATCATCAGATGGAGTGGCCTCATTCAGTCGGAGGGTCTTGTCAATGTGTGAGCGATCCCTGAAGGACAGGTTCAGCTGAGGGTCCGACTCCACTTCCACATTTTCCTCCTCGCCATCTGTGGGACAAAGCAACATTGTACAGTACCAATTTCAGGCAGGAGTATACCATTAGTCCTTTCAACTTCCTAAAATAGATTCCTTACAAGTATTTATCCAATATCTGAATCTTTTCCCATTTTCAGGAACTTATCTAGTTCCTTTTTGAATCATTTTGAAAGACATGAACAATCATTTAATCTTCATCTGTAAAACCATTTTGTCTTAAAATTTAAGATTGTGTGGAATTATGGAATTTAAAAAAAAGTCAGTCTTCATTTGGAAGTTAATTTAAGGAATTTTGGAAAATAAGCTTCCAAATAATACTGGATTTAAGAATTTTCCTCTCTGTGTGTAATCTTAAATTTTAAGACAAAATTACCTTATGGACCTAGACCAGGTGTAACTTCAGGCCTATAGTTTGTTGTTCTACCACCTGTGCTGTTTGGTTTGTTTCACTTGCCTGCCACCATTAGATTAAAACAAATCTCTTGCGCATCTTACTCAATTTTGTTTTTCTTATTTTTATACTATTGTATGACTTCTTGTCAAATTGTGTTGTTTTTGCTGTTGTTTTTAAATGGAAAAACAAAATTTGCATCATTCTGCATATTAAATTACTGTGAAGTAATTTAACTTGAGCCTCTGCTGCCTTCTCTCTGCTGTGCTATTGTTGTTGCTCCACTGTGCTCCAGTTGCTATACTGTCACTGTGTAAAACTGACCCGGGAAGCTAGTAAGGTCACAAAAGTGACATCCCTTACTAGTAATGCATATAAAACTTCACACATACACATTCATACACTCAATATGAAAAAACTACAGATAGCTCCAGATAACTCATCTCCCCAGGAGAAAAGGACTTAGCAACTGTTTATCCGGAGTGGAGAATTAGACATAGAATTAGACATCCCGGGCCACAAACGGTTCTATGACTGGTCAGGCATTCAAAAGAGATTGGGCTTGCATGCTCAGATGCATTGCAGAGACCTATAGTCTAATGGAGGGGTGTGCCATGGCCTCCCACCCCGCCTACCACCCAATCCTGTCAAATGACCCTCCCAAGTTGGACATCCTTTGCAAATCGATGAGACAGAAGAGTGCCATGCCATATCCATCTTGCCTCTGGTAAGGGACCTGAAAATTGCTCGCATCTGCTTCAGTAAGGACCATGGCAAGGTGGAGGACAATAGGCCACAGTGCGACCCTGCAATAGGCCAGAGGCCTAAGGATGCATGCCCAAACTCTGCCGAGCATCCACACAAGTTACAGAATAGGGTGGGAGGCTTCCGTGATACAAGATGGGATCTTATAGGATGAATTATCCAAAGTAAGTACTTACAGAAATTTCTAGAATGTGAATAATTACGTGTTAAGTGGAGTAACAAGTAAAGCTGAGTCAGTTATTAACATTTTGCATTGGAAGCTTCTGGGATAATGATAGCATGGCTACTTATGTGGCAGCGGAAAACTAAGCCAGGATTTTGTTATCAGGAGTTTTCTGCATGTGAATATGTAAAGATAGATTTATTTAATGGTTGAATTCAGATTACCGGTATACAATTTTTAGTCATGAGCAGTGATTAATGATAGAGGAATATTTCTTAAAGAGATTATCCACTCACCAGATGTTGGTGACAAAGGCAAACAGGAAAATCAGATAACCACAAACCACACTGCAGCTCAAGAAGTGCTGGGAAACAGTTCTTTGGAATTAATATTGATGATATTAGTGACATCGCAAGCAAAAATGCAATTCAAGTCTGTTTCTGGCTGTTAATGTGGGTAATTTATGTGGAGTTACATGAGGTTTACGGGGGGGAAAGTAAAGAAATAAAAATATTCCACAGATGAATTTTAATGCACAACATTCAGTATTGTTTGGTTACGTTTGTTATTCTGTTCCTCAGAGGTTAGAGGTTCAGTTTTGCCTTGCTTGTAGTGAGCCCTCTGTGACTCAGTGTCACTCTTGCTATTAGTCTGTCCTTGTGACAGCCTAACGCTGTCATCGTGTTCTTCATTTCTAAACTCTAGGGAAGATCTAGTCAATGGTTCTTTGGAAGTGAAGCTGGGGTCTCTGATTTCCTCATCAGCCACCTCATCATCTTCTACAGGTTCTTCATTCTTCTCTTCTGACTCAGACATTGTTGTTACCAATTGTTCTCCCTCATCTCCACTGTCTTCAGATTCAAAGCCAATGCCAATGTTTGTTACACTGTCTTCCACCTCCTCATTGCTATCAGAGATTTGTGTAGGTTCAGAACTTTCAACATTATCTGGTTTATCTTCCATTTCTTTACTATGTTCCTGTTTTTCTTCAAAATCATCTGCTTCTTCATTGGTTTCCTTATTATTGCTATGCTCTTCCGATTCCTCACCAAGCAGTTCTAGCTTCTTAGTTAACAATTTTTTATCTGCTTCATGCTGAAGATCACTATTATCTCCTTCATCAGGTTCATCCTTTCTGTTCTTGATATCAACTTCAGAATCATGCAATTCACTATTTTCTTCAGGATCATCCATTGTTTCATCTTTCAGAATAACAGCTTTGATTTCCTGTTCTCTGTTTAAGTCCAGACTCTCATCTCCCATTTCTTCAAGATCACTAACTGTTTTCTCCAAAGGCCGTTCTTTAACTTCCATCTTCCCTTCAAAATCATCCCCAAACTGCAGGTAATGCCCTTCATGATTATTTGTTTCAAGAATTGTGTTGTCTGTTCTGTCTTCATAATCTGCTGCAGGATTGCTGGTTTCATCTTCTGATGGCTCTTTTAGATTGCCACCTCTACCCTCGTGAGTTTCATTTGCAGATTCTTCTAGCAATGTTTCAACATTTTGGGTGCTAAGGCCCACATTATTGGTAGTTCCTGTATTGTTAATGTCTGGGTCTTGGGCTTTTAAACCAACACTTTCCTTACCAGCAAAAAAACCATTCCCATCCTCAGTAATGAAGTCACTTGGTTTATCCTGCATGTTTAACTCATCATTTACAAGCATCTCCTCAGTGTCTACTGTATCATTCTTTGAGTTGTCTTCCTTGCTTTTAGACTCTTCTTGATTTGCATCAGTCACAACCATATTGTCCCTTTTAGTGGTGCAGCTTGAACACACCATTGTGCAGCGGTCAGTATGCGATTTTGTATCTTCTTTCTGCTTAATGCTTTCCTTGGTTGTTTCAGATGCCCTTTTGGGAACATGCGATTCAGGAACTGAACTGTCATTAGGTCCTGAATCAGTTTGTGATGGGAATATATCATCGCCAGTCTGCTGCTCCCCATCATAAAGTGTCTCATCATTCATATCGGTGTCTGGGTCTCCAGCCAAGACTCCACGCTCTGCCAGACTGCCAACATCATCACTGTTGGGTTTGGTGAAGACTTGCAGCTCTAAATGGTCAGAATATTATCAGTCAATATGAAATGGGATGTTTTCCATCAACATAATTCAGAGAAAAATGTTCCCTCGATGGACTAGTGGATAAAAGCTTGGTGTAGATTTATACAGAGGGTCACAGGTTCAAATCTGGCCTATACTTAGTTAGCTGATCTCACCCAGATCAGTAGTTGGGGCTACAGTTGGCCTGGGTACCAGAGGGGGAAATAAATCAGCCAGTGTTTCTGCTCTTGATAATTGTCCAGTAATTCCTGCTGGGAGAGGTTTGCATATGGTCATTAGATGAAGATAGGATTGGAATCGGTTGTGATACCCTTTTATGGTTGAATACCCTATCAGCCCTCAGTGTCTGGGCCCACACATGGCGATTGACCACTTGGCAAAGAACCCCAGCAGGAGTTAGGATCTTCAGGAGTAGAGAAGGGAGAAACATGGCAAAAAAGTAATTCAGAGAGAAAATAAATAGTGTAAGAAACGTGTTATAAACACAGAAACACAATGCAGAGAACACCATGGCCAATATTAGGAGGAATCAAGCCTAACCAACACTGAGACTTGTGTCAGTTAGTGGTAGGATTCTAGTTTATTAAAAACATTAACATTGGAAACCATAATTTTTTCAATATCTTATTAACCTGTTCTCAGTCTGATTCATTAAAAGAGGTACAATTTTGGCTGCAAAACCAGTCACTACACTTGACAATAATTACTATGATGCAATGTTAGTGTTATAAAATATAATTATTCTACGATAGCCAACAACACTTCTACAAGTACACTATGACCAGACTCTCTGTTTCTAAATATAACACCTATCAATTAGGATTCAGAACATTTACAGATAATCCAAATGTTTATGTTATTCAGGCTGACAGTTAAAAAAACCAAGGAGGTCAATTTTTCACACCATATTCATTTTTGTGAGGTTACAAGATGCATATTAATTGAATACTAATCCTTATTGGAATTCTCATCTCAATAATTTGATATTTATACCTTGGACAAGAGTTCAATTTCCAGAGTATGTGTGTACAAAGCACTCACTATTTTCCTGCATCTGCTTGATTGGAAGTGAATGGAACAATGCTGAAGTCAGTGGAACAGGTTCTGCACTTCCTCTGCTCTTCTGGGCAGTGTGCAATGAGTCCTCTGCTTTTTTTGCTACATTCACCACAGGTGCCAGATGCTCCAGCAATTCATACCATAGATGGTTGTGGAGTACTTTCCTTCTCAACTGCACGCTGAATATATGGCACTTTCCATGACTTGGTTGAGTTGGGTCTCCAGCATTTGCCCCCTGCAAAGTTTATACAAAGTAGCCTAAAACTTCCCAACAGTCGTGACGTGGCATTTTATGTCTTTGTCTATGTTTTGGGTTGTACCTTTGTGAGTCTCTGCTGAAATCAGATGTTTTGAATGTGAGGAACCTAAGATCAGAATGAAGTGAAGAAACCATCTCAAGGACAAATCTTTACCTTAAACGTTTCAGATGGTGATATTTAAAGATCTCCATTCTTGCATTCTATTCTTCAATGGTGAATTTGTGGGAATGCATAATAGGAGTAGCCTCATCTCAGTTCAGCTGATATTTTTTCTACACCAGTTTCAGTCATTGTTTTCGACATCCAAGGATGGAACTCCTCCTGCCAGCTTTTGCTATTGTGCATATCAATAAGTGCCTGTTCAGCCTACCAGGAAGTGATCTATAACCCATTAAATCTATGACATTCGTCTCAAGTTGAAACACATGTGCCAGATGCAAAACTAATCTGAAAGTAACCTCTGTACATTGTCTTGAAAAGTTATAAATGCAGGCAAGAAAAAACCCTTTTACACAATATATGTGGAGAATTTGGGCAGCAGGTATTTTCCCTCAACCAGCTTGGTAAGGTAGACTATATTTCATAAAGAAGTCTTTCCAAATTGGCTGTTGCATTACCCACAAGATACACAAACACTCCACTTTACAGCACGTGAAGCACTTTGAAATATCCTCCCAAGTGAAAGGCACTATATCAAATGTAAGGATTGTTAATACTTTCCCTTCATATGCATCAATTTTCTTCTATAAATATATTGATGTTCTATGTTTCAATCATAGCCTCAGACACATTCTAACCACCCACTACATAAAAATGTTCAGACTAAACAATGTTTGAGATCTGCTGATGTCTTTCCTCCCTTATTCTTGGCTCACCAATAGTATGCCTATTCATGTCCATCTTATTGAATCCTTTCATAATTTTAAAGACCTCTTATCATGTCCCCTCTCGATCAAATCATCTCCAGAGAGAAAGGTTCAAACCTGTCCAATCTTTCTTTAGATCTGTATTCACTCATTCCTTGGACCATCCTCCAAATGTGAAAGGCGCTATACAAATGTAATTGTTGTTGTTGTTGTAATAATATCCTTGTACATCTATGCTGCACTCTCAGACAAATGGAAACCACATATGTGGAACTCTCAGTAGTTTGGTTTGAAGCCCAGAATACATTGACATAAGTGCCAAATATCCAATATAAATCACCTGAACCCCTCAATCACATTCTAATCTGTCACTCAGTCCCCGGGATCCAGTGTTCTATTTATAATGGAGACCTTTTGAATGTCTAGATTGACTTTCTCTTGGCAGTGATGTAGGGATGCACTGAGCTCACTGTCTATTCTAAGAGCAATGGAAGTGATGCTGGAAATTCACTAGCTGGGTTCCAGAATTAGGTTGATGGAGGAGGCAAGATGTCTCCTCCATCTCCAAGATGTCAATGTTGTGTTTGAAATTCTACTTAGTACAAGACCATTGGTCTTCAACTTTAAATTCAATCTTTAGTTTGGAAGTCAGTTTTTTTTTATGAGCTGATGGGAACTGATTTCGTAATCAAGACAGAATTGTAGAACTTTCTATGATTTAAAATTTTAAGAAAATTTAGCAGTCCTATCCGCACCCAAACTTGAAGATGGAAACTAGGACTTTCAACATTTACCTTGGCCCCATAGTATCCTGGATTCAACTACTGAGGAAATTATGCTGAATGATTGTTAATTCAGTTGCCATTGTGAAGTTTAAAAATTAGTAGGCCTTAAATATTACACTAGATAAACAGAATATCTTTCCAGCAAGTTGTGAATGATATTGGAAATACCCATTAACAGTTACATCTAGTTAACTAATAATATTAGCTCTAATATCACCTCTGTCATCATCAGATCATCAGAAAAGTTTCAGTCTCTTCTAGACTCCAACCACTTCTATGGCTCTGAACTTTAATCTTGTTCTTTTAAAGCTCCAAATCCCTCATCCCACTTGCTCCTTTCCTGTCTTTGTTTTACTGCATTGAAATCAAGGCTCACTGCATCATCTTTAATTCATTCTTTCCCAGGACATCAAGACTGTACAAGTCCTCAGTTATATCAGTTTCCCCTTCTTCCTACACCCTTACAGGCTTTTAAAGCCAAGTTTTACATCACCTAACCATGAATTCATAATGTATCTACTCCAGTCTTACTTTAATTTTAGCCATGTTGAAGACCATGTGCAGCTTGAACCCTTGCATAGGAGCTGAAAATAATTGTAATTTCAACTAGACCTACTGCTCATTCATCATAGTCAGAACCTGAGACTTTTAGGCTGTACATCTTAGTGTGGGCAAGGCATTACCTAACCTAACCCCTTTAAGAAGTCCATGGATGAGTTGGTCTCAGCCTGGTCTTTTCTATGACTTGTCTTAAACAATCATTGGCAGCACCACATTAATATGCACTGAGCCAATAGATACAAAGGTGGGAGGTGTGATCTGACTGCTGGCAGTAAGAATAGACAGCAGCTTACTCTTACCTTTAATAATAGGTTAGTAACACATTCTGAGGCCTTTGTAATGTGACTATGAGTCATTAATAAGTGAGTAATGGTACAGTGGGAGCCAAGAGCACAGCAAGGTCACCTGTTAGACTGCAAAGCTAAACTCATGGCTGGAACGCAGCCCAAATCGGGCAGTTTTACAGTGAAGAGACTGCTGTCAAATGGGCTAGGGTGCAATCTCACACAGTGTCAGAATCTGACATGGATCACTGGGAACAAGAAAGGCCGCACAGCCCAACAATATTCATTGAATATAGAGTCTTTCACATATTAAAGTGCTTTATAATCAGAGGATGTGGAATGGGCTGGGGTTTTTCATTCAACAGCAGAACGATGTCAAGGATTGCAGTATCAAACATAGCTAAAGATATATTTTGCAGTGACAGTGAAGTTTAAACACAGCATGAATATTCTCAGTGATGTGAATGTACAAAAAATTAAGTAGTCTCTTAAATAGCCAAGATGTCTCCCATAGAAATTTGCAGCACAGACACTCTTCACATCTTGTCTGTTTGGCTCTTTTAAGAGTAATTCCTTTCGTCTCATTTAACTACGTTTTCGATATCTTGTAGTTCACACCTCTTTTAGACATGTATCTAGCTCCCCTTTTGAAAGTTCTCTGGGGTAAAACGCAGCAAAAAAAAAGGTATCATCAAGCTGTGACCTGTAATGTGGAATCCACTTCCATCCATAACTGATACCACACAATCCAGGAAGGGTTGGAGCGTTCAATAAATATAACCCCAATTTTAAACCCTGTAAACTTTAATCCCACTCGTGTGTGGATTCAACTGCATTCCCAGCAAAACCAATTAACTTTTAAGAGAGACTCTGTGTGGTAGTATAAGGTGTATGCATATTATGGGATACTCCATGATTCATTCACATTGCTAAAGTGCACTAAACACAATGATTAATACATTATCAGCACAGAGAGGTGCCCCTCACTAAATAAATTACATTCATTGACAATCATTGATGGGATATCAGCAAGCATGGGATATCCTACAATGTGATAATTAGCACATCACATATCTTTTTATCCAATTTTTATCAAATTCCTTAATTGAATGATTCACCAAATAGCTACGCAAATGCATTTTGAATTTACTATCACAAACTTCCCCTACTATTTCAACATACACTGCGGGGACACACACTCTTTCTGTGTAATACATAAAAATTTCTGATCTTGAGTCTGTGCTCACTTTGAGATTTCTTATCCATATGATTAGTGTTAGACCCTTTAAGATCTTGACTATTTAAATAAGATCTCCTCCCCTCCACCCCACCCCCTGAGCTTTCTATTCTCCAGAGAGTACATTCCCAATTTCTGTACATTTTCATCAATATTCAGGTGTACAATTATAACTATTAAGCCATTTATCATCCGTTTAATTATTTTTGATAATTTATCTTTCCCTGCCTGCACAGTTAGATAAAAAGAAAAATGATTTATCTTGTCGCCAACAGGGGTAAAGGGCTTGACAAAAGCTTCTTGTACATTTCTATACAAGGGCTATTGCTCATGGGATGTAATTTAATACCATCTAGTGTGCCAATGGTAAGGTCACGTTCCATTGTAACTTCACAATCTTGATTGGCCAATGTTGTATGGCTGAGCTAGATGGGACATGCCTTACAATGCGTAGAACTCAAAGACTGGGAGTGCTGGGAGTAGCCAAATAAACACATTACACTATGCTGAGCATGCTATTCTGTCGGGAAATATGTGCTGAGGCTTCCTCTCAGCCTCTAGAACACTTGCTTCCAGGGTCATATGGAATATTTCAGCTCCTGATCGGCGGGGACTAATATAAGACTGTCTCCTTTGTAACGTGGGCATACTGTAGCTCCAGGGATTCAGTTACAGCCCTAAACTGGGCCTAATATTTGATGTATTTAATTCAGGTCTTATGTTACATTGACCTTCGGCTTGTGTTTGCTGCTTTTTAGCTTCTTTCAGCTTTCAACAGGTCTCAATCTTGGCTTAGTTGGTAAAGACATTGCCTAGTAAAGAGCAAAGTCCAAGTGTGATTTATTATTATTTTCTTTACCCCACTTCCCCACCCCATGCTGAGTTATCTTAATGGGATGACATTAGTAGGGGCACCAGAATTAATCACAGTGCCTTGGGAGAGAAAATCAGGGATTTTTATCAAATGTTCCCTCTTTCCCCACCCTGCTCCCCTTATCACTTCTGGTGCTAGTGGGTTATTACTCTTTGTACAATCACTAACTTGTTTGACACCCATATTTGCACACATTATTTCATTATTAGAAATGTAGAAGACATGATAAAGTACTATATCAAATGCAAGGAATATTATTACAACAATATCAACAAAATTACATTTGTATTGTGCCTTACACATCATCGGGGTGGGGGGCAGGGTGGGGGGGGATGTCCAAAGGCACTTTTATTGTTAATTCAATAATAAAAATAAAGTTTCTTTACAAATTGCCACCCCAGATGGGACCTCAATTGAGGCTGTTAAGAGATCGGGACTTAAAGAGTTCTCTCAGTCAATGGTGGTCCGGATTAGTCAGTAATTTGGGGTCACAACTGAATTTCTGTCAGATAGTGGAAGGAATCCTGTGATTACTTCAGTTCAGGTTGTTGGGATTCTGAGGCCCGTTGCAGGAGCCAGCCAAGAAAATTGCTCGTCAGAAAACTTGAAGCAAGGGAAGTCAGAGACTTGCATTAAGTGATAAGGTTGAGGAATTGCAAAGGAGTTTGAGTGAGAGAATCTAACAGCTAGAATCTAAAGCAAAAGTGATGAAAGCTATGGAGCTATGTTCTGTGAGCACTGCTCAGAAGCAATGGAATAGTGTGAAGTACTGAATAGGATGCAACAACAACTAGAAAATGATAATGAAATTTTACAGAGACAAGTCAATCATTTAAGATCAACATACGGATATCAATCTCAGCAAATTAGCATAAGAAAGAACCCGCAGTCAGGCACGATACATGTTAGAATATGATAAAGAGGCTGTAAGTAAAATTAGGTATACAGAGGGGAATGTTAGCAGCAGCAAACCATCACACATATGAAGGAAATGATGAAGGCAGTGAAAGAGACGATATCGATTGGGATGATACGGCTAGGAAAGCTTGGAAATACGAAGTAGAGTTGAGGGAGATTTTGGGGGCCTGAAATTAAAACACGGAGATGACCCACTGGTCCACGTGAAGGCATTTGAACAGTTAAGTCTGCTTAATGCTTCTGAGGAGTCAGAGAAGATCAAACTGCTCTCTCTGCACAACTTTTTGCAGCTCTCCCAGACTGCACAAAAATAGGATGATATCAATTGGAATGATTTATATTAAAAAGATAACAGAAGTATACTTGGCTAAAAATTACCACGGGCGAAATAAGGGGAAAAAAAACTTCTGGGGGATTTTACAAGGCACGATTCTGTCCTCAGCCAGCAACCGCATACACTTTCAAGGAAAGCTTGTTGGATAATGATTAGGAAGAAGGCAAGCAGCCAGGCCCTAAATCAAAGGACACTTTGGTCAAATGAAGAATGAGCCTCTGCCCTGGTTGAGTTTAGTTTACTCAGTACGGACTGGGTTTCCTGCAAAGGAGAGAGTGCAAAGGAGATTTACCAAGATGGTACCAGGAATGAGGAACTTCAGTTATGAGGAGAGGCTAGAAAAGCTAGGATTATTCTTCTTGGAGCAGGGAAGACTAAGAGGAGACTTAATAGAAGTTTTCAAAATTAGGAGGAATTTGATAGAATGAACAAGGAGAAACTAGGTGGGTCTGTAACCCGAGGACATTGATTTAGAATCGTTGTTAAAAGAAACAGAGGTGAGGAGAAATTTTTTCACATCGGACGTTGTTCGATTCTGGAATGCATTGCCTGATTTGGTAGTGGAAGCCGATTCTATAACAACGTTTAAGTGAAATTATTATTATTATTTTAAGCGATAATTATTTGGGGAGGACAAGTTTGCAGGGCTAAGAAACCGGGGGAGTGAGATTCATTGGGGATTTATTGTGTATTGGGGAATGAGGAGGTCGGAGAGGTAGGAGGATGCCAGGGAGTGAATGACTTTGAACACGGGTGTGAGGATCCTGCATTCGATCCATTCAGTGATGGGGAGCCAGTGAAGCCTGGCCAGAACTGGTGAGATGTGGGTATGTACTTTGGTCCTGTATGCGGGCAACAGAGTTCTGAATGAGCTGGATGTTTTGAATGGTGGAGCTGGGGAGATCGGCAAGGAGTGCTTTCGAGTAATCTGAGAAGGAGGTGACAAACGCCTGCACAAGGATTTTGGCTGGATTTGGGGTAAGGAGACAAAGTGTGCAATGTGACGGAGGTGGAAGAAGGAGGTCCTAGTCAGAGTCCGGATAAGTGGGAGGAAGGATGGCTGGGGGATGAATTGGATGCCCAGATTGCAGCAAGCTGGAGGGTGGTATTCAGTAAGGTATTTTATGTGAAGACCACCACTGGTATCCTAATTTACCTGTTTCTTTGATGTATTATTTTGTGATTCCGTGAATCTGGTTTGTGGGAGGACTTGGAGATTCTGCTCTGCTAGCACTCATGTCTGCTCACCTCAGAAAGATGACACTAGATACAACTTCAGCAAGGCAACATCGCCCGAGGAAAGACCGCAAGACCGACACCTCCACCTGTCACACCAGGGATTAGCCCAGACTCTCAGCAATGTAATTAAATAGGGATTCCCAGCAACTGCTCACAGACTCTTTTACTGTAGTTCACACGCCGAGCTGAGATGCCCATAGGAATTTTGCACTTCAGAAATACACGGAGCCCCAGCTTGTCTCAGATTTCGTTCATCAAATTATCTACTCTAAAATCCACCAAGTAAGCAAAATCCTCTCATCATCAAAATATTTTGGGTTCTCTCCCACTATGCCCCCCTTTCTTAAAAGGGTTCGACTGCTGGGATGCAATTCCACAGCCATCTATTTGTCATATCTGACAGTCATTATGACAGTGACTATCAGTTATGTACATAACTGCAAAAGAGTGGGGGAGAACAAGTTATCAAATATCAGATCCCAATCAATCGTTCAGCCAAATTGGCCGTTCGCTTCACAGTTTATTGGGAACATTGCTGTGTGCAAATTGTCTGCTGTGTTTACCTACAAATGCATAGTCACCACACTTTACAGAAAGCGTGTAAAGTATAGGTTTCCCTCCCCAACCATGGGGTATACGTTCCTGAAAACCTCCGCAGTTAGTAAAACCGCAGTTGGAAAATGCAGGGCCCTATGGGAAACATGGGGATAGGGGGAGCAAGTTTGCTTGTCCTTGAACTAAACACAAAAAAATTTATGTTATTAACCTAAATCCTAATGATGATGATGGGGTTGGTGGTTGTTACGTGCTGTTACATGGAAGATGGGCCCTGCGCAGCCTCTTCCTCTGCCTCCTCCTCCTCCAGATCATAAATCAGTGACAAGTGCGAGGGGGATGGACGTGGAGAAGGTGGTGTGGTGGGTGACACGGAGGGGGGTGGATATGGAGAAAGTGGTTTGTGGGGGACACCAAGGGGGGTGGATGTGGAGAAGGTGGTGTGGGTGACACCGGGGGGTGGATGCGGAGAAGCGATATCGTGGCTGGTTGATAGCGACATTGCAACTGGGTCCGAGCACCAAACGCTAGCGCAAAGCAACATCATGGCTGGTTGATGCAACTGGGTCCTAGCGCCACACCCTAACGTGTTAGTGTTAAAACCCGTGGATATGCAAAACCCATTGCCGTGGTTGGCAAGGGTTGTCGCAGCAAGCCAACTGTGGATAAGTGAAATTTGCGGTAGAAAAAAACGCTATTGGGGCGGGGTACTTGTACTTTGAAACATTACTGTATCAAACACAAATATTATTATATTCACACAGACACTCCACCAGGGGCAATCAGGAACAGGAACCTGGCCAATTTGCCCCTCGCTAACCCACAGTAATGAGGCCAATTACAACTGCTGCCCAAGATACCTGCTCAGCTAACTGAGCACAAGATCAGAATTTGAATATAGAATTTATAGGTCTGTAGGGCTCAGGTTCACCAGACACCGCTTTACAAGCTGAATCATCAGTGAGGTATGAGCAAGTTGTTCATTCTCTTTAGTGCGTGGTGGGCATTTGGAGAAGTTAAATATGTTAACTAGAGGTAGTGAATAACGTCTAGAAGATTCTGTAGATAGCTTTGATGACAGTAATGAGGTGAAAACTAATAAGGCACATGTATATATAATATATATGTCACAAGTGCTGAAGGTGTAAATAAATTCTGCATAGCATTATTCAGGGGTACATTACTAGCACCTGCTGTGAGTCAGGGCATTCTGATCATCAAGTGTCAACCTGTCAGACTGTAACTTAAACCCATGCAATACAATATTAAAGAGGACTGGCTTTTGACTCTAGTGATGTAACTGATATAACATTACGATAAGTTCTATAATGTAATATTAAGCAAGACCAACTTTTTGTGTGAATTTTGTACTGATTAAAGTGAGCACTTTTAGCAGTAAGAAATAGAAGACCTTCAATGTCCGATGTAACACTTCTAGTCAAATACAGCATAGGCTAGATATGGAGTAAATCGCCTTTCTAGATGTGCTCAATCCCCATTGAGCACATCTAGGTCAGATAAAACCAATGAAAAGTTCAATGATTGACAAGTCTACAATAAAATTGCATTCCTCAATCTGTGAAGAAAAATGGGGCTGAGAGCAGATAAACACTCAGTTATTACAACAGTGTTGTATTTTTCTCCCTTATTCTTGTCCAGAAACTGCTAAAATGTGCCTGCCTTCCACTGGCAATGGGACCTGCCCAAAGAATCATTCTTCATGCATGATCTGTGCAGTGAATATCAGCAAGATATCAGACTATGAGGGCATAAAAGCTAAGCCTGACATTGTCGTCACCTAATGTCTTCCAACCAGGGGCAGTGAAGAGATGTCACTTAACACATTTAATAAGACCCGGGTTAATCTCTGGCAGGAAAGTGGACTGAAGGATACGAGAATTATTGCTGCTGGTAAATGAGTGAATGAAATATAGGGCAGTATGAGCTGCTGGGGCTTTGAGAACAGGAGGCCTAGAGTTGAGAGTGACTCATGAGTCATAAGTGTGTATGGTTATTTAGGTTTATAAAACTTCATTGAGGGTAGGAAGAGAATTGGAGGTAATCACGGTAATTTCAGTGGGTTCAAGTGGAGTTGGTCTTGGGTGATTTTAAAGATCCCACAAGATTATTAGAAAAGGGATTTTCTCCCAGTGTCCTGCATTTATATTAATTAGTCATTCTGCACACGGCTGTGTTGTGAGATCTTCCTGGGTATAAAACGATTGTCATGTTTCCCCACAAATAAAGTCACTACAGCTATGAATGTTTACTGTAAAGCTCATTTAGACATTCTGAGATGAGTTAAGTTCTCGATTTAAAAAGTTGATTTCATTAAGTTTGTAACTTCATTGGTAGTCCCAATGGCTGCTTTCGCTGAAATCAGTAACTCGGCGATTCAAATCTGGATTCTTCTTTTGTGTGACTCAGTATCATTGTTAAAAATCTTTCTTGGTGAGTAGCCGTTGCTGAGGGACTGCCTTCTGTGAGGTTGAGTGGCATTGGATCGCATCAGAAGAATGTTTAAATTATGATTGATGTATTGAACCTATGGAGCTTGCTACAGAATCAGGGCCCTGTGCAGCTTGCAGCTGCTGCTCTGTGACTCACCACATTTTTATGGCACAACTGTCAAAGCAAATTGAGTCAAGATCAATTTGTCTTCAAAGGCCCCTCCCTGGTCCTCCATGATGGCTGGCTCAGTGGGTAAATGGGCTGCTTAATGTGGAACTCAGCCATACACACTGGAGAGGTCCGAGATTTAATTCATGATCATTAGTTGGTTTCAGTCAGCCTAAGTTCCCCTAAGCTTGGAAGGGGGAGAATTAGCTATAGTGCCCTCTGCCCTGCTTTTGATTGCTACCCAAAGATTCCCTGCTGGAAGATGTATGTTGTAGCAGGAAAAGATTAAGCTAAAGATCATCTGAGATTCCTTTCCAGGATTGCAAGCTCTGCCAACAGTGACAGTACAGACTCACACGTGAGAACTTGGTTAAGGCACTTGAGAGAGTCCTTGCTATGAGCGAGGGCTGAGAGACTGTGAGGAATGGTCACACAGGCTGTGGGTCCCATCTGTATTCCTCACACTCAAAATGAGATGCCTAGTACTTTCCCATAATGTAGAACAACAACAACTTGCACTTATATAACACCCTTCATGCAGAGTACAGTCTCAGCGAGCTTAACAGTAGTGGAGCCTGACACCAAGCCGGAGGTAGGGGAGGGGACATAAGCACAGCTGAAGAGGAAGGTTTTCAGTGGGGACTTGAAAAAGGGGCGACAGGGGCATGGCGGAGGGATTGAGGGAGAGTGTTCCAGAGTCTCGAGGCGTAGTGGCTGAAAGCACGTCCTCCAATGGTGGGTCGGAGGGTGCAAAGGACGAGCAGGAGGACCATGCCAGTCGTACAGAGGCGTCAGTTGGTGGATTGGGAAGTGAGGAGGTCAGAGATGTAGGGAGGTGCCAGAGTGAAGGGATTTGAACCCGAGTGTGAGGATCTTGAAGTCGATCCATTCAGTGATGGGGCCCGAGCAAAATTGGTGAGATGTGGGTACAGGGTTGGGTCCGGGTAAGTATACGGGCAGCAGAGTTCTGAATGAGAAAGGGAAAATTAATCTCACAGCTTCCCTTGAACACCTATTGCTACCGGCTCTGTATTGTCCATGTTCTCTATAAAAGTAATTCAATCTGAACTTTTCTTTTCACCTGACCTCTCTGAGTTTTAGTCAGTATTTGCTTTTGTAATACTATACATACTTATGTCAAATATATTTTGAGTTTAGTTTATCTACATCTCTTTAAGTTCAAATAATTTCACCAAGAATCTCTCTGAACCTTCACTTCTTCACTTTGAATATTCTCACATTTAGTTTACTTTAGACTATTTATAGATTTGATTTTATAATTCTGCCAGTTTGATCACAGCATGGAACTATGCTACATATGCCTCTATTGGTTTGGTAGCACTCACTCCTTGTATTTGATATTGGCATCTTTCAATTCAGGAGTGTAGTGAATGTGTGTTTATTTTAAACACAGTGTGGGCAAGTTTAAATGACTGGCCAGTGATTTAAACATGCCCGCACTATGCAAAAACAATACACATTCACTCCACTCCTATAATTCACCACGTAAATCCTGCAAAGCAATTGGGGATGTCCTCATGAATGGAGCTTCAATCATTTAGACAGCAATGTACGTATATTTCATGGGATCAAAGCAGAGCGGTTTCCAATAGCTCGTATCTGTAAAGGCACTTGGGTGTCTGACATTGAACCATACACTTTTAAAGAAATGTGTAAGGAAGGTCTCAGGCTCAGCGTGTCTTGTTGCTCGCTGCCCTGCCTGTGGAAGCAATGGGAGAGCTAAATTAGCTGGGGTGTGGGGCACCTGCTCTAGATCACCATCGAATGACTCCCTGCTTAAAAATTACACACATTTGGAGTTGGATGAGAACATGACGTAAAATAGCCACCTGACACTCACACATGAAGCAAGACCTTTGGGAAATGTTTGCACCAGTATTTTTCTCCAAGTGAGCAACTTTATTTGCACACTTCTTATTCACCCCATACCTTTTACTGCTGCCTTTAACAAAAAATTCTGGAATCTGCCTCAACTATGATTTTCATATTCCAACTACCCTATCTGTAAAAAAAGGTTTTCTAATTTCCCCTTTAATTCCTTTAAAATTGGTCATTCACTTGATGGCTGTTTGTAAATTGGGACATTGCTGTTTGCAAATTGGCTACCATTTTCACTCTCAAAATACGGTGTTATTACACAATACAATAATTATGCAGGATGAATTATCTTTAATAATCAAATGCAAGGATTATTATTTTTCTTATTATGTAATTTGTGTCCTCCTGTTACTCATGAGGTGCCAACAGAACCATTCCCCATGATTCAGGGGATCGTTGGAAGATTCTTTTGAATAAACAGTATTTCTGTACTCTATTTGGTATAAGAATTCTCAGTGCTTTTGGTACCAAGTTATAGGTTTGTTCTGCCTGTCTTTAAAGATCATTCACTTGATGCAAATATGTTTTCTAGTTTTTAGCTGATTACTGGTAGTTCCGTCACTGCTCAGGTCTCCCACAATGGAGACCTGCAAGTGAGTAAGCAAGGCATCAGGGATTTGAGATTTCTCTCACCAACACAACGCAGAGAAGTTAACCAAAATAATTTCACCAAAATGGGATTCACTCAAAACCTTTGAATTTGAAAAGGGCTGTGCTCGTCACAGGTGGTTAGGGAACAAACCAATACACACCTTCAATCAGTTGAAAGCACAGGACACATTTATGTACTCTCTCAATATCTTTGTTCTCTCGGAAACTAAAAGATGCCCTTAAATGGTCAATAAGGCAGGATAAATCTCCAGTGTGACAGTAAAGCAAGAGCAGCAACTGCTATGTGTGTGTGTGTTGGGGGTGGGGGGGGGGGGGGGGAAGAGACATAGCCAAAGGGGGTGTCCAGTTACAAAGCCGCTTCCATACTTAGTGCCTTTACACTAACCCAGAATACTCAGGGAAGAGCCACAGCAGAAATGTTGTACTAAATTAACCCAAGGACACACAAGGGTAACTGTAACATTCCCATTCCTTAAGCACCCTTCATTGCAATTGTAACATTAATAATCAGAACATAGAAGATACAAACTTCACACAATTCACATCATTCCAAATTTCAGACTATGATCCTCACATCAGTTCAAATGCTGGAGTTTCCAAGAAACTTAGTGCCTGTGAATATCCATTTCCTTTCAAAATAAATTTTCCCAAGTTTTAGAGTCACAGCGTTAGAAAAAAAACCCTTCAAAAAATGTCAGCAATAATAATATGCTTTCCACACATCTTGCACAAAAATCTAAATAGTTTGCCAAAATTATCAATGCACCTTCTACCTTTCTATTGCTATTGAGACAACTCAATGCTTGCACTCAAACTGCAGAATTCTTTGAAGGGAATTTAAACGGGATGTCTGCCCAACCAGGGACCCAGCCGCTGGCAAAGAAATGCTAGTTAGCATCTGAGTGGGTTGCACAGTCATGAATGTATATTTTTAAAAACTTACCTGCTGCCACAAGGAACACCAGAGCAAGGAAGACACTGAAAAAAACCAGTCCCTTCATTTTGGCTGTCAGGATTCAGCTGCCAGTGAGCAGCAATATATAGGGGGAGAAGGTCAGAGGCCAAAGAGTGACCTTAAAAGGAGGAATCATAGGTCACAAATCTGCTATGACAATTGGCATTTTGCTAACGGAACTGGAACATTACTGGCTAATATTAGCAACTGATTTGCATTTCAAGATCTTTTTACAAGCAAATTGGGGGCATTATTACAGCAAGAGACCGGAGTTTAACAGGAAAATCATTTTTAAAATCAGGATTGCCCATTATCCAATCTCATTGGATTGTCTATGCCAACATTAGATGTTTTGTCTGATATCATTTTAATATATATTTATTATGGTATTCTTTACAACATTATTCAAATTAAATGATTAGAGTTCCCATTTGTTTGCAGTTGTGAAAGTTTTAATTTTACTACTTTGATCAAGAACAACTTCCATTGATATAAGAATAATAATCCTTGCATTTGATATAAGCACTTATCACATCTTCGAGACATATCAAAAGACTTACTTTATTGTAAAGTGAAATGACTGTATATTGTGCGGGCAAAACCTGGTAGCCAATGTATCCTTCACACACGGTAGTCTCGGAGCTATTCTCAGTGTTTCAGTCTGGTTTAGAAATGTACTCAGTAATTGCGATACCCAATCCCATGAAGAAACCGGCTCAGGTTCAGTTCCACTGCATCAACCACCGTTTGGTACCTTGACCCATATTATACGAGTCTGGCTAAATCCATACCTCTTGAGGGCATCAAAAGCCAAGCCCAAATACCCACCCAACAAGGCTAGATAGTTAGAGTTTGGGGATAATATCTAGACCCTTTCATATAAAATAACGTCTCAAAATATTTAACAATCTCTGCCTCTGAAACTCTCTAAATTTCCATCTCAAGCTTTTTTTGTGTCTGGACTTTTTCTCTGTTTTTCTGACTCTCCTAAACGTTATATTTCTTTGTCTCACTCAATTTCTCTGTCTGAAACACTTCTTTTTTCTCTCTCTTTCTCCGTGGCTAACTCCACATTGCACTGCAGTTAGTTGCTGACTGACTGATCACCTACCTCCAGTTGCTGGATTAAAATCACTGCTGCTCTGGGGTGAATCGGGACAAATGTTCTCAGGAAGCTTTGCACGTAGCAAATTCTTGTTTGCAGGAATTGTGCACCAGGCGTTACACCGAACTTCAGGTTTGGAATATGACCGGCTCACAGGCATGAAACCACGTAGCTCCCAGCAGTTTGTATCTTTTTAAACCTCGTGAAACAATACACAGATTTTATCAGGAGATTATATTGCATGACTGATATGAAAGATGAAAGTAGCCTGTCTCTATCACTCTGCAAATGTTCCAGAGAAAGCAGTCACCGGTAGGTCCCACTGGCCTGTGCTCATCCCCTATGGTGACATTGTTAAAGTGGGAATGCCCAATGTGCTGGAGTACACATGCTTATGTGTGAGCAAGTGTACCCAGCTCAGGGCATGCTCAACATTCTCAGCCACTGTGAAACTAGTTCCCAATATTTTTTAAAAAGCTACCTTTCCCTTTGACAGAGTACAAAAAATGCAATGCGTTTTCACACAACTGAGCCACATGTAACTGCAAGTCACAGGTCCCATCCCTGGTCTGTGCTAAGTTAACTAATCTAAACCACTGTAATATTAGGATCGCACCCATAAGAACAAAACAGCCAAATCCTTGTTGGTAAACTGTCTTTCCTCCCCCAAATCCAAACCGTGACCCTCATCTATGCAATATTGCCCAACTCCGCCATTACCTCACCCCTCAGGCCGCTGAAACCATCATTTGTGCCTTCATTACATCCAGGCTTGACTACACCAATGCCCTGTTGGTCTTCCCAATTCTTCCCTCCATAGGCTGCAGCTAATCCAGAACTCTGCGGCCCATGTCCTCAACTGCTCCAAGCTCCGTGACCCCATCTCCACCATTTTCAGCCAACTCCTTTGGCTCCCCATCACGCAGAGGATTCAATTCCTGGTCCTCACCTTCAAAGCTCTCCATGGCCTTGCCCCACCCTACATCTGCGTCCTCCTAACCCCCTACCAACCTATCCGCCCCCTCTGCTAAGCAGGCTCCGGGCCTGCTCAATGTCCGCCGACCCACCCGCTCCACCATCGGTGAACGAGTCTTCAGTCATTCTGTCCCTAACCTCTGGAATTCCATCTTGCAGTCCCTCTGCCTCGTCCCCTCCCGAGTCCCGCATCAGGAACCTATTCTTTGATGATGCGGTCACCACTCCCCCACCAACCTTTCCCTCCACCCTCCCCATTTCCAACCCCAGCTTGGGTCTGAAACACTGACTGTCCAGCGCCTTGGGATGTCCTCCTGACATGAAAGGCGCTATACAAGTGACATTTTGTTGTTGTTGTATCCCGTGCTCCAACTCCTCTGCAAAGTATCAATTCGATTTAGTTCTAAAACAACATCTAGTTGAATATATCCCCTCGGTAGAACTCCCTGAGGGGATTCACATACGAAGAATGGAGGCGCAGAAAAGGAAATTGGTAGAAATGGGGATAGATTAACCAATAATCAAACTAAATACTCTATGATGATTGTGACTTTACATCTTTAAAAAAAGACTAACTATACAATTTTTGTAAATATTCCATTGTTCCTAAACTTTGTGAATATTTATAATGGTTCTTAAGTTTTTGTGAGTATCAATCAAATACTGCACAGTAGTTCTAACTTTCTCCTATATGCATTGCTGCTGTGTAAATCCAATCTGAGACACTGCTCTGCTGTGGAGTGCAGCTCTACATAGGTTGCCAACCTTTTCTTTCTGACTCTTGTTTCTGCCCTGCATGGGTTTGAGAGAAGGGTATGTCTCGGAGTTGCATTCTTGTGGAAACAGGTGACGCCCACATATGTTCTTTCCTCCTCTATAATAGAATCGAACCAAATGAGGAGCTCTCAGAATCGGGGACTCAACTTCAACAAATGTGCTTTCTCTTGTTCATCTCCCCTGCCCTCCCTCTCTTGTTCTATTTATACAGTACAGAATAATAAGGAAGTGAAGAGTGAGTTACTAGCTGGAATCTAATTGATTTCAGGAGGTTTATATATAGAAATAACAAATCTATGGAATGAGTTTCAAGTTCGAATCCAGTTGAGAGGTTCAGAGGTTATGATTGTCAGTGAGCAAGTGTTACTTAGGGAGGCACTGTTCCTTCCAACCCAGGGGCCAGCCGGTATCAAGTTGATTGGCTGCACCTGCCTCAATTGAGCTTTAAATATCTGCTAAGCAGAGTGATGTTTTTATTAATTTTTTGATACAAAGCTTAGAACTGAGCAACAGAGGACCTGGTCAGAACCAAATGCTGCAATGATGGGAATGCTATAGGTCTCCACTAGCAAGACCCGAGCCTGTGTTAGTTCCTCAATCTGGAGGTTAACGTGCTCTGGGTGGGGCGAGGGATAGAGAATTGATCTTTGCTGTATCCAGTTTGCAGATGGCATTTTGTGAAACAGGGACACCTGCTGTTGATGGAAATGGCAGCTGTATTTGCAGGCAGCAGAAATGTAGCAATTAGCAGTGTATAAATAGCAGAGACCGCTCTCGCCCTCACACCATTAAGTGCTCCTGCCATTTATCTACTTCCAGCTCACACTGTCTGTCCAATGTTATACTGCCACCAGTAAGCAACTCTGTGGATACTGTACAATCCAATTCCTTGCTTAAGAAAACATTGGGAGGGTTATGCTGGGAAGGCAGCAGAAGGAGGGGAGAGCATCTGGAGGAGGGAGTGTCGGCAGAGGATGGGGGTGACAGGGAGGAAGGGGAATGGTGGGAGTTGCTGGGAATAGCAGGGTTAGATGTGAGAACCGCCATGGGACGAGGTTGGGTGGGCCGGAGGATGAGGGTTGGGGGACGAAGTATGGGGGGAACAAAGTGGGGGGGGAAGAGGTGAGGGGGGGAAAGAGGTGAGGGGAGGGCCGAGCCAGGGGATGAGGGGAGAGAAATAAAATCAAATTATGCCGTTTTTTTAAAAAAAACAAAAGTACAAACTTTATTTCTTTCTTTGCAAGGCAAATGCCTTTTTTTTCCCACTTTCTTAACAAAATATAATAGTATCTCCATGAAGACAAACCATGTCTGAAAAGATGTCACACAGATACAGGGCAGACGATAAAACCAGCAATACATAAAAGAACATTGATTAAAATCAACTACATCAAATACATGACTGAGGGGAGGAGAAGAGTTACAATTGCAGGCAGACAGGGAAGACTGCGCAATCACATGGGAGTGGGGGCTTCCTGGACAGCAACAAATTAAGTGCTCAAAATGTCCCGACCTCCCTCTGTAAAGGAAATGCCAAATGTCTCTCAGAAAGACGAGCAATTCTTTAGCAGGATGGAGGCTCAGTCCATGCAGTCCTATCAGGCAAGTCCAGCGTTTGTAGTTGCCCCCTCTCTAGGCTGAGATTGTACAGTATTGGAAAGGCCCAAATGAGACCTTGATGTGTGTGTACTTCCACACAGACACCCCACCCAGATGGAGGAGGGGCCTTGGGGAGGGGGTGTTTGTCTGGCATAATGCCCGCTTGGTCACTGTGTGTCAAGGGAGTGCTTCATCAGTCAGGGTCTTGGCCTCGCTCTGTGCTGTAGGCTTTGTTGGGTTGCTCTCCTCCCGGTCTGACTCAGTGTCAGACTGTGCCAGCTCGGACCATGCCCGCACAGGTTCAACGATGACAGCGCTCCGTCTCTCCTCTTCCTGCGAGTCTTGTGTCCCTTCAATGTGCTGAATTGCCTATTGTGTAAAAAGGGGAGATATTAATCCTCTGCACTTTAAGGTCCGCAATTCAGATTATATAATTGGGGTGGGGGGGTGCTGGCAACTGAGGATATCGAGTTCTTGGGAGGAGCTGCCCCCACCACCGGAAAGGCACTGAAGCCTTGTATTGTACAGTTCTAAGGGAACCAGGACCCGTTTTTCATGCACAAAGCCAGATGCCAAATATTTAAGAGAGAGAAGTAGGGAAAAATAGCCACAGCCCTGATATCCTGTGCTTATCAGACATACGCACCGCACCCACTTACCTTCCAGTAAGAAAGGAGAGGCAAAATAGTGATCAAGGATTGTAACCCTGACTAATAATTGTCTATCATTCCGCCCACCCCCCCCACCCCCACCTAGCACACACACTCAGACATTCCAAAGACATTGGAATTGTACAATGCCTCTGTTACTACCCAATTAAGATGAACAAAAGATGGGCCTACCCATTTTGTGTGGCTCAGTCCCACACTGAGCTTCTTAACTATAACTCAGAGGAGAAGCAAAAGAATAGGATTTCTGAGACTTACCTGAACTATGGTGTCTAAGTTCTGTCTTGATGTAGTGGAGGTGTTAATCACGGAAGCTGCTCCCATGGTCACCACAGCGACATGGTGTGAAGGTGCTGGAGGTGGAGTCTGCACAATGACTGTGGGATGATGAGTCGATGCTAAGGAGATGTGTGCGGGCAGCAGCTTTGAGACAAAATAAAAAAATAGTCATTCAAAGATAAACACTGGTAAACTGTTGGAGACTATACAGGTAGATGCTTAACATCGTAGTTTGGTTCTTGAAAAGTGCAACATTAAGCTAATACATTTTTCCATAAGAATGAATGTAAAAACTGGAGTTAGGTTCTTTTGGACACTTTTCGTCAAAATGTTCTTTTAAAAAAAAACATAATACTCTCTCCCTCACTGCCTGCCCAGCTCATTCACTCGCTGCCAATCTCACTCGCTGCCAGCTGGTTCTCTCTCTCGCTGCGAGCCTGGCAAATTCCTAGCTCCGCCATGCCCCCTTTCCACCTGCGCGAACGACGTAATAGCGAACATTGCAACGTTAAATGACTATATGTTCCCAATGTATCAGCAACGTAATAACAAAATAACATTAAGCGGGATCTACCTGTAATACAATTAAAATTTACAGTTATATAGCGCCTATCATGTCAGGACATCCCAAGGAGTCCTGACATGAAAGGAGTGCAACAGTCCTGTCTTGGTACCTGAGCTCAGGGTGGGAGCTGTGGGGGGTCCGAGGGGAAAAGGTACCTTCAAAGAGGAAGGTCTTGAGACCAACCGTGAAAGAAGTGAGGGAGGGGGCCAAGTTGGAGAGACTTCGGGATGGAGTTCCAGATAGTGAGAACAAATAGGCTTACATACTAAGCACTTGGGAGAAAAATATGTAATCAGGATGGGTCAGCACAACGTTTAAAATACAGATTGTGCCTGACCAATCTTGAGGAATTCTTGTAGTAATAGAAAGGATGAAAGAAATGCAGTGAATGTGTTCAAACAATAATGTGATAAGGTACCACTGTAAAGAGGCTTGTGGTCTCTTTACAGTGATAGTCACATGGAATTAGTATGAATGTGGCTCATGGGAAGAAAAATGGTCGGGAGGACAGAAAGCAAAGAGTAAAGGAGGTAAAGGAAGGTTCCCACAATTGGAAGAGTTAGTGATTCGTGTGTGCTTAGGTAACTCATTTACTATATGGATAAATTATGGAGATTTAGGAAACTATTGAAATCTATACATCCTAAATTGGAAGGTGGGGGTTGCTTGCTGAATTTGAAATGGAGGGGCTGCTTCTGACCTGTGTCTGCAGGTCCTCCTCCAGCAGATCCCCTGCCCGCTGCAATCGTGGCTGGTCCTGATGCTGTTGTAACTGCACCTGCTGCGCAATGGCCTTTAGTTTCTCCGGGTACATATGTGCCTCCAGCGCCCGGACCTGCAACACAGACACAGGTCAGGGGTGGCCTCCTCAGGCAGGAAACAAGTGTGAGATGTGAGAGGCCCCTTGTGCATTGCAAGTAGCCTTCCAGATGTTCACTGTCCTAACCAAAGTAGATCTGGGACTCCTCCCCCCTGCTGCTGACACACACAGGATAAGGGTTTCACAGAAACTCTCATGCAACTAAATTCCTACAGTATTGGCCAAAGAAGATATTGTAATATTCCGTGTTGGCCACTGGAGGTCATTAGCATCCATATAGTGTTAGGCATGGAACAGCAAACAGAACGGTGTAAAGTTTCATATCTTCCAGCCCAATTGCTTCATCAACAACAACAAAATTACATTTGTATAGCACCTTTCACGTCGGGAGGATGTCCTAAAGCGCTGGAAATCATAAACTATAATGGCAGAACTAAGCAATAGAAAATGTTAAACCCTTCCCATCCCCACAGAGTTAACAGTAGACAGATTATTACATAGTGTGGTATCAGTGCTCTACTGGCTCTATAAACGGCTCCTACCCTGGAAGAGAGAGGGTGGGGGGGCATGGGGAAGGTAAAGAGCTCACACTGACCTGTTCCTCCAGCATCATTCTTACAGAACGCTCCTTGTCCAGCTGTTGGCGCAATTCAATCATTTCCCTTTTTAGGTCCTCTACTTTCTCATCCTCCCAAACATCAGGGGATCCAATCCCTTCATCCTTCTCCTCCGCACGTCGTCTCTTGGGAGAAGAGCCACTGTACTCCTGCCAGAAACAGACAGACCTCAGCACCTGGTCTGGTCCCAGCTCCAATATGAATCCAACTTCCGTGTACTGTAAGCCTACAACTCCTCCAGGTTGTGCTCTATGCTACTGACTGTATATCAATTGATGGGAAGCTAGCTTCCTAACAATGTCAGCACTTAGTAATTGTCACAATAACAAGACAATCTCTATTCCAGTCTCCTTATAAAAACAACAACAAAATTACACTTGTATAGTGCCTTTCATGTCAGGGTAATGTCCTTAGGTAATGTACAGCAAACATTAGAACCTCCCTCTACACTATCCCATCCAGAACTCCCAGATGAGGTACCTCATTAAGTCCCAGTCTTGGCTGATATGTGTATTATACAGATCCCTATTCTGCCTTAATCACAACCTCAGAAGAGTGCCCCCAAGTGCTCCATTGTGTACTAAAAAGTTCAGTATGAATGTTGTTTCAGAATCACAGATTCTCACTGTGAAGAGAGTTTACTCCAGTTAGCCTGGCCTAAGATCTTTAGCTTTTTTCCAATAGGTTCAAGACAGCTCCACTTCTGAACTGTTCCAATTTAATCAATTCTCCTTTGGTAATGACAGATCCATTTACAGGTGCTCAGCTCTGCACCTCTCGATGCTCTGCTACCCCATATATTGGTAGCTGCCATGGCACTGACTCACCTGAATGAAGCGTTTCAGCTGCGAGTTCTGCTGCAATAATCGTGTCTTTTCCTGTTCCAGTGAGAAGATGTACTCAGCTGTTTGCTGTAAGATGGCTGCCTGTGGGAATAGAAACATGCCAGTCAATTGGTAGTTCTCTCGCCTCTGGGACCGACGATTGTGGTGTCAAATGTATGCTGATCTCCAGTTAGCCTTCCTCCCCTACATCCAATTCCTCACTAACACTACTTTCTTCCACCACCACCATTTTGCCCTTCTCTGTTCATACCTCACCCCAAAAGCTGCCAAAACCTTGGTTCACGCCTTTGTCGCTTCTTGACCGGACTGCTTCAACATCCTCCTCGCCGGTCATCCTGCCTCTACCATCCACAAAATTCATCTTATACAAAACTCCTTTCTCATCTTTAGGTCACATCTGAAGACTTTCCTATTCGACTGTGCTTATGGTCACCTTTCCCCTCCCATTAGCTCAGCCTCAGGCTCCTTTATTGTGAAGTGCTCTTAGACACTGCTCGGTGTGAAGGGCGCTGTACAAATGCACGTTGTTGAGACACAATCTCGGTTTAGGCTACACTGCAGTGCAGGCCATGGTGAAACACTGCTTTTTGACGGAGGTGCCATTCTTAAAATGACATGAAATAAATGTCCCCTCTTTCTGTTCAGATAGACATTAAAGTTCCCATGACATTTCTTCACTCAGGAGGTATGAATTTATGGAATTCTCTACCCCAGAAGTCTGTGGATGCTCAGTCATTGAACATTGTTAAGACTGAGATCAATAAGTTTTTTTAAAAGCTAAAGGGATTAAGGGAAATGGGGATATGGCGGATAAATAGAATTAGGATAGAAGATCACCCATGATCTTATTAAACGGCTGGGCAGGCTCGAGGGGCCGAATGGCCTACTCCTGCTCCTACTTATGTTCTTATTCATAAAGCTCTGACTTGTGACATATAGAAATTATTCAATAACAAATTAATTTGTGTATTTTACATAATTCACGAAGGCGCCTCATCCTGTCCCCAACAGCAGTTATCAGTTTCTGCCACTGATCGCTATTCAGACACCCCACAGGAAGCTTGAGGTGTGTGAACACCAGGTCGTGAAGGGATTAAGCTCAAGCCCCACTTGACCAAACTTACTGTTTAGGTCATATATGGAAGTACCCTTGGCTGTGATCAGTGCTGTGCAGCAACAGGAGCTAATGCCAAGAGAAGGGTAAAAAATATTGATATACCTTCACAACAAAAAAGACTGCATCACCTGTCTTCATTTAATAAAACATGCTGTTAAATATAAAGCTAGTGGATCTAACCTTACTGAGCTTCTCGCCATCAGTGTGGGGGATCAATGTTTTCAAAGACTGGAATCCAGCATTGATGCTCTGCATACGTCGCCGCTCGTTGCTGTTGGCGATTTCTCTCCGTATTCGTCTCTCCTGGTCTCTCTGGGACTCCTGGGGAAGGGGTATATTTGCCAAACTGCAGGAATATAAGATGTACACAATGTGTAAGCCAGAGTCAGGTGATAATGGACATAATTGATGATTGGAAAGTGGTGTTCGTGGGTTGATAAGAGGGAGGCAAGGATCAGGTGTGCTGCCACCAACACAATTGATACTCACTATCAATACTCACCCATGAATATAGTAGCCACTTAAGTGAGGTGCCAAAGGCGCACCTGTGAAATGGTATGCCAATGATAAAATGAAATAAGTGAAATGCCTTCAGAAAAGATGCAGTTCAAGTAACTTTCCTGACGCCTGGTGGGTAAAGTCACTCCCAGAGTAGAAATAAGCAATTCAGACTCGAAGGTTGTACAGTAAAAGCCCGTTTATCCGGCACCCTCAGGACCTGATCAATGCCAGTTAAAGTGCGTGTTGGATATTCGGCCAAAAAGCAAAAAAAATCCCAAAAAATAATAATGTATTTTTCTGGATAAATTCCAGTTAATCGAATGCGGACTTTCTTTTGATGTGCCGGTTATACGGAAGTTACGGTTGAGCGGGTGCCGGATAAATGGGCTTTTACTATACATTTGGTTCAAGGTCAGTGCTGAGTTACTGATCTTTATTTGGTGCTATGATTAAAGGGAGGGGGACAGCAAGGTAAAACAACTTTCTGGTCACTAGCCATAGATCACTATCCATTATTTTCATTCGAAAATATATGCATATCTGAGTGCAAACATGGCTTACTTGTTTGAGACAGCCTTTGCATGTGGAATATTAACTCAGCCACACACAGTGGGAATGGAGAAAGCACTTATCAGGAACAATCCTGTCCACAATAAACCAAACAGCAATTACACGCCACATCACAACTGCACAGAAAACAAACTCCGAGCCATTTCATAAGAACCAAGATTGGTAACTTCTTATGTCACTGCACTGCTACGGTCCCTCTTTGTCACTGCAGCCGGTAAGTGTGCATGCAGTGAGAGGTCAAGATTACGTTTCCCGTGATTCAATAAATCTTGACCTGTCACCGCATGTGTTGGAATTGCATTGAATCACAGGAAATTCTTCTGTGCACGTGGCAACGGGGCATCTCTATGTTTTCCATGATTCAATGCCAGTAAGTGCAGGAATAATGGAAGATACCAGTAGGAGATGATTCTTTTTATTAAAATACAAGTAGTGCAAATAAATCTAATTGTTTTTGATAGGAAACTGAATGGGATTGGGGTGGGGTGCATGTATGACTTAAACGATTGTACGATTTACAAAGAGAAGACTTATGCAAGTTTTACTCTACTTCCATTTAGAAGTGTCAAAGCACTTCACAGGGTTTTACTGTAAAGTAGTGACTGTATCTGTAGGTGAACAGAGCAGCCAATCTGCACACATTTCCCCAAATAGACAAGAAGCAAATGACCAATTCTGCTGGGAGGAGTGTTAACCACGACACTTTGAAAAACTCTTCTCTTTTATAGTGCCATGTGGTCCATCGGAATGAGCATATAAGACCTTGATTTAACATCTCATCGGAAGAATAGCATCTCAAAGTGCATCCAGCATCTGTAATTCTCCCACCGCTGGCCTGGTGTGCATTATCTTAAACAGTGAGTTCAAAGTCCGATATTAGCCTTGAACCCACTTTGACTCAAATATGACCCTAGCTGGCGAAGTGCTGCAACACAGATAATGAATCAACCTCATCAATGGAACCTGGGTGTCCACTTTGTACGGATCTGTACATGTTGTGTGTAACATGTTTGAGTGTTTTGAGACGTTGATAAGACGTGGAAAGCGCTATATAAATGTAAGGATTATTATTATTATTTAACATTGATGCACAAACAATTTGCATTTATATAGGACCCTTCACGCCGGATGACGTCTCTGAGCACTTAGACAAACTTGACCAGCTAGGGTCACTAAGCCACATAAGTAAAAGAGAAAGGCATCCTTCAGATGGATTATAGCAATGCATATCCAGAAATCAAACAGACAGGCATTCAAATTTGGATGATTCACAAACTATGAAGCTATACTGGCTCCTAGACTAGCAAATACTGACTACCCAAGTTACATTTGTGGACATGTTGAGCACTGATGTGGCCGCCATTTACTCTTTAGGCTTGTACACTTAATAATAATAATCCTTGCATTTGATATAGCACTTAACGTGTAGGAAGCTATACTTCACTCACATTATTTCCTGTGAAGCGCTTTGAGACTGTCTCAGCAATGTCAAATATCGAATGCAATGATGACTATTTTTTTTTCGCCGTCAGGGATCATGGTAACCAATGTGTGCACAGCAATCTGCCACCAAACAGCCACCGAGCAAAGGAACAAACCTCTCTGTGTGTGGGGGGGGAGGTTATTGTTGGGTTTGGAGACTTTGGGTAAATCCCCAGCAGTGTTCATACGAGAGGAGAGAATATTAAAAACCCAATCATCTCCAAACTGTGCAGCCCTGTCGGTTAGTCACACTCCAGGTCAGGTAGACTCGATCTTGGCTCCACTGTTGGTGCCGAGAGCGTCTCTATACCAACCAGTCCCTACCATGAGGTTGCAGTCTGAGGGATTAGTGAATGGAAGTTCCCCCCCCCCGTGAACACAGGGCTGTGATTGAGGCGGGGTCTCTGTCAGATGTTCCGAAAAGTTGTTTTCCATTGACTTTTTTGTGTGTGTGGGGAGGGGGGGGGGGGGGGGGGAGGGGGGGGGAGTGATTGACCTTTTATGTGTAAGCGCCTGTGGTTTACGGCTCATTACAAACCGTTGACTACAATTTCCCGCGGCTGCGTTTAGATGGGACTACAGATCCCGGCAAGCCCCCCGGCCCTGCCCGGCCCTGCCTGCCCTGCCCGCCTGACTGACTGACTGACTCCCAGCTGCGCTGCTGCGGGGAGGCGGAGAGAGAGAGAGAGAGGGACAGGCCCGAAGCGCCGCTCGGCCTCAACGCTTCCCTCCCCCCCTCCGTGCAGAGCCCCGAGGGTGAGGGGGGAGAGGGGGGAGGCCGGGGAGGACAGGCAGGAGCCCCCCCCCCCCCCCCCCCCCCACAGCCTGTAAAACATGTTTTAGTAAATTTCACCCACAACACACCCGCCCTCAGACACTGCCCAGACCCACGTGTTGCGCAGCCCGGGCTGGGCTGTGTGTGTGTGGGGGGGGGGGTGTGGGGGGGGGCTGTGTGTGTGTGTGGGGGGGGGTGGAGCAGAAGCTCACAGGATTCCCCCCCTTTCTCTCTCTCTCGCTGTCTCTGTGAGAGCAGCATGGCTGCCTGAGCGCTTCCCACGTGCGCCCGTGTGCAGCCTCTCACCGTGACCATTTCACTCCAGAAACCCCCCGAACATCCACGTGTTCCTCCTCCTCCTCCCCCTCCCTCCCTCCCGCGAACCCGCAGCCCCCACCGCGTCAACCCCCCCCCCCCCCCCCCAGCACTGAGCTCCTCCAGAGCAACACATCCACACAGACACACACACAGAAAATGTCTCCATGCAAACAGCAGATGGTGGCGTGCTTGTTACGAGCAAAGCATTTTTTTTTGTTCCAAAAAAAAAGTACACACCTACAGAGACCTCCTATGACTTCTTTCTCACTCTTCCTGAAATCTTGGAATGAAGTCACCTTCTGTGTGGGCACCACGAAATATTCCATTCCTGTACCTGCCGTGTTTTATCTCTCTGTGTGTGTGTGTGTCTGTGTGTATACAACGCGCCCCGCATGCAGACAGCAATCGGTGGAAATAAAAATCCCAATGTTTTGTGTGTGTGTGTGTGTGTGTGAGTGTGTGTGGAGTAGACGCTGTGTGTGTGTGTGTGTGTGTGTATGTGTGTGTCTCCAGCTGATCAGTGTATCAGATGGTTGTAAATGGCGGGAAACAGCTGGTGCTCTCGCAGCACCGCCGCCTCCTTCCGCAGAGGCTGGGACTGCATGTAAACAAAGGACTATTCCCCAGCCTGGAGCCCACAGGAACAGCATCGAGACCCCCCCCCACCCACCCCCCACCCACCCCCCGACTGTGGGGGGGGATGGGGCTGGGGGGTGAGGTGGTGGGGGAAACGATCCGGTTTGTGTTAAAGGGAGGTGGGGGGAGAGAAGCCAACAGTCGGGAGATTTGTCGGTTACAAAGGAGGGGGGGGGGGCTTGTTTCTCCATACGCCACTACGTGTGTGTTGTGTGTGGTGAAGCGGCTCATCAGCTGACGGGTTGGCAAAGGCTGCGAGGAAAAGCAACAGCTTCTGTGACATTGGAGCAGCTGAGAGCAGCACAGAGAGAGAGAGACACACAGACACACAAACACCCCCCTCCTCCACCGCTTTAAAGAGACACCGCAGGGCGCTGCAGATCCTTCCTCTCTGTACATTTTTAAACAATCGCAACATCCTGCGTCGGGTTTAAATCCTGTACTTTTTTAAAAAAAAAAGTATCATGTACTCGAGGGGACAGCTGGCTTTAGTGAAGGAGAATGTACCGACTGAAAAGGACATTCCCTGTGCCGAGCCGAGCCGCAAAACACTGGCCACCAGTTTAGTTTTCATTTCAAAATCCCATCTGTTGTTAAACTGTTCCCCATTCTCCAAGTAGCCAGGGACAATCATTCCCCACTGGGGGTTTGATGTAAATATTCATGTATGATAACATACCATTTTGGAGGGGGTGCTGAACTGGTTGTGTTTTGGGGGTTAATTTTCTTCCCCGTCTCTCCCAAAAGCTATTTGGGGTTCAAAAGCATCGAGCTGCACATCAACTAACAAATCAGTACTTGTGTGTGAGCCCTGGCAGGGAGTGACACAGGGCGGTTGCCTTGCGTGGGTCTTCTCAACAAAGCCTCATTTCTATCCTCATCACTTTCTCCAGCGATATCTCTACATAATTCAGGAATGACAACCCTTCCGATTCACTCTCCATAACCCAGGGATGCTGAGGTTTGGGCAGTTTATTTGCCAGTTGCAGGGCAGCGTTGAGAATCATAGAGAAAGTTGGGATCAGTGCCTTGACCTGTCTTTGCGACGCGAATGTAATTTGTTGTTGTTCTGGTAACATGTGTAGATTATCCATTGAAACAAGAATTGTATCTTAGATTCCTTTCCCTAATTCAGGTCTATACAATTGTAAATTCAACAGGAGAATTCCACAGTGTGACAATCTGGCCTATATGACTCAATGCTCTATCATTTATCCATGTAGCCATGTTGATTATATCAACTTTTTTGAAGTTTATACCTCCTTCACATATCTTTTCTCTATATTTTAATGTCCTTATTCCTCAAATACCTATCTCCCTTTAAATGGCTAAGTTGACTGAATAGTTTCCTAGGGCTTGGCTCTAATTTTAATAGTACAGATGAGTGCTTCACATCAGCACCCTTAACCTCAATAAGATGAGATCAGTTATATTATGCTGAGACCTTTAATTTCATAGTTACACATTTTTAACCAGCAGCGGGAATTTTCAGAGTGTTTATTACTCCTGTTTGAACACCTCACAGATAATTTATTTGGATTATAACCCAGATGGTCATTAAAGATCTGTGGCATTACATGAAAGATTAAATGATACTTTGACAAATTGAATCATAATAGCCGTAGGTCCATGCATTGTTTTTGACATTTTGCAGTTTCCTGCTCTCTTCGCAATTCACTCCTAGAGTCGTGTCAACTTCAAACTGGAGTAAATTCCCCTCTGTTCTCACATCTAGGTCAAAAGGAAGCCATTGGGCACATCCTGCACAACCACTGCTCCTTGTAATATTTCACTTTTCTTATTAATCCTATACTCCAGGATAAATGCTCTCGCTTCTTATCCACTCAGGGCTGCTTTGGTCCTGAGACAGCAGAACGACATCATACTATTAGTACACACTGGTCAGGAAGCATTGTTTTGTACAATGCTGTACATCTGTGAAAGCTGTTAACACCTGTACTGGAGTAACAACTATAACAATCCTTAGTCAAGCACCTCAGGCTCAACTATGCCAACGCACTGCTTGTCGGCCTTCCCAACTCCTCCCTCTATATAGGCTGCAGATTTTCCAGAACTCTGCTGCCCATGTCCTCTCCTGCACCAAGGTCTGTGGTCCTATCACTCCCATTCTCACCCGACTCCATTGGCTTCCCATCATTCAGAGGATTCAATTCAAGATCCTGGTTCTCACCTTTAAAACCCTCCCTGGCCTTGTAGCTCAGATCCGAAACACTGAATTGAAAGATGCTACACAAATGTAATTTTGTTGTTGTTGTTGTAGTTCAGGTCTTTGTTGTAGTCAAAGACCTGGCCATACCAGAGATGTACACATGGTGAGTTTAACACTATGTGAGTCTTACTATATTTGTTTACATCCCAACATGACCCAAATGTATGTTAGTCGCAAAACCCTATCTTTTTGTTCATATTTCTGGCATCTTCCAATAGATGCTTGTGGTTTACAGACTTGCAAGATATTCATTGCACATGAAAGATGCTCTATAAGTGCAAGTTGGTAGGAACAAATTTCTCCTGTGGGAACCTCCAGAAAGGACACAATAAAGAATAGTTAAAAGAGCTCCAAGATCCAGAACCAGCTTCTGCCAAAAAAAAGTTCTGCAGTGTTGTTGTGGAGCTTAACATGCTTCCTTCCTGTGCAATGTCATCAATCAAAAGGCACCCAAACACTATGGAAAAGGGCAACTGTGCAAGGGAGGAAATAAATAGTTTGCTAGGACTCATCTATGAACACATGCATGGATTGATTTAAAGGCTCATACTCTGTTTAATACATAGAACCATATTTTCCGGTCACTCAAACTGCTGTCATAAATATTTAACCAGCTACCTGTGTGTACATTCTGTCCCATTTCCTCTCAGCCAGAAATACTCTTGATCCCTCTGCCCTACACCAGTGCATTGAAATTGGTCAAGAGAGCTTCCCCAATATGTAAAGCAGATAAAAATAAAGCAGGAGTCATACAGGAAACTGTAATGTTGATACCCAGACTGTGCTGGTCTAGTTGATCTGAATTAGAAAAGTGGGAGTGACAACTGACCCCAGCACCCCTGGGTTAGGGAGTAGAAAATTAAGAAAGTTAGCTCAGAATTCATGCTCCGGATCTTTATTTAGTGACTTTCCATTCTGAATAGTCCAAATATCAGCAGTACCTTGTTGTACACAAAGAGACTGAGACTGCCACAAAGAATCAACTGACGCTGAATTGCCAGGCACACTAGAGACAGTTAATCCATAAAGAAACACGAAAGAAATGTCACTAATTGATTATTAGAAATCTGTTAAGTGCAGGTTTGAGCCATTGCTTGGGGACAAGCACCTACAAGAAATGTTTTGTGAGGAGCATAGTGAATAACCCACCTTAGCAATACATGCCCACTTCCTGCTTACCTAATTTCATGTGAGCAAGAGGCAAGAATTGGGGCCCAGACTGTGTGCTGGATACTGTAGTCTAACCATGTAAAACCAAATACTGTAGATTGCCATTGAAAGTACTGTCTGACAAGCATTTCTACCTATTAGGGCTTTGGCTTGCAGGGCTATCAGGAGCTGAGTGGGAGTCTCTGGCCCTGGTGACTGGTCTGACCTTCCAAGTCCTGCCAAAAGTCCAAGTCCATGCTGCATAATAGGCTTACAGAGCACCAACTGCTTAATTCAGGTCCTCATTTAAAGGACCTTCGCAAATGGACATGTCCAATATGATGCTGACTCCACCTCCAGTGTGCTCAGCAACAATTCGATGTAGACCTGAGTCCTCTCTCCCTGCAGTCACTTCCCGTGTTTGCCACAAATCAACCTCACTGCATGATCCTGGTTTCTGCAAATGGTTTGGAGTAAGCTGCTCTACTACAACTTCCACTCCATAAAGGAGAATTTTTTACACACCGGTCTTATAAGCCACAAGCTTGAACTGCATCGGGACCTTACTGTCCTTGAGGAAAGACATGCCCTTTGCTCCTTCTCTGCACGGTCATTTAGGACAATGTCCAAGGAAACGTTGGTGTTCACCACATTCTTGAGACAATTGTAACTGATGGCCCTTGTTTCTTCCAATCAATACCGTCAATGTCTTCTCTTGAGCCAGTCCCCGGACAACTCCGCCAGCAGAACAATATTATTTGCATCAGAAGTGTTGCAATCCTGTTAGAGAGGCCGGGAGCACATTCACCAAGTCCATCTGTCTTGAGAAGAGGCCCCCTTGATGCCATCATCATCGATGAATCCATCCAATAGTGCAAGTGACAATAGACATACTGTACTGGTATCTTCAAGCTATGTAATAATGACTGGGTTCCATACTGGGCAATGCATTTACCTACCGAGCCATCAGCAGAGCTGAGATATATGCATTTATATATATATATATACCGGTATATATATATATAGTGCATGAATTCATTGATGCTCGAACAATGGGAGAATTTACAATTTTGCAAAATAAATCTGGGATGACTCGTTTTTTTTTAGCAGGACAAATAGAGACATATAGACCACAAAAGCCTTAGCAACTTATGAAACCGATGACAACCGCATATATATAGAGATATATATATTCACACACAAAATCATTCGCATCGCTTTGCATTTTGACATAAATATTGATGTAATATGATGCCGCCTTTACACCCACCCAACTCCTGCCTCCCTTAAAGAATTACCATGAATTTCCTTCGCACAAGGTAAAGTCAGCCTGTCAGGATCAGGAAAATTAAACACTGGCAGCATTTATGAAACCAAGGGCGGGGTGGGGGGGGGTGGGGGGGGTAATGGAGGTAAGAAGGAGATGGGGGTTGCAGAGGCTGGAGGGGCGGTGTAGCTTTAAGGCTGATATATTCAGTGGGGGGGGGGGGGGAGGAGGCAGAGCACACAGTTACTCGGGCATGCGCTGAACGGCTGGAATGGAGTTGGGGCAGAAAGGGAGAAATCGGTGCAATCGCAAAGAGTGAAATTGACATTTGGTGCAGGAGCGGCTGGTGCTCCCCACCCGACTGCTCCTCACCCACCGTCACATCCTCCCCCCTCCCCACTGCCCACTGCCCCCCTCCCCACTGCCCCCCCCTCCCCCCCACTGCCCCCCTCCCCACTGCCCCCCTCCCCACTGCCCCCCTCCCCACTGCCCCCCTCCCCACTGCCCCCCCTCCCCACTGCCCCCCTCCCCACTGCCCCCCTCCCCACTGCCCCCCTCCCCACTGCCCCCCTCCCCACTGCCCCCCTCCCCACTGCCCCCCTCCCCACTGCCCCCCTCCCCACTGCCCACTGCCCCCCTCCCCACTGCCCACTGCCCCCCTCCCCACTGCCCCCCTCCCACTGCCCCCCTCCCCACTGCCCCCCTCCCCACTGCCCCCCTCCCCACTGCCCCCCTCCCCACTGCCCCCCTCCCCACTGCCCCCCTCCCCACTGCCCCCCTCCCCACTGCCCCCCTCCCCACTGCCCCCCTCCCCACTGCCCCCCTCCCCACTGCCCCCCTCCCCACTGCCCCCCTCCCCACTGCCCACTGCCCCCCTCCCCACTGCCCACTGCCCCCCTCCCCACTGCCCCCCTCCCCACTGCCCACTGCCCACTGCCCCCCTCCCCACTGCCCCCCTCCCCACTGCCCACTGCCCCCCTCCCCACTGCCCACTGCCCACTGCCCCCCTCCCCCCCTCCCCACTGCCCCCCTCCCCACTGCCCCCCTCCCCACTGCCCACTGCCCACTGCCCCCCTCCCCACTGCCCACTGCCCACTGCCCCCCTCCCCACTGCCCCCCTCCCCACTGCCCACTGCCCCCCTCCCCACTGCCCCCTCCCCACTGCCCACTGCCCCCCTCCCCACTGCCCACTGCCCCCCTCCCCCCCTCCCCACTGCCCCCCTCCCCACTGCCCACTGCCCCCCTCCCCACTGCCCCCTCCCCCCTGCCCACTGCCCCCCTCCCCACTGCCCCCCCTCCCCACTGCCCCCCCTCCCCACTGCCCACTGCCCACTGCCCCCCTCCCCACTGCCCCCCCTCCCCACTGCCCCCCCTCCCCACTGCCCACTGCCCACTGCCCCCCTCCCCACTGCCCCCCCTCCCCACTGCCCCCCCTCCCCACTGCCCACTGCCCACTGCCCCCCTCCCCACTGCCCACTGCCCCCCTCCCCCCCTCCCCACTGCCCCCCTCCCCACTGCCCACTGCCCCCCTCCCCACTGCCCCCTCCCCACTGCCCACTGACCCCCTCCCCACTGCCCCCCTCCCCACTGCCCCCCCTCCCCACTGACCCCCTCCCCACTGCCCCCCCTCCCCACTGCCCCCACTCCCCACTGACCCCCTCCCCCCCTCCCCACTGCCCCCCTCCCCACTGCCCCCCTCCCCCCCTCCCCACTGACCCCCTCCCAACTGACCCCCTCCCCCCCTCCCCACTGCCCCCCTCCCCACTGCCCCCTCCCCACTGCCCCCCTCCCCACTGCCCCCTTCCCCACTGCCCCCTTCCCCACTGACCCCCTCCCCACTGCCCCCCTCCCCACTGACCCCCTCCCCACTGACCCCCTCCCCACTGCCCCCCTCCCCCCCTCCCCACTGCCACCCTCCCCCCTGCCCCCCTCCCCACTGCCCCCCTCCCCCCTGACCCCCTCCCCACTGCCCCCCTCCCCACCTCCCCACTGCCACCCTCCCCCCTGCCCCCCTCCCCACTGCCCCCATACCCCCCCTCCCCACTGCCCCCCTCCCCACTGCCCCCCTCCCCCCCTCCCCACTGCCCCCCTCCCCACTGCCCCCCTCCCCACTGCCCCCCTCCCCACTGCCCCCCTCCCCACTGACCCCCTCCCCAGCCCCCCCCCTAACCCCCCACCCCCCACCCACCAACACCCCCACCCACCTCCCTTTGCCTCGGGGCTGTCAACCCGCCATCGCCACCCCTCCCTTCGGGAGCTCCACACAAAAAAACGATTCGGGATTGAAGGATCAGGAGAGGCTTGTGGCAGTGACTGGTTGTCAGACAGGGCAGGTAAAGTGTCACCATTCTATTGTATTGTGTCAACAGCAGCGTTGATCCCACATCAGTAACACAGGCGTTTGCGACACGGGGTTAATCGGGTAAAGAGCTGGAATCAGTTCTAAATCTGATTTGATTCTGAAACAGTCCCTGCCGTGTTTGCTGCGGTGCCACATTGCGATGATTTGCTGCTGCGGTTTAATCTGTGGATTCAATGCTGCTGGAGAGGTTTGGCGGTTTCCATTTCATTGATACATTAGCGCCCCGAGACGCCGTCCGGCGTGGAGGGCTGTATATGAATCGAAGTTGTTGTTGTAGGGCAGCGGTGTGTGTTGATATTTCCGTTGCCGGGTCCAAATATCTAGTGTTTTCACTGTATTTACAGTATCCTAACGTTTGCTATCGTTACCCTCCCATAGGGGGTGATAAGTGGCCTCTGTGGGCGATTTCAGTTATTTTATGCGTCGGGTAAGTCAGGACCGAGTTGCTTTCAGTCTGTGGATGAAAATAATAGTCCCTGTTCCCTGCTTTCCCTGATACTCCCTCCCCCCCAACCCCAATACCTCCTCAAAGTGGCCGCTCATTACGCGTGAGCTCAGACAGGCGTGTTGGCAGCAGGAGGAATGCGATCTCTCGCCACACATACATGTGCAACAGTAGGTGTCTGGATAGCGATCACAAGCAAGAGCTCCAGTGGATTTTTCGACCTCTATGACCCAGGAACACTGACAGCGGTTATTACCCGAGCCCTGGCTGAGATTGTTTGTGCCAACACAGAGCAGGAATTGAACCTGGGACCCTCCCTGTCTATCTGGCTCAGGAATATCTATGTGGCTCATTTCCCACCTTCACAAGGCAAGTTACTGGGAACTTGTATTTTTTTTAAAAAAGTGAATCATATTAACCTCATGAGTCCTGAACCAATCCCGAGAGGAACCTGCACAGATAAGCCATGTGTGTGCGCGCGCGAGGGTGGGGTGTGCGTGCAGTATTTGGGGCAATGAGTATTTGGGGCAGGGTATGATGCGACTAATGATCCATCTATTTCAGTGCAGCCCTACTATGTTTTCACTTCACCTCTCTTCATTGCTGCTGATATTTTGTCCAATTCTAATGTTACTTTCACATCTTAGTAATGACAGAATCTCGACTTTATTGCCCTCTTACCCTCTCAGTAGTTTGCGCAATTATCATATGAAATGAGCAGTGTTTTGGATCAGTCTTGAGATCAAATCCTGGACCTATTGTTAAATGGTGCTCAGGAACAGCCTGACCAACAATGCCCCTATGTCCCATCTCTTAATGTTTTCTACCAGGTATCATAAAACAGTGGTGAGTGTGAATGGGAGTGTCGTTACTTAGATCTGGAGAGCAAACTTTGATGTACATATTCTTGAACATTTCACAGTTATAAACAAATCAGTACACCAGACAATGCCTTTACTTTTTGTAGCTCAGTGATTACAGCACTCACCTCACACACAAGAGACCTGGGTTCAATTCCAGGCAGGACGAAACGTTGGGCAAGTTTCCTTACTCCACACGCCTAATAATAGTCCCTCAAAAAAATAATAAATTGGTCATTTCAATCTATGACTGTTTGTGGGACACTGCTGTGCGCAAGTGGCTGCCACATTTTGCCCACATATATACAATTAATTCACCTTACAGTATATTTTGTGAAGTGCTTTGAGATGGCTAGAAGATGTGAAAAGCGCTATAATAATGATAATGATAACAATCCTTACAAGGCTTATTATTATTATTATTATTACCACCAGCTGAGCTGCCAGATAGTACTGCTTGTTATACAGAGCTAATGTAGATGAGGAATGCTGTAGGATCAACCCCCACTCTATAGTGATCCAGGAAGCAATTGACCTCAGCACCCTTGGGCCAAGGAGAGCTCACACTCTCAGTCACATTCAAAACCTCATGTGTTGGAAACTGTGCATGGGTGAAAGTCAGAATCTGACTCCTTAGCGAGTAAGGTTGGATCAGGGTTGTGTGGCTGATTTTCCCTCTCCCCCACCCGGGACATTTCACATATCTATGAATGCTGGTAGTTTAAATAGATTCACTGTTATTTAGAAAATGTTTGCAGGTGCAGTGCTGGATGGGACTCCTGTCAATCCCGCAATCCCTCCGCCTCAAATCCTGCATAGCCTCCTACAAGTCCCCCCTCAAGACCCTCCTCTTTGACCTTCCCATCGGTCACCCCAAATCCCCTCCACCCTCCCTGATTCCGATCCCAGCTCGGGTCTGAAACACTTGATTGTCCAGCCCCTTGGGATGTCCCCCCGACGTGAAAGGCGCTGTACAAATTAATATTTTTTTGTTGTTGTCCTGCACCTTGGAACATCCTCCCAACATGAAAGGTGCTTTCAAATGTAATTTTGTTATTGTTGGGTGCACAACACCCCTTCAGTACTGCCCATGAGCAACTCTGCAATGTACGAAAGTAGTGAAGAGCTGAGACCCATCTTTATAATGAAGCCTATTGTAAAGTGTACAAAGCTATTAAATCTAGACACTATAGTCTGGTGTATTCCTGGGTTGGGAGACAATTTTCTGTGTCCATACATAAACTGGGGGAAAACTGTTAATCCTTTACTAATATGTGTTAGAAACTATGGCAGGGCCAGTGAATGGGGTAAGTGGAAACAACATAGGTTCCCACTGCTTTGTGCCATCTAGTGACTCCATTTCAGTTATTGTTAATTGAGAACATATTTGAAGAGTGTCTTGACTTCGGTTCTGCACAGTGCAGTGATTCCCTGTAACTTCTGCAGGCATAAAGTTCCATCACAATCCATGGACCTCTCTGATCTGGTCCATTTAGGCATCATAATAGCCATCAGGGTAATCCTAGATAGGGATTGGGAGTAGAAACCCTGTCTGAATTTCCCTTCCCTAATCAAGGTTGTTGTGGCTAATTGTAGCCCTAACTGCTAGCCTTGTCAGAGATCATAACTCAGAACAGATCTGGCTCCATGTGTCTTTAAGTGTCACAACACAATTTACTCACTTACCCAATTGTGAGCCTACCCCCCACCCACCCTCAATGTAATTTCTGTCAAATTATGTTACTATTTCAGGCAGAAAAACAAGTTATTTTACACATAGTTTGACATACAGCCAGGAGCTGAATGATCTATTTGTCTGGAGGATTGTTGTCAAGGAACCATGGGATATTCTCCCGATGTGAAATGCGCTATCTAAATGTAATTTTGTATTGTATAAACTCCCTTTTTTCAAAAAGTGTTATGATCTTTGACCTCCACCTGAACAGGTAGATAGTACTTGGTTTTAACATCCTATTCAAATGTTAGAGTATCACAGTGTACAAAGCTATTAAATCTAGACATTAGGTTTAGTCTAGACACCAATACATCATCACTCTCTGATGATGTATCGGCCTTGACTGTGAGCTGAACTCCCCTCATGGGGCTTGAACTCTCAACCTTTTCACCCAGAGGTGAAAGACAACATGACAATAACTCTGCCGAGAATACTGTAGCTGCTCTGAGGATCCTGAACTCTGATGGTTATATTCACTGCTCAATATTAACAGCTTGTGTTTGCTGGGAGAGGAGAGATACTGGAGCACAAGGACGAGAATCAACTAGAAACAGGCCATTTAGCCCATCATGCCCCCAACGTGAGCTTTTAAATTAAAGTCTATTCTCTTGTGCATTTCCCATACTCTTCAATATTCAAGCATCTACAGAACCCAATAGCTACACTTATGACTAGCCCATATGTGCATGAAAAAGCTGTGCAGTTTCAGATCATCACACAAAATATAACATGCTCTACAAACCAAAACCTTCCATTAGGAGATTTTCTATATCACCACACTGTGTCAGCCCTTCTCTGTCTCAGATCTTCCCAACACGGTGCTTTTCTCTGTATTTGTCTTTGTATGTCTGGCTACCTGTCTATCTCTTCAACTGTGAGAGGGGTGAGAGAGAGAGAGAATTTGTCTTCACAATGGCTTGATCAGAGAATCCAAAGTGATGTACATTAGTTAACTTAATCACCCAACTTCAAGATCAGGGTTTAGGTTAGATGTAGCTGGGTTTTGAATTGTAGTCCAGATGAACGGTATCTCCAGAGCTGTAGTACTTAAGCACGGCTATATATTCAGTGCAAGCAACATGCCATCTGCTACAAATGCAACAGGAACATTGGCGTTAATGCAAAATACAGCTGTTATGCCTGTGGAATCCCTGTAGTGAAGCCTTGCAACCACTTTTCCTATCTGTCCCCCACATACTGTTCTCACCTGTGTGTCTGACTCTTCGCCCAGTGTGCCCTCACCTTTGACTCTGCCTCCATTGTGCAGAAGCTACTCTCTCCCTGTCAATTTTCTCCTCCTGTCTGAAGCCAATCGGCTACCACAGAATGTTTAAAGGGCGCTGGCATCCCTCTATTTAACTCAAGCGGCCATTATTCACATGTTAACCTAAACCGTGAGTGTCAGCAGGGCATTTGACGCAAGGGGGAATCACAATTCTGTTCTTGCCTGCTTACTCTTCCCGACAGTGCACACACATACCTTTCCTCCAGGCTGGGGCCTCTCTAGATAGCAATCAGGAACCCTGACTGATTTTCCCCTCTCTAATGGGAGCGTAAAATGAGGGTAGTTGTAACCCTGATTAATTCTCTGCTTATGCTGAGATCAGCTAACTCAGCACATACACAGATTTGAATTGCCAACTTTCTTAACTGTGGGGATAAATGTAATGATGATTTACCCACCTGGGCAATCCATGCCAATGATAAATACTGCCATCCATCAGTTTGTAGAGCGAACACTAAGCATGTGCTCAATAGGGGCAGAGTCAAAGGTGAGGATAGAGTATCCTCACCTATTGAGAGTTGTGGGGAAGAGTTGGACAGACAGATGTATGTGGAAACTGTTTGTAGAGCACTAGTGTCCTGAACACTGAGCACAGAGTATTGCATAGATTCCCACATTGTGAGACAAAATCAAGCTTTAATCCATCCCCAGCCAATTTCAATACCTTTTCAATAATGCAAGCCTTTCATCTGTTCTACGGATGCTACGATTAGCTGTCTCTTTGTCACATCCCCTTGCTTCTTCCTTGGAACAGAGATGAGGGAACAACATTGAATCCTAGAATCAGTAACAGCCCAAAGCCAGGAATGGGTAGATATCAATGATAGATCTATATAATTATATATATATTAGGGGATATGGGGATAGGGCAGGTAATTAGAGTTAGATGAGAAGATCAGCCATGATCTTATTGAATGGGAGAGCAGGTTCGAAGGGCCAAATGGCCTACTCCTGCTCCTAATTCGTATGTTCTTATATTAGACACAGAGATAGATATATGAATAGATATCCAACGAATAGACCCAGGGACGTCTGAAGTAGCAGCTCTGCCAAGGGACCAAGGGTAAGGTCGATCAGATGGAAGTTTACCCACATCCCAGGTCAAGTGTGTGGCTGGGTATTCAACGGTGGAAGCTGAACCTGATCCTGGCCTTGAATGGAGCCGGTTAATCAGGAGTGGAAACTGTTCTCCATTCCTTCACAGGGTACCGAGGTCACTCTTTAACTCAGCACAGCCTGGGGACAGAACCGAGCGCCTTCCTGCTCTGTTTCGACAGAGCTATTAACAAGACGGTGCTTTGACCAGCTGAATCATCAGAAGAGTTGTCATCTTTACATGTCAAATTGAAATTAGTTTAATTGTAATAGAGTTTAACATTAAGGTTTTTTTTTCGAAAAAGTTGTAACTTATCTACTTTGTACTAAGAGAACTGCTGAAGTGATCGTGTGATTATATGGAACCCGAGTCAGCAGGCAGGTGTGTAACAAGTACACACAAGCAAATTTTTAAAAACATGTTTGTATGAACATATGTGCAAGTGTGTCTATGTATGAGAGTACTTTTTGTATGTTTAAATGTATGCATGTAGGAGAGAGAGAGAGAGTCTGTGTATATGTAAGAGAGTGCAAGTGGGTGATTTTGAGGTTTTGTCGTTTAACCGAGTGCTGAACTGAGGCCTTCTTACCCTTTAGTTAATTAAATCCTTTTGGACAAACCCTTTCTTGTGTGTGTGAGTCGAGCATATTAGACCTGGAAGCATGTGTGTGTGTGGAAGAAATCCTCTTTTGGGAGGAGTCACATAGTGCTGCAGGCCTCAAGGTTTATTTGGTGGTTTAGCAGCAAGCTGAGACAATCCACTCTCTTTTGTGTGTGTGTGTGTGTATGTTTCTCTCAGTTACACGCTGTATGTGCTCTATATCTGTGTCTATCACTATCCTTTCTGTTTATGTGTGTCTTTTGCTGTGTTTCTCTACATATGTGTACGTGTCTCTTTTTCTGTGTGTGTGTATATTTCTCTCTCTCTTTCTAGGTGAATGTGTGAATGCCTTGCTCCCTTGCCGGTGCTGGGAAGGACAGGCACAAAGCCCACATTGGTTTCCAAAATTCATGATGTGCATGAAAGCTGGTGTGTTGTTTTGAGTGATAAAATGCAATGTAACTTTAGATGCAAGACTATCTCTGCACATCTGGTACAGATGAATTGTCTGGCTATTGTGTGGTGTGGGCGGGGTAGCTATTCATGCAAGCGAAGTTAGTGGCTGTGCACTGGCACATACACTGTCTGCCATGTTGTAGCTCTGCTGGGGAGCAACAATGCCTGAAAATCCATTTTAGGCACATTTTATAAAACTTTTTTCTCCTTCAAATTTGTCTCCCGAAACTTACATAGAGTTAAATCAAGTAAGGATAGGATCTGACAGTGTAATTTCCCAATATACATTGTTGAATATCATGTGTTAAAGAATAAAATAAAATGGTAAATCTGGGCGAGGTAGTGGAGGATGCCCATTGCCTACAGATGTGTTTTCAGTTCAAGTCCTGTAGCTCAGTGAGCACGCACCTTACAAACATGGGATTGATTCCCGGCAGGGCGAAACCTTGGGCACGTTTTTCCTTACACCACACGCCTGATAATAATCCCTAAAGAAAAATATATTGGTCATTTCAATCCATGACTGGACAGACACTGCTGTGCATGATTGGCTGCCGCGTTTCGCCCACAAATATACAATCAATTCACTTTACAGTCTATTCTGTGAAGTGCTTTGAGACGACTAGAATACGTGAAATTGCGATATCAAATGCAAGGATCGTTTTTATTAGTATAGACCTCCAGACATCCTCTAGTACTTCCTTCCCCCACCTGTCAGATGGCCCTTCCTTATGGGTAAGTGTACATAATCGGCATCAACTCGGGACTTGTCTATATGGCTACATTCCACACGAGGGAGGGAATTTTCCAAAGGGGAACCCGGGTTATTGTATACACGTCATGTGGAAATACCCTCATCACTGCAAAGTTTAGCACTGACTTAATGAATTCATGCCGTGCCGAGGTTCAGTATTATGCATTTCTGTCCTGTGTTGATGCGGCCAAGTACAATAGAAGCTTTCAAATCCTCTTGGCAAAGCCTCGAGACTGTGCAAATATTTTTCACTTCATGATGGTTAAAATATTCAAGGTGGACAAGATGTGCATTTATCTGGAGAAAAAGGAGGGGGCACTGAGTTTAGTTTAACAATGCACCCATGCAGAGGTTAAGTCGCCCCGCTGCTTTTGGCAATCACACTCCAGTGCAGCTGTTGCACAAGAGTTTGTGTCCTGTGCAAGCATCAATCAGGGCTGCCCAACCTCTGTCCAGTGTTAAAGCAAGAGACGAGTTATTGCAGTTAGTGAGTGGAGCGCACCGTGCTGCAGGGCAGGAGTTGCTGAATTCCTGAATGTCTGGCCAGCCTGGATTAGTGCCATTTACAAGGTAAGCAACAGAAATCCAGCAGCTGCTTTGCTTTATCTATGAGTTTGTGGACACAAATCTTTAGTCAATTTTGTGAAACCTCATTTAATTTTTATTCCTCCCATTTTTGTTTTTTGTTCTGCTTCTTGTATTAAGATCTCAACCAGAGGAATGTCTTCTAAACATGGAGGGAGTTCGAGCTGGGCTGGGCCCCGACATTGTGGAAGCACAGAGTCCTGCCTGCCAACTCCCAGCTCAGAGAGTGAAAGAATTTACCATTCATAGATCAGTGGCCAGACTTCCTGCAGCAGACTGAGTGGGTGGGACTGGCTCACAGATCTGGCTCACAAAACTGATTTGTTTGCTTCAAGTCTTTCTTTAAAATAGCCTGGCCTTTAAAATGTTGCCCACAAAATATACAGTCTATTCATGACAGTATATTCTGTAAAGCGTTTTGAGACGTGTATAAGATGTGAAAAGCACTGAATCAAATGCGAAGATTATTATTACTGCTGTATTTAGATATATTTTAGCTCATCTGTGCAGGTTCAGAGTACTGTTTCCTATGCTTGCTCTCAGTCCCATGCTGTTCCATAGTTTGCTCTCAGTTTGGGTAACTGAAGGGCAGATTGCTTTTTGCAGCATTACCATGGCAACACTTGGTACATTTAACCGAAAGCTTTTTCATTATTGACGATAAACGTTGAGTCATTCATCTACCTCCTTCTCTCACGGTGGTGACCTGTTCCACGGAGGGACCTCACCCAAGTGATTCTTTATATGCAAGTGTTGGAAACCAATGAATTGTTGAGCCTAATTCTGATGTCATCAACCTGTACACATACAAGATTCTCCATCTCCAGCATCTGGAATTCCCTCCCTCTACCCTCCTGTCATTGCCGACTTTGTCTTCCACCCCTACTTCTTCAACCGCGCATTTGATCGTCTCCCCCTTCTGGGTATTGCTCCGATAGCCTTTGGAAAATCTTAACAAACTTAAATTAGAAATTGATGGAATCTGACTTTGTAATTGGAATATTGGAAAATACAGGAGAGGATACTTGCAATATTTGTGCAGTCGTGCTTGAGTTAATTCAGCAGAGTCTCCTCTCCCTAGCTTTAGCTCCCCCACCTCACCACCCTGACTGCAAGAGCATATTGCTGGGCTTTCAAGGATTCACCAGAGGCAGGGACAGGAATGCCTTTGATTGGGAGATACATAGCTTACTTTCTGCCAAGAAATTCATCTTTGGGAATTGGAAAATTCAGGATCTCTCCCTTCCCCAATTCTATTACTTTTAAACATTGATTCATATAGAAATTGAATTACTCAGTGGGAGGTTTCTGTGGGTGGGAGAATCTAAAGTTAGTTGATAATGGCAATAATCCTTGCGTTTCATGTCTTGAGGATGTCTCAATGTGCTTCATAAGATAGACTGAACAACAACTTGTACTTATATAGCACCCTCCATGCATGATAGCGTCTCAGAGCACTTAACAGTTATGGAGCCTGACTCTGAGCTAGGAGTGGGGAGGTGACGGTAAGCATGGTTGAAAAGGAAGGTTGTAAAATGTAATCACTGTGTACTTTGTAGGTGATTACTTAGTTGTTTAATAGACTGGTGTTAATGGTTTTATTCTCCCTCCTGTAAGGGTTAGTTAAATTCATGATCCTGCGGTGAAGTAAGGACTGACACAAAGGTTGCACAATTGATCAAGGTTTATTAATGCAGATAAATAATGGTTATAAGTCATTTTTTTAAATTACAGGACAATGTGGAGTCCTGTAGCTCAGTGGTTAGAGCACTTGCCTTGCAAGCGAGATACCTGGGATCAATTCCAAACAGGACCAAACTTTGGGCAAGTTTCCTTACTCCACACAACTAATAATAATCCTTTGAAAACCCCCCAATAGTAAACTGGTCATTTGCAATCCACGATTGTTTGTGGGACACTGCTGTGCGCAATTGGTTGCCACGATTCGCCTACAAACACACAGTCAGTTCACTTTACTGTATATTCTGTGAAGCACTTTGAGAATCTAGATGATGTGATAATCATCATATCAAATGCAAGGATTATTATTATTACAATATTGCTTACGAATCCATGGACAATTCACAACAATTTAAGTTGATAAAGATAGAGCAAGCAGCAATGTCTATTTTAATGTGGGCTTTTTAATGTCCATCAAAAGGTAACCCAAGTATTGTTGTATGGCTCCCCAGTTTGATCACTCAAAACAATCTAGTTATTATTTTGATGTTGACTGTTGTTTATATCATCATCTTCATCTTCCTTCTTTAGAAGCTGGAATATGGTTCGAGACTCCAATTTCTTTCTTTCTTCTCAATTCTTTCTTTCCAATTCTTTGTTCTGATTCTCTTTTCAAATCAATCTGTGTGTATGCAGTTGGATAGGTGACCTATTGCATCTTTTGCAAGATGGTTCCTTTGTGAAAAAAATACAACACAGCTCTCTCCCACATTGAAACAGCGCAGACTATTTTCCTGCGTGAAAATGACTGATAACCTGTGTGTGAGTGTGAATGAGTGTACGTTCTCGCTGGGTCTCTGTGTCTGTGTGTGGTGCTGGCCCTGCGAGGCAGGAGGTGGTGAGCTCCTGTAGCCTCGCAGGTGTCCTATCCCCACCAAAAAAATGGCCACACAGTTTTGTTGAAGAAGCAATTATTTTTTTCTCTAATGTGTCATTTCATTATGTTTCATTTTTATCAGTAAACTGAAAAAAGTAGCAGTACAACGTACCTCAATAGCACCAATCAATAATAATAATAATAATCCTTGCAGTTGATACAGCGCTTTTCACGTCTTCTAGATGTCTCAAAGCGCTTCACAAAATATACTGTAAGTGAACTGACTCTGTATATGTGGGCGAAATTCCCACAATCCTTAGCAAACTGCTCCGCAATTTCCCGCAAGGCCAATAAACGTGCCACAGTTTTTGTATATATGTCCACACTTTTCTATTGGCCCAGCTGATAAGGAATCAAAACAGTTTGTTGTTTATAGACAGTCTTTTGTTTCTCATCCTTGAGAGAGAGAAAGATTATTCACAACCAGCTCCCATCACATCATATCATATCATATATCATATCAACCAGCTCCCATCATATATCAACCAGCTCCCATCATATATCAACCAGCTCCCATCATATCATATCATATCAACCAGCTCCCATCATATTTTATGAGACTGATTATAAGTCTCAACAATACAAACAATGCAAATATAATTTGAGATATTATTTAACACATTCAATACAGAATCTTACACCGACATGTGATTCTGGATGGATGGGAAGGTGGGAGTTGTCTGATATATACTGTGTGTGTATACTAGAGTTCATGCTATGCACTTGGAGACTTAAAGAAATTCAGCTAAAAATAAGTTAATTTATATATATAGTGTGTGGGCTCTGCTTATAAGGCGTCATTTCCAGATCTGAATGGGTGGGGTGGGTGCCTCTGACCCCGATTGGCTGTTAGGAGATGTGCTTGGCAAATACACCCCTAGTATATGAGGTTTTATTGATGAGTCTCTCTGACTCACATTGACACTTAGAGGTGCAGATGTGCCCTCACCCGGGATGAGCCAAAGGGCTGATGATTTGAGGATCCAGCCTGAACAGGTATTCTGTTGCATGATTCAATATTTTGCATTAATAAATTTTTTTAAATTTGTGTCTGAGTTGGTTTTTAAGTACCGTCTGAAACCTTTGACAGTTTGACTGTGCTGATGTCCACCTGCCGCCACACACCCCACCACCCCCCGGCTCGGGGTCAGGCTCTTCAGCGTTCTGACACTACACTGTGTTTAGGTTCAAGTTCAAGTTGTTGTTGTGTTGCTTCAATTGTATTGGGAGTACTGGAGGGAGTTTTACTCTAACCTGTATCTACCCTGTACAATAGCCATCCTGATTGATGTTTATACCTCATACTAATATTATTTTATTTCTTAAGATATGATATCCCTTATTTGGAATGAGTGCTTAACAATTAAACATAAATTATCATTGTGCGATTGAGGATTTGTTTTACCTGGGAAGAGCATTATAGATACTGCAGATACAGTATTTATAACATTCCTATTCCCTGGGCATTTCTTGTTGGCCTTGTGTTGCTGACCACTGTTTTCTAACATAACTATCTGCTCTGTAGTGTGGCTGCCAGTGTACCCGCCAGCAGATTGGATTGACAAGCCTGGGAACTGTGCTCCCTCCTGATTTTAGACTGCTCTGTAAACACATCTCTCACTGCGATCTGTGATGGCTTTTCTCTGTTGTTTGGTATAGTGGCTTTCTATATCTTGTTCCTCATTATTTTCATCTCCCAAATGTAATGACTTTTTCTTTCCCCTAGTTTATCACACAAGTCATGTTTGTGTCGGGCGAGAAGCCAAAACGGCACACAGTTGGCACTGCTTGGTGTACGGTTGTGCGGTTTAATTTTATTTCCCGAGTTCCAGGTTTCTCCCCTTCAAAATTGACAACAACAAACAATAACAACTTTGATTTATATAGCGCCGGACGGCATCTCATTTATCATTATATTATTGGACAGATCAACAACAACAATTTGCATTTGTGTGGCACCATGTAGGGAGCAAAGTGGTTGGAAGCTTGCCCGCCAATTGCTGGGTGGGAGGCATAAGGCAAGCCAGAGTTGACGGAACATAGCAGAGGGAGTGGCCAAGATGAAATACTGTAATAGTGATTATTAATAATACTCTAATTAATAATAATAACAACACAATCATAGAAATGACATAATTACTAGAGAAGGTCAGAAACAAATTTTGGAATTTTCTGTCTGGGTGCTCGTGATGTTTGACTCCGATAGCATTTCAACAAGTTGACCGGACAGCTTCTCACAATGGCACTGAACATTTTCTTTCATTTTCTACTCTCACATTGCCATTCTTGTTTACTTCATTATTTTTAACTTAATTAATTTTCAGTCTTAGATCCCATCTATTTTTGAGAATAATGAAGGGTTATGATGGGGGTAAATAGTATCATTTATTATTTCTACTGGGTGATAACCATGACTCACACACAACGCTGCTGAAACTTCCTGCATGTTTTTGTCACCTATGTTGACTTCTCTTTTGTATTTCTCGATGATCTCCACAGCTCATCATTCATGAAGTCCAACTAATGTAGAACTCCGCTACCATTATCCTCACACATACTGAAATCTGCACCCCCAGCACTCCAGTCTTTGCCAGGTTCTATTGGCTCTCTGTTGCATAACAAAATTGATTTCAAGATCCTCACACTCACCGACAAATCACTTCATATCTCCTGGCACACCTTGCCCTGCCTCTCCAACCTGTTCAAATCCCACTCCTCTTCATACGCCTGTCACTCAGTCATCTTGGGCCTTCTGAGTGACTCCCAATTCCTCTTCTACACCATCAATTGTTGTCTATATTCTCCCCTTAAATATTAAAAGGACCAACACATATCATGAGACTTTTGCAAAAGTCGATCAAATGCTAGGGACGTTTCATAGAACATGGAACTTCAAATGTAATTTCCTAATTCAAGAAGAGTCACAGAGTTATGTGGGCAATTACAAAAAGAATTGGGAAAAGACTGGAGAAATTATGGAATATCAGGAACTTTCATACAGACTAGGATTAGACGGGAGCAGCAAAGTATGCAATGAATGGGGAAAATCTACAATTTTTTCCTCTCAAGTTACAAGAGATTCCATTCTCAGTAGGTGAAATGGTGGTTCCTATGTAACAGAGCACTCAGGGCCAATTTCCAGCTAATGTTGAATCTTTGAATTCACAGCTTCTAACTTAACTTATTGGGTACCCGAGCCTGCACCAGGGTTGCTATGGCAACTTCTCTCCCAAGTAAAGCTGCACCATTTGTGGCCTTTTTAAGGATATCAGTCACAGTTCAGTGGTGGCCAATTAAAGGAGGTGAAAGTTCATGAACATTGAAGCTAAAGATCTTTGTCTAGTAATGTCCATGGAAGTGGCCTGAATGAAGAGGTTGTAATGGCTGAAGAGAGGTGCAGGGCTCTCCTTGGGTCCAGCCTTCATCTAATTTACATGTTTAAAAAAGTTTTGTTGAATTTCCTTTCGTATCATTGCAAATGACCAATTGTAATGCTCCCTACTGACTCCTTGAGTGAGATCAACAAACTCAACATACACCAGAGACTAAATCTGGGACCTTCCTGATCAATATAGTTTTTAGCACATGGCTCAAACAATCCCCAAGCCACTGGAGGAACCACATCAATCTTTTATCAGCTTTGACTCTAACTCTGCCCATGTAGTGCATCATTTGACCTTTCAACAGAAGGAGTGCCCAGCCTCATTTATTTTTTGCTATTTCTGGTTCTTGCAGCTCAGAGCTATCTGATGATGTTCAGGCTGTTGGGATACCATTGAAGCTGGAATGATAGTATTTCTCAGAATTTTTTTTGTTTCTTAACTAGTACCGGTAGTTTTCAAAATCTATTCTGCAGTGTTGTCAAATGTCTTAGAATATTTGCATAGAAAGTTAACAGCAACCCATTTATGATGTTAGCTTCCCCACTGGAGATATTCGCTCAAATCCCATTCTCTATCCCTTTATATTATTATTTCAAGTTGTATACAATTTCATTTTAAATACCTGTGCTAAAGTTTATAATATAATAATACTTGTATTTGATATAGTGACTTATCACATTATCAATCTATCTCAAAGCGCTTCATGATGTTTTACTGTGAAGTGTAGTGACTGTGTATCTGTAGGCAAACACGGCAGCCAATCCACACCCAGCAATATCCCACAGCCATGAAGGAAATGACAAATTCTACTTGGGGGATTGTTGGCTAGGACACCAGGAGAAACTCTCTTCTCTTTTTGAATAGGTCCATGGGATCTTTAGCACCTACGTGAAGAGGCAGATGGAACCCTCGGTTTAACATTTCATCTGAAGGACTGTACCTCAACAATGCAATGCATCCCCAGCACTGCATTGGAGCGTCAACTTAAACTGTGAGTTTAATCTGTGAGGCTGGACCCTATAACCTTCTTTATTCAAAGACAAGAATACAATGAAATTGTCACAACTTCCTCATTACAATTTTCCTCCACTTTTCTTCTAAATAATATTCTTCAATTTATACCTTATTTTTATTAGTTTCTCTTTCTTTACCCTATGAAAAAAACTTTAGGATTTTGAATATCTCTATTAGATGCCTTAAACCTCTGCTCCAGCAAAACTAAGTCTCTGCACATTTATAACCCCTCAAACAGAACTGTACACAGTACTCTAAGTAAGGTCTCACCAATGAGTTATACAGTGGCAGGATTACCCCACTATTTCGGCTTGCTATTGATTTTGTGATGCATCCCAACATCTGGTTTCTTTTACTGACTGCACATGAACACATACTATCTACACATTGTGTCAATGTCAGGTAATGGGGTAAGGATGAAAACTATGCTCTCTGTGGTGCTCTCTCACTGTAATGGATTAGGTAGCAGGCCAAGGTTTGGACACTGCAAGGCCCTAGTGATGGGGGAATGTTCAGTAAATATCTCAATAAGTATGTAGGTTACTATGAACAGATGACCTGTAATTGTGTGAAAGTGACCTATTGGACATGAGCCAAATTTCTCGAGGCTCTGGGTGCTTCCATTTTCAGACTTCACAGAGACAATGGGGTGGCAGCCTCACATGTATCTCAATGATCACGCAGAATTGCAGAACATTCATTCTTGAAATCCGGGCTCAATTTGGAGTGTTTATTTTTTTTCTGATTTTTGTCTGATAGTGTGAGAACCTACTGATGCAATGAATGAGATACCTGTACATGGATAGAATCGCAACTGGTGATATTTCATACGGAAAATATTTCATAAGGACTACAGCAGCGCTAACAGGTATGGTGCAGTTTGTACAGGTTACCTGGACGTAATGTACAGAGAATACTCAGGAATAACATACGGCAAATTCTCAGGAGTAATGTACAGAAATAACACACATTGAACAGAAAAACGTAAGATGATAAATATTATGCAGTACAGCAAAATGGAAAGGATACAATAATGTAGAAAAGTATGTTTGCAGGGTCAATATTTGTACACTACTGATGGTGATGTGTCACAACAACAACAAAACACAATTACATTTATAGAGCGCCTTTCACATCTGATCACACTCTGAATATTACATTATTCTTAGTTGCCAATTTCTCCTGGTGTCCTGGTCAATAATCCTTCAGACCAATTGGCCCATTCATCTCTTGGCTCATTGTGATAACTTTACATTTGTAAATCGGGTGCTACATTTGCTCTCAGAGGTCCACAAAAACGTTACTTGAGATGTCTCAATGTGAGATGCAAAAAATTGAAGTTTATTCATTATAGAGAGAGTTGTCTGGCAGTCTGAGGGAGTTATTGCCAAAGAGTTCAACTAAGTATTTGCTTTTCTAAGTTCACGTGACATATGCTAACTTCGATTTGACATATTTGGGGATTCCCAATGCCCCTCCTCTCCTCTTCCTGTCTAAAGTTCCTGGCTGGGAGTCCAGCATGGCTCCTGTCAAACATTTCAAAATCTGAAGCTTACAAAATGTAAATATTTAACTTCCTGACATCAGCTTCCAATTTAATAGTGAATTCATTTGCCAAATAGTCTAGCAGTTCGTGGGACCTGTGGTTTCTGATCACTGTTTGTCACAGTTATGTGTTATCCTACATTGTATCTAATGTGCACTGATGGCTAACTTTAACTAGCATCTTATTGCATGTCTAGATGGAATAGGATGGTAGACTCCCAGTAACTACTCTGTATATCACTGATCAAAGCTTTCTTTCCAATACCTCCTGCTGAATGCAGCCATTCCTCATGCACTATCCCAGAACAAAGTTTTGTAAGAATAGTTGCATGTGGATTGGGGCATCCCAGATACTATATTAACCCAATATCCACTAGCAAAGTAATCAGGGGCCTGGTTGACATTCCCTCCTCCCCAACAGGGCCACTGAGGTCAATTGCAGCTTCTACTGCTGCTCTCGTTTAAATCATCTGATTCATCTGGATTGAGAATGCATCTTTCTAATCTGTATATTCTCATGCTGTAAAATACTGTGCCTTTCCCCACAGAGCTATCTCTTAAGGGCACTGCTTTTCACTTGGGATACATTGTGCACGCACTGATCTATTTTACCAGCCATTCAAATACTCATAAGATAAGATCCAAGAAGCAGTTGAAAATTTCAGAGTCCATTCCATTGCAACGGCCCTCAATATGACCGATTGCAGATAAAATATGCCGGTGCTCAGTTACATATGTCTAATAATCTACCAATGGAGAGAAATTCTACTTGGGTCTAGGTTTACTCTATTTAGGTAGTATTCCAGAGTATCCAGAAATTGGCAAAGTCTTAATTCTGAAGCCTTTTTTCTTGTAAATTCTTTTAAGAACCACAGAAAATGTTAAGATTGAAAGCAGCTGTAGTCTATGGTAGAAAGAGACTGAGTTGGGCCCTCTATTTGATGGTGGAAGGTATGGGGAGAAATGACATTCATACTAACGTACATGTTAGGCTTGTTTGTTAGCTCAGCAGGTCTATTTGAGCCTGGTTGGGTGAAGGTGGGATTGGGATTGATGCCCCACGATTGATGTTTCCCACAGTTGTTGAACACCTGCTAATGTACACAAGGCTTATGCATAAATAACGGTTCCCAGATCGAGGTGCTTGCAATAACAAGTTGTTGTTATCTCAGGGTCAGATCCAGCATTGTTAGATAGAGAATAAAGTTCCTTCTATACTGCGCCATCCAACACTAAAGTGTTAGGTTCAGTTCTGTGGAGTCCTGTAGCTCAGTGGTTAGAGCACTTGCCTTGCAAGCGAGAAACCTGGGTTCAATTCCTGGCAGGGCAAACCCATGGCCAAATTTTTCTTACTCCACATGCCTGATAATAATCCATCAAGAAAAAACCCAATAATAAATTGGTCACTTCAATCCACAACTGTTTGTGGGACACTGCTGTGTGCAATTGGCTTTCATGTTTCACCCACAACTGTAGTCAACTCACTTCATAGTACAGTCTGTGAAGAGCTTTGAAATATCTAGAAGACATGAAAATTATCAAATACAAGATTATCGTATATTATTATTATAACACTGTTTAGATACAGAGTAATGCAAACATTACAATACCCTAAATCAGTGGTAGCCAACCTGTGCCCCACCAGTCGGAATAGCCCCCAAGGCAGTCAACAAGTGACACCCCCGAACATTCGCATGTGTCTGGGTAAGTCCATGTTTGATTAGTAGTGTGTTTGATTTTTTTCTTGATTGAATATTAATCATTTATGGAATGAACTAATTGTCTCCACACACCTGCCATTCCTCTTGGTATAACTGCAGATCATGGCCAGGTTTTGTGAACCAAATGCAGTAAGAAGCAGAGACCGCCTCGCAACTCATTTTCAGCATATATTTGAGTAAAATAAACACACAGGTCTTGGGAATTTGATGATCTATCTGTGCATTGAGAGCATTGCGTGAGTTATTATTTATTTAGCTTGTGTCCCTCTACCATCTACTCTCGTAGTATAAATGCAATTGGGAGCTTTGCTGCACTGGAACTGCAGACCCCACAGAGCCACGTCGAAGAGAAAACACAGAATGCCATTAAAAGTCTCAGGCAAGCCAGATATATAAAACAGTTAACATGGTGAGATCTGTGACAATGTCCGAAAAGCTCGAGTCTAATTATTGTGTGTGGGGGTGGGTGGGGGCAGGGTTCAATGAATTGGTGTTGATTGAATTGAATGTATTACCCCCAGCAGCGGAGCACAGCGGGAGGTATATTCTCTGCCCCCCTGCAGCCTGTCTGCAGCATTCCACTGTGCTGGGAGCTCAGGTCTCAAAGCCCTGCTCTGTACAAACAGGGAGACTTCCTCTGCAGGGACTCAGTATGATTTAGTGCTGTGGAGTCTCCCAGTAAAAAAAACACACCCAATTATTTATTGCTGGTAGAATTAACCCCGTGCTTGCTGGATTCCTTTCCTTAACCCTATCAGTCACTCAGATTTTGACCTTGCTCAAACGCTGCATCAAATCTTGTATTTGCCCCATCCTCTTCCTTAGGTGTTGGTTCAGGGACGGGGTACAGGCTCCCACAGACACTCTCAAGTACCGCGCCCAATGGCCAAGAGTGAAAGGATAGTGAATTTCTTCAAACTAATTAGGGGTGGGGTCAGGGGGGAGCTGCTGGGAAGAAATGTATTCTGCGCAAAGCCTGGGGAAGTATATCTACAGCACATAAGAGGAGTACAGATCCAGAACACAGTGGGGTTGGACGAACAGACAGACAAGACCCACTCGGTGCAGTTGTGGGGGTTGGGAGTGGGGGTGGGGGGAAGAAACACGTTCAAGGAAAAAATGAACAGCCCAGGAGAGGAAAGGAAACTCATTGAAGGCACAGCCTGTGGGACCACACTAGGGGGAAATAAATTGAGGGCACAGCCCAAGGAGAAGCATTTTTCAGGCACAGCATGGGCAGAGGGGGATAAGAATACCCAGGAACAGCACTTCTCTTTATCCCTCTAGGGATTAATCCACGTGGGAAACATTTAAAGGGAACTGGAATGCGGCATTAATGAATAAAACAATTTAGATGGAAATCAGCGTGGGTTTAAGGGAGGAATCTGCCTAGATTATTATCAAAAACAACAACTTGCATTTAGATAGCTCTCCTCACATGGGGAAGCGTGCCCGGCTGCTTAAAAGTAACAAGGTGTCAATAATAATGATAAATAATAATCCTTGCATTTGATGCATTGCATTATCATGTCTTCTAGACATCTCAAAGCGCTTCACAGAATATACTGTAAAGTGAATTGACTGAAATGCAGCAGTGAATTACTCACTGCAGTGTGCCATAAACAGTTGTGAATTGAGTGACAAAATTAATGATGATTCAACAGATATTAATTCTTGCAGCAAGGAGCTACAGTAAACAAAAAGATTATTATTTTATAGAGGCTGGGTACAATGGTATACAGTACTAGGTATTGAACCTGGGACCTTCCTGTGACTGTTGCTTCACCAACTCCAGGTTACAGCAGAGTGTGGTGGTCTCTCACTCTGGGGTGTTGGCAAGAGTCACACAGACTCTGGAATGTGAAGACACAGCTCATTGTTTGATGAAAGAGAATGGAGTTGATTTCTTTAGGTTGTCTGAATTGCTGATGTCAGTCAAGCTGGCTCCCTCCTAGATTACATGGCATAACCACAAAGTGCAGGCAACTGGAGCAACAACAAATGTGTCACAGGTTTGACCTTGATGCTTGCTGGAGTGTGTGAGGTATAACGCCAGAACTGTTGCAGCTGGTGCCTGGCTCAGGCGGTCATTGTTACTTCTGCACTTTGCATCAAAGGGAGAAGTATTCCAGGTGCTGCCTGTAGCTGGGTTGCGATTCTGCAAACCATGCTCCGAAGCTTTGCCTGACTGTTCGGATTAATGCATTATGGTGAGGCAGAGGTTTAGCCACCTTCCCCTCTGTCTTAAGCAACAGTTGGGTCTAATTTACAATATTCACAAAAGGGGCCTCCTCGGTTAGTCTGAGCAGTCACGTTTCCAAAAGCTAATTTCCAGAAACTAGGCCAGAGTAAAACACTAGGGAGTTGACGCTTTGGTCTCCAAACCTTTATTGCACTATTATTGCGTTTTACTCCATTTCAGGATATCACCAATTAGATATCAATGAATTCCAGTCCTACCAGCGACCTTGATCCTGAGCCCTCTCAGGAATGTTTGCTACAGTTCACCACATCCATCAATGGCTCAGAGAGGGAGAGCGACGTGAAAGGTGCTATGCAAATTTAATTTAGTTGTTTTTTATGCTTGTCCCATTTTATTTTCTCAGGTGTGTGATGACACTTTGTAGTTTACACCAATACATTGTGAATGCTGGTGTAAACTAGTGTAGTGTAGGCAGATTTATGACCTTTTGTAAACCCTAATCTTGTAACATCTATACAATCACTTTAAGGCCCCATTGTTCACTCGTTGCTGAAGCGTAACTGGAGAGAAGTGTCGCACATTTACTATTGCACACATAGTAACAGTGAAATGCAGGACATGTCCGGCTAGGAGCACCTTACCTGTCAGGGCTGTGACTTTCATAGCTGAAGATATGTTTTACAGAGTCAACTACCAACAGGGTCTTGGATTTTTGAGGACCTGCCTGATTGCTCGGTGTATCTCAATGGAGTCAGGTTAACTCTATTTACCTTAATTCCCGGGTAGGGTATTTTTGCACATGCTGTTTGCTTTAATGAATTCAAACAGGTGATTCAAAGAGGAAGAAAATTCTGAGAGAGGTTTAGCGTTGCGCTAAATTCCTCTGCCTTGCTCTGTGCCAGATGTGATGTTTGCTAAATATGATGTATACATCTATATATGCCATTGTGTACACATAGCAGTGCACAATTATTCACACTCGCTATCTCGCACACATACACAGATGCACTCAGGATCCAGGAGCATCATGAAAACGTATGTATGGTAAACATGTGTGCGTATGGTGCACATCGGGGCACCTTCTGACATGTTCACTTGATCAGGGTGTATGGTGCACACATGGATGTGGTGCACACAGGGGCGACTCCCGACTGTTTTAAATGGAGCTGTGAAGAACCAGTGTACGGTGAAGAAATGTACCATAAACAACGGTGTGTGTTTTGTATGTGTTTTGTATCGGGAGAAAGGAAAAATGGAAAAGAAAATATTGTACTGTGTTTTTGTTTTGGATTTCTGTACCAAATATACTTATAAATAAATATATATTTTCAAAAAAAGAGGTTCACCACCTGTTGGTGGAGTGTTGTCTGGAATGGCCAGGTTGAAGGTATGTTGGAAAGCTTTGGAGTGAGAACTGAATTCTGATCTTGGAGTCAATGACTATGAACAAATGGCAAAGATACTCTGTCTGTAACTACACCCTTAGGGCAGGATTACAAAAGTCCAGCAGAATCAATGCAGCTTTGGGGTTTGCCAGGTCAGGATAACCTCTCTAAATGCTATGGTGGACAGAAAGAATGGATATGAGATGATATCACCTTACAGAATTTAAGTCTTTCCAGGAAATAAAGATTCTTTGTTACATAGAAAAAAAGGACTGGGATGGAGCCATAGCTAAACATTGAGTAAAGAATCTGGGGAGAGAGTCACAGACTAAGGGACTTGGACAATGGGCTACATATAGAATAAGCAAACATGAAGTCGATTTTTTTTTAGACCGTGTATGCAAATGTTTGTTTCATGTGAAATCTCATATGTCTTGAGCTGTTATATTCCTGTTATAACCCATTCCTGTTATATTTTACAGGCTCTGCTCTCTGAATTGGAGGTACTATATTTCCCGCATCTTACTGGAGCAACCTGTAAACCTTTCTCACTTGGTAGGCAGGTGGAGTTAGAATGGCTATGCATTCCCTGGATGAGCCCCTGGACCTGAAGCTCAGCATTTCCAAGTTGCGGATGATGAGAGGGAAGAAGAGGAAGGACCATGTGACTGCAGAGGAAAGTAGCATCCGCAGGGAACTGAAGATGACAGCTGATGGGACGGCCATCATCATGTCAGCATCATCTCCACAGTCCAGTAAGCCACTTTTGAACATAAAAATCCTCCTCTTCTGAGAGTTAGTGACTCATGTTGTGGTACAGTTCCTCCTGTACAATTCTTCACATCTGAGGTTAGGCAGTGAATTTCCTCATGTTATTCAACCATAGAATGGGCACCACCAAGCCCAATACTGCCCTGATTGACATAAAATCATAGAATCTTACTGCACAAAAGGAGGCCATTCACACATCTACACATGATCATAAATAGGACACTACCCCTCCCACTGTAGCCCCAAACCACTGTCATCAGTTAACTCAGGACAACCAATGGATGCTGAATGGAGTTAGGTCTGTTTCACAAAGAAACAGGGAAGAGCAATTATTTCCTTTCTTGTGAGAAATGGACAGTTCACTAGATGCCAAGAGTAGGCATAAATCCAGTTTTTAAATCTGTACATGTGGCTTGGTTGATAAAACCACTAAGCAGTGAAAAACAGAACCATATAGACCAATTTTGATCCTCAGTTTCACAATTGAGCACAAATGGTGTCTGTTCCTGTGACAAGCGGGCATTGGGAATCGCTACTCTTAATTGCTATCTAATAACCTGGAAAGTAATTGGTAGAGAAGAGGATCAAACTTGGTTGAGATGGCCCTCCAGTCATTTAACAACAACAACAACTTTGATTTATATAGTGCCCTCCACGCCGGATGGCGTCTCAGAGCGCTTCGACCTGCTGATACTCCTGCATTTAACCTGCTGATACTCATTGGTAATGACTATTGTCCATACAGGGTTACAGTGATGCAGATAGAGTGTGAGGAGGCAGAATGGGATGGGGCTGGTTCATAGCAGGTACCAAGAAACAAAATCACTTCCAAGGCTTCGCTTAGCTTGCAGCAAATATATCCAAATACTGTATAAGGGTCCCCAAAACAAGGCCGACTCAATAGTTCATTTAAGGAGGATTTGAAATGTGTTGGCCTGGGAGCTACATATGTTTTAACTTGGATAGACTATCTGTGTTGTAGTGTTTTTCCCTTCTTCCTGTGGGGAAGTGCCTGGCCTCTTCTTGGCAACTGGCTACAGAGGAATGATTGAACCTAGCAGATCAGTGTCTGCAATTATAGAAATAGCAAGCCATTCAGCCCAGTGAGCCTAAATTAGAGCGAGCTCTTCGATTGGAGCTAACTCTTGTTCCAGTCCCTTTTATAATTTTTCTCTTGAAATGTTTAAATATTATGATCTTGGCCTCAAAAGCCACTTTTAATAGCAAACCTCACCTCGAGGGCATGGCTTGCCCTATCCCCCTATCCTCTAGTTCCTTCCCTTCATTTAGACACCTCACCCTCTGCTACCCCTCCCATCTCTCACTCACAATTCTCCTAATTTACCGCCCCCTAAAATCCACCTTCATCTCCGACATCTCTACTCTCCTAGCTTCCATCTGCCTCTGCTCCGATCACCTCATCATCAAGTCTACCCCTAATTACCCCTCTTCTGCCCCTCCCCTGTGCTCAGGTCCCAACCCTTCACCCTTCAGCGCCTTGGAACGTCCTCCTGAAGTGAAAGGCGCTCTATAAATGTAATTTTGTTGTTTATTGTTGTTGTTGCAATAACCCTCTGCATGAAAATAATTTTTGCAACTGCCCCTTAATTCCTCCAGCCACAATCCTGACCTTGACCCATTATTACCAATTTTACCAACCAGCAAAAATAACCTGTTTTCTTGAAACATCTTAGCATTTGGAAGATCTCCCAGTAGATTCTCTGTTCTAAAATAAAGCTAGTCTCTCGCTCTTCATCCTTAACTGCAAATCTTCATTCCTTATATCATTTGTGTGAATCTACCCTTTCAATGACTTTGATATTCATTTTATAATGGGCTGTGCACATCTGCGCACAGTCCTCCAACTGAGGCCTAATCAATATCTAACATAATTTTCTTACTTTTATGTTCAGGCAGCTGTTGTCAAGTGTAGTGATGGCACTTATGGATTACATTGTGTGCACAATGTTCAAAAACTGCCATGAAGTTAATTGGGTTGTTGGTGAGGACATCAAAGAAAATAGCTTTCTGTACATACCCCACCAGGAAATAGTCAGTTATCTCTGTACGTGTGTCCCTTGATCCAGGCCTGTTTAGCAGTTTCCAGGCCCAGGAGAGCACGGACTTCTCCAGTATACAGAGGAAAGCTTCTATTGTCGACCTCAGTCTTCCTTCACCATCAGAGCTTGACTCCTCTCCTGGATCGGTGGTACTTCCGGAGGAGCTACAGAATGGCGGTATTATGGCATCGGGATTCAGCAGCGTAAGTATCCCATCAGCAGCTTAATGCCCTTGTCTCCTGGAACTTTGCACTCTGGTATTTATTTTGTTTGTAGGGTTGAGGATTCCCCTTTTCATTCCTCTCATGGTCTGGTACTGGAGCCAGAATCGAAAGGTATTCACATGTCTGCTCTGAGCAGCAGCAGAAATGTCTGACGGTGATATCACCAAGGGGATATCTATTAGAATAGAAGGGCAAAGTTTAGAGCCCTGTGATAATACCACAAATGACTGTGTGGGGAGAGAAGCAAAGATATTGTAAAAGAGATAGTCAAGTAGTTGGGAACAATGCAAATGTGGTATCATCAAGGCGAGTCAGAATAGAAAGAATCGAGAATAGAAAGGTCAATAGTATCGAGTACTAATACAGATTAGATGTGTTCCATTAACCACAGTAATGTTTGTTTCCTTTATAGGATCTGCAATCTATCCGGGTCCTAGGAGGAAGCCAAAACTCTCAATCATTCCAATTCTTCTTTCCGCTGAGCTCTGGGAGTTCAGTTCAACTCCCGACTTCCTTGTTGATGACTCCTCGCAAGGAACTGAGGAATATGACTGAGCTCACGATGGAGAAGCTGGCATGCAGGTGGCAAAAGGTAAGCAATTGGCATCTTCTCTGACTCGATAGCACCCCTGCATCTAGCTGAGAATATCATGGGTCAGAATATTGTAGATTTGAGCCCTACAATGAGACTTTGTGCTCACAACCTAGGCTAATTGCTGGAAGATAAGACATTAAAGATTCCACGGCACTAATGAAAAAAACGTTTTTCATGGAATCTATCCAGCTAAGAATGTAATAGGATATTCACCTCATGGGTGTCACTAAGCAGTTGACACCTGCTCACAAAAGGAACATTTAAATGTGATGAACATTCTAAACATTCAAGTTTCCTCACCTTGGCAACTCAAGGCTCTCCTCTATGCTGGTACTAAAATGAGGGAATGACAAGAGCTTGGTAAAAGATGCCCTTTTACAATAATAATAACTCTTGCATTTGACATAGCACATTTTACATCTTTCACGTCGCAAAGCGCTTCACAGAATATACAGTAAAGTGAATTGACTGTATATTTTATGGGTGAAACAAGGCAGCCAATTGTACAACAGTGTCCCACAAACAGTCGTGGATTGAAAGTTTCACATTTTTTTGAGGGATTATTATCAAGTGACTGGAGTAAGGAAACTTGCTCAAGGTTTTGCCGTCTCTAGAATTCCTCCTTTCTTAAGTTCCCTTCTGAAGCCTAACTCCAATCAATGTTCAGGCCTTTGTCCATGTATGAGCCCAGATGATGGATCTCACCTGTTGACAGCTAAAAATAGGGATGGCTGTGTAAATGAATTTTTCTCAGTCCTTTCTCTGTATGTACTGCAAGAAAATAGATGCAGTATAGAAGGAACAACCTTGATATGGTTTTATGTTATTCAGTTATCTTCCTACTTCTCCAAACCTCCATGCACATATACTGTGCTCTCTTACCTCTCTGTGCCCTTTTGCCCTGCAGTGTAACCAGCTGTTTGAATCACTTCAGGATCTGGTTGATCATGTGAACGATTTTCATGTCAAGCCCGAGAAGGACACTGGTTACTGCTGTCATTGGGAGGGCTGTGCCCGCCGAGGGAAGGGATTCAATGCCAGGTGAGTGGCAGTTGGAATTGGAGCAGAGGATGAGTGAGGCGTGGGAAGGTGGACGGTGGAGACGGTTAATGGTGGAGAAGAGGAGCCTAAGGGTTATCCTTGGCCTCCAAGATTAACGGAGTACAAAAACAACTTGTATTATGGGACTGCCTGACTCTCTCCGATCTCCCTCAGGTACAAAATGCTGATCCACATCCGTACACACACCAACGAGAAGCCTCATCACTGTCCCACTTGCAGTAAGAGCTTCTCCCGGCTTGAGAACTTGAAAATTCACAACCGCTCCCACACAGGTAAGGAGCTACAGGTTGCTAACTGCACAAGTAACATACACGGGGGGCCCCACAAAGCTAACCCTGGCTGTGAGCACATGCAAGGTTATTAAGGGGTGACAATCATATCCTGAGCGAGTGTGCAAATTCATACATATGCTTAACCAGATTTGTTTGGCCAGTACCACAGCTCCATGTCTTGCGGATAATTGGTGGGCAAATAACCAGCATGCTACTACTGGCACTGACTATCTAGACTTGCATGTGAAGAATGGCAACTTAGTAACAAAGGGATCTGTACAAATATAATTATATTCCTTGCATTTGATGTAGTGCCTTATCACATCGTCAAGATGTCTTAAAGCTCTTTGTAGAGTTTTACTGTAAAGCACAATAACTGTATGGACCGTGCAGCCAATTGCATACCCCTGCATAAGCCAGTGTCTTATAAGAGGAACAAAGAGATTTTAGAGGGGAAAAGCTAATTGTGAATTTATATTAGAGTGAACAGAAAAACATGAGGTATGAGAGAGATGAGGGAACCTGCACGTGTGAAGAATTATTCAGCAATATTTGATGATAATGTGAACTTTTTAGTGATTAGCTTTTCTCTGGGGGCGGTGAGGTGGGGAAGAGAGAAGGCATATGACATTGAACTACAGAATCGCGAACTAAAGCCATCATATTAATCTTTTGAAATATTAATTATTATAAAGTTCACTCCAATCATTATACATCAACCAGTATAATTAACAGATTCAGATTTTACAGAAATAACTTGCATTTTGATTTTGCATTATCACACTGAGATCTCAAAGCACTTTACAGTAATCACTTTCAAGTGTAATGTGTCCTTTTTTAGACTAACTAGTCAGCCATTTGTGCCAACAAGGTGCCATAATCAGCCAAAAATGAACAATTAATCTGGAATTTGTTCTCAAGAACACTTCCCCAGAAACTCCCTTCTCTTTTTGGATAGAGTCACGGGACTTAATTTACACCTGAACAGGCAAATGAGAACTTGCCAGATAGATTAAAATGGTCATTTTCCATTGTAATAATATTTACAGCTCATTGATTCCTATATTGCTCCCATTGGGCATTTACTGTAAGCTTCCACTTCCCTCACACATAATTATTAGTTAATCTTTGAGTTTTGTCATCACTACATTCAGTGAAGGAATGAATCTCTCTCCTACCATTCTCTACATTTTTGAAAAAGTGAATAGAAGGTACTATTGGCCTACCTTGGCTTCTATCTTTGCATTCTTATACACAGTGCCCCGTTGGTGATACCTCCTTTGCTTCACTTCTAGGAGAGAAGCCCTACATCTGCCCCTACGAAGGATGCAACAAACGTTACTCCAATTCTAGTGACCGCTTCAAGCACACCCGAACACATTATGTAGACAAGCCATACTACTGCAAGATGCCAGGGTGCCACAAGAGATACACTGACCCAAGTTCCCTTCGCAAGCATATCAAAGCACATGGGCACTTTGTCTCCCCAGAGCAGCAGCAAATGCTGAAACTACACCAGTCTGTGAAGCACACAATAGCAGCAGAAGTGCCTTACTTAAATGGGACACAGATCATCATCCCCAGTACGGCAGCCATCTTTGGCAATCATCCTCTCCAAGCACTAGGAACCTCGTTGCCAATCCCAATAAACGCTGCACCTCTGGACCTTAGCGCCTTGACATGTAACACTTTTGGAGCTGCTGGGATTACAGCCATTCCCAGTTCACTTTTTTCGCTCAATGGTACTCCAATAAACTTGGCTAAAACGTCTCTTTTGCCATCAGCTTTCTCAGCAGGCAGCCTTGGACTTCCACTTGTGTCCCTGGTTGCAGGATCTCACAGTCTTGTTGAGAAGTTCTCAGCGGCAAAAGGGAAAGGGTCAGCAACAGGAGGAGCTAAAATACGAGGAGGGAAGATCAAGGGTCAGTTCCCTTCAGGGAAAGAAATTCATGAGAGACTCGAAGCTCGACTGAGGTCAACAACAGAAGGTCTGTCAATGCTGCCTGGAGCCGTGATAGACTTGTCAAGTGGCATGAACTCATTGCCAAGTCCTGACTCTCTGCCACCGGGTTGGGTAGTTATTCCAACAGGGTCGGTATTACTCAAGCCAGCTGTTGTGAACTGAAGTGAGTCAAGTCCAAGCTGCTGCAGAGTTCAGTGACAGCAGTAAGTGAGTGATCTGGGAGACCAGCCTTTACTGAGGATAAACTAAGATTCTTTACTAGTCCTTTCCAGGGTGGAACTCATCGGCCACTTTCATTTGCTTTTAGTGTTAAAAGAACAACCCAATAATCACGTACTGGAAGGATCCCACGTTTTAATTAGAATTTCAAAATAACTTGTGGAGTTCTGTAGCTCAGTGGTTGGAGCACTCACCTTACAAGTGTGAGACTTAGGTTCAATTCTAGGCAGAGCGAAACCTTGCGTAAGTTTACTTACTCCACATGCCTAATAATATTCCCTCCAAAACCCCCCCAATAATTTGTCATCTCGATCCAAGACTGTTTGTGGGATACTGCTGTGTGCAATTGGCTGCCACATTTCACCCACATATATACAGTCAATTCACTTTACAGTATATTCTGTGAAGTGCATTGAGACGTCTAGAAAACATGAAAAGCGCTATATCAAATGGAAGAATTATTATTATCACTTGGAAGTGGATTCTCTTCCTGTTTCACTTGACGAAAGGCATTGTAAAGCCTGAAGATCTCAACTTGCAGAGAAATCAAAAGATTCTCAATGGAAAAAGATTTCAGAGGTTACCGGTCTCAACACCAAATTGGGAGATGGTCACTTGAGGTGGGGGGAGGAATGGAATATGTTTTTTTAAAGATAATAACATGAGAGATGATTAGAGATTCATGGACATCTGTAAAGGCTCTCCACCCATTTGCATTATCTTAATCAGCAACATTTTTTTCCATGTAATATGAGTAACATTAGCTGTCATGTTTATCAAAAACTAGGAATTGAGCAGAGATCAGGAAAAGAGGGTGGAGGGGGGGGGGGGTTAAAACTTGAATTCTCCAGTTATATAAAGTCACAAATTTTTAGATTGATTCCTCAGTGAACCCAGTGCCAGTCCAATTGTCTGAAGGCAATCAACTGCAGAATTCTGCACCATTAATTCCCAGGTTCGATTGTCAATCTGCTGCATTTGCTGATCTCAGCTGGAGCAACATTAGGGAGCCAAGGGAAAGGAAAAATAAATTAGTCAGTGTTCACACTCCAGATCTGCTGTTCAGTAATAGCCCATCTCCTCTTTGCTGGAAAGTACATGAGAGTAATAACAGAGTGAGCTCACTAACGATTTCCCTCTCTCTTTCTCTCTCTCCTCCCCCCACACATTTTGTGTGTTTTTGAAATTTTACCCCATCACAAGAGTGAGAGGAGAAAATCAAAGGGAAATTTATAAATGTAATTGACATGATTGCCAAAGTGGAATCATATTGTTGACATAAATTGTGCCACTCCTGTGATTGTTTAGAGGCTGTCATGTATAAGAGCATTTGATATTGCAAACACAATCAGAGAGTTATTTACTTACACTTTGTCCCAAATCTAATCTGCCGTATTTGAGAGCTCAGTGCGACATTTTAATGTTTTAACATTATTGATAGATTGCCATAGAATTCAATGGTCTCCTCACAAATATACATGACTGACCTGTTCAATGGTCGAATGTGCATAATTTTTATCTTTGTACATATATTATATATATAGATACACACCCGGATATGTGTGTACATTTATTTATAAATATCATCTATTTGTTCCCTCAAAGCATCTACTCACAGGGTTTCTGCGCTGTTTGCAATTAGGTCTCCTGGTTGCTTGGATCATTCAATGATTTGGGGCTCCCGTTTATCTCTGTCACTGGGTAAGGCCCCACTGGTATATACCCCCACTTCTCCAGGTAATGATAAGCAGTGTATATTTCCTCTTCCCCAACTCATATTCTACAGACTGAAAGAAACAGGAAGCCTTTGGCTCATTACCTCTCAGGGGAAAGAGATGGCATCTCCTTTAATGACATTGGCAGTTGGGCCAGACTTCCTGGCACCTCTGCAGTGGCCTATGCCAGAGTTATTAATGACAAGTGGCTTGTGTGCTGTGCTCTCTGTGCTGGGATATGTGTACACTTTGACTATGTGTACACTTTGACAATGTGTTCAATTAACAGGATTTCCCACTATAAAACCCTCAAATTACGTTAAGCTTAACACCACTCAGAGTCTCATCAGACATATGTCTATAAAAGTATATGTGCATTTGGGTTAGAATATATTAAAGGATTACTTATTCCATTCCCCTGAGTACAACAAACTGAAAAATTCCAGAACCGCTTTTGTGTAATAAGGCACCATGGGTTCAACAAAGGAGGGGGTGACAGTTAAAAACCAGGGGAGTGGGAGGGTCTATAGATAGAGTTGCTGTGCATACATCTGAATACAAAATTATATTGAAAGGCTCTATACATTGCATAGGAACAGGAGTGTGTGGATGTGCTATGTACACATTGCATTTTACTACAGAACTATATTGATGCGATACAGAATATGTTGAGAGGCTGTGTACATATCACAAGAATAAGGTGACACTATGTATACTTGGAATGGGTACGGAATTATATCGACATGCATACATTGCATAGGTACAAGAGTGTAAAGAAAGACTGCAAATACATATGGATGCAAGAGTGGACATACAAATATACTGAGGTACTGTGTTTAGATCTCACAGGTACAGGAGTACATTTATGCTGTATTGTATACACCAACATGGGAACAGTAATATACTGTGAGGTACTGTGTCCAGAAGAGGAAATAACTACATTGTGACTACCCTGTGATGGTGCTATAACATGGAGCAGGGTGACACACGTTTACTCAGTGGGGGAATGGAGTTCCCAATATTGTATGAGTCATATGCTTTTGGCTGGTCCAATATTCAATCTGTGGTCTTTCCTGGCTTAATTGATCTTGGACGGGACATGAATCCCTGCAATGCAATAGGTGGAAATCAACCAGGAGAGACCATAACAAGTGTAGCGGGGTTGATTGTGGTCACAAAGAGTATCCTTGATTGAATTACTGCAAAGCTGTCATCTTTCTGGAGTTGTGTTACAGCTGTCAGTCAGTCAGTCATGTTCCTAATTAAGGGTGAAATCTGGGGCCTGCAGTCCCCATCCTTTCCACATGGGTGAGCAATAGATCCAACTGAATAATTAAACCATACATCATGGTCTGTCATTCAGACAAAAAACACATGTGTTCCTCGTCAAGTAGTTTAAATCACATTTTTAGAAAATATTTTCATCCTTTCCCTCTTGTAGGCACTAACTTATGCTGGGCCATGGTTTCACTAGGTTCCTACCAGTACCTTGACAAAATTACTGCTGTGTGAGCATTATCAGTACAGTATAATGATTGTTCTCCATCACAGATCAAATATGGCCCTGCCCTCATTCAACATCTGTAAATGGATAGGTCATCTCTGGATAACGCGTGAAGCATGAACACTGGCTCATTTTTCTCTTTCTATCGGGGTAAAGGGTGGGGGAGATTTTAGCCTAATTGTAGCCACAGATGCTGCCAAGGTTGAGATTAACTGACTCAGCACAAATTTGGGATTGGCACTGGTACGATTCTGGTTTTAGTTTGAAAAATTGGAAGCCTTGTTGTTTTTGTCCTGTAGGTCAATACATTGGTACACTTTGCTGCTTGGTAATACATTTGGCAAATTGTTTTCATTGCATAAATGTAAAGTTGATTTGTTGACCAGTAGTTTCAGGAATTCTCAATGGATGCAGTGTCTGTCTGTGAGGGGGGGAGGTTTTGCTTAAGAGATCCATTTCTCTATGCGTGTAAGAGCACGTTAGCATGGAGTGCCTGAGTACTGGTATTTAATTGCGCAACAGTGAGGAACAGGTGTGCATTCCTTATAAATAACCCACAATGAGATGTACACTGCCTCATGTCCCAAGGGCAGGGTGGTGAGGTTGCAGCTGGATTCACAATTTGTCTGTTCCTGCAAAGTACAAGGGTCTGAAGCCAGTCAATGAAGACATGTTTTAGTTTGGTCAGACTGCAGGAAATAATAGAAAGCAGCAAAACAAATATCCCTCATTTGATGCTTTAGATCTGAGAAACCTAAGATCGAAGGGCCTTATGGAAAGAGGTGCTGACAATCGCAGCAAATGGACCTTTATTTTCAGGTCAAAATAATTATCAAAATTGTACAAATGCTCAATATAATAAGTGATAAAAACACATCTCTTTTAAAAGAGCTGACTGTTGGTGGTGTATAGTTTGTCTTTTTGGTAAACTGTATCCTTACAACCCTGAAGTACTGTATTAGCCAAGGACATGTAGAGACATAAAGTATACTTTGTGCTCTCGGACAGTGCTCCTAAAAGAACCAAACCTAACCAGGATACCTGAGCTTCCACATTAATTGATTGATTGCTTATACAAGTTGCATCAAATTGAACATTGAAAGGACCACAGATGGCTATGTTTTCTCAAACTGGCCAATCACCAATTACAATCACATAACTGTGCAATGTGGAAGCATCATAAGTGTTGCTTAATAAGGGACATGTCAATATATGCACTTTGCAGCATCCAGTTAATAAAATAAGTGTAGTGAGTCACAGCCAGTCAGATTATCGAATATAAGTAGCCAGTAGGACTACTATCCAACCTAAAGGAAAATAACTGCCAATGATAATAAGACTTTGTTTTGTGACAAATTACAATGCAAAGTATGTGCAGCTAAACAAATAACCAATTGCCAACAGAAGACTTCAATCAGTACAAATATTGTAACCTCTGTGTGGGCCTTGCTGATAATTTGGTACAAAGTAGCCAATGACAAAGAGTATTACTCAACACAATGGGAGTTCAAACACCAAAGTAAGCCATGTATAGTACTCTGCTCACCTGATAACTAGATAATATTTCTGTTTTGAGATTATGTGTGTGACAAAGTACACCAGCTACAGTGTGCTGCTTGCCAACCCTTGGTTTGGGTTCATAAGTAGTTTGGATAATTTTATTTTTTTGTGTTGGACAAGGAAACATTTATCTTTCTGCACACTTTGTTAGCTGCCATTGACCACACTTAAATCCGAGTTGATCCGTGTTTTTTCTCTAGCACTAATAAGCAAAATGATTCAAGCGCTCCATGACGCTACCCGTGTGAAGGGTGTTGTATAAATCAAGTTGTTGTTGATTACAGATTAAGCTTTGTAAAAAGTTAGTTGTACAGTTTGTGTGTGTGTTGTTTTTGGACAAGGCCCGATTGGGTCTGTATTGGATTATTGCACATTCCAGGGTTTTCCTAGCAGTATTTTAACAGTTCCAAGTGCCTTTTTTATTCCAGAGTATGTAGCTTTCATCCGGCTCCAGTGGAAGAGCCTAGCTGTTTAGCATTAGTTAAGTACAAAGCTGATGCCTAGTGTTGAATTTCTCTTTCAAGAGGAACACTACAAAATATGAAAAAAATAAAGTTTAATTTGTTAACTTACTCTGTGTTCAAAGCCTTTCTGCCCATTAATAGTAAAAGCTGCTTAGTGTGATTAACTTTTAAATTGTGTTTCCTTATTATATATTATATTCATAATTATTGTACATGTGTCATCAAGGTGAGAGATGTTAATACTGGGTAGTGAAACATATTCCCATTTTAACCCACCTCACATCAGCATCAAAGATTCCAATGTACTATTGCCCCAATTTCAGAAATCACTCTCTTGTTATTATTGCTGTGACAAGCAACACTTCTCACACTGGTAACCCTGGGTATTTTGATATCTTAATATACTGATGAAAATTTTAAAATATATATTTATCTATCTCCTTTCGCTGGATCACTGAGTGTTTAGCCTCGTGTCCTGAGGCTACTCATTGCAGCTCATAGTGATTTCAACTGCAATCTGTTAAACTACCCCCCCCCCCACCCCCTTCCCAATCCCACAGAACCACCTGAATACTGCTCAGCTTCAAACTCAAGAATGTCAGTCTTGAGGGGCTTGAAACTGCAACATTCTGTTTCAGCGGCAAGAGTGCTAATAATCGAGCCAAGATGACACCTAAACAATGTTCTAGCTCAGGTGAGAATGCTGGCACCTGGACCAAGATTGTCATAGCCAGAGTATGCAGTTTGCCAATTGTGAATGACAAAAGCTCCCTAATATAACAATATGCACGTCAAGTTCAAACATTAACCGAGGGTTAACTCAAATATAACCAAATGCACCTACAAAACCCGACCAATGTGAATGGTTATGAAGTACTCGTGTGTGGGCACCATCTAGACCTTGACCGTCTTTCACACATTTAGTCAGTTTGACATGATTTTATCTTTATATATTTACTGTTCTTAAACAATGCCCCATTTTCAGCTGGAAATTCCATTCTACTTTATGGAAAACAGACTGTTTTGACAAACATTTGTCTTTCACAAACTAGGCAATGAAAGAAAATGCTAATGCATTTAACTTATCGGTTACATATCTTAACGTAGGATAGCTTTCTCGCATTTTTTGTATTGCAAAAAATCTTAAGACATTTTGAAATGTGTATAGAGCAAGGGTCTGTACTGCTTATGTGAGTTAGTTTTCACTTGATGTGGACTTCTTTACCCCCAATAGCCTGAAGCCAGTGAGGCAGAGGTAACAGGCTTCATAGAAACTAGGAGACAGTTTCTTGAAAGAATTACACACAGATCCCAAACATTCTTCATTATTTGGCACAAGGGGTCAATTATATTTATAAAAACAAGTGCCATTGAGGTCACATTACATCAGAAATCACTCTGCAGCATAACAAAACATATCAACACCCATTTAATAGTTATGGAGTACAAACTTAGTTCACCGCTTATCATAATTAATTCTGATGAATATTCAGATGTAAATCAAATGCAAGATAGCAGGTTTAAACTTCAGACTAATTCAGAGCCAAGCTCTAAAAGTCAGTTCAATGATCACATTAAAACTCAAATCATTTCAACAGCAACACTTCAGGTTTCCAAATTGTCTTCATCATGACCGGTAAGATAAGCCAGCCATCTAGTGGTAAAATGGAGAGCTACTAACCTCAAGCCATTAAATCAAGAACTGAAAGTGTCTTAATTTCTGCATTTAATTTTATATATTTATAATACAGTCCTATGGTGAGTGAACAGATGTATAGTGTCATGTCTCAGCCTCTTTGCTTTGCTTTTGTTGCGATGCATTTGTTTCTTCAATCTTCAGCTCCTCATCCAGTCTCTCCTTCGCACGCACAACCTGAAACAGCACCAAATCCCTTTTTAAAACAAAATAAACTTCACTCGTATCAATCTTTACATGATTTACCATTGTTCTTTGCTTGTGGGGTTGGAGAGAACATTACCTCTTAAAACATCGTCGACAACTGATTAGGTGTCAGTCTGGCTCAACTAGTAGCATCCTCGCCTCAGAAGGTTGTAGATTTAGGCTCCACGTCAGGAGTTTGAGCTCATAATCTAGGACACCAGAGCATTGCTGGGCTTCACTCCACTGTTGGCGGTAATCATCGTTTAGATGAGATCTTAAACTATAGGTCTGTTCTGGTGGCAGTTAAAAGATCCTATGGCTCTAATTTGAAAAGTGAAAGGACTTTCCTTCTTTACCAACAACTCCAAGATAAAATTAATCATTTACTTGATGGCTGTTTGTGTGATATGGCTGTGTATAATTGGTTGACGGGTTTGCTTACAAATATGTAATTACTATACCATTCAGTAAATGTCCCATGAAGCATTTTGTCAATGTGATAAGTCACTACATCAAATGCAAAGCTAATTATTTACTCCATAGGTTCAATGAGTTGAGGTGGATTAAATCTCTACAAAGCAATTTATTTGGAATTATCCTGTCCACTCCCTCTGCTAAATTGGCTTTGGCCTGCTCAAAGTTCCCTGCCCAGCCCGCTTCACCATCCGCAGCCGGGCCTTCAGCCTTTCTGCCTCCATCCTATGGAACTCCATGCCAGATTCCTTTCATCTCGTTTCCTCCCTCCCTCCCTTTCCTCCTTCAAGGCAGGTCTCAAAACCCTCCTCTTCAACCAATTCTCCCTCGTAACCTTCTACCCTTCCTGATCCCCCACTTGGGTCTAATTCCCCGAGTGTCCAGCACCCTGGGACGTCCTCCTGGCCTGAATGGCGCTGTACAAATGTAATTTTTTTATCGTATATATGTTACTCATAATGATCAATGACAGGATTCAGCTTAGTCTCCAACGAAGAATTGCAGCTATAGCCTCCCCCTCTACTAAATGTGGGATATAGTCTAATGCATGACTGACATGGTCCAAATGACCATTCTTCATTTGGGAGATATGATGCCCTATGAACGGATACTGTCAGCGGGTTTTATAACAATTGGAGTCAGCATTTTCAATCACAATCATTTCCTCACCTAACATTCACATATATCAGGAGAAGTATTGGTTAGGTACCAAGATTAGGAAGCCCTGACGATATTTCCCTCATACATCTAAGAGCTGAGTACAGCCTCATCAGTAGAGCCTCTACTGTAATCTCCATTCAGAGCAGACTTGGGATCTGGGTTGTGACCTCTATCGCTCACCAGTCAATGGGTAAACTTGCTGAACCAGCATGGCAACAATGGATTTTTGTTTCCTTGAAACTTTTTTTTAATGTGATTTCTTATACAAGACAGATTCTGTAACAACTGGGTGACCTGAGGAGGCGGCAGTTACAAATTCAAAATGTCACCTCTACATTTCAGGGAAACAAAATCACTGTTCTTGAAGGAAGTGATTCTTCTAAATGCACTGGCTGTCAAGTCAGCTTTCTTAACAGTAAATTGCATGGAATACAATTAGAAGTGGGAACTGAGCTACCATTTGATGAACCAGCTACCCACAGGATACATCTGTGATCCTTCTGATCTATATCTTACATACACGCTGATTATGGATAATTTTGAACAAATACTCAAGACAGGATCCAAGCATTAAATCCTAAAATACAGTATATGTGGTTTTAATTACAGTTACTGCAAACAAGACATATTTGGGATTTTAAATCTTTAGTATTAGCTAGAGAATTTTCTATAAAATTAAACAAATTTGCATGATATTTTAGATTTTAAAGTTTTAAGACTAGAAGAAAAGTTAAATGATGCTAAAACTTGAGTTTGGTATCAGAAGTAGTATACAATTCACTGCTTCCCTTACCTTTGACTGTAGATAAAATGATCCACCCACTGATTTGTCATTCACTTTGAATAAATGGTCGTAGTTCTGTGAAAAAAAACATTGTTGGTTAGAGTCAGAGAGAGGGAAATGGAACATGAAATCAGATTCTTTGTTTGAATTGCAGTGGAACATCTCAGCAATTTACTATTTTGAAGTTGACTATCCTATAGCTAAAAAGGCCTTCAGTTGCCAGACAGTATCTGGCAGTGTGGCCTAAAATCAGAGCCCCGCACAGCAACTTGAAATTCATATAGCAGTTTTCATGTAAACGTCTCTTTACAAAAATATAATTGGTAAGAGAGGAAGTTCAGAGCAGCAATGATAACAGAATTATCGATTAAATAAAAGAGGCAGTGCCAAGTATAACTGACTTGAGTTTGTAACTCAAATAAACTGGCTCCCAACTACATTTCTGAGTTCCAAATACTTGAGTTCTTTGGCAATACAGATTTTCTCCTGATATCTTCTTGTTACTGACAGCTGGTACCCAACTCCCTGCTCCTACCTTCTGAATCTCCTCTTGTTTCATCTGTGTGACATTTAGGATCTGCTGTGCTTCTTGCAGCGTCATTCCAGAAATGCTGGAGGCTGCAGCTGACTGTCTGCCTGCTCGTCCACGGGCTTCAGCTGCAGCTTTACTTGCTACAATGAAGTAGAGAATGTCAGGTTAAATAAATCGCAAGGAACATTGTTAACAATCATCTCATTTATAATCAGACTGTGGTGCAAGAATTTGAACATCTTATCTCAAACATATTCTCCCCACATTCATTGTCATAAAGGATTAAAAGAAGCTCACAGCCAACTTCTTCAGTCACTCACTAACTCACAATAATAATCCTTGCATTTGATACAATGCTCTGCACGTCTTCTAGATGTCTCAAAGCACTTCACAAAATACACTGCAAAGTGGAATTGTAAATTTACACAAGCGGTGGGTAGCCAATTGCGCACAGCAGTGTCCCACAAACAGGAGTAGATTGAAATGATCAATTTATTATTTTTTTAAACAGATTATTAGGCATGTGGAGTATGGAAACTTGCCCAATGTTTCGCCCTGATCTGCCCAGATAAACTTCATGTCAAATTCAGAGCTCTCCATGTCCTCGCCCCACCCTACCTCTGTGTCCTCCTACCAACCCGTCCGTTCTCTCCACTCAATGGGCTCCATCCAGGCTGCTCCACGTCCCTTGACCCACCCGCCCCACCATCGGCAGATGAGCTTTCAGCTACTCTGCCCCAAACCTCTAGAATTCCAACCCGCAATCCCTCCGCCTCACCCCCTCCCTAGCATCCTTCAAGTCCCACCTCAATACCCTTCTCTTGGACGGTCCCCCCTCCCCTCTTTTTCCTCCACTATCCCAGCTCGAGTCTGAAACACTGACAGTCCAGCACCTTGGGACGTACTCCTTATATGAAAGGCACTACACTGTAACTTTTTGTTGAGATTGATAAATTGATTCAAGGCCTACATTTAAATAAAAGCACATTTCAGTATTCAGGATTAAAGTTCTTTAGGACACGTTGAACAGATTTCACAGGACAAGGAATACGATTTCAAGCTCTCTTCAGAAAAATGAATATTATCATATAGACCAGACATTTCTGAACTACAGTAAACAGCTGATAACATAATGTGGATCTTAAAGGGTCATCAGTGCTGGATCTTCAGCCTCCATTCCCCTCCCTCTTAACACTTTCTCTCTGAAGCTCTCCATCTCACCTACTTGACTCCCTTTTCTTTCTTTTATTGTGACTGTGTGTTTTGTAGGTTAACGCAGCAGCCAATTTGCACACCTAGCCATGAAATGAATGATTTTTCTGGATAGGGTCAGGAAAGGGAACCTGATTGAAAGATACTCTAATGTGCTTGGGTTACTGTGGTGATTTTCTAACTGAGCTATTTGGGCTAATGATAAGCTTTTGGAATGACCCCAAATAACAAGCTTGTTAAATTAAAAAAATTAAAGGACCGGCCATTAAATTTCTAAAACTTTAGTGATTTTAATCATAGAATACCAGGATTAATTATTTAATACTCACCAACATATTCTTGCCTCAGTGCCCGAGCAAATGCTCTTCCCACAACCTGGGCACCCAGGACAATTATCTGAGCCAGGTATTTGGCCTAAAATCAGAAAATAGCAGACAATTAGATCACAATTCCTCATAATCATAATCAAATGTGATATCGTGCCTTATTATGTCTTCAAGATGCTTCAACGTCCTTCACAGAATATACTGTAAAGTGTAGACACTATTTTATGGATGAAAAATATATCCATAAATATATGGATTTTCCATATATTGGAAATATATGGAATATAGCAGCAGCTAATTGGACACAGCAGTGTTCCATAAACAGTCGTGGATTGAGTAACCAAATTATTATTACTTGTTACCCACAAATCTAGTCAATTCACTTTATAGTATGTTCTGTGAAGCGCTTTGAGACATCTAGAAGATATGAAAAGCGCTATATCAAATGTAAGGATTATTTACCCCCAGAAAATTTATATAAGCAACCCAAATGAACAAAAGGATTAACCAGCATCATGACATAACAATAAATTTAATATATTGAATTTAAAATAGCGCCTATGATACTGAAACTTATCAAAATGCTTCATAGAGTATTGCTGTTAAAGGTACAGTACTGACTATTTAATCATAGCAGCTAATTTGCCTACAGCAAAGCTATAGCAAAGCTACACAAAGCCATGGGGGTGAATGATTGATTTAACTGGAGAATTGTTGGCCAGGATACAAAGAGAAACTCCTTTCTCTTTGCTGTGTGAACTTTTAATCAGAAGGTTGTTTAAAATAACACTGCATTATAGACTCTCAGCTCCAGAACACACTGCCCAACTCGGGAAGCGAGTTTCCAACAACATCAACTTGCGTTATTCTAATGAGCAAGAGAGTGAGGCTACCAAATGTCATAGAAGGCAAAGGCAAGAATATGAACCGATTTGTAGGTGATGGCGATACGCACCAATTTTCCACAGCAATCCCACTGAGTCAAGAAATCAGGCCTTTCGAGCCTCATCTAACTATACTCCAGCGTATTACTGCAATTGTTGAGGTGGACATAAAAGATCTACCCCATGGTCCCAGTCATCGACAGAAGAGAATCTCTCCCTGCCCAGTGTCCCAGCCACCAGTGACCTCAGATATAATTGTCGGGTCACTTCATTCATGGCTTCATTTGTGGGACCCGTGCCCATCGGCTGCCGCATTCACCTGGAAATACAGTCACTTCACAGCAATGCTGATAATAAAGTGTAACAGTCACAGTGGATTTACAGTGTAAATCCTATGAAACGCTTTGAGACACTTCAAGACAGTTTGACAACCACAAATGGCAGTTGTACAGCGCCCCGCACCTCGGGAAGGTCTGGGGATTAGAGCTGGGAGCTGGGGGGTCAGGACGGGTGGCCTGTGGGGGGGGGGGGGGGGGGGGGGGGGGAGCTGAAGGCCCAGTCGAAGGGGAAGGTCTTTAGACTGGACTTGAAGGAGGGAAGAGAAGGGGTGAGGCGGGTTAGAGCTCCAGAGAGTGTGAGTGTGGGGGTGGGTGGGGAGATGCTGAATGACAAGAGGCACAAGAACAAATGTAATGGACAATAATAATAATAATAATTCAGTCTCTCAGTGAGCAGCCCCGTCACTGACCCCGGGGCAGCTTTGTGTCTCCCCCTCCCCCTCCCCCACTGCTCTGGGAGCCTCACTCACCATCTCACCAGGACCCGGAGCCTCTCTCCCGGAACCGGCTTCCTCCCCTCCCCCTCACTTCTCTCTCTCCGGTGCCCGGCCCCTCTCTCCCCCCCCCTCCCCCCTCTCTCCCCCCCCTCCCCCCCCCCACCCCCTCTCTCTCCCTCTCCCCGGTCTCGGCTCCCCCTCTCTCCGCCTCTGGAAGCTTCTCTCTCCGGCGGGGAACTCACGCGTTGACCGGAGCCAAAGTCATGGGGTCAAAGGGGAAACGACGCCACCAGTCGGACAAGAGGTGACGCTTCTCGGCTCACAGCAGACAGCGCCCCCCCTCCCACCGCTGCCCCCGCGGCTGGAGGAGTTAATTGCAGGCAAATTGTTTCAGTTTTCACAGCTGCAGAGGCTGCAGTGACACTGATGCAATATTGCGCTGAACAGAGACCCCTGCTGGAGGTGATGGCAACACTCACTGCCTTGTCTTCCAACAATAACATTAATAAAACCTGATTACCGTATATCATTTGATGTGGAGCCTGATCACGTCGTTGAGACACTAACAAAAAAATTACATTCGTACGTCTCAAAGCGCTTCACAGAATATACCATAAACTCAGGGCAAACCCTTGGACAAGTTTCCTACTCCACAAGGCTAATAATAATCTCTTAAAAAAATTGTAAATTGGTCATTTCAATCCACGACTGTTTGTGGGGGACGCTGCTGTGCGCAATCGGCTGCTGCATTTCGCCCACAAATATACAGTCAATTCACTTTACAGTATATTCTGTGAAGCGTTTTGAGACGTCTAGAAGACGTGAAAAGCACTATATCAAATGCAAGGATTATTCTTATTATAACTGTATATTTTGTGGGATTCCATCCCGCAATCCCTCCACTTTGCCCTCCCTCACCCTCTCTTGCCTCCTTGAAGTATGCCTCCAGACTATCCTCTTCGACTGTGGCATTAGTCACACCTCTTTCCCTCCGCCCTCCCCGATCCTGACGCCAGCTCAGTTCCAAAACACTGTCCAACGCTTTGGGATGTCCTCCCAAAATGAAAGGCGCTATACAAACGTCATTTTGTTGTTATGGGTGAATGGGGCATTCATGGGCTTTCAAAGCAACAACTTTCTATCCCATATTCCTGGCTTATTCTAACATTTGGTAACCCTCTCACCTCTTGAATGTGGTGGATTTCAGTCCTACCTCAAAGGCTTTGAACTCAGGATCTAGGCTGACTGAATGCGATGCCTTGTTGATTGGCAGAGAATGCTGGTGATAAATCCAACCCGCAGGCCAGTTCAGGTGAACATTGAAGAATCCATCACAAACTCCAAAGAGTTATTTCTCTCATTGTTTTCACTAACACTTCCCCCAGGTACAAGTGATCATTCATTTCCTGCTGTTTTCAAAATGGTCGCTGCATTTGCCAACACATACATTGAATAGTAATCACTGTGAAGCAGGTTGAGATATTTCACACTCACAATGTGCTGTGATCAAATCCTAACTCATTATGGAAAATCAGTCATGACCGTTTCAAGATGGCTGTTGATAGCAGGTGGTTGCTGAATAGACGTGGCAGCTTTAACATGCAGTGATATTATAACACCTGATGGAACAATTTATTTTGTTAGGACTACAGCCAATATGTATTTTGCATGATGTTCAATTATCCCCAGACTCTTGACATTTGTGTGCACATTACTGAGATATCCCCATTTCCATTGCTTAGCCTCATTTAAGCTCTGTGCCACTATCTTGGGTCACAGGCAAACTCCAATACTATGTTCTCTTAAGCGTTGCATCCATTTCTTGTTTCAGTTCCTTGCTTTCAATCAAATACTTTGTCCCCTTACTTTCTACTGCCCCCGACTTACCCAAATATTGTGTTTAGCAGCTCGGTAAAGACATTTCTATTCAGATGAAGCTCATCCCGTTAGATGAGCCATTAATTTATCATTAATCTCTTTGCCATTAATTTATCCCAATGTACAACCTCGATAAGTATATGTAACTTGTGTGCACCCACATGCACAAGTACCATTGGTCAGTTTTCACCCAAATTCACCGATAAATGCTTACTATTTGGTGAAAGTTAATCAATTAAAAAAAAATATTTTCTACCAAATTTGATTAAAAAAAAATTCAAGTGCCTCAGATGGTGCACACTTTGGTTTCCAGGAATGTGTGGACCACATTTAGAAACAAATTTTGCTTATGCACAAGATTTCTAACAAAGTAATTTAAGCATTACAAAATAATCTCAAGCGCATGCATGCAATTGGATTTTTCGCTCAAGTGGAAAGATAAATCTAATCATTTTCTAATGTAGAGATAATAAATAAGTCAATGAGAATTATTTCTCTCCCCCTTTGACATGAAGCTAACCTTGGTTTATATTTATTGGCTAGGAAAGGACTTTATTACTTGTGCACGCATACATCACCTCACGGCTGGACTACGGAAATTCTCTCCTAGTCGGCCTCCCCAGTTCCTCCATTCATAGGCTGCAGGCCATCCAAAACTCTGCAGCCCGTGTACTATCCCGCACCCGCCTCCGCGACCACATAACCCCCACCCTCGCCCGTCTCCACTGGCTCCCCATCCTCCAGAGGATCGAGTTTAAGATCCTCGTCCTCACCTACAAGGCCTTACATGGCCTTGCCCATCCTACCTAGCCGATCTACTCTCCCCCTACACGCCCACCCGGGCCCTCCGTTCAACAGGACTTGGCCTGCTCCAAGCCCCCCGCCCGAACCGCCCCACCATCGGAGGCCGGGCCTTCAGTTTCTCCGCTCCCACCTTATGGAATGCCATCCCTCAATCCCGCCATTTCGCCTCTTCCCTTTCCTCTTTCAAGGCCGGTTTGAAGACTTTCCTCTTCGATCGTGCCTTTTGTTCCACCCCGAACTCTTTTACCTCCCCTTCGTGTTTCACCCCTTCCCAAACACTCCCCTCCCAGCTCGGGTCACACGCCTCCTGTTCAGCGCCTTGGGACGTCCTCCCGACGTGAAAGGCGCTCTATAAATGTAAATTGTTGTTGTTGTTGTTACTATAGCTATAACCTCACACACACTTAATGCCCCGTCACATGCCCATCATATACAAAAATGTTTACAACTCAATTAAAAAACAAAATTTATTTGGTCCATTGGAACCTGAGGTTTTCAAACTACATGATACATATATATATATATATTCATATTTATATATAGATAAACTGTAAAATCAATAAAATTCTCCAAATGACATTCCAGTATTCCAGTTTTACAAGATAACTCCTGGGATTATGAGGCTCAGATAATCCATCCCTTATCCCAACGTCAACATAGAACATTGTGCTGGCTCAGTTTCTCACAGCTTCCAGAGAAAGGTTGGAGGAGGGACTGGGTGGTAGACAGGGACAAAGACAGAGAGAGCAGTAGCAAGTGTGGTATATGGGATTCTGATGGTTATTGGCTGTGCTGCTAGGAGTCTGTGTACTGTGTGTATAAGATGGCATTGTTACTAATCAGAAACCAATCATTTGCAATCATTGAAAATCATCAGTCAAAAAAAATTACACTATTTGAAAGAAATCCAAGATTTCTGTTCCACGAACATTCCACTCTGTTGGTTCCCACGGTCAGAAATAATGTTCAGATCGCCCAAATAACCAACAGAGGATGGTAGGGAAGTGGGGGCACAGTTTGCTTGCTGGGCATCAAAGAGAACTGTAATATGAGGTTCACTCAGCATCTTTAAATTTTCACAGAAATAGTCAAAAAGTTTAGATTAAGGATATGATGTTTTTTCCACCTTGATTTTATTTCAAGTCTCCACATCTCTTGTCCAAGACATTATCATCTCACAAACCTCTGTCATTCTTGGCTAATATATTCAACTTTACTCTTTCCTATCAAAAGCGCTCATGTGACCTAGCACTTAAACATCACTCAGATCTAACCCAAAAGACCTGAAGTTCTCCGTATTCTTACATTTAATACCATTTCCATAAATTTTAAAACATGTGGAATTTGAGACAGTCTTTAAATTCAATATTAATTTGAAAAGTGACTTTTTGTAGTCCCAAAAAGATTCAAAAAATTAGCCGCCAAATTACAATGGAATTTGAGACTGTTTTCCGCAATTCAGCAAGATCTTAACAATAATAATCCTTGCATTTGATATAGCGTTTTTCACAATTTCTAGACGTCTCAAAGCGCTTCACAGAATATACTGCAAAGTGAACTGACTATATTTTGTGGGCAAAACACAGCTGCTAATTGTGCACAGCAGTGTCCCACAAACAGTCGTGGATTGAAGTGACCAATTTTTAAAAAGGTTTCTCACTTGCAAGGCGAATGCTCTAACCACTGAGCTTTAAATGTGGTTAAATTTTAAACCGAAATTTAACATTTTAAACCAAATTCCCTGAGCAACTTTGCAGCCCTCAATCTGTCTACATCTTCACTAGTTTCCTGTCCTGGATGCGAGGCTTTCACGCTCAATGCTGACAGAGGTCTTTGCTGTTGTCACTAAGTTTACATCCCAGGATGCCACAAAAATCTCAACAATAGTCTTCTTTTAAAAGATAGTTATTAATGTAAATCCTTCACATCCTGAGGGCCGCAGTCGTGCTTTTCCCGATGGACACAATACAAATTCCTCCGCCTGATTTGCTCTACATCGTAACTTAAAACTCCAACACAACAAAGACATACTTTTGGCACACCAGTCAGCCTCCAGTTTTATTTTTGCTTTTGCTATTTGGCACAGAAACTCTGTGCTCAACAATCATTTATACTATGGCGTGATCAGCAAAGAAAAAAACAACTTGTCCAGCAGTATATGTACCTCAATCAGACCAGGCATGTACTGAGGCAAGTAACTGGCCGGTGATAACTCACATTAGACTCGCCCCTTATTGAAACTTCTCAACACCATCATTCATTATTGAAGAGCTACTGTGGTGCAGACATAACACTTTTGCCTTTTGCATTTACGTCTTAAATGGTGGGAACAGATATCGGTTTTGAGGAAAGAAGACAGAAGACAGGGTTTAGATTTAGAGCCATTATGAGTTGGCTTAATAAAAATAGTTGTTTTTTTTTGCACTAGATCCACCCGTGTGCATGATGGCGTGCACACAAGTGTATGGATTGATCACACACGTGTGCACATGGCATTGTGAGGCACATTGGTGGTGAGGAGAAGAGGACTGTGTGGAGTCTCTCAGGTGAAGGGCGAGTGCGGGATAGGTGACTAAGTGGGATTTTCCAGGATCCCTTTGGTGGGAAGCAGTCTCGTGATCTATTCTCACCTGGCGAGTGAACAATGGCAGAGGAGGATGGCAATACATGGAACCTGAGCCAGATTAACAACTGACTGCCAGCGCTGTCACAGACTCCGCCTTCCTCCCATTCCTCACCAGCTTGTCAGGGCTTTTGAGGGTGGGCTATCTATTTATTCTCACACCTCTTACCAACACTGATGAGAAAAAAACCCAACCGGCTGAGGTACGGGAGCTGATCGTGGGGGAACAGAACAATGCTGGTTGGTTCCCCCCCTCTCACTATGTTCTTATGTACGGGATGGAAAAGTCCATCGCCTTTTTGCTTTAGATAAAAGTGGCTGGGAGGTGCATGTAGGAGCTGGGAGCTGCATACAGGCCGAGGGCTCTGTGAGGTGCATGTTGAACCGTCCTTCATTCTGCAAGGTTTGTCAGCAGCAGAGATTGTGCAGAAAATCCTCTCCTCACAAAGGCCGGGGGTTGTGCAGACCGGCAACATCAAGGGTGAGGGCCGGGCTGTGGGTTCCTTTGGTGGGCGACCATTCTCCAAGGGAGGCCTGTCCTGCTTTGCGATGTGCCAGGCGATGCGTGATCGAGAAGCCAGCATTGCCTTCCAACTGCGACAGCACCACCAGCACCTGCCTGTAATTAAAAAAGTCATTCTTACATTTCACATAGAGCCTTTCATGTCAGAAGAACGTCTCAAAGGGCTTCATAGGATATAGTGTAAAGTGTTGTGACTATTTTGTAGGCAATGAGTACAACAGTGCCCCAAAAACAGCCAAGAAGCGAATGCCCAATTTTACCGGGGGATTATTTTTTGACATTGGAAGAAACACTTTTCTTCAAATAATGCTATAGATTTTTTTTTTAAAAATCCACCTGAACAGACAGATTGGAACTTTGGATTAGCTTCTGACCCAAAGGTCTGTACCTCCAACAAGGAGATGCAAGGAGAGAGAGCGCAGCTGGTCAGACACTAGAGAGAGTAATAAGAGAAAAAGATGCAGCACACTCAGAGAGAGAGAGGGAGAGAGAGAGAGGGAAGAGAGACACGAAGAGTGCACACTCAGAACAACTGGCACTCATTTTGCTGAGATGTGACAACAACAACATCCACCTCAATTTATATAGTGCCCTCCACGCTGGATGGCATCTCAGAGCGCTTAAAGGGACCTACTCGGTGAGGGCACCCATATGGATACCTGTGCAATGGCGGCACACTGTCGATGGTTTTCAAGCTGCTGCGAGTGGACACCACGTTGAAGCTGTCAGAGCAGTCACAGGACACGTGCAGGAAGTACTTGGGGTGACGATTCTCCACCACCACAATCAGCCCTGCCCAGCCGTGCGTCAGGTAGTAACAGGTCATCCCCTCACGCCCCTGCTCCAGGAACAGGGAGAGAAATATGTAGTTACTTTCCCAGCTGGCATGCTCGGGAGCTCGCAGCCATCGCTGATCATAGTCAGGAACAAGCCCTAGCACACAGAGTGGCTGTCTCAACACACAAACGCATTGAATACAGGGAGCTTCTGATTTCAAGTCTCCACAAGAGGAAAAAGGGTCTGTTCCCACCCCACATCCTGGCCACATTCTCGATTTCCTTTTCCCAACTTAAAAGGCTTGAAATCTGAGCGTCTCTCCACAATCCACCCGGATTATTACTCAGATCATTTCCCCCCCAGTGGTGGTGGGAGGGGGGATGGGGGGTGGGGAGTGCTCTCCAATGAATTTTGTGGTGGTTTTCACAGACTTAAGTGTTGCTCTGAACGCTGGGGCGCTCTCTGCTGGTGTCGAACCAGTACTGCATCATGTCTTTATTTCTGAGGTCCCCAAACTTTTTATGTTTGGAAATCATTCTCATTCCCCACGTGGAGGGTGGGAGAGAGGGGAATGCAGGGTTCCCAAAGATAGATTTCAGACGGAAGGTATTTATACAAATTTGGGGAGAATGGATTGAGTTTGGCTGCACTTTGACATTGACACTTTAGGAATTCAGAAACTGGTCCATTTCATATGAAACAAAAATCTACTTAAAAGAAAAATGGCAAATCTGTGTTCTTCCAGCGGTTCGATATACTGTATAATGAACAATTCAACCCCCCACCCACACCCCACAATCCATTACTCCCTGTTCAGGTACAGATTAGATTCATATTTGGTTCGTGATATGAGTCAATAGATCAAAGTATTGAGCTGGGGGGAAGGAGCAACAAGAACAACAATAAGATTACATCTTGTATAGTGCCTTTCACGTCGGGAGGACATCCCAAGGCACCTGCACACAGAATGAAAGAACCTTTTTTTTTATTTGTTTTTACAGAGCTTTAGAAATATCTCAAAGTACTTTACTGCTGGAATCTCTTACTGTGTGAATAGGTACCACAGGGAGCAGATCACCCTGTCCCCGAGCATAAGAACATTGATGGGAGAAAAGCAATTTGGAACCGACAGAAAATGTACTCTGAACGGTTCTTGCATTTGTCAAAAGTTTCAAGAGCACAAATTCGTTAAGAGTCTGATTTCCCACTGCACTCTCGAGCAGTAATCTCCAGGGAACTGTGTGAGTACAGGAGCTGCTCCTACCTCGTGTCGCTCTCCTTTATCCTCAGTCAGCAGAATGATGGCATCAGCCAGTGTGGTGGGTTGTGAATCCATCTGCTCTACCATGACAGGCTTGGAGCTGTACACAGCCAGGATGTGTCCCGGGAACTCAGGCACAGGGCGTCCACTGCTTGTGGGACTTGAGACACCTGAGACACCTAAAAGCAGCAGCAACAACAACAGCAAAATTACATTTATAGAGCGCCTTTCACGTCGGGAGAATGAGAATGATTTCCAAACACAAAAAGTTTGGGGGCCTCAGAAGTAACGACATGATGCAATACTGGTTCGACACCAGCAGAGAGCGCCCCAGCGTTCAGATCAACACCAAGTCTCTGTGGAAACCGAGTGCTACACAAACGCACTTGGCCCCATATCGAAAATTATCACAAAAATCATTATTAGAGAGCACCCCACACATCCCCACCACTGGGGGGAAATGCTTTCAGTGTAATAATCTGGGTGGGCTGTGGAGAGACGCACAGATCTCAAGCCTTTAACTTGGAAAGAGCAAATGGAGAATGTGGCCATTCTTCCTTTTGTGGAGACTTGTAGTCAGAGACTCAATGCTTTTGCGCTGCGGTTACAAACACGGAGGCGGATTAGGCAATCCCTGGGCTGCAAAGCCTTACCTGCTGCTGGTGACAGCGACGGGGAAGGCAATCCAGACATTGACATCTGCCAGTGGTTGAATGCGCAGCACACCACAGCGTACTCCCCAGGCTCCAGCATCACGTCACAGCCTACAAACTTCTTCACCGCCCGCTTGCTATGCGCCATCAGCCGTCCCAGCGACAGCTTGTTCCCACTGGAGAAGGACGCCCGGAATACCATGATGCACAGATCCAGCAAGTGGCTGTCAGATGTGTCAGAGCGCCTGGAACACAGGGACCAGAGGATAGGCTACCACAGACCGTTCATCAAATTCATTCTGCATGAAAATTTACTCCATTAATGCAGCATTTTATAGAGCATCTAGAATTGAGCAAGTTTTTAAATACTGCCTTCATTTTTATACCATTTTTCTATAAATCTTATAAAACTACAGAAAAAAGAGTTAACAATAATCCTTGCATTTGATATAGCGCTTTTCACATCTTATCGATGACTCAAAAAGCTTCACAGAACATACTGTAAAGTGAATTGGCTGTATATTTGTGGGCGAAATGCGGTAGCCAATTGCGCACAACAGTGTCCCACAAACAGTCGTGGATTGAAATGACCAATTTTATTATTGTGTTTTTTTGGACGGATTATTAAGACTGAATCGACACCAAGGTGACATTTCTTCTCATTGGTAGAGGATTCTCACCAGCAGATAAACACGCAAAGGCAACTTACACAAACTGGACAATGGGGTAAACAGCCAGAATGGCAAACCAGGTCCCCAGAAACATCTCAGACCAACCAACAGAATCTGCTGCTCAGACGCCAATCACAGGTTCCATTAGTCTGGAGGAGGATTATTTGTCGTATCACAAATCATCAGGAACTGAAGAATTCACCTGGTATTTTATAAACGAGTATTTGTTCCTGGGCGGAGATTGAGTGGTCAGAGGACACACCATTTATGTCCACTCTGAGGACCCTGACAGCTCCACCAATCTGTTCTGATAAAAGAGCCGAATCACAACTGTACAAACGTTTATAATTCTGTTGACGACATGAACGCAGCATCCTGTGTTTCTCTGAAGATTGCAAGTCGCGAATCAGCTGGATGTTCACTTGGGTATTGCTAGAAAAGCATTGTTTAATAACATTTTGTTTCTCCCAACTGAGCAGATTATAACCAATGAAAATTATCCTTCGCAGTAACAAGAGCATATTTTACATGAGATGCCCGACTCTCCTCGTGCTAGTCTAACGACTGGGCTTTCAGCCAGGCTCAGTCATAGAGGATTGGCACCAGTTGGGATGAGGACTGATGCAGCATGTATTGTATGCCAATTAGAAATCAACATAAATCATCAAAGCTGAGTTCCAACCACACTGCGGGCAATGTCAACCACACTGCGGGCAATGTCAATCACTGGGAAAGCTGAATCTGCAAAATATTGCACCATCAGTCTGCGGTGCATTGCCAGCCGGATCTACTACTGATAGTGTACACGCGGAGTGGCAGCCGGGAAGACAAAACCGTGCACCTGGGACATCTGTTACCAGAGGCTTTGAAGCAATCAGAGACATCCTGCTGAGAGCAGCTCCTTTTCTTAGCCGGGGAGAGTGAGGCAAACAGTGGCTGGTGGCTGTGCAGGAGAGGGGAAGGAACTTTGTCGATTCCCCCAAACTCCAGCGGCTGCTGATTGTGGTGTTGTGATGGGGGGGGGGGGGGGGGGGCGAGTGAGGCTGGAGAGTGAGGGAACGTATATCTTACCTGCTTCCCTCCTGGAATAGCTGGAATTCGAGTGCGGTGCGCTCCAGCGCAGTCAGTGCAGTCACGGAGATAGGCCCACTGGCTTTATTGGGGAACATGCCCTGGAGGCGAACCTCGTGCCAATCAGAGTTAATTTTACAAATATCCACAGAATCAAAAAACCTGGGAAGTAAATCAAAACCGAAAGGTTAGAATGGGGGGAGTGGGGGAATGGGTCCTGATATTTAGGCATAGCTTCCGGTGGCTGTTGACCATTATTTCTGTAGCTGTCATCATGGCAATACATTTTCAAAGATGTTTACACTTTGGGACATCCTCCTGAATGTGAAAGGCGCTATAAAAATGTAATCTGTTATTGTTGTCGTCAACAACAGCCTGGTTTCTGATGGATCCTTATAACCTATGATAGCAGCGAAAAAATCATTATAATAATAATAATCCTTTCTTTGATACGGCGCTTTTCACATCTTCCAGACTCAAAGCGCTTCACAGAATCTACTGGAAAGTGAATTGACTGTATATTTGTGGGCGAAATGCAGCAGCAAATTGTGCACAGCAGTGTCCCACAAACAATCGTAGAAATCATACACATTACAGCACAATAATCAGCCGTCGAGCCTATGGTGTTGGCAGCTCTAATCTTGGTATACACTCTAACCTTTGATATGACAGTGTGACTGCGCGTGGAATTCTGGCCTGCATTTCCCCTTTATGATAAAGAGCTGAGCAGTTGTTACCCCAGAGCTGAGTCTGCTCAGGGAGTGGCATCAAAACAGCCCAAACTCATTTCTCAACCAGCAAAGGACAGCTCTTTCCATCTGTCCGGGTTGGACTGAAGCCCAGCTGCCAGAAATGAAAGCAAACAGTTCCAGCCCACTGTGCTCCCCAGCCTCCGAGGGAGCAGCCTGCTGGAGCTGACACCTGAACAGCAGCAGCTTCCATTATGTACAATCTCTTCCCTCTCTTCACCCAGTCGATTAAATCCTATTAAGCATATGCTGAGAATCCTGCATCTGTTTACCTATTAAGTGAAGTTATTGGCAAAGGCTGTGTGCGCGGTCCCTAGGGAGGATCTGAGACAGAGATGAACAGCACATTAGAACAACGGCAGTAGCATGGGCTCAATGACTGAATCAGTCTATAAGCAGTCACACGGAGCCTCTGCCTTTTGGTTTATAGGTCTCAAATCAATATAAATTTTTTTGAAGCTTTCCTCACAACTTTCACCCTTTCAGCGCATTGGAATGACCTCCCGACGTGAAAGGCGCTGTTCAAATGTAATTTTGTTGTTGTTATCGATGTAAAGCTTCACTGCTCCCCCTCCGTGGTTCCTGTCTTTTCTATACTGGATTCCAAACTGTCCTAACTTGCACCTTGTACAAATCTACAAGGTCGCTTTTGTATTCAGGTGGAAGGCTGGGAATCTGGGAAGAGCTGGTATAATTGGGGAGTAATAAAATCCTTCCAGTATTGGATGACTCATTGAAACGTGAAAAATCAATCTTAAAACAATCTAAGGTTCCTTAAATGGTGTACATCCGAGCCATTCATGCCTCCCCTGCCACCTCCTCCTACTCCCATCTCACTGCACCCTTAAGTATTTTGAATAAGGAGAAGAGATGGGGAAAATATCTGCTATAAAATGATGGTAATGTGGCAGAGGGCTCTCTCTCTCCTGTCGCGGTGTTAAGAGGGAGTTGGTCAGAGTCTGTAAATCAGTGCCCAACAGAGTGAGCAGCATTGAGGCCCCTACTTGATGAAGTCGCTGTATTCCATCCAGAACACGCCCTCACTGCTCCCGTGTGCCATCAGCTCGTGCCGCAAATGTGGTGGCCAATGCGGCCAGTCATCCGACCAGTTCCCATTCCACGAGAAGCGTCCCCATGGGTTCCTCAGTCTTAGAAGCCTTCATGTGTGTGAGAGAGAGAGAGAGAGAGAGAGAGAGAGAGAGAGAGAGAGAGAGAGAGCATTGTCAGTACTGGTCTTAAGAGCGAAGGAACATATAGAAAGAAACAGGGCAAGGCCAGAGCAGTAACCATATGTAACCATTTTGTGATTTTGTACACAGAGATGTTGATGACACTGAACCCCACCATGTCCGGGTCAGGTTATAGCTTTGGTGCATCACTCTGTTTGAACAACTTCTCTTTGCCAGTCTAACCTCTGGAATGCCCACTCTCGGTCCCACTGTTTAAATCCTTCTGTAAAAACCTTTGTCCCTTCTCCCCTTCCTCCCCTACTCTGTGTCTAACCTGCTCACTGTGAAGCTCTCAGAGACATCCTCCAACATGCTATATATATATATATATATATATACATACATTAAAAGTCCTCCCTCATTCACACAGGGGTGTAGTTAGCATTCACTAACACTCTGCTGCCAATTTCTTAATGTAACCAGTGAAGAGGTATGCTAACAGCAGTGAGCTGGATAATGTCCACATTAATCTCCTCTCGCTCTGTGCTCCACCACAGGGGTGGGTGCAGCATATTTTCTAAACTAATCTCAGGATGTCGGCAACGTGAGCAGTGCCACATTCATTGCTCATTCATGGATGCCCCGAGGAGGTGTCCATTCAAACCCTTGCAGTTCCTGGGGAGGATGGTTTCGGTGGAGAGCTCCTGGATGATCTGGAACATGTTCTGAGGCTAAGTTTCTGCTGCTGTGGCTTTGGTGTTCCTCACCTGTAGCCTTGTACGTCCCTCACGTCAAGTATGGAATAGGCGTGACGTGGCCTCAGTCCCATTGTCTCATACACAGCATCGTCCACCTTCATGTTTCCACCTCCACAGGAAGCACCCATCAGGAACCTGATAGACAGAGACGTACTTTAGGCATAAATCCCACACCTTTCCCCACCCAAACTTTAGCCTCTGTCAGACCCTCCAGGTACAGCTCAGGCTCCATATCTCCTGCAGCAATAGCTCTACACATCACAGAAACACTGGGAGGCAATGAAACCTCTCCTTCGTGGTCCGACTGCAATGCCTGGTTCTGTCTTTCCAGTGTTTGCACTCTTAATTCTCTGCCGCTAAATTCTGACGGCAACCAGTGAAGAGGTGAGCTAACAGCAGGGGTGGCGCGATAACTTCCAAGTAAAATTTCCTCTCACTGTGTTCTCAACTGCAAGGCACTGAACACAGCAGAACCACTAGATTGTGCACTGGATACACAGTTAGAGAGTCAGAGTGGTCAAGATCATGTTCTGCTCGTAGTAAGTGGGAGATTACACATGCCTGCCCTGCCGCTCCTTCATCCTGCATTTGACCACTTTTATACAAAATATTTATATAAATAATGAAGTGAAATGAGGAACAAGTTATCTACCACAGACACATTTAGACTACTGTGACTGTTACGAGCTCAGGTCATGTATCAAGCAAGGACAACTTGCCTGGACGCAGCCACAAGATGTGCATTAGATTGCACGATGTGCAGTGTAACACAGGAAGGCGGTGAATTATGTAATAACCAGCTTACCCAGCTTCCTTGGAGCTCAGCATTTTGGCCCAAATGAGGTCAGTGTCGATGGGTTCCTCTCGCGGGTTTGTGGAGCTAACCTGCAGCATCAGGCTTTCACAGGGAGCACCAGTCAGTGTGGCCAGCCCTTCAATGGCCCGGCCGGCCTGCAGGGCAAAGTAGGAGCCATGTAGCTTAGCTAAGGCTTTCTCGATTAGCGCGACCCACAGCTGCCTCCTTTGAGCCTATTTTGGAGCAGGAGAATAGGATCAAACACGCGGCCCCAGGCAGCACAGATAACAGCACAAACTGTTAAATAATACATTTGCCGTTACACTCAGGGCCATGCGCACATTTAATGAAGACTGTAGGCTTGACCGGACTAAAATACATTCTGCTACCAGAGACTACGTACTTTGGCATTTTTATAAAGAATGGAACAGTGGTTCAAACACACAGTGTTGACAGCACAATATAATAAGCCTTGCATCTGATACAGCCCCTGATTGCGTCTTTGAGACGGCTCAAAGCCCTTTACAGATTATACCGTAAAGTGTATATTTTTGGGGTGATGTACAATGTTCCAGAAGACAGTTAGTCACCAAGCACTGGTTTACTGCTTGCTACACAATATTGTTTCCAGTAAGAAATGTTTGAAATTTTAAAAATAATTCAATCTCTAAACGGCTCCAGTTGTTGGACAAGGACAGGTGGCAACACATGCCATCATCATGTATGTGGAAGAGAACCTCAGTCAGTGATCCGGCTGTGTATTGTGCTAGCTAATTACGAACAATATTCCAATCACTTCTAATTGCTCAGTGAAATAAAATTGCAGAATGTTTATTTTCCCTGATAATCATAGTCTCTTAAATGACTGCCAGACAACAGTCCCTCAGGAGCGTTACCATTCAGCCATCAGTAGAGGCATTTTAGCCTTAATAATAATCCTTTCATTTGATGTAGCGCTTTTCACATCTTCTATATCATAGAATCATAGAATTTTACGGCACAAAAGGAGGCCATTCGGCCCATCTAGTCTGTGCCGGCTCTTTGAAAAGAGCGATTCAATCCCACTGCCCTGCCCACTCCCCATAGCCTAATAGACCCGTTCTCCCTAAATAAAGATCTAATTCCCTTTTAAAAGTTGTTATCGAATCAGCCTCCACCACCTTTTCAGGCAATGCATTCCAGATTCGAACAACTCGCTGAGTGAAAAAATTTCTCCTCAGCTCCCCTCTACTGCGCCTTGAAACTATTTTAAATCTGTGACCACGAGTCACAGATTCACCCACGAGTGGAAATAGTTTTTCTCTATTTGCCCTGTCGAAACCCCTCATGATCTTATAAACCTCTATTAGGTCTCCCCTCAATCTTCTCTGCTCCAGAGAGAATAACCCTAGCCTATCTAGCCTCTCCTCATAGCTGAAGTCCCTCAATCCTGGCACCATCCTAGTAAATCTTCGTTGTACCCTTTCCAATGCCTTCACATCCTTTCTGTAGTGTGGTGACCAGAATTGAACACAGTATTCCAGCTGAGGCCTCACCAAAGTCCTATAGAGGTTAGTCAGCACTTCCTGACTTTTGTACTCTATACCCCTATTTATAAAGCCTAGTATCCCATATGCCTTCTTAACAGCCTTGTCTACCTGTCCTGCCACCTTCAACGAGTCACTAACACAAATCCCCAGGTCTCTCTGTTCCTTTACACCATTTAAAATTGTACTATCTAGCCTATATTGCCTCCCTTCATTTCTTCTCCCAAAATGCATCACCTCACACTTCTCTGCATTAAACTTCATCTGTCATGTGTCTGCCCACTTTACCAATTTGTCTATATCCTCTTGCAGATGGCTACTATCCTCCTCACTGTTTACTATTCTCCCTAACTTAGTGTCATCTGCAAACTTGGAAACTGTACTCCGTACACCCAAGTCCAGATCATTGATGTAGATTACAAACAGCAATGGTCCCAAAACCGATCCCTGTGGCACACCACTGCTCACTTCCCTCCAATCTGAGGGAAGTGAGCTCCTATATGTCTCAAAGCGCTTCACAGAATATACCGTAAACTGAATTGACTGTATATTTGTAGGCGAAATGCGGCAGTCAATTGCTCACAGCAGTGTCCCATCAACAATTATGGATTGAAAATGACCAATTTATTCTTGTTTTTTGAAGGATTATTATTAGGCGTGTGGAGTAAGGAAACTTTGCCCAAGGCTTCGCTCTGATCGGCATGGATTTGAACACCGGTCTCACACTTGTAAGGAGAGTGCTCTTAACCACTCCACCCACTAGTAAAAGCTGAGAGGACGGTAATAAAATTAATTAATTAACCTCATTTTAAGATCTCGATTAATAAAGTTACAAGATGCTTTCAGGCATGGCACCTCAGGAGTTTCAGTTCACCCACAGGGTCAATACAATAAAACAACCAGCTTAAAAGCACTGAGACATACCAAACACAAGTTTACGGTTTCAATCTTTGCTATAATTAGCCTCAGTTTCCTCCCTACCCCCCCGCCCCCCCACCCACCCAGTTCAGAGAGGAAAATCAGCTGGAATAACCACCTCCTGGTCTCTATTTAAGGGTCTCCCTGCTGGAAAATCTGAGTGTGGACATTGAATGAGGACAAGAGCACTCAGCAGTCATCTTTTTCGCCCTCAAATATACAGTCAATTCTCCTACTCTCCTTCATGCTCAAAAACCCAATTACACACTCTCTGTAAACCAACCAAACGAAAACACTGAGAAGCGGTGCTGAAAAAATTAATAGTGTGACATATGTAATACATTTATTTATTGGCCTTAACCAGGAGCTGCTATGCTTCTTGAGGAACGTTGACACATGACAAGATCACAAAAGAACATCCTTGGATCTCATTCTTCCAGAATATCCAACCCACCATCTTCACCCAACAACATCAAACAATTTCTTACACGAGCCCAGTGCCCCTGGCTTTAAACTCATTCCTTGTAACTCATTCCAGGGGTTGACTATCTTTGCCTTAAAGAAATACTTTCTGGTGTCTGTCTTGAAATTGCCCTCAACACAGCCTATCAGTTCCTTCATGTTGTGCTGCTTTGGTTCATCTGAAAATATTGTTCTGGGTTTACTTTCTCTATCTCATTAGCATCTTTCTTACCTATACAGGTAAACCTCTATTTACGACGGGGTTGCGTTCCTGAAAAACTGTATGTATATCGAAACGTCCTAAATCGAAACGCGATTTCCCATGCAGTCCCATTATATAACCAGAGATACGTTCTTTTCACAAAAGTTTGGGACCTTAAACCCACTAAATAACACACAAAACCATACAACACACAAATTAACACACATAGGCAAGAAGGGGGTACTTGGGGTAACTGTACAGCATTGTACTTTAATACTGGCAAACTTTAATACAGTACACTACTGGCAAACTTTAATACTGGCAGTGTGTCAGTGGCACTTACAGCTTCCCCACTCATCTTGATGTTGTGGAGCCCATAGCGTCTTTTAAACCTTTGAAACCACCCTCTGTTAGCACTGAAAGATGCCTTCTCCTTCCTGATCATTTAACTCCCTAAACAATGATTTTGCTTTCTCTTGAGTGGTATATTACGCTGGTTCTGATTCTCAATTCAGACACTCAGCATTCTTTCAATGTTTTCAATCACATCACTCCTATGTTTTGCTAAGCTGCTTGCACCTGTAGCTATAACACACCTTGAACGCCAGTATATTGTCCTTATTTTGTTCTATAGTAACCACCATCGATCTAGCTGGCCCTAAAGCCCTCCTGACGTTCGTACCTTTTTCACCAGAATCGATGCGCTTTATCACCTCCAATTTGGTATTTAAAGTGATGACTTTGCGGGGTTTCTGGCCGCTAGCGGTATTATCGCTGCTCATTTCACTTACTGCTGTCTCTTCCCGACATGGTATAAACGGTAGAGGCTGTAAATCGCTGTAAAGTTCAAATGCTTGGATTTACCCATGAATACACGTTGGACTGTGCTTATGGACAAAAAGGACACGCAAAATGCCACCGCGATATTCAAAATATGTACTGCGCATGCACAAAACATTTTTTGGTCCTTAAAACGAATCCAAGTGTCATATACGAATCAAAAGGTGTTAAAAAATTATGGTCCTTCAATCGAAATGTCCTAAATAGAAGCCTTGTAAATCGAGGCTTACCTGTACAATGAAATTTCACAAGCATAGCTGTAAAATGTAGTATCATATTTTTGCACTCAAACATGCCTGGTAAACAGCCATTGTGTGATTGACTAATTAATCTGGAGAACTGTTAACCAGACACTGGGAGCGATTTTCTCCTTTGTGTCATGCGATCTTAACAGTTACCTACAAACACAACTTTGATTTAATGGCTCATCTGAAGGACAGCGCTTCCTACAGTGCAACAGAATGACGTGTCAGTCTAGTGTAGTCTGATCTCAAAGTCCAATGCGCGACTTGAACCCACAATCTTCCGACTAAGGTGTGAAAATGTTATCAAATGAGTCAAGATAACAGTTTCTTCAGGTGTGGCCACCGTACAGCCTCTTACCTGGGAGAAGAGCAAGTAGCCATATTCATCACAGGGCAACATGTCATCGACGAGTACAGTTATCCAGGTCCCGTCTTTGCACAACCGAACTTGGTAAGCTCCCTCGTGGCAGATGGTGCGTGTGATCATTACTCTCTCCACCAGCTCGGGGCGCTCTGCCAGCACAGCAAGTGCACTCAGAAACCTGCAACCACAACACAGAATATACTGCCAGCTGATCAATCAGCATCTGGTAACTGACCCTTGATCACAAAGTTTTCAGTTAACGATCCTTGTGTTCTTACAGAGGTCCCATTAATTCATGATGGACTCATTTATTTGTTGGGACTGTTGACCAGGACACCAAGAGTATATCCTTGTCTTGTTGTGGGGTTTGACCTAATGAACAGGCAGTTGGGTGTCAGTTTAACATCATCCAAAAGACAGGACTGTAGCAGTTCCCCCCCCCAATACTGTCCAGCTAGTTAGCATAGGGCTTCAGGCTGAGGTAATACTGTCACCAACTGAGTCCAGCTGATGTGAACTGACTCCCTTGTCAGGCTGCTCACTGTAACACCGCTGGAAAAGCTTGAAACAGAATAGAAATTTAGCGATGGTGTGAGATCAAAATCCAGGTTCAGAAGAATATCAGTTTGGGGTGAGCTCATGGCGAAAACTCAAAAGGCTGCAAATATGTTTGAAAGCCATGGCTGCAGCAAGCAGCTCAGTAAGAATAACATAAGCAACTCGCCTCAAGGATACAAGTGGAAAGGCTCCAGAACAGGAGCTCTTTTGCCCAGGGTTAATCCACTAGAGAGCGCGGAGACTTACCAGCAATTGCCGAGCAATCCCTGAGAGATGTCTGATGGTCGTGGGGTCCTGAACACAGACCACTTCACACCACGATCTTTGAAGGTGTAGCAGCTGATCTCGTGGGGTCTCAGCCACTGCTTGACTCTCTGCTGTACACTGTCGCCTTCCGGGAAGCCCACAGACTGGGGGCCTGGGGGGAAGCTGTCATCCACAAAGTTCACATTGTTCTGAAAAACAAGAGACGGTAAATGACATGTAAATTAACAGGATGAAAGATGGGAGACATGTGGTCCTGTGATTAGTATGGCTATCTGCTCTTCTTCCCTATCTTTTGTGTTCCAGCAGTCGAATGCTCTGGTCAGCTACTCCAAACTCCACCTTTAACCTTTCCAGTCTGTCTAAGCTGTTAGGATTTAAACTCACACTCATTTGGTATTCTATTCATGTGTTTCATTATATTTTATCCATCCTCTCCTACATTCCTAAATTCTTTATTTGAAATATTTAAGAATAATCCTTGCATTTGATATAGCGCTTTTCACGTATTCTAGACCTCTCAAAGTGCTTCACAGAATATATTGTAAAGTGAACTGACTGTATATTTGTAGGTGAAACGCGGCAGCCAATTGCGCACAGCAGTGTCCCACAAACAGTCGTGGATTGAAATGTCTAATTTTATTGTGGGTTTTTTTTAGGGATTATTATTATTAGGCATGTGGAATAAGGAAACTTGCCCAAGGTTTCACCCTGTCTGGATTCGAACATAAGAACTGTAGAAAGTCAGTTTTCCAAATGGATGGAGAGCAAGAGGGGGAGAGGAGGCAAGTGAGGGCAGCAGGCAAGAGAGGGGATTGCTATGGCAGAGGTGGAGAGGGAGAAGGGATGAGAGAGGGGAGGGGATTTGCTAAGGAGTAGGTGGGAGGGAGCAACAGAGAGCGGTTGGGAGAGTGAGGGAGGTACTTTACTTCTTTCCGAAACATTTCTTTCCCTTAAGAGCTTTGAGGGTAGCAAAGTAAGCACATTAATAAATTCACTTGGCTCCCTGAACAAACTGTCCACCCCTCCCAGCACCAACACGATGAGCTCAGCCTGCTCGTGGCGTTACTTCAGTTAGATCTGAAGGCTCGGTTCTGTTCCAGCAAGACATGCTGCGGTCTCGATTACAAGTTGCTGAAATAGCCTGTGATCCAAAACTGGGCTGCTCTTTTTGAAGTTAGCAGCAAACCGAGCCAAAAGGACCATTTCAAATGAATAGCTCCAAGCCCAAGTCTTTGATGAAGTTTGCAGTGTCAAGAAGAAACATCAAAAATGAGCACAGAAAGCTGGCGTCGATCCCACAATAAGAAATGTGTTCAGTTATGAGATCTCACTGTCAAAATATATGAAAGCTGTACGTGGCCCCAATAAACCTCTACTTTTGTAGCCATTGCCCATGGGTATTTGGTATCTCAGGCAGAATGCACTACATGCACTCTGTCCACTGAGGTTTGATATCTGGAAAATAGGGAGGGAGACTTTTTGGCTCAGACTTGAAACAGAAACTATACAAAGACTCAAAAGCAGCTTTCAACTTTCATAAATTCTCTTGAAAAGGAATTACAAAAATACTTTAAAAATTTAAAAGAACACGAGGGATTAGATCAGGTGAGAAATGAACCATTTCTCACTCAAGGACTCACTCCTCTGGAGTAGGTAGGTGAGCAGCAGGATCCTATTGGGAACTGGGCTGGCTCCGACCTGATGTGCTTGGCAATAAAATGTCAAAATTCGAGTCAATCTTCCGTGGCAATCCTGGAAGCCTGTTTCCTGAGCTAGATCAGTCTGCAGATCTCCAGGGATCTCTGCTGATGACACCAGCCAGGACCATTGGCAGGTCTTAAGAGGGGAGCAGGGATTCTTCCCATCCAACTTGTGTTAATCCTGCAAGCCAAGCACCACTGTGTAGGAGGGCCTTACAGGACAAGCTGTACTTAATGGCAAGCGATGCTACTTTAGCTGTTTAAACCCCTGGCATATCGTATCCCAATACACTTCAATGCACTTGCACCCAATACTCTCTGGAATTAGGTAAACAGAGAGTCCAGACAGACAGAGAGAGAGAGACGAATGGAGAAGGAAGAGGAGATAGGGTGAGCATTATAACAGCATTTTTGTTCAAACAGAAATTCCCTTTGAACCTGAGAGCTGCCTGCAATTAGCAAAGATGTATTTTTTTTGGAAAAAATCCTGGTTATGGGACGCCTGCGCACGAGTGTGAAATGGTTTAGTGTAAAGTCAGCTGGAAATGAAAAAGAAATGATTGTACTGCAAAGTGCGAGCGCTGAATATTGAAAAGACTCCAGTTGTTGGTTCTGACGAAGCGATATCAAAAAGGCATTCACCACAGAGATGCATTTCTAAATAATTGTAAATGAATTTACAGGATATAACTGTGCGCATGTAGCTCTCAAAAATTGAGAAGTTCAGAAAAAAAATTCTTATTCTAACAATTCGGGTTGAGTGTGGTTGTGAAATCCACCTCCTAGTGTATCTTTCCATTATAACAATTTGGACTTTTATACCAGATTCAATAGTGAATGAACATTTCAAAGCATTTAAGCAATATGGGAGAGAGTATAGAGCATCGAGATGGCTATATTAAAGTTATAAATCAAAAGCTTGGTTAAAAAGAGGTTTCTACAAGATTCTGGAGGCAGCGAGGGGGATTATATGGTCCCAAAGAGGTTTTCAGAGAAAGCGCCATTAAGCAGAGGCAAAGTGACTAAGGGAGTAAGAAACTAGAGTGTCTATATGTGCAACACTGCTGTGCGCAATTGGCTGCCGCATTTGGCCTAGAAAATATACAGCAATTCACTTTACAGTATATTCTGTGAAGCGCTTTGAGATGTCTTGAAGGCCTGATAAGGCGCTATATCAAATGCAAGGATTATTATTAATAAAGTCAAAATGTTGAAGCAAAGGAAGAGAATTTGGGCAAGCAAATAGGGTTCGAGGGTTGCATGGTGGGGGGTGGAGAGGAGGAAAGAAGGTATACTGAAGGCATTTGAAGGTCATGACAACATTTTTTGAAGTCGATCACTGTCAAACTCATGATGCAGTGGGAGAATGTGCCAACGTGAGACTGGGAATGGTAGTGAGGGGAGGGTGGAGGGATTCTAAATGCAATAAGTTAGAAGGAATTGTACTGTTGCAACATGATTAAAGAGAAATAACTCATTTTTAAGTTCTAAAATATAATACTTGGGGACATGTGGAGACTTGAAGTATGGGGTTTGGTGAATCAAGTTCAAAGGCTTTCTAAACATTTCAGTGGTTTGCCTCATCGCAGCTACGCGCAGATAAAAGTCACTTCTGCACTCAAAGCAATCCTTGCTGAATCCTTCCTCCCCACCCCCCTTCTCCCATTCAACCATAATTGGCAATACCGAGATTTCATGTCACAATCATGCCTGCAGTGATTATGCAGCTCACCGTAATAAAACGAGCGCCGCTGGAATTAGGTCAGCGTAATTCAAACTACATCTTAGCTGTCAACAGTACAGACCTGACTTTGCTTCATCTAAAGCAGTTTCAAATGCTTTAATAGAACATAAAAGCTCAATTTATAAACCAGGCTCCTTATACGTTAGCGTGACTTATCCTGACTCAGGCAGTACACAGATGCAGTGGTGTAGTGGTGCCTGCGTGCGTTACTAATGGATTTTCTTTTTTTAAAAATCCAGAACTGACAAATTACTGCTGATAAATTAGTTGAAAATGTCAAAAACACATTCAGTTTGCATTTCAGAATTCTGAGTAAAGTACTGATATTTTTTTTTAAAAAAAGATTTCATAAAAACTGTGTTGGGTGCATTAGAAGACAGTCACTCTGACTCTGTTTTATACACATATCAATCTGTCTCCCTCATCTGCTGCCACCCCCCCCCCCCCCCCCCCCCCCCACTCCAGTCTCTCTCTCTCTCTCTCTCTCTCTCTCGCCCCTTATTTCTGGTCCTGTCTGCTGGTTCTTTCAGATGAGATAATCTCATCTGATTATTCAGGCAAATGTTAAAGTTCCCATGAAACTATTTAAAAGAAAGGAGTTTCCTGATGTCCTGACCAACAATCTCCCAGATTAAATTTTTTTTACTTACTGGCTATGTATAGGATCATGATGCACATAAATTGGCTGCCACATTCACCCACAAATACACAGAAAATCTGAAAATTTGAGATGTTTCAATCCGATAAGGTGTTATACTCGAAGCAAAGATTATTATTATGGAGTTACTATCAACTGCCAGACCAATTTTAATCAGCCAAACCTAACGCTATCTACACAGAGGCAACACACATGCACGAGTGCAGAGAGTTAGGAAAAGAGAACTGTACTGCGGGATTAAAGCTGATGCGAATGGTTTAAGACAGGTGTGATAATGGATAGTGTGTAGATGTGTCTCAGGATCTGAGGTGTGTGAGCAATGAAGGGAGAATCTATGATTTGACCATGTATCAGGCAGTCGATCAGTGCACATTTAGGAACTTAATCACGAGATTGGGTGAGGTAGTTTTTCATCAATAATTAGGCATTAAATTAATTCTGAAAACAAGTCAATGAACAGTGTTGATTTGACTATTAAATGACTGGTGGCAACAGTACATAATGCTAATAATAATCCTTGCAGTTGATCTAGCGCTTTTCACGTCTTCTAGATGCCTCAAAGTGCTTTACAGAATATACTGTAAAGTGAATTGACTGCATACATTTGTGGGCGAACGTGGCTGCCAATTGCTTACAGCAGTGTCCCACAAACAATCATGGATTGAATTGAAAATTTATTATTGTTTTTTTGGGGGGAATTATTATTAGGCGTGTGGTGTGGAGTAAGGAAACTTGCCCAAGATTTCGCCCAGCAAAAATTGTGGATATGAGGGGAAACACTGTCATGTATGGTCTGACGCGTTTTAAGCTTCCTCTCAGATGCTGAGAGACCAGTTCTGCGTCTCTAGCATATCTTTTTTTTAAAAAAAAAACACCTCTTAGCAACAGGATTCTCAAGAGGACTGTCAGGCAACTCCGTGAAAGAGAATCTTTTAAAATAAAAAAGAGGAGTTTGTGGGTGAATGCAGCAGGCAATTTGCCCAGCACAATGTCTCACAAACACCATGGAGTGAGTGAGTGACCAGAATTGTTGGCCAGGACACTGGAGAAAAAAAACCCTTCCCTTTCTTATTGAATAGAGCCATGGGATAATGGCCAACTGGACAGACAAACACAGACGGAGACAGGTTAACATCTCATTCAAAGAATGGCATCTCCAACTAGGCCATTATCATGAGGAGGTTCACCACAGAGGCCCAGGTTGCTATGATCTATAGACAGGGAGCTGTTTGGTATGGCCTACAAACAGAGCAACAACAACAACACATGACATCTGCAGACATCATATGGCCACAAACGACTGCGTGCTGATGATGCCTGTAACATCATTGGAGACGAAGAATGAGCTTAACTGCAACATGAACAATGACTTGTGACACTGATGCTGTTCCTTGCTATTTTTGGAGTGTTTAATATTGCTCACTGACAGAATCATTATTCACTCAATCTAATTTGCTTCAAAGTCCATAAGGGAGGGAAGAAATTCTCCTAGCCAAATCCAGTTAGGAGGCAAGGAGATCGAAAGCATGACCATCGCAATGTGTGGGGCTAGGATCATGATGACAATCATTACTTACACAATACCAAAGCTTTGCTTGTATTGTCGCATGATAACAAACACCTTGCCAATGGACATATCACATGCATCTACAGACCAAGTACTGCCCGACATTAAGATTGCACAAATAAAGATACCCACTGATAAACCTAACCAGAAGTATACCACTTCAATCAGCAGGAAGGCTGCATTTAGCAATAAACAGGTCCTTGTTAGGGATAAACAGGTTCTTCTCAGATTGGCAGGATGTGACTAGTGGAGCGCCACAAGGATCAGTGCTTGGGCCTCAACTATTTACAGCTTATATCAATGATTTAGATGAGGAAATTTAGATGAGAGCTCAACATAGCTAAATTTTAGGATGAAATGAAGCTAGGTGGGAGAGTAAGGTGTGAGGGTGACACAAGTAGAATTCAAAGGGATATAGACAGGCTAGGTGAGTGGGCAAGAAGGTGGCAGATGGAGTATAATGTGGGGAGTTATTCACCTAGGTGGTAAAAACAGAAGAATTGATTATTTTCTGGAGGGGGAGAGACTAGGCAGTGTTAATATTCAGAGGGATTTGGGGTCCTTGTACACCAGTCACAAAAGGTTAGAATGCAGGTACAGCAAACAATTAGGAAGGTTAATGGCATGTTGGCATTCACTGCATAAGGGTTAGAGTAGGGAAGTGTCTTGCTGTATTTGTATAGAGCTTTGGTGAGTCCTCACCTAGAATATTGTGTGCAGTTTTGGTTTTAAGAAAATACATACTTGCCTTAGAGGGGGTGCAGCGGAGATTCACTAGGTTGGTTCCTGGGATGAAGGGGTTGACCTATGAGGATAGGTTGAGTAAACTAGGCCTATATTCTCTAGAATATAGAAGAATTAGAGGTGATCTTATAGAAACATATAAGATTCTTAAGGGGCTTGACAAAGCAGACAGTGTGAGACTGGTAGGAGAATCTATAACTAGGGGTCATAATCTCAAGATTAAGGGTCAGCCTTTTCAAACAGAGGAAACATTTCTTCACTCAGAGGGTAGTGAATTTACGGAATTCTCTACCCCCAAAAGGCTGTGGATGCTCAGTCCTTGAACATACTCAAGACAGAGATTGATAGATTCCTAAAGGATTGAGGGATATGAAGATAAGGTGAGGAAATGGAATTAGGTTAGAAGATCAGCCATGATCTTATTTAATAGCGGGGCAAGCTCAAGGAGCCGAATGGCCTTTTCCTGCTCCTATTTCTTATATTCTTATTAACACAAATTACTCTGGAACAGAGATCCTGCAGGTTGACAAGAACTCCAAGCAGGATTCCTTAATAATAATCCTTGCATTTGATTTAGTGTTTTGCACATTATTATTTTTTTCCACGTTATTATTATTATTCCTTACTAAGAAATGCTACAGAATCTAATGCCTGCTTCAGTTTCTCATAAAAATCCAGGGTTGGCTCAGCCAGGCAAAAACTAGGTTTAATTGCTGTCCTGCAGAGTTAGTTCTGTGAGTATATATGTGTTTGCTGTACCCTCTTGAGAATATACAGGCAGACATCATCCTTGCTCTTGACCCTCGAGTCACAAGGTTGAGGGTTCAATTTTCACATCAAAACAGGTGTGCACAACCGCCTACTACGTTTGCCTACAGATAAAGTTACTACACTTTACAGAATGTTTCAATGTTATAAGGCGATATATCAAAGATTAACAGAAAGAAACAGACAGAGAACCTGCTCCAAAATCATGAGACAACTGGCTTCAGTCTCCCTGAAAATAGGAGCCCAGCACCAGAACTTGTGAGTTCAAGTCCAAACGTGGGGCTTGAGCCCACAACCTTCTGGCAAGAGGAATGCAGTAAGTGTACTGGTCTGCCAATAACTCCCAAAGAGTGGAAAGATAATTACTGCAATGTTTAAATGAGTAATGCATTGTGTAGTTCTGAGCTCTGGGAATCACTTTTGGTTCATTTTAATTGGTCTTATGCAAAGATGATCTATTACATGACATGTAACCCACATTGATCACTTTATCAGCTCCCTGCTTTAGGCCGTACAGTCAGACCCTCCGTGTGCTTCAACCATCCATCTTCAGTACACAAACCCCTTGTAGGGCAGGGAGTCTCATTAAAACAGACAGCTGTTCAGCCTCCAGGCACAATTTCCCCAAGAAATGCAGTATCCACACATGGGCGCTACAGCTGATAACCTTGGCCTAATTCATTTAAATTCTGACAAGTCGAAAACAGCAGAGATTGTTGTTCTTATATAAAAAGGGTGCATTTAACAGCCTGTTACCAATAAAATCTTAGATTTCTTCCAGGTCTCAGTGTCTCAAACCCAGGAAAATGCTTTCAAAGATTTGACCCCGTGTTAAGCTGATGCCACAATCTCAAACACTGCTCTGCTCTTGCTTCTCTTTCTTGCAGCAGTCTTGTAAGGTAGAGTTCCCTCAACGTGAAAGGCGCTCTAGAAATTTTATTTTTTTGTTGTTTTGTTGTAGAGAAACACATTCCACAAGACATTCCACAAATTCTGATACACAACTACAGTAATTTAAAAAAAATTATGTGCAATTTGGCATTTAGGACAACGTGAATAGAAAATTCAAATACTTGATTTAAAAAAATACCCATCAGGGTATTGGCTAATAACAATAATAATAATCTGTTCAATGTACAAACTTTTGGAAATATCATTAGATATTCATAGTATAATGAGACACATATTCAAACAGTTATAAAATTTGCATTTTCCTAACTCCCAAGCTTAAAATATCTCAGGGAGCTTTAACAGTAATTACTACAATACCTACAAATACAGTCACTTCACTGTAAATCTTGTGAGGCACTTTGTGATGGTTTCCTGAAATTAAATATATTAAATGCAGGGATTATTTTATTCATTAAGTATGCTGTTCCTGACCCCAGCTCGGGTCTGAAACAACGACAGCCTTGGGTTGTCCTCCTGACATGAAAGATGCTATACAAGTGTAACTTTGTTGTTGTTGACTATTTTTGGAGGCAAATAACTATTATATACAATATAAATGTGTGGCCCCTCCAGCACCAGACTCCACTGGTGCACCATTCCCCATTGAATTTGAATGCAAGAAGCCTCGACTTCGCTTTCAAATCCTCCAATGCCCCGCTTTACCTTCTGTGATCCTACTGGCGGTAAAATCAAGGCACATCATCCTGCTTTCTGTCCACCATTCTCTGCAACTCCATCCCAGAGCCTCACTGCATTACTTCCTCCCCTCAATTTCAAAACCCATCTTAAGACCCATCCCTTCAACAGTGCTTCCAGTCCCCACTTCAGCTTCCACACTTTTTCTGCTGTTAATACGGAAATTTTATTTTATTCAGCACCTTGGGACGTCTGCCTGACATGAAAGGCACTATACAAGTGCAATTTTGTTTTTATTGTTGTTGTTTTATTCAATAACTTTTTCAAACAACATTTCAACTGTGTGGCTGGAACTAAATATTAGAGGAATGCTTTACTCATTAAATAAGAAAAATCCTGGAGACTTCCATCAAATATTCCCTCCGTGGACAAACTAAAGTTACCACTCAACTAATGGACAGCATCATGAAAATCTATCCAAGATGTCAATCAATTTACCCATCATCACCTAGAATGATCGGCCCACTGAATCACTTTTTAAAAACACAATAAAACACAAGAGTTTTAAATCTTCACAGCTACCGCTGTTCCCTGTGACAAGCGAAAATGCCACACTACTCTAACATCATTCTGGAGGGGAAAGATAACTTCAAAACCCTATTCTCCACTGCCCACCACCTTCTCCTTGCATCCCACAAGCACCCTCAATCATTACATTCAATGCCAAGTTCAAAGAGGTTAGACAATATTGACAATATCCACCTGGCAGCCTCATCCTTCTGCACTGTTTCACCCAACACTACCATTCTGTCTCCCTTACCTAACCCACTTTCAGCTCCTACCATGGCCCCCTCCTACATTAATTTGCCCCCATCTCTCCTTCCTCTCTCTAATCCACCATCATCACAATGAAACCCACCACTTACTGACATGAAAGGCACTCTATAAATGTAATTTTGTTGTTGTACTGTCTCAACCCCCTCCTCACCCAATTGCTGATCATCCTGCTCCCCTTCCTCTGCCCATTGCTGGGGGACATCATTAACCAGTCCCCGTCCTCAGGATCAATCCCACTCCCCCTCAAAACCGTTGTCATCACCCCACTCTGTTTACCCTAGTTGTTGCTAAACACCATTGGCTACCTGCCACAGAATGGATCGACTTCTGAAGACCTTTCACTTTGACCACACTTATTGTCATCTTCTCCCTCCCCCTGGCACGGCCTCGGGCTGCGCCATTCTAAAGCGCTCTGAGACACCACCTGGTGTGGAGGGAGCTACATAAATGCAAGTTATTCTTGTTGCAATATTGATCGGATAGGAATTGACTGGGCTGCGTAGACCAATTCCGATAAAGATCTCCGTAAATGACTGCAATCTAACCTCAAGTATTGACAAAAGCGGCACTTTCCACCCAAAATCAAACTGTGAATACTAAATATCGGTATCTTTCGTCCTCTGCTTTATGGCACAGTGGAAGCATGCCGCACCTGCCAGCTGAATAAGGGGACAAAGTGGGGAGATTTATTTGAACCATTAGGACAGCAACTTGCATTTATATAATGGGTAAATCTTTTTCGTGCAAGTGGGCAACTTCTCTTTTTCTGGCCTAAGACTTCACTAACACAGCACATTGCAGATGAATGTAGAAAGCTCCGGTGGGAGGGTGTTAGCACCAGCAGAGGCACAATGAAGGGGAACAGGGGAATTAGATCACATAAATGCTCTTCCATCAGTGGCTCTTCCGTTATGCTCTTGGCATAATGAGAACATCTGGCACCACACCCACAGTCATTGAAAAATAATTAACCAGTTCTTCACTAGAAAGCTATCCAGATAAACATGACCGGGTTGTGAACATGTACAATGCAAAGTATCTGACATGGGTACTGGTAAGCACCTTAGAATAAAGAAACATAAGAAGTTAGGAATAGGATAAGGCGATTCAGACAACTGAGTCCATAGGAACACGAGCAGGCCATTCAACCCATCGAGCCTGTTCCGCCATTTAATTAGTTCATGGCTGATCTGTATCTCTAATCCTTTCAATTCCAATTTCCCGCTTTCTCCCCATATCCCTTAAAACCCTGATTTACCAAAAATCTATCAACCTCACTCTTGAAGGTGTGGATGGATCCAGCATCCATGACCTTTTGGAGAAGAAAATTTCAGATTTCTACCACCCATTGAATGAAAAAATGCCTGATTTCACTCTTAAATGGCCTGGTTCTAATTTTAAGACTATGTTTTGCATCAGAGGAAATAGCTTCTCTGTATCCACCCTTTCAAATCCCTTTATCATCCTAAAAACCTCTATCAAATCCCCCTTCAATCTTCTCAAGTCAAGGGAATACAATCCAAGTTTACGCAGCCTTTTCTCGTAACTTAACCCACACTGCCAAAGATCATTCGAAGGCATTTCTATCATATCCTTCAATATTTCTACTTCCCATGTCAATCCATCACTTTCTTGGATCCACAAAAAAAGATTCTGCATTGATCCCATTTTAGAACAAAGTGCAATAATGTTATTCCAGTTTAGTGTGAAGCTGCTTAGCCCATAATGCATTCTGCCTCTGACCGTTTCCCTACTCTCATCTTTCTTCCTCACTAGGGAGGAAGGGCATTTATATTGTCACTTTCAGTTCTACAGATATGGATGTGGCTACACTAAAACACACAATCATCGGGTGTGTTCCAACTTGCATACATCAACAACCTTTGTTACTTCAGTTTCTTAAAAACAGAAGTAGGAACAGAATTTGTTGGCACAGTAGGCACATCTCAAATGTGTATTTTTAAGTCACGATTTTAGCCTGACTCAGTTGGCAGCACTCCTGCTTCCTAGTTAGAAGGTTCAAGACAATAAAACATTTTATATGCAGTTTCTGGCTTTACAACAACTTGGGATCGTTTGGCTTTAAAACAATCCATGCAATTACCAGAACTCACTGTGATTATGATGTCAAACCCCACAAAAAGAAACTGAACCTCAAGTCGAGGTCAGCTCTGCGATGCATTACCAAGGGAGCACTAGATTATTGGATGTGCCATCCTTTGGATATATAACCAACCAAGTTTCCATCTGCCTGTTCTTTGGGTGAATTTTAAAGAAACTTTAACACTATTGTAAAAGAGAATAGAGTTTCCCCTGATGTCCTGACCAACAATCCTTCAGTTAACAAAACACAAAATACTACAGATGCTGGGAATCTGAAACAAAAACAAAAGTTGCTGGGGAAATTCAGCAGGTCAAGCAGAATCCATGGAGAAAGGAAAAAGAGTCAATGTTTCGGGTCTACAACCCTTCGTCGGGAGCACTTCAACAGCGCAACATACTGTGCAATTACACTCCTCCCAGCTCAAACTACAGACACGAGAGATTTATTTTATGGAAGATCAGAGTATAAGGGCTTTCCACTGCAGTTCACTGAATATCATTTTAGACAGATCAACCATCTGTACGTAATGTAACTGAACAGAGAATGTAGATGGCTCCATTAGGGTAGCTTGCACCAACGCAGACACAACAGACCAAATGGCCTCCTTCAGTCCTGTGAGCATCGTATGACTCTGTGTATTGCCCTGACATTGGGTAGGGCCACGGTATTCTCTTTTTATGGATTCCCTTCATCCCCAAGCCTCAGGCAACAGAGTTTGAGAAAGTTATTACTGTAGAAGTCATTACAAATCAGTACTGCAGTATTGTAGAGAAACAAAGGATAAGTACCTGTAGACTACAGCGATTTAAAATAGACGTGGCAGAGCCAGTGGGTATGACTGGCTGATGGTACAGGTGGTTCATTTAACCCCGGGCCTTTCATAGATTTATGGTGCATAGATCCAGGCTCCAATTGACACTCCAGATGAGAGATATTAGTTAGCTGGCAATTATGATAAATACATTTAAGCATCCCACTGTTGAACGAAGCGGTATAAAGAAAGACAAATGTCTACATTATCAGAATGTGCTGAGCATGTCTACAGCAATCTGGATGAAACATTATACAGTATAGACAGAGGCTTGCACTGCACTTACTGTTTTACAAGTAATATATTATAATAAATTTGATACAGCATTCAATATCGAGAATTGTTTCAAAGTGCTTGGCAAAGTGCAAAGGCATTACTTTACCTTGCGCAATATGTTACAAAGGTTACAGCACATTGTGGCTGTGCTGGTGCTCGATCCCCCAACGCAACTATCAACTCTAATCCCATTTCCCTGCTCTATACCTCAACCCTTCCTCAAGTATTTGTCCATCGCGCTTCAAAATAGATTCAGCCCAAACAGCTGTTCATGGTAAGGCTTTGCACATTCTGACAACCCTCTATGTAAAGAAACTCTTCGAACCTCTGCTGGTGTAGTGGTATCATGCACACACATGATAATAATTCCTCAAGAAATAAACAATAATAAATCAGTCACTTCAATCCATGACTATCTGTGAGACACTGCTGTGTGCAATTGGCTACCGTGTCTCGCCCACAAATATACAGTCAATTCACTTTACAGTATATTCTGTGAAGTGCTTTGAGACGTCTAGAAGACGTGATAAGGCGTTTTATCAAATGCAAGGATTATTGACCTTTGATCAATTGCAAGTATTATTATTTTGTTTTCAAAAGATTATCCAAATAACAAATAAATAAATCCAAATAAATATCCAAAACAACTGAGAAAAGATAATGGACGGATGACAGGAAGGTAATAGTTTATTTGAACTAATTCTGACAACACAAAGCCACAAGAGAAGAGCTGCAGAGAGATCAAAACACGAACAAAACTAATAGGAACTAATAACAACCCACAAGCAACGTTTTATTCAGTAATTTGGAATGCTTCTTACTGTTACACAGTGAGGCAGGTGAAAGTGCGAGAAAGATACTGAAGAGAAAAAAGCAGGAGCTGCTGAGTTTAAGATAACCTTCATTAGTTGCATTTGCCTACAAAAAAAAGAGTCACTCCACTTTACAGTAAATCCTGTGAAACACTTTGAGACATCCTACCCACGTGAAATGCACTATAACAAATTAAGGATTATTTATTTCCAGATCATCCCTTCTTCAATTCAGTCATGAACATGTCCTGCTATGATTGAGATAGATTTTAAGGATGTCTCCCATCAGAATCTATTACAAAGTAAAGTTTTCCTTCTAGTTCACCTTCCCTTTTCCACCAAGTTTATTCCAAAAATGCAAATCTCATCACGTTTGTGAGACGTTATAAATTAGCTGCTGAGTTTACCTCCATTGTAACAGGCACTTAATTTTGATTCTGTAAATAAATGAAAGTTTTTAAAAACACTGAGGAATCCTGTGAATGTCACTGCACACAATAAACATGAAAGGTACCCCAGCCACAGTCAATCACATACACCCACTCCAGTCCCACCCTCAAGTAGGTCTTTAGCATTTCAAACATGTGATACTAGGGAGTGAGTTCAAGGTTGCAGTATACCCTCAAACAAAATGCCATCTAACCCATTGGATAAGAGAGCACACAGTACATTATTCTTGTGCATCACTCATCTATTAGATTACAGCTATTAGCCTTTTCTGCAGCTAATGTACAGGGAGCACCATTACGCTGACATGAAAGGATCTATAACTGTAATTCAAATCACACCCAGTAAAACAGTATTTTAATTCAGTGATGGATTTGACAGTTTTACAATCTTTGCACTACCCTGCAAAGAGAAATCCTTCTGTGTAGGTTAAAAAGCGCAACACAAAGTGAGGGGCTTTTGAGGATCTGAAACAGAATCAGAGAATTCAGCCGTTTGGCCCATTATGCCCATGCTTCACTGCAGCAGTATTAATGGGGAAATATTTTAAGAAAACACCAGTTAGTATGTCTAAGCACAAGAGAGTAATAGGGAAGGTGAAACATCCAGGACTTGTTTTATAAAGTTCACGGTTTGATGGGGAAAATGGTTTCGTGTTTTCCTCTGAGGAGATAAGATCAATTGCTGAGGAGCTATCTTCATCGAAATTTCTTGTGATTTCTCTTGTGATGAATCAGTTGATCACAGAGAACTTTACAGATAGTCGTAATCCCTTTTGTCTTAAGGGAAATATCGGCAGCATTCCCACCCCCAGCCACTCACAGGAGAAACAATCCCAGAGACATTTCATACTAAATAGAATTCTGCTCCCCAACAGTGAGCAAAACAAACAAACAGGCAACCGTGCTCTGCAGTCTCAATAAATAAACTGCAGGGAATTCAATCACTTACCACACTAATGAATACTGCCTCATCTACAAAAATAAGATTGGTAATGGACTGTCAGAAGGGACAAACAGTTTCCTCTTGATTAGGCCTGTATGTCCATAGGGGTTTGAAGTGGGGGGGGGGGGCGCTCTCACTCATTCTGGGAATCCTTTCTCCTGGTGCAGTAAAACAAATTATTGCACTCCCACTAAACCGGATATTAGTGACTCGCTGTCAGCTTTCCAGGTGCTGGGAAATCGGACTCGCAGAAATACCATTGCATTGTATACGCATAGTCCAGATAGCAATAGCTTAACCAAGGAGCTGGGAAGCTACATGAGATCAGATGTGGGCCCTCATTGAGCTGTAGATTCAGGGTGAGAGAAGACAACTTTGAGCATGAGAAGATTTGAAAGAAGTTCCTCTTCATAATTGAAACATCACATCCACTCACATTGCACACACTGCTTCTTTCTTTACAAATATTGATTTTATTGATCTGTCAGAACATTGTAAAGCAGCCTCCCTTCCATAGTTGCCACGGTGTAAATAGAATTGGCGTTTTGCAGTGCTCCAGTAATCCTCGGGTAGATTTTTATATTGGAAAAAAAACCACATTTCATGCTGAGCTGTTCTGCTTGCTCACCAATATGCTGCAGGAAGTTTCTGGTACCTGCTCTCAGACCAGTAAGGGCTCACAACCTGTGTTTCCTAATACCAATTTATAACTATGTTCCAGTGAGTGGAGTGGGGTAGGAATGTCAATAGAGCTGAGTTGGCTTCAAGGCGCAACGTGGAAATATTCCCTCAAGAAAAAAAAATATGGTCATTCAATCTACGACTGTTTGTGGCTACTGCATTTCGCCCACAAATATACAATCAATTCATTTTACAGCATACTCTGTGAAACGCTTTGAGACGTCTAGAAGACATGAAAAGTGCTGCATCAAATGCAAGGATTGTTATTATTTATAATGGAATGTTAGAGTCAACCTAAGCCAAACAGGTCCAAGTATTCCAGTGCTGGTCACAGACCAGCAAGCCTGGACCATCAGCAAGATTTGGAAGCAGCAATTCTTGCCATTCAGCTGCCGGTAACCAGTGGATAGGGTGGTCATATTTGGACAAGCAATGGAGAGCTTGCAGTGCTCTAAATGCCAAGCTTTGCAGCATTGGTTGATTAAACTCCAGTAGTACCCAAATGCAAACTCTGGGTCCCAAAGTCTTGACTCTTAGCAACCTGTACCTAATACCGTACTCCCCAAGATTAGGTAATATTTCCTGTCTGTTATGGAAGTTTGAGCAACAAACAATGCAACAGAACAAAACATTTTTATAATACCTTTTTACATCCAAACAGATTAAAAATAGTTATTATCGAGTATAGTGACTGTTTCTGATTCCCCTTTAACAGTGCAAGAAAACAACTTAACAAATGTTAAGTTTAAGTTCCTTACAGATCTTCAAAATAAACACAGATACAAATTTATGAGCAATCCAAATGTCATTGCCTTCCTTGCTCAGCTTGAGTGGCAGGGCTCTGCTGGTGGCAAATTAAATCATTGCTGTCCGGATCTCTTTCATCCCCACGTCACCCCCATCAAAGACATTAGCCTAAATTTGCATGCAACCAAGTTGTCTTATTCTGCTTTTATTCGCAGCTCTGAAGCAGAGGCATTGAAACCAAGCATCATTCAATAATGTAGCTGGAACTATTTCATTCAGAAAATGCAGGGTTTAGAGGTTTTGGTAAATGCGTTGTTGTTTTCATTCCAAGTGAGAAAAAAATCACCAAAGTTTCAACAAAATGTAAAATTTTGTCAAATTTGCTGCTGAGGGAATGGCTTTTAGGATCATAATTTGTTCAACATTAAATACTGTGCCAAATTCCACCATTTTATTTGCAAACTGAAGGCACCATAAGTGCAGTGATATGAGTCTGCAAATTCTCACATATCGTTAGGCCCAGATCAAAAGCGAGTCATAGATTGAGAATAATAATAATCCCTGCATTTGATGTAGCGCTTTTCACGTCTTCTACACTTCTCAAAGCGCTTCACAGAATATTCTGTAAAGTGAATTGACTATATTTTGTGGGTGAAATGCAGCAGCCAATTGTGCACAGCAGTGTCCCACAGTTGTGGATTGAAATGACCAATTATTTTTGAGGGATTATTATCAGGCATGTGGAGTCAGGAAACTTGCCCAAGGATTCTCCCTGCCTGGACTCGAACCCAGGTCTCTCACTTGCAAGACGGGTGCACTAACCATTGAGCAATAGGAAACCAAAAAAACAGAAGAATTGGAACTGGACTTTGTTCAAGTGAAACATTTGCCGGTGTATTAGGCCTGGTTTGAAGCTCTCAACAATTTCCTTACTATACTAATCACACTCCATTCACAGTAATAAGAGCCACACCCATAGCTATGGGTTTAATATGAGCCACACACACACCCATAATTTGATTCTCTACCAAATTAATTGAATTACTCAGACTCTGCAGTTCAATGTCCTTTCCTGCATTGAGCTCTGTAAAGTCATCACCCGCATTCTTGCCAGGTTTCACTGGCTCCCCATCCCCTAGGATCAAGTTTAAGATTTCCGTCCTTACTTTTAAAGCCCACCAGTCTTGCTCCTTCATTGGTCTCCGACTTACTAAAACATTACCAGCGCCCTCCCCTCAGCGGCCCTAGTCACCCAATCCATCTCCTGTGCTCCCTCCATTGCCACTGTCAAGGCCTGTCTCAAGACCTCGCTCTTTGACCTTTGGTATTCCCCCACATCCACCCTTTTAACATTTATTGATCTTTGATAAACTTTGCACGAGACTTGTTGACACGCGACCCTGGGTTCCTGTCAAACCTATCCACTATTTTCAGATTCACAGGAACAATACAAAGACCCCAGAACCCGAGTTTAGGAAAGCTCGGTGATGCGATCATTGTATGGGAGGAATATTGATATTATGCCCCTTGACGAAAAGTTAATGAGTAACGCTGGTTGGAAAATAACTGGGGAATTCCATAGCTCATAAAGAAATCAGACAGTAAAACTGGCTGGCGAGATTATTGGAGATATATGATTCACTTTACCACACCCTTCAGAATACCCATCCTGTCACCGTACCATTACAGGATAATAAACGCAACCAAAGTTCCTCCTTTACCTGCTCCAATACCGATGTTCTACAGTTAAACCTCGATAATTCAACATTCCAAAAGCCGGCAACTCCCTAAAAGCGGCAAGATTTCAAAATACAAACAATATTTGATATTTTGGACAAATCTCCCGAAATTTGGAACAGCTGCTTGTAGTTCCCAGCATGTTCCCTTCTGTCACTCGGCGCTGTGGTTGGAGCTCGGCCATTGTTTGGCTTCAGTCTGTGGTTACACCACGTGGTGTATGTGGCGGGGCTTCCCCAACCATTTCTAGGGTAGGTTTCTAAATACTGGCAAACTCTGGAACACTCTCTCTCAAATCCTCCACTTGATCCCTCTCTCCAAGTCCCGCCTGAAAACTTTCTTCTTCCTCTTCAGCTGTGCTTACAGCCACAACCACCCCAACCACCACCCGGCTCGGAGTTAGGCTCCACCACTGTTAAGCACCCTGAGATGGCGCCCACCTGGCACGGTGGGCGCTATATAAGTTCAAGTTATTGTTGTGTTTCTAAAGTGAATCCAGCATCCTGACCTCAATCACCATTCAGAATATCTTGTTCCTGCTATTACTTATCCACTGTATAAATAAATATTTCCTAGTGACTACCCTAAGCATGGCCTTCATACTTCTGAACCAGTGACCTCTCTACCCAATGCCTTGGCCTATCCATAAGCATTGTTCAATGTTTATCTTCTCCATTCCATTTATCATTTTATGTACCTCTATATTCCATTTATCAGCTTAGTAGATCGCTATGTGTGTGTGTCCATGGGTATCTGGATATGTCTCAGTCCCACCCTCTAGAAAGCCCACCCTCGGATGCTGATTTCCTGCTTTTGCAGAAGCAGAACCCGAGTTTGTTGTGTCAGAGGCAGAGTCTCAGAACATTGGTCTGACACACAGCTGAGTGAACCTGCAGGAACCACCCTTTACAAATGCAAATTAGACCCAAGTGTGAATATAAGAATATGAGCAATTAAACAAGAAAACAGGAACAGCAGGAAATCAGTCAGCTGGTTGTAACAGTTTCAGTTTACCAGTAGATTTTCTGAACCCTGGATTTTGTAGCACACTCAGATCCTAAAGCTTCCATTATTCTTCATCCTAACCGTAATCAGGCACTACAAAAGCCACGCTGCTTCTCGGCTTCTGACGCTATCAATTCAGTCTACGACTCCTTCAAAACGGGACTGCTTATGTTGAATCCTACCGATGGGTTTCACGCCTTCCCAAAGGAATTCCACTGTGAATCTGGAAACAAATCAAATCAGGCTTCCCGTGACCTACATCCTGTTATTGGAAGGAATCAGAATTTACAAATCCCGCGTTTAGAACAAGATTCACTCACATATCAACGATGAGTGCTTACCTCCTGACAGAACTTGACTATGTTCTCCCACAACTCTTTGGCTTCCCCCTCATCCGTTTTCCTCCTGGCTTCCACCAGGATGCTCTCCCGTCTCTTGAGCGGCTTGGAGCCTTTCCTCAGGGTGAAGTACTGCTGTGGTGTATGGCAGGCGGCACAATGTTTGGCCTTCAAATCATTCAGCAGGGTGCAGGCCGGGCAGGACCACTCATTGGCCTTCTCTTGAGAGCACGAGGGCTGGACGGGGAAGAGCTTGATGGCTTTGCGTGGACCCGAGGACCTGCCTCCACACGCAGGGCATGCAGTCCCGTTGGGACCCCTTTCCGCATTACAATCCAGGCACCTGGCCCCTCGTTCTGTTAGACTGTACTCCTGAAAACCGTGCAATTTGGAGCAGCCACAAGCGCTGCATTTCTGGAGGCCAGTTGGGTTCTTCAGTGTACACTTGGAGCAGGACCATACGGTGAAGTCCGGGCTGGAGGGGCTGAAAGGGGTGAACCTGACTGTCTCTCCACTCACGTCAATGATGTCACTACCCCGCAATGTCTTGCATGCTTCACATTTCGAAGCTGAGGCAGAGTTCAGGAATGAGCAAGAGGTGCATTTCCACTGACTGGGGGCCATCTCCATTTCCTCATCTAAAACACTGAGTCTCTTGGTACAAAAGAGTTCCTGGAGTTTGGTGGCAGGTTTTGCAGGTCCAAGGGGGGAGCTTCTTGGGGCTGGAATTGGGGCGGAGGTGGGGGAGGTAGACGTACTGACTGAGCTAACAGTTGCGGTTGGTGTGTCGGGAGCAGGTGCCTGGAACTTGCCTGGTGGCACCTCCCTGCGGCTCCGTGGCACAGGGTTATTCTGGATCATCGGGGAAAGAGGGCTGACTATGGGAGACTTGGGGCTGTCTACTTCCTTTGGGGTTTCCTGGCTTGATGGCGGCTCGCTCTCGGTCAGGTCGATCAGGTTCCCGACCTGGGGGTTTGCTGGCAATGGGCCTGAGGGCAGTTGGAATCCAGCTGGGGTCACGACCTCAGGAACCACAAGGGCTTCGGGAGGGATCTTGGGCAGTGAGAGCTTGCGAGGGCCCCCGCAGGCCGAGCAGGAGTTAGCGGATGGGGTGTTGTGAAGCGTGCAGCGCTGGCATGCCCACGCTTTGCAGGTGCCTGGTAACCCATTTTCACAGCAATTACCATTAACATCTCCACTCGCTGGCCTCCTGCAATCCTGCACCACGGCGGGGCTTCGCGGCTCTGCTGGTGCCCCTGGACTCTTGGCATTGCCATTGGCAGCAGTGGGCACTGGAGGCGTGACTGGGGTGGGCGCCTGAGAGAAGCCACACACGTCGCACTGACTCTTGGCAGGCGAGTTCCTGTAAGTGCATCGTGGGCAGCCCCACTGCTGCTCCTCCACGCTGAGCCGCAGGATCTGGTTAAAGTCCGGCCTCTCCCTCGGGGCCTCGCAGATGGAGCACTGGCGCAGTGCGGCCGGGTTCAGGAACGTGCAGCGGGAGCATGGCCACTCACTGGTCGCTGCCATACCACAGGGTAACTGGGAGGTGCTGGAACAAAATAATTGCATGGATCATCCATCTGACCATCCCCACCAAGCAGCGTTCACTCTAGGGAACGGCGATATGGGAATTTTCCGGATATGGATATATCGGATGGCTCATATCGAGATATACCGAAATACCGATATTTTCCGTTTTTTTCGTACTGCGCATGCGCGCGCGCATCGGAGTGCGCGCGCATTCCGGGTGCGCGCGCATTCGGGGGCTATCTTCTCAGGAGGTAAATATCTTTCTCTCTCTGTGTCTCTCACTCTCTCCATCTCTGTGTTTTTCTGTCTGTGTCTCTCTATGTCTCTCTCCCTCTCTCCTCTCTCACATCCCCCCCCATCTCTATCTATCTGTATATTATCACATCCACCCCGTCTCTCCCACCCCCCGCCGTCCCTCTCTCGCACCCCCCACCCCCGTCGTCTCTCTCCCCCACCACCCCCCCAGCCGTCTCTTTCTCCCTCACCCCTACCGTCTCTCTCTCCCTCACCCCCCAGCCATCTCTCTCCCCCTCCCCCCAGCCGTCTCTCTCCCCCTCTCCTCCACCCCCCAGCCGTCTCTCTCCCCCTCCCCCAGTCGTCTCTCTCCCCCTCTCCTCCCCACCCCGCCGTCTCTCTCTCCTTCCCCCCCCAGCCGTCTCTCTCCCCCTCCCCCCAGCCGTCTCTCTCCCCTCTCCTCCCCCCACCCCCCAGCCGTCTCTCTCCCCCTCTCCCCCCCGCCAGCCGTCTCTCTCCCCCTCTACCCCCCAGCCATCTCTCTCCCCCTCTACCCCCCAGCCATCTCTCTCCCCCTCTCCCCCCCAGCCATTTCTCTCCCCCTCTCCCCCCCAGCCATCTCTCTCCCCCTCTCCCCCCCAGCCATCTCTCTCCCCCTCTCCCCCCCAGCCATCTCTCTCCCCCTCTCCCCCCCAGCCATCTCTCTCCCCCTCTCCCCCCCAGCCATCTCTCTCCCCCTCTCCCCCCCAGCCATCTCTCTCCCCCTCTCCCCCACAGCCGTCTCTCTCCCCACCCCCAGCCGTCTCTCTCCCCTCTCACCCCCTCAGTCGTCTATCTCCCCCTCCCCCCAGCCGACTCTCTCCCCCTCTCCTCCTCCCCCCAGCCGTCTCTCTCCCCCTCTCCTCCTCCCCCCAGCCGTCCCTCTCCTCCCCCCCCCAGCCGTCTCTCCCCCTCTCCTCCCCACCCGTCTCTCTCCCCCTCTCCCCCACCCCAGCCGTCTATCTCCCCCTCCCCCCAGCCGTCTCTCTCCCCCTCTCCTCCTCCCCCCAGCCGTCCCTCTCCTCCCCCCCCCAGCCGTCTCTCCCCCTCTCCTCCCCACCCGTCTCTCTCCCCCTCTCCCCCCCCCCAGCCGTCTATCTCCCCCTCCCCCCAGCCGTCTCTCTCCCCCTCACCCCCCCCGCCCCAGCAGTCTCTCTCCCCCTCACCCCCCCCACCCACAGCCGTCTCTCTCCCCGCACCCCTTGCATACCTGTATATTGTATTCGAGGACTATGAATACAAGATGGCGGCTTTGCACCTCGGTCTGTGCATTGTGTATATAGATGAGCATTCTGGGTCTTGTAGTTGATTGTGCTCGCATCCCGATTTTTTACCTCGATATATCGTTTTTCGATACATCGGTATTTTTAAAATGTCTATATCGGCATACCGATATGAAAACCATATCGGGTTTTAGCGATATACCGATATATCGCCGTTCCCTAGTTCACACTAATATGAACTGCGTGTGGCTCTCATACAAGCGCACTGATGTTCTCGGTCTAAGACATTCTCGCGTATGCTCCGTTTTATGCTGTATATACGATTCTCATGGACAGACCATGATTTGTACTGCACACAGCTGTGTTATGTACACACTCTGCTCTTGGCACTGCACCACATGCCCATTCTCTTAAACCACGAGTTAGAATTGGGCTCTATGAGATGGAGGGTTGGACAGGAGGGGAGTCCAGACACTGAAAACCAAAAAAATCACAAATGTGGTTCAGCAATAGGTTATGTCTACAGCTCTGAATACCATATAATAACAGGCTGCATACCCAACAGTGGGGGGTGAGAGGGGTGGGGGCTACTTTAACAGAACATCTAGCAGGGAACTCGAAGAAAATCCTGTTTAGCCACTTCTCGCTAAATCGTAAACAGCACGCATGTCTGCGTGCAAAGAGAATTCTGAATGTTGTATTATTGTGAAGACATTTTGCCATTAGATGGGTACAGCAAAGGGCAACTAGATTGATAGCTCGAAATGGGCACTTGAATTATGAGGAGGCTGTGGAAGCTGGAAATGTTCAGAATGAAAAAATGGGGGGAAAAGCTGATTCAGGTATTCTAGATTCTAAAGGTTGTGGTGAAACTGAACTATAACAGGTTTAAAAGAGCCACGAGTTCAGGTTCACCAGTGGGAAAGTAAACTTGAGTGTTCAGATTTCATAATTTTACAAGAGATGAGTAAATAAGAGGAATAGGCTAGCCAGGAAGGAGATGGAGGCAGATTTCATCAGGAAACTCAAGAAATAGCTACTTGATGAAGAAATTAATTTGAGGGGTGAGTGAGAGAGACTGTGTAAAGCTGTAGCGTTGCCCACAAATTATACAATCAATTCACTTTACAGTATATTCTGTGAAGTGTTTTGGCACGTCTTGAAGACATGATGTGTGCGCAATAGCAAATGCAAGGTTTATTATTCACACACACTTTTTTTTATCCTCACACTGTAATTCATTCTTGACTTGCAATTCGGTGGCAATCCTTAATCAGGGCAACTTGTATTGAACTAGGACTTTACACTAAATTCAGATACTAGATTTGGCTTCAACATCCTGATTCCTGGCTTTTTCCTTTTCTTAAAAAATCCTAGCAATGCACATCATGAGAAAGCAATATTGTGAAAAAGCAAATATGGATTCCAAAATTTTAAAACAATCCTACAAACAAAATCCTGCCTCTCCCTCTTTCTGTCAGAAGGCTGTCTAGGATAACACTCTAGGGGTGTCACATCATCAACCAATGACTGACTAAACGCAGCCACCTCCATATAACCTCTCACTCAATAAATTAGCATGATGGCACATACTCAGAACAGCATTTCTACAGCAGCTTTTGCATCAAAATGACTCAAAAGTGTTTTACCGTGATTACTATCATCTGAAGTAACCACTCTTTTTGTAGATGTAGGAAAAACAAAGTCTACAAATAGCCATGAGTTGAATGAACAATTTTAAGGATTACTGACAAGGATAGCAAAAAAATCTCACTTTCCTTTTCTAGCAGTTTCATGGAGTTTGACTGGGTTACCAGGGAAGATTGAGTTTAGGCTTTCACTCCTAATTCCTGCCTAGAAGCCTACATGGAGACTGCATAGACTGTCACAGAACACAAACAGGTATTTGACTCATCGAATCTGTATTGGTGATTTTCTTAACACGTCATCTAATGTACACCTTTTAACATTGCTCTCTTTGATATTTTGATCTATCTGTACAATTTTGGCTGCTATAATTTCATTTTCTCTCTCCTTCTGAGTGTTGTTTCTGATGCCTTGATAGTAAATAAAAATATATTTTTTAAAAATCATGAAAATATTAAAAAATACATTACACTGAAACAGTCTAAAAATCTCTCCTCTATCTGAGGCACTGTCAGACAGAGACAGACTGACAGAGAGACAGACCACTGAGCAATGAAGCAGGACCACAAGCAGACACTCCAACTTTGATCTAAAGTGGTGTTTGGGGAGGGGTGAGAGAAGAAGGGGGGAAAACAATGAGGTTTCATTCTTACCTGGTTACTGCCTAATCGTCTACAACACAAGAGCATTCAAGTCAGTCCCTGCACACACAGAACTGTTCCAATCCACAGGCCAGCGAGAAACCAGGAACAATTTAAACATTAGAACAAGATCATTGGTTGAGTACTCTGCTGGGTTAATCCCTGAACGCCTGGAATAAAGATTTGTAGATTTAACTCCTTAGTTCCCAGAATGGGGAGATACTCCCCGGTGTAATCCACTCGATTCTGGAGCAAGTGCTTTCTACTGCATTAACTTCCCAACAACCTGAACAGGGTCCTCTCTTGGATTAACCCTTTCACAATAATAATAATAATTATAATTATAATAATTATTATTATAGATTACATTCCCCGAGTCAATCCTCCTTGACTCTCAAACGATTAGCCACTTGGCCCGGGCATCCAGCTATTTCATAATACGTTCCACACGTTCCACGCTTCCAGGTAATCCTACTGTTCAATCCCCTCTGTATGAAGAAATACTTCTTATTGTCTGCTCTAAATTTGTCCTTTACATGCCTTAACATGTTCCTCTTGCTATGCTGTCTTGGTGTATCTAAAAGCTTTGTTCTGGGTTTGTTTTCTCAATCCCATTTAGTATCTTGCATGCCTCTATAAGCTTGTGGAAAAATTTCGAACACTTTACAAGCACCAATGGCTATTCAGATACAGAGGGAATGAAGAGGGAGCTTTATTTTGTCAAACCATGGTATACCTGGGAGTGCTGTATGGGACAATCTCTAGGTACATTACTCTGTTACACCTTATTCATTCAACACTACAATATTGAGAAGTGCTGGATGTGGCACTAAATTCCCAATATTGTAAAGTACTGTACTGGATTGGCACAATTTTTTTAAAATCCTGAGCTAGGAAACATAGCCAGGAAAAGAATGAAGGAAGCTCTAATAACTCCATTTCATTTTTTTATTCCACGTCTAGACCAACCGGACGAAGTAAGACAATGCATCATTTTATACAATTCCATTTCACAGCACTGAATTAATCCACAGAAGGAATGCAGTCATGGTCAGCGGCCTTTGGAATTAGAGACACAGAAGTGATATTCTAATATTCATTCAACACTCACCTCAACACCGAGCTCAAACATCAATATGTAAAAACGGCCAGAGCATTCCATATCATTCTGGTCTGTCAAGGTCTACATGTGCTACAATAGATCAGCACTAATATACTTGTAAAGTAAATATGTGCAACGGATCAAACTGCCCACAAATCATCCCAGCCCAGCAAAGGATCTCACTAGCATTCAATATCCAAATTAATCTTCATCTCATTAGCTAGGAGCCACTAATAGGTACGAAATACTGTACTACTAAATCACACTCTTATTCCTGCTGTTGAGTCAAGAAGCAATTCAAGTAAGAAAAAATAATGCTGTCTCTATAAATACGACAATCCCAAATGCTGAACTTGGGATTGTGTGTGTCTCTTCTCCCACAAACTAGCACAAGGCCAAAGGCAGCCATCAAACAAAAGACACATGCTGAGAGTGTGCACCATGGGTTCACACAAATGACACCAGAGTAAAGAGTTATGATTCAGCTTAAGATGCATTTTATAGAGATTTTCAAAATGTAACTTTCGTTTGGTCAGCCAAAGTCTGACTTGTGGAAATTCATCACTGAGCTAATGAGTTTATGAACCAGACCAAAGTGCCACAATATGTATGCCACCTACATGCAGAAATGTCCCCATCTCTGAACGAAATGGTCACTCTCCCCCTGATATTGCTTACTTCATTCCAGAGAGTATTCAGCAATGGTTGGGGTCCAAAGCCTTGGCTCCTACCAGAGTGCGCGTTGGGGTACTACTAGACTTAAACCAGCTGAAACCACATGACCTGCCATTGAGAGCATCGTCTGGCAAACTTTCTACTACTCGTACTGCAAGGACTACCCTACACAATAGGACTTGCAGGATTAGAGGGAACTGTGTGGGAAGAATTCCTGCTCCCAGTGATTGAAGCCCTGCCAATGAGCCCAGCTGGCTGGTCTGTCATCAGCAGTGTCCTAGAGCAGGGATGGCCAACTTGCAACCCATATGCCGCATAACACTTGAAAGTTAGCCATCCCTGTCCTAGAGTATTATGAACCTACCTTGCCCAGGACAACCAAGACTGCCACAACCAAGACTGAATCAGACACTCCACTGCCAAATATTGAAGCCAACTTAGCCCAGTTTACCCTAAGGAGAAGAAATCAGACTGTGAAACATTATTTCCGCTGCTAACTGAATCAAATTAGCTGCTGCATTTGCCTTCAAAACAGTGAATCCAATTTACAGTACATCATCAGGATGTCCTCCCGATCCCCAGTTTTGGGGATCCCAAAACTGGGGACAATAGTTTTAAAATTAGAACCAGGCCATAAGAGTGAAATCAGGAAGCATTTTTTCCACTCAAAGGGTGGTAGAAATCTGGAATTCTCACTCCCAAAAGGTCGTGGATGCTGGATCCATCCACACCTTCAAGGGTAAATGAGGTTGATAAATATTTGGTAGGTCAAGGTGTTAAGGGATATGAGGATAAAGTGGGAAATTGGAATTGAAAGTACAGTAAAAGCCTGTTTATCTGGCACCCAATCAATTGTAACATCCGTATAACCGGCATTGCAAAAAAAAGGTTTCAATTAACTGGAATTTATCCGGAAAAAAGGCATTAAAATTATTTTTAAATTTTTGCTTTTTCAGCCGAATATCTGACACGTGCTTTAACTGACATTTTACCAGATCCCGAGGGTGCCGGATAAATAGGCTTTTACTGTATTAGTTTAGGTACAGGTCAGCCATGATCTATTTAAATGGCAGAACAGACTCGAAGGACAGAATGGTCTATTCCTGTTCCTATGTTCCCATGAAAAGCTCTATACTAAATGTAATGGTTATTATTATTAGAAAATTGAAACCTTTTGCACAAACCACCATTGAAGTAAAGACTAACAATTAAAACTAAAATGCCGCAATGAAGATCAGGGAATTGTGATTAGAGTAGGTCAACAAAAGAGAATAGGTTCAATGGGTCAAATGGTTTCTTTCTGTGCTATAATTTTTATAATTCTGTTGTATAATATTCATGGGCATTTTCGGAGTCATGGGGAACATATTTTTGCTCCTGGACAAATGGGAATTAACAAATGACCCGAAGCAGTGGAGCCTGGCTGTGGTCACTGGTCCATCACCACTGAGTCTGATCAGCCTTTGGTATTTACGAGACGTCATACAAAGCTCCAATTAACCAATTGTCAAGTCATTTTGTTTCGATTGCAGCAGCAGATTCTGAAACGAGTGCATTGTGCCAGCTTTTATTTTGCCCAGAGGCAGACAATGAGCAGAGAGGATGGAGCCGGGGACTAGAAAAGCCAGGCTGTAAATGCACACAAAGAGTGTCTGCCTAAAGTCCTGGGAAAGTAAAAGGGAGCCAATGAACAGTATCAGTTACTAGCACTAATTTCCTTTGAAATAAGCCATTTGTGTGCACTACTGTAAGATGTAGCGCTTCACCACAACATGCAATGTGACAGAACTGATGGGAGATTCATATGCATCCTATATGACACACTAGCATGTTTTAGCTGGCCTGAAAACCAGCTGCATTTTGAAATGAGTTAGCCGATTTCAACTGGTTTACTGTTTACTGTTTATATTAACAGTTCAGCTCCGTACTCCTCAGCTCCCTATCAGTGAGCCCGACTGCTACAAATGTTGAGGCCTGAAACTTTTCATGCTCTTACCCGTAACAACATTACTTCACAATTTATCGTGCAACATGTATTGTGTCAGTCTTGCTCAGTTGGCGGTACAGTACTCTATTTGAAATAGCAATAGTGTCTGATGCGAAGCGATTCCTCCAACTCAATCACAAGATAGACAAGACACTAATTAATAACTAATAATAACATTGAGTTACCTCCCTTCTCTTTATGTTGCTTTCAAACACAAGATAAATGGTGTAGTGTGTAATATGCTTCAGAGACGAGGTTTGCTTGCATCTTCAAGCCAACAAACGAAGCTTGCAGACTCCCATTAGTGGAGTGGATGGTCAATGCAGCGAGGAGCAGCAGGAAGTTGTGCATCAGAGACAGCACAACCGTCTCTCTGTGTGCAACAACAATGTTAAGCGTGGCACATCAGTATCAATAAACAACAAGGAGTTGATGCTGTCCGCAGACGGACCAATCCAGCAACTGGGGCTGGAAGAGCAAAGGTTGGAACAACAAGAAACAATCCCAGCTGTCTTCCTACAACATGCTGTTGACCCATTCTGGCTCAATTCTCAGCTGTTTAGGACATCTTAGTATTCTGAACACAGTCAGTCAAGGGTGGACACAACCCCTCCCACTCCCTGCCCAGTGAACGTCTTGCTGATCAGTTATTCTTTATCAGGATGGGAAGACTTGAAGGAGAACTCTGAGTGACCAAGTTCACGAGAGGTTCAGATGATGATCCATTTGATCTCATTAATCCTCTTAACACAGTAACAGCATCAAGCTGGTTCTTAAAAGAGTCCTGGTCGTGACCAACCTTCCTGGCAACCCACTGATTACCTGTTGATTTCTCAATCCACTTTAACCTTTTATATATTTCCTACAAGGTAGTAAACCACATTGCTCCTAGACATTACTCGTGTGAAGGGGATTACATAAATGCAAGTCGTTGTTCCCTCTGAAAAGTCTGAGGCCGAAAGTTTTTAATATACAGGTATCCCTCCCCAACCGTGGGGGGATACGGTTCTATAAACCTCCGTGGTTGGTAAAACCGCAGTTGGAAAATGCAGGGCCCTATGGGAAACATGGGGATAGGGGAGTAAGTTCGCGTTTCGTAGAACTAAACACAAAAAAACACACCCAGTTATAACATAATGGGGATAGAGGGAGTAGGTTTGGGCGCATCTGCAGCAATCCGCGAGGCTGTCTGACTGGTCTACACACAGACAGAGAAGAGAGAGAGTGGGGGGGGGGGGGGAGAGAGAGTGGGGGGGGGGGAGAGTGGGGGTTGGGGTGGCGGAGGGGAAGAGAAGGTGAAAGGGAGACCTTTCTAAAATCCGAGATGCACTCAGAGAGAGAGATAGAGAGATCCCTCTTCAGCCTGAGATACACTTACAGAGAGAGACATCTGCAGATCCTGGCAACCAATGCTTCCAAACTTACTAGCTGGGCTGCGGAGAAGCGACAATAAATTCATGTTATTGTATTTACCTTAATCCTAAGAGAGAAGCATTGTCACTGGTTGATTGCGACATCGTAACTGGGTCCTAGTGCTGTACACTAGCGAGAAGCGACATCGAGGCTGGTTGATACAACTGGATCCTAGTGCTAAACACTAGTGTTAGTGTTAAAATCCGTGGATAAACAAAGGTTATATATAAGCCATGGTTGGTAAGGGTTGTCGTATTTAGCAAACCGTGGATGCATGAGTTTTGTGGTTGACGAGGCTGCGGTTGGGGAGGGATACCTGTACAGTATAATAATCCTTGCTATTGACTTAGCACCTTATTGCACTGTTGAGACTTCTTAAAGCGCTTCACAGGACTTTCCTGTAAAGTGCAGTGAGCGACAGTACATAGTAGACAGTTTGCATATAACAACGTGCTAAAACCGACCATGAAGTGAATAGCTAATTTTATCTTGGGTATTGTTGGCCAAGAGAAACTCCCTTCTCTTTTCTGAGAGAAGAGAGTTTTGCTTGGCCAACAATACCCAAGTTGGCCAGCTGAACAAGGAAATGGAACCTCAATTGCAACATGCAACTAAAAAAGGAAGTTAGAGGGGCAAAGAGACTGCATGAAAAACAATTAGCGAGTAAGATTAAGGGGAACCCTAAGGTTTTTTACCAACATATTAAGAGTAAAAGGTTGGTCAAAGATAGGGTGGGGCCAATTAGGGACCTAGGAGGAAATCTCATTGTGGAGGCAGAGGGCATGGCTGATATACTGAATGAGTACTTCGCCTCTGTCTTCACAAAAGAAAAGGAAACAGCCAATGCCATGGTATTGGAGGAGAAGGTAGGAGAAATGGATAGAATAATTATAACCAGAGAGGAAGTTCTAAAAAGGTTGACGTCGCTCAAGGTGGATAAGTCACCTGGTCCGGATGGGATGCACCCTAGGTTACTAAGGGAGGCACGGGAGCAAATAGCAGGGACTCTGGCCATGATCTTTCAGTCTTCCTTGGACACAGGGGTCGTGCCAGAGGAATGGAGGATAGCTAATGTTACTCCCTTGTATAAAAAGGGGCAGAAGGACAAGCCTGGTAACTACAGACCAGTCAGTCTAACGTCGGTAGTGGGCAAACTTCTAGAGTCCATAATCAGGGACAAGGTAGATCTTCACTTAGAAAGATATAGGCTAATAAAGGACAGTCAACATGGATTTGTTAAAGGCAAATCTTGCCTTACAAATCTGATAGAATTTTTTGATGAGGTAACGGAATGGGTGGATAATGGTAGCGCAGTTGATGTAGTTTACATGGAATTTCAAAAGGCATTTGACAAAGTGCCACATGAGAGACTTATTAGGAAATTAAAGGCCCATGGCGTAAAAGGGACAGTGGCAGCGTGGATCCACAACTGGCTGCGAGACAGAAAGCAGAGAGTTGTAGTGAGCGGCTGTTTTTCAGACTGGAGGGAAGTGAGCAGTGGTGTGCCACAGGGATCGGTTTTGGGACCATTGCTGTTTGTAATCTACATCAATGATCTGGACTTGGGTGTACGGAGTACAGTTTCCAAGTTTGCAGATGACACTAAGTTAGGGAGAATAGTAAATAGTGAGGAGGATAGTAGCCATCTGCAAGAGGATATAGACAAATTGGTAAAGTGGGCAGACACATGGCAGATGAAGTTTAATGCAGAGAAGTGTGAGGTGATGCATTTTGGGAGAAGAAATGAAGGGAGGCAATATAGGCTAGATAGTACAATTTTAAATGGTGTGAAGGAACTGAGAGACCTGGGGATTTGTGTTAGTGACTCGTTGAAGGTGGCAGGACAGGTAGACAAGGCTGTTAAGAAGGCATATGGGATACTAGGCTTTATAAATAGGGGTATAGAGTACAAAAGTCAGGAATTGCTGACTAACCTCTATAAGACTTTGGTGAGGCCTCAGCTGGAATACTGTGTTCAATTCTGGTCACCACACTACAGAAAGGATGTGAAGGCATTGGAAAGGGTACAACGAAGATTTACTAGGATGGTGCCAGGATTGAGGGACTTCAGCTATGAGGAGAGGCTAGATAGGCTAGGGTTATTCTCTCTGGAGCAGAGAAGATTGAGGGGAGACCTAATAGAGGTTTATAAGATCATGAGGGGTTTCGACAGGGCAAATAGAGAAAAACTATTTCCACTCGTGGGCGAATCTGTGACTCGTGGTCACAGATTTAAAATAGTTTCAAGGCGAAGTAGAGGGGAGCTGAGGAGAAATTTTTTCACTCAGCGTGTTGTTCGAATCTGGAATGCATTGCCTGAAAAGGTGGTGGAGGCTGATTCGATAACAACTTTTAAAAGGGAATTAGATCTTTATTTAGGGAGAACAGGTCTATTAGGCTATGGGGAGCGGGCAGGGCAGTGGGATTGAATCGCTCTTTTCAAAGAGCCGGCACAGACTAGATGGGCCGAATGGCCTCCTTTTGTGCCGTAAAATTCTATGAATCTATGAATTTATGTCATTGGAAGGACCACACCTTTGACAATGTAGCATACGTAAACTGTTTCGCAAAATCAGCCCAGACCAAGTTCAAAGTCTTGAATGTGGAGTATGAACCCACAATCTTAATGACTCTGAGGTAAGAGTGCTACCAACTGAGCCTCTGACACCTTTCGAAATGGACTTGCACTACGCTTTCTCAGCCAAACACTATTCCAAGGCGAGCACCCAAAACCATCCATTCCTGCATTCCCCCTCACTAGGGATATCTGCATCACAATCACAGCATAGACACTGTGAAGTCAGGCCATCAGAAAGCTTCATTCCCTGAATCTCAGATATGCAGGCAATTGCTATAGATGGGCAGAGGGAGCTTCAGAGAGGCACGCTAACACATAGCGACACTCTCACCCTGAAGCTACTTGTGTCCTTTACATTTTTGTCAGAGTGTCAAAATGAGTTTAAAGTGCTCTTGAGATGGGTACATGTACTAGGTTGTACGGGTTAGGAAGTCAAGTTTGAACCCTGATCTATGCCAATTTAGCTGATGAGCACTTGGGACTACAATAAGAAATGTTTTGCATTTTTATAGTGCTTCAACGTGTAGAAACTTCAAAATATTTTATCATTGTTGTTCAAACGCAGCACCTGTTTTTACCAGCAAAGTGAATCAGCCATTTTGCAAACAGCAAGGTCCAACATAGCCATGAGGCAAATTATCAATGAATCCAGAAGATTCTTAACCAGTGCTCTTAGAGAAATTCTTCTCACTTTGTTTTGAGACAGCTTTACGGGATTTTTAATCACCACTTGAAGAACAGGAGACAGGCTTTCAGTCTAACATTTCACTTGTTCACAGGAACAAATTACATTTATATAGCGCTTTTCACATCAGAAGGGAGAGTAGGGTAAAAGGGTGGCCGAAGGCACGGTTCAAGATGACAGTGAGACCTGCTTTGAAGGAGGCAAGAGAGGGCATGAGGTGAAGGAACTGTGGGATAGATAATTAAATGGCGGAACAGGCTTGAAGGGCTGAATGGCCTACTCCTGTACCTTATATTCCTTTGTGAGCTCAAGTCCAAACATGAGACTTGAACCCACAACTTTCTATCTCACAAAAGTGCTACCAACTTAAAAAGTTAGGGTTCAAGTTCCAGGTATTCATATGGCAAAATGCTTGCACATGGATGTCGGGTGACACAGGGTCTGGCCCAGCTGTGCCATACCTTACAGTTAAATTCTCACTGCTCGGGCTCACACCTGAAGAATGGCCACTCAGGTGAGGCAGCAGAGGGCGCTTCGTGCCCGTAGAACTGCCACCTGGCATTAGCCGGTGTCTACAGGGGAGGAAAGGAGTGAATTGTGAATCGAGAAACAAAAAATGTTTAAAAATCCATATCCCCCTGTCCTTTACTACTCTGTCTCACTAAAATAAAAAGGGATTATAATATGTCTACAAAAACCTGTATTTATCTAACACCCTTCACAAAGGCAGCGGCTTGAAAAAGCTGGGTTTACAGTCCACATGCCATAGTTTGATATACATAGATGCCAACACAATAAATTCTACCCACAATTTACAAAGTTGCTACAATTAGAAAAAAAAGGATACGAGAGGACCACAACCGCTTCCAAACATTCGTGACTCCATCACTTGCTCACAGCTCAAATTCAGCATGAAAATATAAAGCACTCAAATAGCTCTGCCTGGAGCCAGAATCGTGAACTGTGCCTTGCGTGCCCAGTACAACAGCTCTAGCTAAGGCACAATGAAACAACACACCCACTCACCAGCACAGATCCATCCCCCTTTTTTCCCACAATAGCATTTCCAGAAGGGAGTGAAATCTAAGCAGGAAACTGCATTTTGGTTTGTTTGGTCTTAATTCTCACTGGTAACAGAATGTGTATTTACCTTAAAAATGCTTCACAGGTAATTATGTTCATGTGTATTTGTAGGGAAACAACAGTCAAATTAAGCCTAGCCTCACAAAAGCCGTGTGACAAATGACCATATATCACTTGGATTAGATGTCCCCAATCCCAAGCCAGTGAAGAACGATAACAGAAAAGTGTCCAAAATGAAACAAATTCACTTTCGAGTAAGGATTTGAAAACAAAAGTAATCAGGAGCTGCCACACCAGAGTAAAAATTGTAACACATGTTAAATCTCAATAAAAACCTGACCTGGACGTGTAAGATCTAGACAGAGACATGTATCCAGAAAAGGGAATGTTTCATACAAAACGAGGAAGGCAAGGAACATGAAATACAATAGTAACCTATCCATCTCATCGCCCATCCTGCTGTGAAGCAGTTCATTATCAGACTTAATTGCTTTCTGGAACCATAATGGGATCTTGAAATGGATTGTAACCCTGAAAATTTATAAGCTGCTAAATATTTTTTTGCTCAATGGAGTTAATGGTGCCGAACTAAATGGTGTTTAATACAGAGGTCCTGTTGAATGTTAATGCAGCAATGGCTGTCAAGTGACAGACAGGCCGCCTATTGACATCTTCATTGTGCCAGTGACGCTCTTTATCAGGTCTTATTGCAGTACTCATGCATGAACACTGTGATAAATACAATTGTATTACAACTCTCACCTATGGTTTCTAACACACTGCTGTCACTAACGGATTACAGATTGATAGCAGTCAGCCAGGGCGCTGGAATAGAATTTCCCTTACCCATCCTAAACTAGGAATATTAAGGGCAACAAGGATGATCCTCACAGTTAGAGGGATGAGTTACAAGGAATAATTTGTTTCGCCCACAAATATACAGTCGATTTTCCTACTCCTTCGTCCTGCCCCGTCCTGCCCCGATCCCTCCCCCTCTACTCTTGTCCCTACCTAACTGTACAGCGCCTTGGGACATTCTCTCAACGTGAAAGGCGTTATATAAATGTCAGTTTTGTTTGTTTGTAATATGACTTGCTGCTGGGTTGTTGATTATTAATCAAGTATTGACTTTGTTGCTGTTTTGGGGATCTTAGGCTGTTGCATTTGACTACAAACACACAATCGTTACACTTCCCTGAAGTTCTTGGAAGACATTTCAGTATTATAGTTGCTATATCAAATGAAAGAATTACCCTTACATGTAGAGCAGAGCTCTTCAATCTTGAAAAGAGAGACTGCTCTGAAGGGACTTTATTATTAAGATGGGATTGAAAAAGCCATCAAAAGCTGGAATGAGCGGTCAAAACCATTCTCTTGATGCCGTAATACTACGTTAGTATGGTTTGTGTTCTAAAATTGTATAGATCAAATAGCCTTCTACATCTAAAGGTGCTTTGGAAACTGTAGAACAAACATTGTATGCTGTGTTCAGATGGTTACGTGCATTAAACAGCAGCTGGAGAGAGCGGCAAGTATCCAATCCAGCTGATGATTCAGTTTCACAGCACATTGCTCCTTGTGCAAGTTTCATCCACACCAAAGTCCTATGGTAGATTTCATCACATGGGGAAAGGTTTCTCATGTAGCAATCATTGGTGCAAAACTCAGGCAAACAAGAAAATTCTCTGGGCAGCTATCAGCAGCAATAAAGCACACTGAGGCCCAACGGAAGGTGGCCTGTGCAGCCCATTTGTTTTTCAGCTTCGAAAAGAATCAACATTTTGGTACTTTGCAGTTTGCCTGCAGAACCCTGGGACTTATCTTTCCACCACCAATTATGCTCTCAAGTTCATCACATATTTCTGAGTGTTTTTGTAGGAATTCTTCATCTCTCCATGACTGGTCCTGCTATTTTTCCTCAACCTGAAGATAACTTTTGGTGAATTATATCCTGCTCCGCTGGACATCTCTGAAGGTACCTCACACATGTTTAGAAGATGCTAAAAGGGGAGGAAAGTAATCAACAATTGGAACAGGTCACCAGGAAGCAAATAAGAAGCAATATACGAATGAATGGATGGAGCAGCGCTACAATACAGCCTAAACAATATAATAGTCTGTTAGGTTCTGCTAAATATTTCAAAAGTTCAGCCCAAATAACTGCTTTTAACACATTACTGCTTATTACCTTTTATGAAATATATGTCTTCAACCACAAATAAAAACCTGCTGCAACAGGAGAGTTCCCAAGTTCATTAGTTGTTCAATTACACTGCTAACGGCTGAAGGCAATAATCATGCATGCCTTTGGAAGTCAATAATCATCTATTCAGCAGCTTCAGAAAATACATAGTTCTGCTGTTCATGCAGAGGGCAGATAGCAGTCAGCCACAGTAGGAGGCTTTCCATTCATTAGCAAACACTTCTCTCCACACTTGAACCACACATATCAAGAGCACAAAGTTACTGCACTCATCATCTAAGACAACAATGATTTAAGCTGGTGTACTAAAAATGCCAAACATAAGTTCGGATACCAGCGATAGTGAAGTGACTGAGGCATGGGCTGTACAGTAAGGAAAGGCATATTTTGAACCCTCGCTGTGGCAATATAAAGACAGACCAAAGAGATTCATACCAACAAATCTCTACTCCTGTTTATCGCCATATGAGCCACCAAACTGAATTCCATTCTGCTGTTCGCTTCCTGCACGATTGAACATTCCTCTCTCTCAAGTATCTATCCATAATTGTCTTTTTAAATAATTTGGGAACTCTACAGTTTATGACAGAGAGATGCACATTCTAACCTCTGTGTAAAGATTGTTTTAAAAAATAGCCTCCTATTTAATTCTCTTTGTGATTACCTTAAATCTGTGCCCTTGCGTCATTGTTGGGTCGAAAGATTTCCATTATTAAGTTTAAGAAACTGTAGGATGGGTTTGCAGTAACTCCCCCATTACCTCGCAGCATTTAATAAAACATGATGCCTCCTTGTTATTGCTGTAAAGGCAGTCATGAACACACCACGAGAAAATCTTCAATGGCTCCAAACTTGCTTTATGAGAGGCTGTTGCAGTACAGCAATTCAGCTTGAAATATAGAGCACAGCTCAATATTTGAGATCCCAGACCAACTAAGTCACAGTTACACATTGACTCATCTCCGCATTCTTATTCCATTTCATTGTGGGGTCCTGTAGCTCAGTGGTTAGAGCACTCGCCTTACAAGCGAGAGACCTGGGTTCAATTCCGGGCAGGATGAAACATGGGGCCAGTTTCCTTACTCCACACGCCTAATAATAATCCCTCAAAAAATAAACAATGATAAAAGTGGTCATTTCAATCCATGACTGTTTGTAGGACACTGCTGTGCGCAATTGCCTGCCGCGTTTTCACCCACAAGTATACAGTCAATTCACTTTACAGTATATTCTGTGAAGCGCTTTGAGACATCTAGAAGACATGAATAGCGCTATATCAAATGCAAGGATTATTATTAATACGTCTTTACTGAAATCAAAGCCCTCACCCGAATGAACACCAGACACCTCCATGGAGCTGGTGTGTGTGGTGGTGGTGGTGCTTGGTGGAGGGGGGAGGGGAAAGCAAAGACTCCTTGCTTTTTACTCCTAGCTGCTCGCAAGGGAGGTACAGAATCACGTGCCGCTGTGCTTAACAGGGATCAGCTGGAGGGAACTCTTCAAACCAGAAGCACTGCTGTCACATCCAGTGATGGCTAACAGAGAACAAGCTCACAGGAATAGACACCAAACACAGACATCAGTGAGGCTCACAGCCAGCTCTGTAGAGCAATCGGCTGCAAGCCTGACTCCTAGCCCTTCAAGCATTCAGCAGAGAGCATCGCTATTCAGCCAAGTGTGTTTATGGCAAGTCTCCGGGTTTTCAGTTTTTAGTACTCCCATTTTCTATCTCTTTGCCCATAATCCAAGTTTCTATACCCCACGTGCTATCCCTTTTCAATTATTCTAATGATCTCATTTTCATAGCAGTATGTGATAATGATTCCAAACCCTAAAACTGGTATAATAAACAATAACCTTTCAACCTCTGCCCTGATTATCCTGCTAACAATCCTGAGACAATGCCTCTATTTCCCAAATTAAAGCATATTGTTTCTTCCCCACTCCCATTTATATTGTGCCCCATCAAAATCTAAACACCTCTACATGATGTTTACTTCCACTAACAAGCAAATTTCTATTTCCCTCTAGGATACAGGAACGGAGCAAGACAACTTCCGTATGGTTTCGAAACGTGCCTTTTTTTGTTGTTGCAAAATTGACACTTAATATTTTAAATGTTATAGCCAATGTAACGAGAGCTGGATTTGAATTAAATGTTCCATTTCCCCCGGCTATAACCTTCCCAAGAGAGTGAGTTGGCTCAGCCCTCTTCTTTATGGCCATCAGCTATCCACAATTCAATGCACAAGTTGCCAGCTTCAGTTGGAATGTGAAGAGGCTGGTTATATTGTTTTGCTGGAGCAGTTTTGCTCTCCAATTACCACACCATCTCCAACCTCCTTTTCCAAGGTCCTGGAACGAGTTCTTGCTTCCCACCTTTGCTCCTTTCTCTCTCGCCATTCCCTTTACCAAACCCTCCAATCTGGGTTCCATGCTGCCCACAATACAGAAGCAGACTTGGACAAATAACATTCTGACCATCTGTGTCCAGGACTCCCTTTTCTTCTCGTCCTCCTTGACCTCTTTGCTGCCTTTGATATTATTGACCACTCTATTCCCCTCCACCGTCTCTCCTCTCACTTCAATGATCATGGTCCTGCCCTTCAGGTCCAACCTTTCACACTGTCTCCACTTCGTCTCCACAAATGCTTCTCCTCAAGTCCCCAGAGTTGCTTTACAAGGAATTGTGAAGGGTTGAAAAAAACCAGCTAGACATATTTGCTCCATGTAGTATTCACAGACCTATTTTATTTAATTTTGGAACCTTCAAGGACTATAAACTCCTTTTTAAAAACAAAATCTGTATTTTTATTGTTTAGTTTAAGAATTTCTGAACACGCTCTGCCTAATAATAGATAATAATCCATGCATTTGATATAGCGCTTTTCATGTCTTCTAGATTGAAATGACCAATTTATTATTCTTTTTTTCAAAGGATTATTATGCGTGTGGGGTAACGAAACTTGCCCAAAGTTTCACCCTGCCTGGAATCGAACCCAGGTCTCTCATTTAAAAGGCGAGTGCTCTAACCACTGAGCTACAAAACTCCACAAAAATATAATAATGCTTACATTTTATGTCAGATCTCAAAGTGCTTCACATGATTTACTGTACACTGCCACCACTGTGCATTTTGTAGTGGGAATGTGGCAGTCCATTTGTGCACAGATCAGTAGACACACAGAACCTACACAGGGTAAATATACAAGCTGGGCACACATCGGTGATTATGGGATGGGTACATCCAAGCCAGTACACAAACCAGGTACACACAGGTTAGAATACAGACCGATTTTCAAAAGTGAAATACATTTTGCAAAGGGCACAACACCCTCTGTGTTTGTACTAACACATTTCAGACATTAGTGCTGAGAAAGAGATGGTTGTGGGGACTGCAATGAATGCTAATGGACAAGGCTCCATATTTAATTGCTGGATCTGATGTTTCTGGAAGACAAACATGGCAGTTATTTTGCTCATGCCAGTGTTTGATAGACAGCCATAAGTGAATGGCCAATTTATTTGGAAGATTGTGGATGAGGACACAGAGAATCCACTCCCTTTCTTTGAATAATCTCATGGGATATTTAATGCTCACCTGAATGGGCAACACTTGGTTTATTGTCTCATCTAAGGAATGTCATCTCTGACAATGCAGCATCCCTCCCTCCAGGACGAGTGTCATCTTAGACTGTGAGTTCAACTTCCAAGGCAGGGTTTGAAGTCAAACTGTTCTGACCCAAACATAACAGTGCTACTAGCTGAGCTAACACAAAAACAACAACGACAAATTATATTTGTAGAGCACCTTTCACGTCAGGAGGACATCCCAAGATGCTGAAAAAGATAGGTTGGCAGGTGGATCTGCATCACCCTGGTGTCTGGCATTCTCTTGTCAAACTGAGAAGATCCATCTCTGTAAGTGCTATTACTGTTTAGTGTTACAGTACAGCATACAGATGGTGAGAACGCAATGAATTGCCATAAAAATAGCATCTCCTGATCAGAACCATCATCTAGTCTACATTTTTCAACACATTCCAATCATCCAAGCAATACTAAAATCTCCATACCCAGTAGAAGCAGAAAACAGAGGGCAGTCCAGGGTTACAGAATACCCACTGACACAGCAACTTCCAAAAAAAAAGGAACTCATCTCCTACTTCAGAGCCTTGCTGATGGACTGTGCTGTGCAAACACATTCACCAGGCCTCTTCCTGGAAATTACTGATTAATTCATTATTCACTCACCATAAGCCTGAGGGTGTGGGTTAGAGAGGGCACGCGCAAAACCTGCCTCCATTGTAAAGCCTTTCCTTTTGCCCATTTCTTGTCCTCTTACAAAATGCTGCCCGGGATTTTAGCAGGAAAAATTTTGCAAAATTTTGCTATAAAATCAATCAATTTCCATTTGCAACTGCTCACTCATTTCTTCAATTATATTTTATATTTTGAATTTCAGAACTTAAACATCTGGAAGGAACATTGTCAAAAGTAACTGCAAGTTCCCTTCAAATGTTCAGTGTTGACATGAAGCAGGAGTGAGCCACATAGAATCGGACAACCCAGCCAACACTCCAATGATTTGTGCTTGGGTATAGCATCTCCAAGCTCGCAAGAGATTCACCAGAGAGAAAGTAGGAATGACGAGAAGAGGACAGGGCTAGTCATTAACCTACAAAAATAGTCACTACACTTTAGAGCAAATCCTGTGAAGGACTTTGAAGCACTCTATCAAATGCAAGGATCAAAGAGAAGAGATCAATTTTCATAGCTGTTTCCAGAAAGCTACAGTGTTCTTGCCTTCCACCAGAGCTTCACACACTAGCAATCCTGAATTCAGCATTGTTGTGCCAATAGCAAAATATAGTCACATTTCAATCAAAGGCTTGTATGGCAAAGATGTGTCTAATCCTTTTGATTATTTTAATGCAGTATCATGAATTATATCTCAATCCCTACCCCACACCAAGCACGCATACACACGGCTCTTCACTCTCACATATATTGCCAGTTCCTCTCCAATCCCACCCACACAAACTTCTATTACATTGAATTGTAAGATGTAAGCTGCCTCATACATCGGGAAGTCTGCCGATCTCAGGAGGTTGAACGCTGTTTAGCCAACACACAATTACAGTTTACAGATAATCAGTCTCGCGTCAAAGTGAAGCCAGAGCGATAGAGGCTCAGACTGCCTGGCACTCAGTGCCCAGAGCACCCCATAGCCAATTATATAGTAGGGAGAGCAAAAAATAAATGTACTCCCATATGCGCATGTGCACACAGACAAACACATATGCAGAGGTAGACAGAGAGGCACCCACCCACACCTTGTTCACAATTATGCTCCAAACTTACTCCCCCAGATGATGATAGAAGCACTGATGCCAGGCAGACACGATCATGCAGCTGTGAATCTCACGCTATTTTAAGCAAAAAGGACTATACCATTTTTTTCCCACAGCTACAAGCAGCATAGTTCGAAAGCTACAGAATGTAATCCGGTGTTTCAAAAATTCACTGTTATCACACTCAGCAAGACACGCAAGCACACCTCAAAATTGGGTCACAAAAGCACAGGAAATTGAAGTGGCATGTGCCAGAATTCTCCTGGTCTAAAGAGATCAGAAGTTATGAAGCAGTGCTTTTCAATTTAAGGTCAAATTTTTTTTTAGAATGGCTTTACACTGTGTGCAGCATCACAAGGACAGGGACACTTGCACTGCAATACTGACAGGGATAGCTGCAAGACAGCTGACCAGCTCAACACAACATTGTAGGCAGACAGACATTATACATCACCGACCGCCCTTTACTTGCAATCCCTTCAGAAACCCCGTCGCATGCCACTCAAAATAGCACAGGTTTATTTTATAATGTGGAGCTGTCTCAACACACTGCTGGGATTGGATCATACTTACCACAGTACGCCCATGTTTAGCGAAAATAAGCCAAACTATTGATTTGTACTAGATACTGCGTACATTAGTGGTGCATATACCAATCCCGAGTTACTAATCACTCTCAACTGTGAACATAGGCTTGTAACTGTACTCAATCATGTGACTGGGTTTCTTTGGTCAAATGAAGACACACACAGAGAGAGAGTGATGAACACATGCATAGATAAATACACACACTGTGTTGGGGAGTGTGGCTTCGGGAACAAAGATTGCAAGCACCCAGAGAGAGAGAGAGAGAGAGACAAGCACACACAGACATGGAATCAAGTATAGTGACAGGATGATGGTCACACACAAATAATTGTGCGTGAAGAAGCAGACACTGTAGCACTGGTGCACTTTTAATTCTATTCAGGAGTTTTATAATAAGGGAGCCCTGTAGCTCAGTGGTTAGAGCACTCGCCTTACAAGCGAGAGTCCTGGGTTCAATTCCAGACAGGGCAAAACCTTGGGCAAGTTTGCTTACTCCACACGCCTGATAATAATCCCTCAAAAAAAATTGGAAGCTGATCCCATCTTATTGTCCAGCAGGGACATATCGATCCGGAGCAGGGATTTAAACCTTGGCTGATTTCCACCCTCACCCAGTTTGTACCTGAGCTGCCACAATTGACACTCTTGGCACCCTCAAATCTTAGCACATCCCGATTTGGGTGCAACTGCTGCCAGAGTGAAAGAGAGAGAGGGTGTGTGTATATGTGTGTGCGTATAATCACTTGAAAGCACACGCAGCTCATTTGCGATGCGTAACATTAAGGCCACGTGGTCTGACATTAAACGGCAAGTCTTTATCTTCTGAAGATCAGAAGACCCTCACTACTGAACAGGTCATCACAACAATTGAAAACAAACCACTAGTTGACAAACTAGTCAACGATACCACAAGCTTAACCGCATTTGGAACACTTGACTGATAAGACTTTTACAGCCAAGTCATAAATTCTCACCTCAGTCAAGATGGCCTCTTGTTAAGAGTAAATGTCAACCCAAAAAATAACTGTTGGGTGGATGTCGAGTGCGATAAAAATTGGTCATTTCAATGCACGACTGTTTGTGGGACGCTGCTGTGCGCAATTGGTTGCCGCGTTTTGCCCTCAAATATACAGTCAATTCACTTTACAGTATATTTTGTGAAGCGCTTTGAGACGTTGATTAGATGTGAAAAGCGCTATACTGTATCAAATGCAAGGATTATTATTATTATAAGATTGTACTTAGCTTACCTATCCCCCTGCCCCCGAAAGAAACTGGAGGATGCATGACAAATTAGCAAAAGAATAAGTGATTCTTGATTTTTTTTAAGAGCATCATAGCCTGTAGAGAAATAATGTTTTTAGGGAAGAAAGAAAGTAGTAGCTGGACTGAAATTTCTACTAAGCACCAGGTGGGGGGACATTCTAAGATACGGTATATCTTGCTTCCGTTTAAATCTCCAGGGAATTCAGATCAGGTCGAGATTGAATTTGTAACAAGTGAAAGGACCATTTTGAAAGGAGAAATTGTATCCATAACTCTTTGGAGACGATTTTGGCATCGACTCTTGGCACAGCGTCTAAAGCTATAAAAAGATGATACAATTTAGTAGTTTGCTGCAAGGCTGGTAAAACCACCACGAATCCTTGCATTTAATCCATCACCCAATTATGGAGAAATGTCTTAAATGCAATTCACGCCTTCTCCTGTGTTCTAACACTGACATCTTCAGTATTTACTCGAGAAGCACTGCAAAGGTGACACTGAACAAAGGTTGGTCTACTTATTCTTCAAGTGGCCACTGAAGATTGGCATTTCTGGATAAAATGGTCGTTGAAACAACAAAATTACATTTATAGAATGCATTTCATGTCAGAAGGATGTCCCAAGGCGCTGAACAATCCGGATCAGGACCATAGCATGGGGGAGGTGGTGGGGGGGGAGGGGGGGGGGGGGGGGCATTGGTGAAAGGTTGGGATGAAGAAAGGCAAAGATGGAGGACAACTGAAGGCACAATCGAAAAGTTGGGTCTTGAGTCAGGCCTTGAAGGAGGCAAGTGAGGGAGCAAGGTGAATAGACTGTGGGATGGAGTTTTGGTGGGATTGGTTAAGGTTAAAGCTCGGCCACTGATGGTAGGGGGGACAGGCAGGGAGAAATTGAGCAGGCAGGAAATCTGCTGAACAGAGGGAGCAGATACGTTGATAGGGTGTCAGCAGGTCAGAGAGGTAGGAGGGAGCAAATCCGTGGAGGAACTTGAAAGTGAGGTTGAGGATTTTGAATTCTGAGGGATGGAGAGCCAGTGGAGCTTCGGGTGAGCTGGGTGTGATGGAGTCATGGAGCCTGGTGAGGGATGGGACAATGAGGTGCAGAGATTTGGTACAGCAAACAATAGTATGCTGTAGCTTTTGCCAAATCCAAAAAGATGACAATCATTACTGTCAAGCACTTTGAGCAGTTTCAATGAACAAGGCAGTATAAAATCTGTAAATTCTTTTCATTTTGTTTGTGAACAAAGTCTATGACATCTTTTAAAACCAAGGACATCAGCCTTTGTTCATCAAAAAGACAGATCAGGTCACGGCGCCCACACAGAGTCCCCCTGCAGCTAATGATGCTGTGTGTGTCCATTGGAGATGCCAGCTACAGACAGACACGGTTCCAAGTCACAGAGTAGATTTCACATCCACGTTCAAGCTGCAAAAATACAAGCCAACCAATCATGATGATCTGGATTATTTAAATATTAATAATGTTATTCTATAATAATGCTATTCTCAAACATTTTACTGGTTGAGACAGCACTGTGATTGATGTAAATAATCTAGTATTTGATTCTCAATCAAAACTTACATTTATATAGCACCTTTCATGTCGAGAGGACGTCCCAAGGCGCTGATATTGCCTTATTATAGTGCCTTATCATGTTGTTGAGACATCTCAAAGCATCACAGAATATACTGTAAAGTGAATTAAGTGCCCTGGGAAGCTATCCTGTAAAAAGAGCACTATGTAAATGCAAATTGTTGTTCAATTAACTGTTAAATACCAGGCTTTGTGGAATCAAGATCTTAGGATCATCCCTGAGTCTTAATTAAAAGTGAATTTAACAAAAGACAGGGCTTGAAATTAAACTCTACAAGAATGCAACAGTTAATAGTGTTAAATGAACAATAAATATATATTTCTACCTTAACTTTATCTGAAACTATATTTTCACCCTCCTGCCACCCACGCCAAGCAGGTGGGCTACTTTAGCGAGTCTGCAAATTGTGTTTTTTGAACCAGTTACTGATTCCTTTAAGAATCAATGTTGTTTATAGAATCATAGAAACTTTACATTAGGCTATTCAGCACATCACATATGTTCTGGTGCTCGCTTTTCCACTAGAACTATTTAATTTTATCCAATGCCACTGCTCTTTATCCCTTCATGTCTGTGCTAATGTGTGCTCCCGCATTGGAGCTGCGCATTCTAATCCCATTGAAATTAAACGAACAAGGCCAGTTGATATTTAATATTCAAGCTCAAATGGTGAGGCACTGTAGCAGTTAGCTGCTTGCATTAGTATCAGTCATTCAAGGAGATAGGCTTCGTTCTTGCACTGCTCTTCCCAACCTCTGCATCTCAAGTCAGCAGAAGGTGGTGCAATTAACATTTACAAATATAATTCTATATTAAATGGAAGCTGCTTGTGCAGCTGGTACTACAATCTCCCAAACACACAAACCTTATGGCTTAGCACCAGAAACATTGCTAGAGAAAAAGTGCACCTAATTCACCGTGAATCTGTATTAAGTGCACTGTGCACTAGGTTGCTCATCCATTCCAAAGGAATAAAACTTCATTTGTGTGCAGTTCTCTCAAGTCTGAGTGATAGGATTAAACACAAAAGATTTTACGATTTAAAATTAAAAGCATCTGTTACAAATTTTTTTAATTAAATTTGGGGTTGGCAGTAGATTGGGAGTTTGTTGTTGTTGTCTCAAAGAGCTTCACAGAATATACAGTAAAGTGAATTGATTGTATATTTGTGGGCCAAACGTTGACAAGCCTTAGCTCTCACAAAAAACGATCTTTATGTTTCAGAATTTGATAAGCAAGGTGCACTCCTCCGAGAAGAGTATGTGTTCCATTCCTGGATAAGTAAACGTTCCACACAGGAGTGGTATTTTCAGATATTTACTTTTAAAGATTGATTTCACATGATCCATTCATTTTCCAATAATTCACTGATGGATTACAATCTCATACTTCAGCAAAACTCTGCATTTTGAACACCCATTGTCGGAAGAGGGTGCATCAAATTTGACAGATCCAACCTCTGTACTCAGCCTGTGTAGCAGAACTGTCAAAGACTGTTACAGAATAGCATGGGAGGAGCGGTGGTGTCACTTGAGTTGGTTTGACAGGCATGTGGTTCTAGGAGTATCTCTTAGGATTTCTGTTAAGACGTGAAAAATAGACTTTCAGGAAGCTTAGAAAATCTCACCACAGGAGGCTTCATAGGACGTTTCAGATGTGTTTCCCTCATGCTCAAATCACCTGCCAATACCAACATGAATTATGGTCACACTTGAACTGGAGGAACCACAAAATCAAATGCAAAGGCCAGGCTGAGCTCAAGGTTCAGCTGAGCTACCATATTCTGGTGTTGCGGGGGGGAAGGGGAGACACAAAGAATGCATGTTGTCACACCAGCTTTTCCGAAAGAAACACAACTGCTGTGAAGTCTTTTAAAAACTTATTTTTTTGTATAAAGTGTCTTTGCATCAAGAATCCCCCACCCAGATATACAAGGCAGTGCATTTTATCCTGGAACAAGCCAGCATCTGTCTCATTAATCAGTAGCCTTTAATATACAGGAGGAGCTGAACCAGCAACTGAATGAAATTTACAAAAAAAGGTCAAAGATGACATCAGCACATTCTATCTGCAGTTTGGGATTTACTGGCATCTGACGGTGCGGTTGTTCAGTGCACTGCGTTCCTCTATACATTCTGAATGCGCGCTCTTTTCTAAATGCCCTCAACCACAAATGGGAGAAAGCAACACAAAATTTATAGAACAACCTTTGCAATAAAGAATAAGGAAGAACTTCACAAAATGAGAATAAAACAATTCACAGCAGAGCAAATAAAAACATTTGAAGACCTATGCAGTCTAGAGAGAACCAATTGAGAGCTGGGAATGTTCAGGGATGTGATTCGGTTGAGACAAATCTGATAGCTGTGTTTGTGAAGGTGACCGTCTGTGGTGGTGAGTTATTCACAAAAATCGCTATTTACACAACAGCACTATGCAATAGCTTGTCTATCGTACAGAAAAAGAACACGGAATTGCGATTGGATCAGTTGGCTCCAGTGGAGAAGCCTGCATCACAGTAGGTGATAATCGGCCTAATGACATCCTCAAATAATTTCTCAGATACAGTAAAAGCTTGGTTATCCGGCTCCCTCGAATGGGACCTGACCAGTGCCGTTTGAAATATGCTGATATTCGAGCAGCAAGTTGCCGAAAATCCTACACAAAAAATTAACTTATTTTAAAGCATACCATATTAATAATAGACTAAATAATAACAGAATATTGTATGGATACTTACCAATAAAGCATTCCAGCATACTCAGTAAAATGATCGGTAAAATAAAAATTCCAGCGTTCGTTAAGTTAATAAGTGCAAATGCACGCACATTGTACGTATGTGCAAAGTGAGCATACTCGCGAGTATCCCGGATGTCCTTAGATAAGTCATTGACAAAATAATTCTTCCGACTGGCTTTGGGAAAATAAAGAATTGGAGAATCTGCAAATAAAAGTTTAAGGTAGGTTAACAGAAAAATTAGGAGAGGTTAGAAGATATTTCTTCACTCAGAGGTTGTTGGTATTTGGAATTTATTGCCACAATTGGCAATTGAGACTGGATAAAAGGAATCATTCGAAAAGCAAACTGAATCAGAACACAGGAAATATAAAGTGGCTTGGGGGAAAAGAACAAAATCATGCTCAATTAAAAGGGAACAATTTGAGGAAAAAACAAGCAATAAATACTGCTTAAATTTGACATTTATCACGTCAGGAGGATATCTCAAACCTCCTTACAGAATATAATGCATTCTATTCACGAACAGCCATGAAGTGAATGAACAATTTCATCTGGGGGATTGTTGGCTAGGACATCAATACATTCTCTTTTTAAGTAGTGCTACGGGATTTAAGATCCAGCTGAACAGGCAGAAGAGACCTCGGTTTAACATCCCACCCAAAGGACATAAGCTCCATTAATGTTGCTCACCCAGCACTGCACTGGATGCCCAGTGAATATCATGAGAGTTCAAGCTAGACCTGGAGTTTGAACCCATAATCCTCTGACTAAGATCAGACTGCTGCCAACTAAACCAAACTGATACTGGAGCTAAACAAAAGGCAAAATACTGCAGATGCTGGAAAATCTGGGAAAAAAAAATCAGAAGTGGCTGGGAACACTCAGCAAGTCAGGCAGCATCTATGGAAAAGGGACAGTATTCTGACGAAAGGTCATCAAACTGAAAGATTAACTCACTTTCATCTGTCCGTAGATGCTGCTGGGTATTCTCAGGACCTGCTGAGTATTCCAGGCAACTTCTGTTGATACCGGAGCTAATCCTATTCCTTGCAGCTTCATATCCTTCCTTGGGATGAATGTTATGGCCTTGCTTTCAATAGGCCTTTGTGACAAATTGCTCTATATCCTAGCAGCATTCTACTAACCTTGAAAACCAAATATTCAATCAGATCGGCGAGCGCAAAACTTCAGATCATATGTGCACAAGCCGTTAGGCAGAGGCGTTAATTTGGGGGCATCTCCTGGTTTTGTTTATATCTAATAGTAATCTGACAGTTTCTGTAAAGGCTTGTTTCTGATTTTATGAAAGTGAATCAAAGACCAGATTTGCAATTATTTATTTTGATTAATAATTGATTTTAAAGTTATGAATTATTCATTCTCAGAGCGTTAATTTTTTTACAGGAAATGAAACAATATTACAGCAACACTGCTGTGGTGTTTACTGTGTGTCTGCCTTCTTCCACTGTAAGCAAATGCAGTACATCATAGTTATAACCATGCAATAATTAGATCAGCAATGATCAGGAAGCAAACAGACTAAACCCTGCACGGAATTCAGACACGTGGGAAATTGCACCTCTCAGCCTGATATAAGAAACTTGCACTTCAGGGTTTATCGATAAATATGCTAACACAACGCTTCCTCCCATGGATGGGGAGAATTTGTAAAATGACAAACCTGAAGAGACCCAGGTTTAAAAGCATTCACATAATTTCAAATGTTGCATCTAGTGCACAAAACATTAATCTTCTTCGCCTTTCAATAGACAATGAGCGATGGGATTATAAACTAGGTCTCAGCTGAATTCATAAATAGCAAATCGCTCAGTTATGCTGTTTTGCCAGCGAACAGTTCTCCTTCCAGGCACAATGGAGTGGACGTCCATCCAGTTCCATCGCATTGTGACGAGTGGAGATGATATTCCCTACACCTGCAAACTGCATTTATAAGATACCTTTCACATTAAGCAAACTCGTTCCAAAATAAGTTATGATCTGCACAAAAGGAGGCCTAGTGGTATATTGGGTCACTAGGTGTTTTTAACATTTCTTCAGTTTATGTCAGGCAGGCTCAGTGGTTGCACTCTTGCCTCTGAGTCCCAGGTCAGGGCTTGAAATCAGTCTAATCTCACCTGCCAATGCAGTGCTGGAGGTGTGTTACATAGTTGGAATTCTTCAGAAGAGACATTAAACCAAGTTTCCATCTGCCTGTTCAGGGGAATGTTAAAGATCCCTTGGCATTATTCAAAAAGAGAAAGGAGTTTATCTGATGTCCTGGCCAACAATTCACCAAAATTTAATTGGGAGTTCTGTAGTTCAGTGGTTAAGAGCACTCACCTTCTAAGTGAGAGACCTGGGTTCGATTCCCAACAAAGTGAAACCTTGTGCAGGTTTCCTTATTCCACCTGCCACATAATAAACCCTCAAGCAAAAAATATAATAAATTGGTCACTTCAATCCACGACTGTTTGTGGCACACTACGGTGCGTAATTGGCTTATGTGTTTCACCCACAAATGATACAGTCAATTCACTTTACAATATAATATATTCTGTGAAGCACTTAAGACTTCTAGAAGACATGAAAAGCACTATATCAAATGCAAGGATTATTATTATAAATAAAATGTAGTCATTCACTTCACAGCCTGAAGTATTCACGTTGCAATACAGTTCCAAGACCAGGTTCTAAGCTTTTACACTTGGTGAAGGATATTATATAAACATAGGTTATTGTAGATCACTAGCAGTGTATCATTCATGGGCCATTCTTAGTCCTAGAAGAATTGCCAACAGACTCCTCCCTTTTTAAAATTATACTCCCCTCCCCAAAATATAGTGTCCTCACCACATCCATGCACGTACACTGGCAGCAGATTACTGGGCAGCAACTATCTCTGAAATCCTTTTCTAATCCAAACACACCATGGCAATTTCCCCCCACCCCTGCCAAGGAAAGAAGTAAATATGTCACATATTACTCACTACAATGTTATGAGACATTGAAAAGCTTAATAGAGATGTAGCAGTAAAGGTGTTAATGGTAGAGCACACTTAAAGAAAAAATGAAGGACAGAAAGAGCAGTTCAGGTCAACAAGTAATTTAACGGAGATCGATTGAAGACCGATATACACGCACAAAGTCATTACAAAAAGCTAATCAGTCCCAATGTAGCACACCCATTAATCCTAACAGACACGGGGTCAGGGCTATTGGACGCATGTGGTTCACTCGAAGGGATGTGGTGAGGAACAGAAGATAACATGCTTGTAGCTGACATGGTAATCAGCCCATCAAAAAGTCTTCAGATGGCAAACATTAGCATCTGTGAAATTACTTTGATAATGATGCAACTTCACAATTACAACACTTAAAATGATGCATATTGGAAAGCTGGAAATATGCTTGCGTTGTGCCGAGCACAAGCCATTCACTCTGGCCATTGAAACACAAACAGAAGTTTTTCAGATTTCCAGCATTTGCAATATTTTGCATTTTTGATTCATTCTGGACATTGGTTAGAATGAATACCTACGGTAGCAGAGGCAGGAATATCCTAAATAGGAAAGGCGCTATTATTAAAATGAGTCTGCTATTTGCACACACACACACGTAATTTTGAATGGTAAATTCACATTCTATGGTTTCTCTGGCATGTAATGTGCAGCGAAGCGTTCAGCTGACTATTTCCCGTAATGTAGCCTCTAAATATTCAATTGCTTTTCCTTTCATGACAATGCGGTTGGCCAATATTGTTTTTCCTAATATAGTATAGTGCAGATTTTCTGTGCAATGAATTATACTGGAGTAAATAAATTGGTCTCCAAGTTCCAGTTTTACTTTGTGCCATTTTTAATCCATGTAAGGATGCTGCATGTCAGAGAACGGGGTGGGGGGGGGGGTGGAATAACAGAAATGTTACCAAACTTATGACAAGAAAGCAAAGGAAGTGAGTTCGGGGTCAGGCAGTGGCATGGAATGGCCTGTGGCAGAGCAGGCTAAAGGATTTTTTCTTGTTCCAAAATAATCCAGAGCCCAATTTGTATGAATCTATTTTATGCTCAGGAAGCTGCATAAATCGTAAGTCATTTCTTACACAACAGGATCTAAATTGCAGTGATCAATAGGAATCCTTAATAAGATCTTCAGGGTATATCATGCCAATGCATGAAAAAAAATGTTCTGAAAGTAGGTGGAGTGTCTGCAGGTCACTCACTAAAACGATTTGTGATTTTTGAGTTAAAGAAACCTGCATGTTTAAACTCACTATAATTTAAACTCCAATACTGATATTTTAAATGCAAGGGCTGATATAAAAATCAGATTTCAAATGGCATCATGGAATGTGAAAACTACAATTCTCCTCTGAGAGGCTCTCTATTTAAAATGCTGTTTTCTAGCTAACTGCACCTCTTCAACAGAATATGCGCTCTATCAGTATCAACCTCTATTCCAATACCAAGCTTGTTAATCTTTCTGTGCCTCGCGATCATGCTTGCAAATCTTATATCCTCCGCCTTTCGCCACACTTCTGAAGTTGGAAGTAGTAGAAGTGCACTCACTGAAAAGAAAATGAAAGCTAGGGACGACTCAGTGGTAAAGTAGATTAAAATGCCAGACAAAGGTTACCAGCAATTACTCAGCAATACTTCCATCATGCCACAATGACATTTTACAGAAAGCTGATCAGGTATTCCACAGGGTGCGGTGTGCCAAATTACAATGCTCAGTGGTGTCCTCAATTACTTCCCATAAAACATATGACACAGGTGGACATTCAGCCTTTTTTCGTGCCCCTTTTAAAATTATATACGAGAAACCCACGTTTATGTCAGCTTCAGCCAATTTGTCATTACATTCACAAGGGAATTTTATAACTTTTGAAACAAATAAATGATTTGAGGAGTGTCTATTTGGAGGGGCACAAGAGATAGAGCAGTTGATAGTCATGGACTTTTCTATCCTGTACAGAGCTATGCTCCAACACAGCATTTCATTACATCTGTATTAATCCTTTTAATACTCAGTTCTGGTCCAAACCAAAGATTTGCCCAGCTTTTATTTATAACTCTGGTAAGCAGCAAGGCATTAGCTGCGACTCGATTCCACAACTCGGTGGAAAGAAAAGAAATTCTTCTAATCTCATCTTTAAAAATTGTTAATTGTGTTCCCATTTCCTGCTGTTCTGGAATCAGAGTCTTAAATTAAATAACATACCTACATCTAGGTTATTAATTCTTAGTCATTTTAAAAGCTGATTCATGTCTAGTCTTAAGACTCTTCTGTAAATCAATAAGTTTCCCCAAAGGTTTAAGAGTCCGAAGTCTTGGAACAATTCCAATTTTATCTGATCTCCTCTCCCGACACTTCGATGGACTCTTGCATACAATATATCTCTGGAAGTATTTAATGAGGGGAGCAATGCAATACAGAAAACAGAAAGTAAAATGACAGAATAATAGAAATCAAAACCCACTGATTCAGCTACTGATTACTATCCCAGTTAGTAATTTGTTCAGCTTTTTCAGCGCACAATTTCTGTAAAACAAAGAGCAGGAATTAAGTGCACTTAAGTAGCATTGCCTTGCTTGAATTTTAGGGTGCTAATAAGATTAGAAAAATAGAACACAAGCAAATATCACAGATATTTAAAGTAGGTTTGCTGTAGCAATAATATAAAGAATGAGGTTTGGGATTGTGCTGTTTACAATGATCAACTACGGAATAAATTTTTGTCTGACCAATGATTCTCTCTCCTTCAGTTATTCACATCTGTCCTGACACACAAGGTAGTCTCTGAGTGGAAACAAATTAGGAACAGGTATTTAGGATTAAATAATACCTCTCTATCGGTGGATAAAGCATTGTGTGTGTGTATGTATATATATATATATGTATATATATATATACACACACACGTATATACATATACATATACAGCTACCATAGGTTCTGCTGGCCATTAATTGTCAAATAGTGAATAATAGCAGTTTAATGAACTGCAAAGCCCAACCACCCAATAACAAACTTGGTTGAATTTCCCAACCAAGTCATTGGACAGTGATCAGAAATCAAGAACTTTGGCTAATTTCGTTCCACCCAAGATCAAAAAGTGTCATCACTGTAACTCGGCACATACACGGGACGAACGCCTTAAGATTTCACTGTTGTGGCTCAGGACTGCTCTGTGATATATTTGCAGCGAACCACTGGGCAAAATCCCAATAAACAGCTAACAAACATTATCACATACTGAGAGAACGCATTCATGATCTCTCAGCACGATATGGGGAATTAAATCTGCAATGCATTCCTGCAAAAAAACACTGCCTTATGTGGTGATGCTCAATACTGTTTTAAAATCCATTGATTTATATTGAGCTAATAGGGTTGTTGTTATGTTGGAGAGTTCGGGGTGGGGTGGGGGAAAGAAATCATATGTGAGCACTTTGCCTCATCCACACAGCAAGGGTCAATGGACGGAGATCAGAAGCACAAACCTAGAGTAACTTCTCTCTTCCTTAACTGTGGTGCTAAATACAACTTACATTTTTTTTTAAAAATAATCTCCTTGTGGAACAGAGCTGGCTCCAAAATGATGTGCTTCTCGCCAGTGTCAGAAATAAATCAATCCTCTATGGACACTTTTTATTTTAGTCAGCTAGGATTCTGACATGTGGAAACGCAACGACCACGCTTAAGAGTAGCCAAACCAGACAAGAGTTCCATGCATCCCACCTATACATGGAAAGGTCTGCCTCTAGGATAGAATATGCTTTCCTGTTCCCTGGAGGAACACGCCATATTTACCTCTTTCCAGAGAAAAAGGTACAAGTTTGCAAATACCTGGCTTGAGGACCTATTGGAGCCTGCTGGGGTAGCTAAAACCACGACTTTCCATTGAAAGCTCTGTTTGGCAAGCTTCCTGCTGCTTATCCACATGCCCTTTACAGCAAGACCCAGCACAATCCCATCCTCAAACTCTTCCAAACCCACACTACTTCTCTCTTTCTATCTCTGCCTACAAAAACCACTTATTTTCCCGGATCCTTTATTTTTTGCCCTTTTTCAGTTTGTATAGTTGCATTTGTCAAACGCTTTGAGACTTTCATTTTCGTAAAAGTAGCTTTATAGGTGTACGTTGCAAACCTCCTATTAAACCAGACTGAGCCTCCTATTAAAACAGAGGCACTGAGGCAAAGATTACAATATACACACTCCTCACGTGCTGAATTATGTAGGCCTTCAATGCATCACGAGGCTCTGGTCAGAATGACAAGCTTGACACACTATAATGGACAAGTGATAAACTGTGGGTCTTTAACTGGAATTTTCCAATGGCCCCTGAATAAACCAGGGACTGAGAGAGACTGATTATCCATGCAGGGACTCAGCTATTCAGTCAGGGGGAAAAAAATCACCATACCAGAAAGAATCGAAACAGACATAGATCAGCTCCAGCCTTGACTTTAAATGAAGGCCAGCAACTGGCACCAGGTACAGGATGGTCCTGCCCAGTACAGAAATAGACACAGGAAATCAAGTTTTGAAGATCTGGTTTCCATTGAGCTCAAATGTAAATGACCTTCTAACTCCCTATTGCAGTGCTCCTCTCTCCCTCTCTCTCCCCTTCCCCCATTGCAATTCATATTTTTTCCTTCCTATTCAAAATCATGAAACACAAAAGAAAATTGAATTTTTTCCACTTGTTTTCCTACACTTTCATTCCTCTGCGTGAAGGGGTTTCCAGGCCACCCTATTATAAATTGAAATTTGTTTTTGCAACCTCTAGATTGTTTGCAACCTCTAAACATTTCCTCACTCTCTCGTCATCTTGCTATTTCTTTTTCCATTTCTTTTTCTTGTCGCTAGACTAACTAACACAGCAATGCCAGCTGGGTTGAGGTTAGAGCCGCTCCACGCCCTGCATCCCCACACCAATCCAGTGTCTGTTTCTCTGTTTACTGTGTAGTACAGGTACCCCACCCCAACCGCGTTTTTTTCTACCGCTAATTTCACTTACCCACGGTTGGCTCGCTGCGACAACTCTTGCTTAACCGTTGCTTATCCGCGGGTTTTAACACTAACACTAGAGTTTGACGCTAGGACCCAGTTGCATCAACCAGCTTCTCGCTAGCGTCTGGCGCTAGGACCCAGTTGCGATGTCGCAATCAACCAGCGAGATGTCACTTCTCTCTTAGGATTAAGGTAAATCCCTGTTAATTTCTCTCTCTCTCTGTCTGTCTGTGTCTACAGATCCTGGCAGCCAATGCTCCCAAACTTACTTCACCTATCCCCATATCACCACACCATCTTCTCCACATCCCCCCACCTCTGTGTCACCCACCACACCACCTTCTGCACACCCACCCCACCCTCCTTGTCACCCATCACACCACTTTCTGCACATAACCCCCATCTCCGTGTCAGCCACCACACCAACTTCTGCACACACCCCGACCACCCACCTCCGTGGCACCCACCACACCACCTTCTCCGTTGATTTCTCTCTCTCTCTGTCTGTGTGTAGATCAGTCAGTCAGTCAAACAGCCTCGCGGATTGCTGCAGATCCCGGCAGCCAATGCTCCCAAACTTACTACCCCTATTCCCATGTTTCCCATAAGGCCCTGTATTTTCCAACCGCAGTTTTGCCAACCGCAGAGGTTTTCAGGAACGTATCCCCCGCGGTTGGGGAGGGATACCTGTACTGAATATTGTTTAAAAGCTTACCTTCCTGTGCGAGAGGTGCTAGTCCTACCTAAAGGGTCAGCAGCTTGCTCTTCAGAACTGAAGTGAAGTTTCTCAGCCACTGCATATCTGAAAATTGTACAAAGAGATGTTTCTATTAGTTCTTTATATTTTCTCCGACCAATTTAGTCAGATGGAGCTCTGTTAATGCTTTCATAGACTCCTTCCCTTCTAAATTGCTGCTCTGTCTAATAAAGCACGCAAAATAAGACTATCAATCCTTCTCCATTGAGAAAACAAATATGCAGGCCAATCTAACAGTTACAACAATTCAAAGCATTGCATAGTGTGAAGGGTTAGGAAACATTTCCATATGGTAGGATATTGGCTCAAATATAAAGACTGATTTATCATTAAATAATCCTAGATAATCTGGAATAATCGGCAAGGGTATTTTCCATTAAATTACATTTCGCTGGATACATAAAAAATTGTAAAACTCCAAATCTCAAGGAAGGTTCTTGACGCAAATGTTTCAAATCTTTCTTTGTAATAAAGGTCCACGTTCTGCCCCCTAAAGTATAGCCTGTACTTGGCGCAGTAATAATCACCATCATTTTCATTTGAAGAATCCATTAGTGAAATAAATACTCCCAAAGTTTCCAATACATAACACAATGCAGAAATTTGATCCAAGGATATTTATTTAGCAACATGCAGAGGAAGGAAGAGAGATGCTAAACACAATATTGTTTCATGGCACGCTCATATTGCAGGTTTGAAAATATCCCTCTCAGCAGACTCATCTCTCAATAACCCCAAGATGTCAGTATAGGTATCCCTCCCCAACCGCGGGGGATACGTTCCTGAAAACCTCCGCGGTTAGTAAAACCACGGTTGGAAAATACAGGGCCCTATGGGAAACATGGGGATAGGGGGAGTAAGTTTGTGTTTCGTAGAACTAAAAACAAAAAAACACATACACAATTATAACATACATGGAGATAGGGGGAGTAAGTTTGGGCGCATTGGCTGCTAGGATTTGCACAATCCGCAAGGCTGTCTGACCTAAACAGACACTCAGAGAGAGAAAAAGAGAGAAATCAACGGAGAAGGTAATGTTATGGGTGACACAGAGGTGAGAAAAATCAACGAAGAAGGTGATGTGGTGGGTGACATGTTTGGGAGCATTGGCTGCCAGGATCTGCAGACACAGAGAGACACAGACACAGAGAGAGAGAGAGAGATAGAGAAATCAACGGAGATTTACTTTAATCCTAAAAGAGAAGCAACATCTCGCTGGTTGATTGCGACATCGCAACTGGGTCCTAGCGCCAGACGCTAGTGTTAAATGTTAAAACCCGTAGATAAACAAGGGTTAAGCAATAACCATTGCGTGATTAGCAAGGGTTGTCACATTTAGCAAACCGTGGGTAAGTGAGTTTAGCGGTTGTCGAGGGCGTGGTACCTGTACTATGGAATTCCCTCCATCATTGGCAACAAGCAAACAAATCTACAGGCTGTGCTACATTTGCCTTTCCTCCTGATGTAAAAGGCCCTATAATGTATATAATTTTATTGTTGCTGATCATTCGTAAAGTCCAAAGCAGTTGTATACAGGTTAAGATGGATAAATAAAACCACAAATGTGCATGCATCCCGAGTATTTATTAATTCTATGACTTGCATTTGTTTCAGCTCCTATAATGGAGAAAGGCACAAAGTACTTTCAATGTTTATGTATATTCTGTAAAGTGGAGCGACCTTATTTGTAAACAAATGCTCAGCTAAATTGCAAAATTAGTAATGTCCCACAAACAGCTTGAACTGAATTAACAATTTTGTCCAGGGGTTTATTGGTCAGGACAATTGGCGCCATAGGATCTTTGACATCCACCTAAACATACGAGACCCATTCAACATCTCACCTGAATACCTGAGGTACTTCACAACAATTACAAAATTACATTGATATAGTGCCCTTCATGTCGGGAGGATGTCTCAAGGCGCTGGACAATCATTTACAAAGTAATTATTCCTCCTCCTAAAGTACTAGCACAGATGTGTATGCCCATGCATGGTCTCCTTCTTTCTGTGCTGTAAACATTCTGTGATTCTATCAGAATCAACATGCCAAGTGGTCAGCCAACAGTGTATCCAAAAGCCACTGAATCATCCAGCAGGCATTGGCTGCCAGAATTAACCCGCTGTTGTGTTTGAACAAGTCCCAGGTGGCAAGCACAAGCAGAGACAACCTGCTGTAATAACCAGCTTCTTGTTGTACAGTCCCAAATTGGAAGAAGCATAAGCATCAAGAGCCAGTTTTAACAGCCCCTTATACATTCCATAATCCTCTTTAGCATTGCTGCAGAACAGCAACATATCAAATAGATTGTGTCTTATTTTTAATAGCTTTATCACAGTGCTTTACACCCACTCTGTAAAATCTCCTGCACCAACAGAGAAAGAAACATGACCTTCAGCACAAAAGGAGGGCTAATCAGCTCATCTAATTTGTACCATAACAGAATTGAGTTCCCATACAATACGCCAGCCTGGTTAACTATTCTCTCTCTTTTCTCCTCCACACCAATATGCACACAATTAAGATTAAAGTATCTTATCAACACCTAAATTCAATAATGACCCTTCACTGAATGATCGGTGTCTGTGCAGTAACATTCTATCTTGCAATACAACACACAAAGCAGCCCTGTGTTGAACACATGAATTGGGCTGGAAAAAGGTCTCTTATCTCAAAATGGAAGTTTTGAATGGCTGTGGGTGGCAAAAGGGCTCCTTTTTCTGCCTCTAATAGATAAGTTTCTGAAGTTGGAGAGGGAAGGCAGGGAGGATAGAGTTAAGAAACATTTGGAAATTAGTTTTAAAGATAGATGTTGAACTTGCAGTGAAGTGCATAGAGAACGTAGCACAAACCAAGTGCACTCTGCATCACCTGGATGGACCCTCAGCAACACAGTGCCTAATTATACACCTAATTCCTCACATAAAACATTACGTCAGAGACTAAAAGCCAAGAAAGATGGTAATTTCTCAAAAGAATCAAACTGAAAGGCAGAGAACAGAATAGCACACATTTCAATCCAGGATTCGTGAAATTTGCATTGAAACCTGTTTTACAGACGGTAATAGATACAGCGTGTCTACTTAGTGTTAAGCGCACAAAACATTATAACTGGGAGAGTTCGACATTATGCTGAAATGCCCAAATTCTATTGTGCAGTTGCAAATAATCAGACTTCAGTCAATGCAGCTGAAGAACAAGGGAATTGATGGCCGCGTAACATTATTAAAGAGGGAATAGATAGCTGCAGTGCACGATCACTTCTGGTGATGAGTTACAAACCCAACCAACATTCTGCTTCAATGGCATTCTTCGTGAATTGTTGCGCAGAGCAATTCTCAGGAAATTTCTTTGCATGAAGGGATGGAACACAATGGGTGCAAATGCCCAAATAAACACACACAGTTCAATCCATGTCTTTAAATAAAATCCACTCTTGACACCATCAACTTTTTATATTGTATAAGTAGATAATTTGAAGTGTGCTTTCCAATTGATTTCAAGCCTGAAAACTCACAGCTTCCATTAAAGTTTGTTCTTTGAACGGCTTTGCCTCCTCCTAGCTCTCTGACCTGCTGACCCCCTACCAACCTGTTTGCTCCCTCCGTTCGACAGGCTCCAGCCTGCTCCATGTCTCCCTCCTTTCCTACCATACCTTCAGCCGTCCTCCTACCTCTCTGCCCTCTCTCATCCCAAACCTGCTCCTCAACCTCCAACTCCCATTCTTGGACCGTGACCTCTGACTGTTCAGCGCCTTAGAATATCCTCTCAACGTGAAAGGCTCTCTAAAAATGTAATTTTCTTGTTGTTTTTGTTGAAAAAGCTGCTGATCACATGAAATAAATTCAGCAACGCATGTGCTAGGTTCGAGACAAAGCAGTTCAGTTGAATCAAGAGGCTGTGTAGATTTGGTTATCTTCTCTCTAACTGAGGAAATTAGGGAGTAACCGGATTCATGTGTTTAAAATAATAGACATTGGGATAGTTCATTTTGGAAGAGGGAATAAAACAAGGGGCACAATTAGGGTGGCTCTAAGTGAGATAAGATCAGACGATATTTTGTCACACTGAAGGTTTCATAAGAAATGCGACACAAATAAAGACCAAGGTCACACCTAGTTCTCCTTCCACCTTCTTGGCGATCGCATGTAGATGTATCCTGAACCACCTGAAGAAGAATGTAATAAATGCTGGAAAGAGATTGTGGCCTGCATTGGCCCAGATGTAGAATCAATTGGAATGTTTAAAATGGGAATAAATACTACTGAAATAAAGAAAGATAAGGAAATCAGATGAGAAGATCTGCCACTGATCGAATAAAACAGAAGAAGTTATAGATAGAAATGCTACTTCGGTGCCTAGAGAAACACTGAAAAGACCCTCTCTGTACTATAAAATTTGAATGTGCATCATACACTGGTAATTAATAATGGATTGGGAGGTGGGCTTGATTATCTTTAGAAAAGCAATCAATATTTTAGTTCCAAATAAGAATGTTGCAAAACCTGCATTTTTACACCACTGTCATGCAGGATAATGTGTCTGAGCGCTTGAAAAACCCAGAGTGAAACACCGAGCAAGGAAGCAGAAAGGCTAGATGACCATAGATGTGGTTAAAGTGGAACGTTTTGAGGGAGGAATTAAAGAGGCTGGGTTAAAGACGATCAAGAGGTAGGGTGCTCCAGAGGTATGGGGCATAATAACTGAAGGTTCTGGTACTGATTGAGGCATAGAAGGGACATATAACAGGCCTGAGTTAGCTAAGCGGAGGAGATGAGTAGAGGATCCCAGAGATAGGATCCTTTACAGGCATAGGTGGTGAGCGATTATAGGTGAGGATAAGGACAATAGTCTATTTGTTGTGAGACAAGACGCCAATAGGGCCTGTGGTGCAGAGCATGTGAAGTTTTGCTGTGTGTAGTGGATCAGAGATAAGGAGAGGGCTGCGAGGCCGAAGAGGTCAGTGAAACGGCCGAAGACGTTGATAGGAGCCAAGGATCATCCTGGCCTGGTATGCAAGTGGATAGAACACCAGTGGACTTGGAATCAAGAGTGGATTAACCTCAGCATAGAAACTGCCATCAGATGCCGGATTACATCAGTTCTCAGTTTATGTCGTTGGTTCATTCTAAAATTTCACTTGTCATTTTTATATTAAAAAATCATGCAGAGTTTCAATATACCCCATGATATTCTTGTCACTCCAGGTTATCAACCCATAAGATGGCAAGTTTGCTCATGTCTGTGCAACAGCAATGATTGAAAGGTAGAGCATTGCATCAAGCAAAAAAGAGCTTGCATTTTTTTTATATGGCTCCTTATCTTGTCATGTCTCAAAGTGCTTCACAGGTAATTACTATCGAGTGCAGTTGCTAACGTGGCAGCCATTTATGCACAGCAAGGTCAGACAAGAGTTATGAGGTGAATGATCTGGTGAATTATTGTCCAGACATTGGGACAATTTTTTTTAATTGTAAACAGAATCATGGGACCGTTAATGTTTACCTGAAAAGGCAAACTAGATCTAGTGAAGACAGCAACAATGCAGCACTCATCCTGTATTGCACAAATGCATTAGCCTGGAAAATATCAACATGGAGTTTAACCTACACAGAATCAAAAGCGATACCAACTAAATAGAAGAGGCAGTTGCTGAGCAGATCGGCCTGGTGCAGACTTGCCTTATACTCCTGTTGTACTATTGTGCGTTTCATGGGGAAAATCATTTTTTGGTGGTATCTCAGTGCAGTGTAACACAATGGGAGTCGTTAAGTTTCAGGGAGCCTGGTTCTTTTTAACTGATGCCCCAACGCAACTCAGATTTCCTGTTCCATATCTCTACTGTTAACAAAAAAAATGAAATCCATAAATCCAGCCACCTAATTGCTGTTAGGTCTTCAAATCTTTTCATCCCCAGTGGAATATTTAGATACCAAGAGCATTCTAGAATTATTTCAATCTATTACCACACCCTTAATCTTCTTGTTTCGCCAGGAGAGGCCGAGGTGCAGCACTCTGACAGTAATATTACGATCTCTCCATTTGAGCAATGTGCTCATATACATGTCTCACTTCATTCGAATAAGCCAAGACGCAGGGGAAATAGAGCTTCTGAGTTGAAACACAACTCTCTAAAACACTGTTACAATCAATAATTTTCATAACACCTTTCGTTGTAAAAGAACTCAACCCACTGCAGTCATTAAAAATGCTTACAATAAGTCATTAATTCCGGGTAGGAATCTTAATACAGAAATCCTCTTAATCACTTGCCACTTAACATGGGTATGGTTTCCTCTATCCACATTATTAAAAGCACCGTGAATGCAATGTGTTGCTGTCCCACGGTGGATTTTAATCTCATGGATTGAGGCGGTGGGGTGGGGGGAAGGAATGGAAAAACAAGAGAATAAGGAAGAGAAAAATCACTGTCAAAAGCTCATACTTCAATCTACCAACTAACAACCTGCAAGATCATAAAAACAATTTGTGAAAGTTCGGTACCCATAATCGCCCTTGGGTGAGGCAGCAACGACTAAAATAGAACCACATAATGGTCAATCTTTAGCAGGGATAGGGAAATAAATCACTATAAAATAACTGGGGAGGGAAAAGGGGGAAGAAACAATCCCTTTCTTCCTGTGCACATGAAGGATTAAGGACGAGTTTTCCTGATTTGTTCAGCTTTAACAGATAGAACCTGTTCTATACTTCAGCAAAGATAACCAGTCCTTTAAATAAAAATACAAACACATTCCCCATTCAGTCAATTTATAAATATATTATTTTTTAAATGTACACTGATAGAGAATAAGCACAGTATAGCAGGCAAATAATTGAGAAGACACACAAAGCCTCCCTACAGAACAATGTATCACCAACTGACCAGCCGTGCTCTCTGGAAATATAGAGCTTTCCTTTCAATACTTTTATCGACCATCTTTCAGCTAAATAAAGACAGGACACCTTCAAATTACACGATTCTTACTCAATTTATAGCAGACGCAACATTTCGCTTGCTGAAGTCAATAGCCAGTGCTGCCACTCCCAATTCCATACAGCACATGAAAATTTGATGGATCTAAGAGAGCCTGAAGCCCTCGATTCCAGCTCATTACTGCACAGTGGATGTAATATAGACTTTTTACCTTGAGGTACACTGGCTCTCCCAATTATAATTGACCTGTAACCCTGACAACTGTGTGTCCTGTGTGTTTGAAGGGGTGGGGAGATGCAAGGCACATTTTGTAGAATCTTTACCATAAGAATAATAATAATCCTTGCATTTGATATAGTGCTTTTCACGTCTTCTAGACGTCTCAAAGCGCTTCACAGAATATACTGCAAGGTGAATTGACTGTATACATGCGGGCAAAACGCAGCAGCCAATTGCGCATAGCAGTGTCCCGTAAACAGAGTCGTGCTTTGAAATGACCAATTTTATGATTATTTTTTGGAGGGATAATTATTAGGCATGTGGAGAAAGGAAACTTGCCCAAGGTTTCGTCCTGACCTGGCTGAATTTGAACAAGGTCTCACGCTTGCAAAACGAGTGCTCTAACCATTGAGCTACAGGACATGTTGAAATGTCTCAAAGCACTTCACAAGTAATTCCTGGTAGATGTAGTGGTAGGAACACGTACCAGGAATCAGCAAGGTCTCACAGACAACAATAACATGTATGACTAATTTATCTTAAAGAATGTTGGCCACAACACTGGGAAAAGCTTATTTTCTCTTTTTAAAAAAAATAATGTTAAGGGATCCTTAATGTTCACTTGAACAGGCAGAGGAAACCTTAGTTCAAACTCTCATCCAAAGAATAGCACTTCCACCATTGTAACATTTCCTTGTGACGCCTTAAACTATGAGCTAAGTCCCAATATAGGGGCTTATTGGACCCACAACATTCTGCTCCAGGTCTGATACATACATATTATAGAATCATATGGCACAAAAGGAGGCCATTCGGCCCATCTAGTCTGTGCCGGCTCTTTGAACAGAGCAACTCAATCCCACTGCCCAGCTTACTCCCCATAACCTAACCTAAGAGACCTGCTCTTCCTAAATAAAGATCTAGTTCCCTTTAAAAGCTGTTATGGAATTGGCCTCCACCACCTTTTCAGGCAACGCATTCCAGATTCGAACAACCCGCTGAGTGAAAAAATTTCTCCTCTGCTTCGTTTTGAAACTATTTTAAATCTGTGACCAAGAGTCACTGATTCGCCCACCAATGGAACCAGTCTTTCCCTATTCACCCTGTCGAAACCTCTCATAATCTTATAAACCTCTATTAGGTCTCCTCTCAATCTTCTTTGTTCTAGAGAGAATAAGCCTAGCCTATCTAACCTTTCCTCGTAGCTGAAGTCCCTCATTCCTGGTACCATCCTGGTAAATCTCCTTTGCACCCTTTGCAATGCCTTAATATCCTTCCTAAAGTGTATACCAGAATTGTATACAGTATGCCAGCTGAGGCCTAACCAAACTCTTATAGAGGTTAATCAGCACTTCCTGACTTTTGTATTCTATATCCCTATTTATAAAGCCTAGTATCCCATATGCCTTCTTAACGGCTTTGTCTACCTGTCCTGCCACTTTCAAAAAGTCACTAACACAAATCCCCAGAAATCTCTGTTCCTTCACACCCTTTAAAATTGTACTATCTAGCCTATATTGCCTCCCCTCATTTCTTCTCACAAAGTGTATCATCTCACACTTTTCTGTATTAAACTTCATCTGCCATGTGTCTGCCCACTTTACCATTTTATCTGTATCCTCTAGCAGATGGCTACTATCCTCCTCACTACTTACTATTCTATACATAGTTACGTATATAAATACATATACAGTAGAACCTCGGTAACTCGACCATCCACGGGACCACGACCAGATGGTTGCGTTTGTGGGGAGGCCGTGTTAGTGAGGTGTCGATTCTGCTGGATGGAAGATTAAACTATTGGCTACCGTCCATGCAGAGTAAGAGAGGCCGGGGAGGGGGCGTTACTCGAGGCTGGGGAGGCGGGGTCCTCGAGGCTAGGGGTGGGGAGAAAGAATACTAATAGCAACAAGGAATAGGCCATTCTGCCATTTAACTAAATCATGGCTGATCGTAACCTCAGCTAATCCTTTCAATTCTAATTACTCGAGGCGGGGAGTCTCGGGGGGAGGGGGAAATACACGAGGTTGGTGAGGGAGGGAGGATACTCGAGACCGGGGAGCACATGTCTGGAGGCTGAGGGAGAGAGGGATACTCGAAGAAGTTGTCTCGGAGTAGGGAAGTGGGGATACTCGAGGCGGGGGAATGTTCAGGGCTACAGGGCCGGATGCTCCGTTACCTGAAGCTTCTCTTCTTTTTTTACTGTCTGACAAAGCGGCTGCTCATGTGACCTCTTCAAATCCGCGCCGCCATCTTGTCTTGGTGACACCACGCCGCAGCCTGATTGGCCAGAGTGGTTGCGTTATGAAAATATTGTTTGGGACCGCCAAATCAGTGGCCGCGGTCTGGGAACTGGAGTGATTGAGTCAGTGAGGTTTATTTAACTGGAAATTAGATAGGAAATATTCGGGACTGACTCTGACTGGTCGCCTAGGATGGGTGGTCGCGCCACTGCGGTGGTCGCCAAACGAGGTTCTACTGTATTATATATAATACAATATAAGTTGGTTGAGAGCAAGGCTTGATGGAAATTATTCAACATCAGATAGCTAAACCAATCATCAAATGAGGGCATCAAGATTTTAAATTACTTTCAATACTCCTGGGTGAATTTTTCATTTCATTGAATCATGGAATTTTTTTAAAAATAGATCTTATTTAATATTGGTTTCCTATTTTTAAATGGATCGGTACATTTGAAAGGTTAAAATGTTTTGTTTTTGTAAAAAAAAAATCACTCCCTGCTGGTAATTTATTGGTTTGAAACAAAAGCTCATCACCTTATGTTCAGATTTCATGGGGAACGAATCCACGGGACTTATTTGTATAAACATTCAAACAGTAAAAGCAGCCAGTTAAGTCTGCGATAAACCTAGCACAAGTCCTACTCAGCTGGAGGATTCTCAATATAAACCCTCCACACTTCACCCCAAAAATATAAAATCAATTCACTTTACAGTATATTCTGTGAAGTGCTTTGAGACATCTCAATGGCGTGAAAAGGCACTATATCAAATGCAAAAATTGTTATTTCAATCAAACTTATATATATCAGCACCTTGGGATGTCCTCCGGACGTGAAAGGCGCTATATAAATGTAATTTGGTTGTTGTTGTATTAGTTATAGGTTCCTTTCCAGACTGAAAATTCAACAATAATTCCATTGAGACGTTTTTCTTTTTAAAAAAGGTACTGTTGGCCATTGTTCGACAGCCCAATTCTCCCCTCTCCTCTGGTCAATGGTTCCTATTCCACAGGTACCAGCTATCCAACAACAGCTTCAACCAAATAGCCATTCTTTATGTGCGAGATCAGCCTGGACATCACTGCCTACTCAAAACAGCGTACACACTTAATTCAAGCAGGGGATAGTTGATGGTGATCAGCAGCAGTCAATTAAACACAAACATGGACAAGGTAATAGAGTCTGACCTCTGTCCACATTCTCTAGTTGGTTGCACATAGTCCTGCAGAGCAAATACAATCCTTAATGAAAGTACAGTATTAAACTCCTCATTTTCACAAATGCACATTAGACATTATGAATACATATGAACGGGAATCCATCATTTTAACCCAGATAGAGGTACAGATTATACTGAACACTAATTCTTTATTTGTAGCCACATTGAATGCAATCTTTTAAAGTTAATCTTCCATAACGTTTTGCGGTGAAATACACCACATGCAAAAACAGCAATACAACCACATTATGCCCATACTTTCAACAATGCTGGCTCTAACAAGTTAATGGATTGAAAGTTTTCAAACTCCATCACAATCTTTCGCGTTAAAATAACTTCCATTTGTCTGCTGTCCAACAGCAACACATTAAAGAGTAGAAACTAACAACCAAAAACAGAACAGTTAAGCAGGAGATTAAATTTATCTGCACTCAATTGCACTGCGCTGACAATTGCACTGCAGGCAAGAATTTTCACACATTAGTTATAGTCACCCATAAGGCCAGTCCATTGGCAGAACCTTGTCAAATCCAACCGTTCCACTCTTGCCTCCACTAAATCAGCGTTCTACTCTTATGACAATCCCAGGCTCCTCTTCTCCATCATCAACTCACTAAGCCAGTTCGGAACTTTGGTGTCTTGTTCAACCCTCTACTCCTCCAATTAGATGTGAACACTCACTCGGTCCAGGACACTGCACTGAAACATCAACATCTTATAAGTGAGTAGTCAAATTGCCCAGAAAGAGAAATACGCGCAGCAGCCTCACCAAACACACAACACAGAAAAACAGCTGGTCTTTTCATGATTCTCCTTTACAACTACCAAGGTCACAATGTTCACTGGAACCTGGTCTCGGGCAAGAAAAACAATCTCTTCCTAAGGCAACTGCAGCTCCACACAATGATGTACCTGAGGCGACGCTGGTCAATAGTGTACCTGAGGAGCCTTTCAGCATTGAATTCATCAGCCACAATAGCACTATTCAACTTTTTGAAGCTAGGAAGCAGTAACTAACCCGCGCCTTGGGACGTCCTCCTGACGTGAAAGGTGCTATACAAGTATAATTTTGTTGTTTTGATTGGTACCTGAATCAGGCCAGAGAGAAGAGTCTTGATAACATTTAGCCAACAAACTGAAATTTCAGTTTCTAAAAATCTAGGTTTACAAACAACTGTGAAGTCGGTGATGTAGTCATAATTTGGAAATCTTTCTTAAAAAGCTATATTGAATGTAAGGATTATTATCTGTTCAGATGGTTCAAAACAGAGTATTGTGCACTTAAAAATTTCAGCTTGATGTATTCCTGCTCTTTGGCTTAGAGTTGGTAGAACTATTGTCTTTGGGTCAGAAGGCTGCAAATTCAAGATACAAGTTGAGGCTTGAGCTCAGTTTGGTCTACCATTTCAACACAGTACTGTGGAGTACTACATTATCGGAGGAGCTGTTCTTTGAATAAGATAATAACCCAATGTCTTATCTGCCTATTCTTCAGGAAGTCACTAAAGATCACATCACATTGTTAGTCAATAATTTCTTCTGATGTTCTGGTTAACAATTCTCCAGATTAAAGAATGAATCATGCACTTCATGACCGTTTGTGGGATCTTGTTGTATGCAAGACAGCTTTGACAATTGCCTATATAAAAAAAATGGACACAGTAATTAACACAAAGTGCTTTTGCCATTGTAATGTGATAGAATGCTGCAAAAGTGCAAGCTCTTGCCATCCGTGTACCCATGCAACTGTCTGGCACAAGGGTAGTGTAAATCAGATACAGAGAGACACACTGCAAACAAATGAAGCTTTGTTAGAGGTTTACAGTAGATGAGGTCTGTGTAGGAATCAGACAAAATAACCATTATGCAGAGATCGTTGCCTCCCTCATGTGACGCTGACAAACATGAAACAACCACAGCAGGGCAGATTGATACACTAATTCTGGCATCTAAAGCATTTCAAAAATAACACAGACAAAAGTCTACACAAATTTTTAAAAAAAACATTACACTGACTGGGAGTACATTTAGAACTGAAACTGTTGGTGTATGGAGCTTTCAAACCATTTCATCTGTCACTTTTAATCTAATCCCAATTTCCCACTCCCTTTTATATTGCTACTCTTCGAATACTTCTTTTCATTATGGTTTTAGCCAAATAGGCACGGCCTTAATCCCTTCACCTTGCCCCCTCTTTACCAGTCCTCTAATCACATCTGAAGATATTCAACCCTGCCCAAGGTCACCTTCCCTTTTTCATCAGCTCATCATCAAATTCATGGCTGATCTACTGATACTGAATGAGAACATCAAGGCATGGCTGATGTACTGAATGAGTACTTTGCATCTGTCCTCACAAAAAAGGATGCAGTCAATCTTACAGTATCTGCAGTATTTGTGAAGCACTCTGAGATGCCATCTGGCATGGAGGGCGATAAATAAAGGGCGATATATAAATCAAAGTTGTTGTTGACTCTGCCATTACTTCACCTCCCAGGCCCCTGAAACCCTCATTCACGCCTTCATCACATCCTGGCTCAACTACACCAATGCCCTGCTTGTCGGGCTTCCCAACTCCTTCCTCTATAGGTTGCAGATAATCCAGAACTCTGTGGCCCATGTCCTCTGCCGCTCCAAGTTTCGTGACCCCATCCTCGCCCAACTTCATTGGTTCCCCATTACCCAGAGGATCCAATTCAAGATCCTGGTCCTCACATTCAAAGCACTCCACGGCCTCTCACCACTCAATGTCTGCAAACTCCTAACCCCCTATCAACCTGCCCGCACCCACTGCTCAATAGGCTCTGGATGGCTCCACATCCCCCACTCCACCCACTCCACCATTGGCGGGTGAGCCTTCAGCCACTCTGCCTCCAAGCTCTGGAGCTTCATCCGGCAGTCCTTCCGCCTCGCCCCCTCCCTGGCCTTCTTCAAGTCTCGCCTCAAGACCCTCCTCTTCCCATCGCTCGGTCCAAATCCCCCCCTTTCACTCCAACCTCCTGACCCCAGTTCGGGTCTGAAACAATGACTGTCCAGCGCCTTGGGACGTCCTCTGTAGTAGTTATAGATTCTTCTTTCAAATAAATGTATCCTTTAAATATTATTTTCTCCCAGTTAGTAACAGAACTACTTCTTTGCTCTTGCAGTCCTAGACATATCTTATCTCTACTCCAGTAATTTATTGTGTGACACATCAATGACTACTGCACTCATCCAGTTAACGATAAGCATTCCACAGAACCAGATAATTGACTATAACCTCAACCGTCTGGATTTACAGTCAATAAAATGTATTAATGTATTAGAAGGCAATTGCCAGCACTGGATTCACCTTGTCTGATCTTTCAATAGAGACAAGTGCTTCCATTTTTGGATCCATTGCTGGGCTCTTGTTTCATGGTCCTCAACCTCAGAGATGTTGAAATAGAATGCTGAACAAGCATGTCCAATTTCTGCTGAAAATCACCACTACCAAGCCAAATATCAATCCCATCGTTTCAGTCCCAAAGGTAAATTTCAGTCAGCCACAAAATTATGGGGAGCGGATTCTCTGGCTTGAACCACATTCACCAGCCTCTGGCTACATGTTGCTCAAGGGCATCTGATTGGAATTCACTTCAGTGACTGCATGTTTGACAAGTGAGAAAATCAGCCAGTACTTGCTATCTTTCCAGAAAATAGATCTTCACAATACATCTTAAAGCCGCCATTTTGACAATACAGGTGTGCATCCACTTTTCATCCTTCCCATACATTAATTGTCTGGATTAGTAGTGCGATCATATTGCAGGAGCTACTGTTTGCTCCACCAACAATGATTGGCCAAACCTTCAGACTCTCAACTCCTGCTCTTCCCTCACCACTTTCAAAACGTGCCACATGACCGACCTCTTCTGTTTTCAACCACCTTCCTCAGCTCTCCCCAGTCCCCACCATCTCAAAGAGGAAGTATTCCTAGAAGGGTAATCAGTTAGCACATTGACTTGCTGCCATCTTTCCTAACAAAATATCCAGTTTTTACAAAGTTATCCATCACATTATTATATCTTTTGCAATCGATTGCTGCAGCTCTGAAAGGCACCTCCAACAGCTCATCAATAAAGTGATGCGAGACAGCTTCGCAGCAGTTTGGTGCGCAAATACACAATGAGGGCCATCCCAACAGGTCAGAAAACAAAAATATAGTCAATTGGTTTCACTCTCTTGTCCCTCTCCCCCATGCCCTCTATTTTTGCACCATTCAGAAATAGCAATTCCACTTTGTACGGATACTGCTAATTAGACTACCCCACTGGATTTAGAAGTTGATTTAACTGGCAGTAGTATCCTAATACATAATCAGGGGTCCCCAAGCCTTGGATCCTGCTAATCTGTGCATAATATTCTCTGGCATTAGGTAAACAGTGTGCAAAATATTGTTTTGCCAACAAAATATTCTGTGAAGCGTGTTGAGACGCCTTGAAGATGTGATAAGGCGCTATATCAAATGCAAGATTTATTATTATTACAACTCTTCAGGGAAAGAGTGCATATTCTGTTCCAGACATGGAAAATTGCATTGAATACGTTCTTCGCTTAAATCTGAAAATGACAATACACATGGATCACCAAGTCTGGTTGTAAAACACCCACAGGGAGAAAAGAACATGTTGAATACTGAAGTGAAGAACTTGCATTTTAAGAGCACCTTATCACATCAAAATGTCTCAAAGTGCTTTGCAGTAATTACTGCCAAGTATAACGTTTGTTTGCAAGCACAGCAAGAATCCACAAATAGCTTTGGGGCAAATGATCAATTAATGTGGATGATCAACCCACTTCTAATAGTGGAAGGAAGCTTTCATCTCCAACGGAGGGCAGACAAACAGGACCTTAGTTTAACAAAAAGGACAATAACTACAACAATGCGGCAATGTTTGTGAGACACTGCTTGTTGTGTTTGTCCCACTGTTTGTGGGACAATGTTTGTGGGACACTGCTCGTGTTTGTCCCACTGTTTGTGGGACAATATTTGTGGGACACTGCTGTGCGCAATTTGGCTGCCACGTTTCGCCCACAAATATACAGTCAATTTTCCTACTCTTCTTCATTCTGCCCCGACCCCTCCCACCCTGCTCTTGTCCCTACCTAACTGTACAGCGCCTTGGTACGTCCTCTCGACGTAAAAGGCGCTATATAAATGTAAGTTTTGATTGATTGAATGTCTCAGTGGGAAATGGAATTCACTCACCCAAAAACAGAAAACTAACAATTGAGCTAAGCAAATATGTATGCATTTCCTGTATTAAAATTGACACATTTCTCTCGAATTAAAGCAGTAGGATTGGTGTACTAACAAGACTCGGTACAACAGAAAACGTAAGGTTGGATACATTCACCATAATATAGATGCATTATGAATAAACCAAGCTGTTGACAGCAACCTTGTCTTTGGATTAGAAGGTTCACACACCCAGATCGAGAATGGAATTCACATCTGATATTCCAATGGATTACTGGGATTGCCTTTTCAGAGGTTCTGTATTTCAATGATAAGCCATCGATGATATGATAATATTGCATTTGATAAAGCACTTTTCACGTCCTCTAGATGTCTCAAAGTGCTTCACAGATAAAGTGAATTGATTGTATTTGTGGGAAAAACGCTGCAGCTAATTGTAAACAAAGTGTTCCACAAACAGTCATGGATTAAAGTGACCAATTTTATTACTGTGAGGCGATTAACCAAGGTCTCTTCTAACTGTTCAAATGGATATGAAAGATGCATTAAATGATACTGCAAGCCACTGCAGTGCAAGCAGAAATTTCTGGCACCAGAATGGACTGACTGGTGAACAGGCAGCTCACACCCTTTTGCTAAACATAATGGTTACAGTCTAACAGAATAGTGCTAATTGTGGACCTTGTATGAGAATACAAACTCGTTCTGCATTATCCATAAAGTATAGTGACTGAATTTGTAGAGCAACCTGGCAGTCAATTTGCAAAACAGCAAATTGTCTCACCAACAACCATGAGAGAAACTCTTTATCAATAGTACCATGGATCTTTTTTAACAGAACCTTGGTTTAACAGCTCATCCGAAGGGTGGCATCTCCAACAATGCTGTATCGCCGCCCCCACTCCAACAGTGCACTGGAATGTCAGTACGGAGCAAAGGTGGTTCACACGTAGCCTGCTGCTTGGCCATCCATCCCCGAGCTAAAAATCCTTGTCCAATAAATACAAATACTGTATTGAGATAACGTTGCACTGTTAAAGTAACTGCACAGTAAATGGGGGTTTCAGAGAGGATAGATTTCATTCTGAGGGCACCAGCAGTCAAGTAGTTAAATTACAATTCATGTAGAAATAAAAAGCAACTTCATCTGAATGTAGCCCTAAAGTATGCCATAATGATTATGGAGCAGACTTAATGTGATCTTCAGAATGCTTGTGACCCGCACTCTCCCTCATATAGATGTTGTCAGCTCACTGTATACAGCCCCAGGACATGGCCGAACTGGCTGCAGTATTCACTCATTATCAGCTTTAAACCCCAAGCAAGGTTTAAGAAGGCTACGATATCCTAGGGCTACACATTCTTCAAAGCTGTGAGTGGATGAGTATGCACAGAAATAGAAGAGAAAATCATTTATTCCACAAACATGTTTGTGCCTTCCACCCTGGTGAGCTTTTGTGAAAGACTTACATTGACCACCCCTAGCTCAGCCCCACATTCATCAACATTTCACTTCCCACCATTACTTTTCTTTCCCCTTGAAAAAGAGGAATACAAAAGAGTATGGAGAAAGAAAGCAGGATCAGAAAAGGCATCTTGCGCAGAAAAAGCTTAGCATAGACATGACACTTTGAAACATCAGAACAACATGATACGTTGTTATTTCAAATTCAAATATTATTAATTATTATTAGCAACTAGTTAATGTAGTGGATTAAAGGCTAGGATCCAGGGAGAAACTTCTTTCTCTTTGCAAATACAGTAGTGTCAGTAAATCTTTTAACATCTAAGTGTCTTGGGATGCCCTCTCAACATGAAAGGGGCTATATAAATGTAAATTTGTTGTTGTGTTCAGCTAAAAGCAAGCAGATGGGATCTTGGGTTTGAAATCTCATCTAAAGATATTATCTCCAACAATGCAACACAATACATTGTATATTAATTAGGATTCAGGACATTCGCTCACTGTTAAAATTCAAAAGCCTTTAACTCTCGGAGGTAGCATCCAACAAGCTCCGATTCATGAAACCGATCTGCTCAGGACAGAGGCATTCAACTCTTCAAACACAGGACATGTGCTACAAGTCAATTGGATGGCCATAGAGTGAAGAGAGGAAAGGGAGAGGAAAAGGGGTGCTTCTAGATAGAGAGGAGGTTTGACAAGAATATCCCAAACTATTCAGATGCGCATTTGTTTCTTCTCCAATCGAAGGCAGAACATGAGCAGCAACCATGAAAATGCATCAAACATGTTCCCCTAGCTAATGACGATTGCTAGACATTTGCCAGAGTACAGGGGAAACACTGGAAAAAGGGGAAGAAAATGAGAAAAAGGATGGGAGGAAACGGGAAGGAAAAAAATTGAGAGATACACACATGACTGATGCATTTCAAAAAGTGGATCAGCCTCCAAAAAGCTTACTCATCTTGATATTAATTCTGAAACTCTGCTACAAATGGACTCTCACAAGGACTTATTAGGATTTAATTCTAATGCATCAATACAGTTAACCTCAAAACAATTTAATGAAATGGTTACACGTCAATTATTCAGAGAGATGGCAGATCTGTTGTAAGCACGGATTCAAACAAATGTCTGAACGTTGCTCTTTGCTGAAGACTTGACTTCATTGGTTTCATTGATAAACCTTACAAGGACCATGGATCGTTTAACATACTCTCTGAAGTATCAAACCAGTGGTGGTGGGTGGATTTTATGCCTCTCAGCTGCATTTGGCCTTTCACTGCAAAAGCAGTCATATGTTGCGTCATGCTGGAGTTACTATTCCCCCACTGGCACCATTCATAGATTCATAGAATTTTACGGCACAAAAGGAGGCCATTCGGCCCATCTAGTCTGTGCCGGCTCTTTGAAAAGAGCGATTTAATCCCACTGCCCTGCCCGCTCCCCATAGCCTAATAGACCTGTTCTCCCTAAATAAAGATCTAATTCCCTTTTAAAAGTTGTTATCGAATCAGCCTCCACCACCTTTGCAGGCAATGCATTCCAGATTCGAACATTGATTATCTTAACCTCATTCTTCTTCACACTACCATTTAATAAAAATTTTAATCCTTTTTTTCCCCCAGAGATGAATCTAAATTTAAAGACAGATACTGACAGTGATCAGAATAAATATCCTCTCAATTTACTTTGTAGAAGTATTCATAAATTAGTTATTTCCTTAACAAGCAAAAATGCAAGAATTATTAAAATTATTCAAATTTATCAGATTTGTGCACATAACTGCATTATACTTGACATCATCCCAGTGAATTTCCCTATCCATAACCACCATATCCTTTCTATAACTGTGTGCCCCAAAGAGTACTCCCAACTGCAGCCTAACCGATGCTTTGAACACACACCCTACCCCATGCACCCCCAAACCGCACACACAAAAATCAAGCATACCACCTTATTCTCATATTCAATATCCCTAAATAAAATATAAAACCTAGACAAAGAAACAAGAATGTTCACAGCTAAGAAGTCACTTAGGCTCAGGCCTAAACATTTGGAGAAGGATCCAACCTTGGATTGAACACAACTGGCTGCCACATTTCACCCACAAAGTATACTCAGTTCACTTTACAGCATATTCTGTGAAGCACTTTGAGACATCTAAAAGAAATGAAAAACGCTATATGAAATGCAAGGGTTACTATTATTATTTTCACTTAAAGCCTTAGCTTTGGGATGTCCTCCTGACATGAAAGGCGCAATACAAGTGTAATTTTGTTGTTGTAACTGCCATCTCCTTCCCCATTCTCTCTGCAAGTAGTCAGTTCCTCACCTCAGAATTTGTCCTGGGCTAATTTTACTGCCTTACTCAGTCTTTGCCCGATATCTTGATTTATTTGGTCTGATCATATTTGGGGGAAATCTGCAGCCCATTGCCCCTGTTCTGATGAAGGGCCACAAGTGAATCATTGTGTCATCTCTTTCAGATATTGAAAGGAATGCCGTGCAATTCCAGTATTTGTTAAATTGGATTTAACTGTGTATCCATACAGTACCTGCACAGATGCCAGGAAGGTAGCAAAGACAGAAGGAGGCGGGGGATGGGGGATTTACAAAACCAAAAAGATTAGATTAACCTTCTTGATTGGAAAGGATGAAAATAATCTCTTATTCACGACCAAAATGTTAGTGAGAGCGTGGGGAAGGAACACCATCTAGGCCGTACTGAGGTTTATATCAGAATAATCAGTGAAGCAAATACAGAAATTTAAACAGAGGAAAGAGAAATAATAATAATCCATGCATTTGATATAGAGCTTTTCATGTCTTCGAGATATCTCAAATTGCTTCACAATTAATTGACTATATATTTGTGGATGAAACGCAACAGCCAATTGTGCACAGCAGTGTCCCACAAATAGTCGTAGATTGATATGACCAATTTATTATTGTTTTTTTGGAGGGATTATTATCAGGTGTGTGGTGACAGGAAACTGCCCAAAGTTTCTCCTACTTGGAGTTGAACCCAGGTCTCTTGCTTGCAAGGCAGGTGCTCTAACCAGTGAGCAACAGGACTCCCAACAAATGTAACACCAAGTACTGTATAATGAATGAGGAAAGTAAGTTTAAGCAACAAGCCCTTTGTCCTGTGAAACAGCAGTAAGAAAGCAACTGTAAAATATGGGGGGGGGGGGGGGGGGAGAGAATAAAAAGGAGACACGTTTTGCCCCAGTGTGAAGTTTTGGCAGTCGAATGCCCATTGACAACAGAACTAGCAGGTGACAAATGTTACTGATCCCCAGCAAGAGGTCTTGCTGCATTAATCTGTGCCTAGCTCCAGTTACAGCAATTCCCTGCTGCCAGTCAGGCTTGATTATAATTTGCAGCAGTATTGTGGTAAAGTGAAGTGAGGGAACTGAAAAGGCAAGTCTAGCCTGCAGTCATCCATTACTTAGTGCTCCTCACAAGAGCAGCACTGGTCAAAGTTTGAGAACTGGTCCCCATACAATTCAATGCATCGCTCCCAAAAAGATAAAAATACTGTATTACAAACTATGATCAATGCCTGGTCTTTGGATTTGAAAAACACAAGTCTTACAGGTGTCATTGAAATAAAGACGTGACAAACATAACATAGGTGGATGCTGCATTTGGAGAGTTGCTGAACATCATTTCATTCACACTGCATTGCTGAGGAAACATCAAAGGACAGGGGCACTCAACCACAAGCTGCATCCAGATGGCTGTCAAGCAGAGAACTTGCATTTTTCATCACTGCAAAACATCTCAAAGCAATTCACCAACAAATAGAGTGCAATGGTCGTTTTTGTAGACAAATAGCTCGTTACTCGAACGAATGGAATCCCATTTGCAAATGAGGTGAAAGACCAAAGTCATCCAACCACTCATACCTAGACAATGCCCAGTGGAAATAAACAGTTGGGGGAATCCATTAAAAAGTAATACAAAAAACATTGCTCAGTAAAGATCAGATGTACATTTGAACATTCAGCCATTCAGGTGTTGACTAACATTCAGGTGTTATTTTAGTTTGAGGAATCCTTGTTTCCAAATGAAAAAAAACATTGTTTCTCCCTACTCCCACATAGTCAGTTGCGTACTGTTATTAATTAAAGTGACTGAAAGGTTTAAAAATAAACCATGCAGTTGATACAATGATTTCATGTCTTCTAGACATCTCAAAGTGCATCACAGAATATACTGTAAAGTTAATTGACTGTATATGTGGGCAAAACGTGGCACCCAATTGCACAAACAGTGTCCCACAAAGAATCGTGGATTGAATTGACCAATTTTTTTTGAGGGATTATTATTAGGCATGTGGAGTAAAGAAACTTGCCCAAGGTTTCACCTTGCCTGGAATTGAACCCAGGTCTCTTGCTTGTAAGGCGAGCGCTCTAACCACTGAGCTACAAGTCTCCACAAGGCTTAATCCACAATCAATGCTTATAGATTTGCGGGCACCAGTTGGCATTGCAATTGATTTCGGAGTTCCTGGGCTCACAAATGATTGCCACTTGGATAAGGCAATGGCGACAGATCAGAAGATGGAACTGCACAACAGCACAAGTGGAATCTTGTAGCTCCGGTAATACAAGTGAGGGGAGTGCTCCGATAGAGCAATCCCATCGCAAGCGAGAGACCCAATATACATTCAATTCACTTTATACGTCCAGAAGATGTGAAAAGTGCTATATCAAATGCAAGGGCTATTATTAGTAGTAGGACAAGGTAACTGGTGATGCAAAATTAGTGAAAGTTTAACACCCTGTCTGTTCATGCCTAGGTTTAGTCAAGCTCTGATGCATGGGCTGAAATTCTCTTCCTGGTCAATTGTAAAGCTGCCGTATCGGACACAGGCTGAGAACAAAATATTTTATATATAAAAACTGGTGCTTACCTATAAAACAGTCACTACACTCAATAGCAATTATAAAGCATTTTGACACATTTCAGCATGATTAATTGCTATACAAAAACATAAAGGGTTTATTTCTTACAACTGACCTGGGAGTGTTTGATGCTGACACCAATGAAAATGTCCAAATTAAATGGTCTACTCCCACCAATAACATCCATAACGTTGATGAAAAAATAAAAATCACCAGAATGTAAGTCAAAACAGCACAAAACAGAACTGTCTGGCTCTACAAATGATATGTGGTGTCTATTTAGAAGTAAATTTATATGAAGGCATTACTTGTAAACCAAAGAATGCAGAAATACTGGGTGCTTGTTTAATGCTGACTGTTCCGGCAGTATTCTTGCTAACGTGAATTGAGAACATCTCCAGCCTGACCATACATTATACATTCTCTCCAACATCAAAATGAGCTTCAACAAACGTTTCTCTTTGGTTTGAAAAATCAGAATAGCAATTGCTTTTTTTCTTACTAGTGTTTTTTGGGATTCAAAGGAACGGCTGTGTCTGATCTGAATTTACTGCAACAAGCAAAATCAAAGTCAATCTTATTTCTGAGCAGCAGTCAAGGGACACACTAACATTCCAAACTTCCAACAGGAAAGCAATCAAAAGGAGGGGGCGGAGGGTCTCGTGAAATAGCAATGAGAGATAGGCACTACTGAAAAAAAATTGAGAGTGAAAGGTTGTAAAACAGAAGATTTGAGGCCTAACCCTGCCCAAGGTCAGCCCCACATGCTAATAAATTTACCTGGAAAAACACGGCTGGGGTTAAGTTAATCCGGGACACTAACCCACCTGAAGGGTGCTATATAAATACAAATTGTTGCTGTTGATGCTAACGGAATTATTTGCAGGTACACTTGGTGTGAAAAAGAGATGCTGCATCTCAATAGTCCAGTAAATTCTGATTCATTGTGACTAGTAAGAAAAACACGTCACAGAAAAAACCCGACATAAAGCTATTAATTATACCAGAGAAAGAAGGAAAGAGCTCTGTGTTTTGATATTCTAGCATGATAACGGTATCGTGATATAAAGGCAATGACAATGAATGAATCTGGCTGTGCTTTTAATTGGACATGAAGACACACACCGCTATTTCTCTCCTATAATTTACAAGACCATTTTATGAGCACAGACGGTGCATTTTGTGTTCATTATGTAAGCTGTGATTTCTAGGGTGCTCATTATTCTCTCGCTTCCTCCTCCACCCCCTCAGGGTGCACTTCTCACTGACACCTGCATTCTATGCAATAAACTAATGTGATCTTGTCTAAAGCGGCTTCACTGCCAGATTAATTTAATTCACTTATTTACAAATATAGTAAAAGTATTATTTTTGCTTTATCTGACTATGTTTCATAGCCTCAGGCTCCCATGTACTCACCTCATGCTACTAAAGTATCTGGTTAGAAGGTGTATGATATATATTTTATATACATATATACTGTATATCTATCTCTAACAAATTGGCCACTCAATCCATGACTGATTGTGAGAAAATTAGCTGCAGTGTTTCATCCACAAAATATACAATCAATACACTTTACAGTATATTTTGTGAAGCATTTTGAGACATCTCAAAGATGTGATAAATCCTATGTCAAATGCAAGGGATATTATTATAATATTGCCTGAGTGACTCACCCTTACGTTTTCCTCCCTTAGCGCACGAGAGGAAACAGTCCTGTAACTCAGTGGTTAGCACACTCACCTCACGAGCAAGAGATATGGTTCAATTCCCAGGCAAGACAAAATGTTGGGCAAGTTTTCTTACTCCACACACCTCTGATTACCTAACTTTAAGTAGAAACCTAGTTGTTAATCGATTGGCGTATCATTTTTCCGGAGGTAATAATTCCTTTTTAAAAATTGGTCACTTCAATCCACAACTGTTTGTGGGACACAGTACATTCAATCCACAACTGAATGTACTGTAATTCACCTTACAGTACATTCTATGAAGTACTTTGAGATGTCTTGAAGATATGAAAAAGTAAAATATCAAATGCAAGGATTATTATTACAGTACTTCCCAACGGTAAGGCTGTTCAGGTTTAGCTCAGTTGGTGGCAGTACTATTGCCTCTGGTTTAGAAAGTTGTGGATTCCAGCCACGCATTGGGACTTGAGCTGACCTTAAGTAAATGTTAAAGATCCCATGACATCATTCCAAAAGAGAAGAGTTTCTCCCGGTGACCTCGCCATCATTTGCTTGCAGTGCACAAAATACTCCACCTTTTTGGTGGTTACAAAAAGCAGCAACTACACTAGATTACTCCAAGGGGTAATTACTGTAAAGTGCTTGGAGTTATAGAAAAGATAAAGCACAATAAAAATGAGTTGTATCCACTTTATAGGCTGTAAACTCGCCTCTTATCACACCATATTACCTCCACATCACTTTAAATATGTCTAGGGTTAGATCTACAAATATCCCTTCATTAATATTTAAAAAGCATCTTCTCTCAGTTCTCAGGCAGTAAATCCAAAGCTAAAAATAAAATGGACACAGACAATATCCCAGATTTCCCCCCTCTTGAGTGAGCTAATTTAACCTCCACAGTGGTATACCCTCCAACAATTAGGCTCAATGCCCCGGAATTTAAAATATAAGAATCTGTTACAATGATCCGATCATTCTCCAGAGAAGCCTGCCTGGAAAGTGCATACGGTGAGCCTCCAAAATCAATTACCAAGATAGAGTGAGAGGACATAGATTTCGAGATTAAAATCTCATGACAATTTCACGACAAATACCAGGATGGTTTCTTTACCTTAAGTATAATTAATAACAGAAATAGCTGCCAGGAATGGTGGCCGAGGACAGGTTACTGGACACATTTTTTAAAAACAGCTGGCTGCCATGATTGTAGGCTGTGGGGAAGTATCCAGGAAGAGAGAGATCAGATGGGCCAAAGGTTCATCCAAACTAATATCGTGACCCTACCAACATTCACTACCAAGGCTGACTTACACATTACAATAGTTGTTCCGCAACTTTGAACCAAACATACAAAAAAGTTTCCAATAACTGCTCAGGACTCATGAGGTATTGGGCACAAGATTTGAAAAATAATTCTTAGTGAAGATTCAAACCTGCTGGTAATAAACTGTATTTAAAACCCCAATAGAGTATTGCCCTCAAGTGTTTTGGGGCATCCTCCCGAGTGAATGATATTTTATAAACGCGTACTGTATTGCACTGGGACTCAATTAACTGTAGGATTAAGGGCAGGCAAACAGCACCAACGACACACACAGCATCTGCATTAGTTTGCTCCTACTTTTTATGTAATGCAAACTGGTTTGAGGAAGCAAACGGCTTTCTGGATAACAGAGAAAAATAGACAAATGGAGAATAGCAATTAACTTATTGGGGGGAGTGAAACATTTTAATTGCAGGGAGAATCCAGACCCCATGTTTCTATGAAACCAATTGCATTGCCTTACATGCTGCATTACCTGAGCAGCCATCCAGCAGGTTTTCCGTGCAGGATTACAATCCCAACTCAGCTTTCGATCTATGTACATCCAATCCCTCGGGGCCAGGAGCCAGTTAGAATGCAGAAAGGTCCAATTAAGAGGATAATCAGTCTGTTATGAGTTCATTTTGTAAAACAGATTCCTGCGCTCACTGTGCAGATTCATGCATTGCTGTTATTGAGAATTAATCAATTCTCTCCACTTTCCAGTCAATTTCACCCAACTGCTACATACATAATACAAAGCATGCGTTTGCACTCCCTTGAAACTGCTCTGAATTGGCTGCTGTGTTGACCTACAAATACAGTCACTACAATTCACAGTGAAATCTCAACATGATGAAGCACTATGTGAAATATGAGTATTATTATTACTATTATTATAATATCATAGGTCTTTCAGATAAGACATTAAACTGCAGTTTCATTGTTTGTTCAGGCAGATGTTAAAATTCCTAGTGTCCTGGCCAATACTCCACCAGATTAAATGCTTGCTGCTCCATTTCTCTACAAAAAGTCACTACATTCGACAATAATTATCTGTGAAACATTGTGAGATAGGCAGACATAAGGAGCAAAATTAAATGCATATTTTTTATCTTCTGTAAAAAATCTACATTAATAATGCCATATTTTAGAACCGACTGTACACAATGTTCCAGCAACAAAATGTGCTGATCTGCAAGATAATTTCTCTCAGTAAATTGGGCTCCAGAAGCAAGCTGCACAGGTAGGGACTACACATTGCTATCAACACCTTCTAGACAAATAGCAATGAAAATAGGCCCGAGGGAACACACCAATTCGAAATAGCTCTAATTTTTTTTACCATTTTGCCAACACTGTATTTCCTTCCTTTCCTGAAGGTGTTACAACCATTTCAGTCTTGCGAGGGTATAGTTCCACTGGCACAGCAATCTCCAGTATGTCACCCAAGTGGCTTTTACTCGTGCATGCCAGCTGATTTCCCCGCTAGTGGCACTTGGGTTAATCGCTCCAAGAAATATCCAGCTAATTCATGCCCATCTCTGAACCAGGATGAGGAAAGAGAGGAAGGAGGAGAGAAAACAACAAGTGTATTCCAAGGCAGAAGCTAATTTTCTTCTCTTGGTCTGAGTTCTGCTCATTCCGGGTATGGAACATTCCTGGTCTCTGTGGCTGAAGACATTCTGTGGTGCATTAACCGCATGCACATGAGCCATCAACGCAGCTGCTTTCTTCTTGGTCTATCTACATGAGTAGGTTAGGTGCCTGTGGCAGAACTGCAGGACCAGTTTATTTACATCTCACTACAAATAAAATGTTTAATCTTGTTGGGGTCTTAACATAAACCCATTTTGTTTCCTCTTCTCTCTATTCAAGGATGCTCTATGGAAATGTTTTACTTGCATCACACAATTAGAACTCCCAGGGCCTTTTGTATGATTAAATATCAACAGCAATTCTATTTCATTCTACTATATGATAGATTTCAACAAGCTTTTAGTGAGTTAGATATTATCAGAGAGAGAGAAAAAAATCAAAGTACAGTAACAGTGAGTTCCCACTAATAGTTTCAAGCAGGAACTGACCATAATTTCAGCCTGCTGCTCACTTCATCCAATCCTTCAGAAATGTCCACCATAACATCTAATCTGACCCATTTTAGTTGACAGGAGTTTGTCCAGGTCCATATTGAAGATAACTTCAGAAATTCTTACCCCTTAAAAGGAGTTTAACCCAAAGATAAGTACAGAAATGTTCTTTTTTAAAAAAATGAAGTTGACTTGACCACAACAGTGGTCTATTCTAATGATCTCCCTCTAATTTCTGATAATTAATCCTCTTTACATAGACAGAATACCAGAAAGCCCAAGCCAGATCATATTGCTGAGTGACATATAACCAACCCTACAACCCATTTCGCCCACAAATATATAGTCAATTCACTTTACAGTATATTCTGTGAAGCGCTTTAAAATGTTTAGAAGACGTGAAAAGCCCTACATCAAATTCAAGCATTATTATTATTATTATTAGATCACATACAATATCAATAGCTCTGCTATTCGGGATCAGTAAAAATTCTACTCAATCAACAATCTTCTCTTTATATTTATTAATAAGTTGGTTGGAATAGCAAATATGTGCTTTTTTAAAAAAAAAAACTGACTTCATGTCCCCAAATAAATGATTGTTTGGGTACATGGGAATCAGTGTGCCCAGTTTCCCTGTAAAACGCTGCCAAAGAAAAGTACCAAACAGTCGGTCAGTCAAGTCACCCAGTGCCACAAACCTACACACCCCTCCCCAGGTTCTATTAGTTTCACTAACTCCCAGTCAGAACTGACAGCGAAATGAAAACCGATCGTTTAAATGGACCGACTGCCAGTCAGACAACCTTTAGAAATGGTCCATTCCAGGGCTCTTCATGCACACACACACACACACACACACACAGTGAGTAGCTATCCCGTGTTATACCCACAGCTCGGGGTAGTTAGTTACTGGGAGGTTTAAACTCTCTGACAGCACAGGGATCAGTGAGCGCTCCTGTCCCCAGCTCCCTGGCCGGGTTTGCTTTTCTCTCCTTGTTTTTTTTTAAAACATTTTTATATAAAATTAAAAAAAAACGCTCTTAGTATCTAGAGGGCAAATTATCATTATTATACGTCTCCTTTTTTTTGGTGGGGGAGACGGGAACATTGGTGCAAATGTCTGGCTGTTATTTCTTTTATATTTCTCTCGTTGTGTCCATCCCACCGAGGGTTCCCGTCCCTCTCTCTATCTCCGTGTGTGTCGGTAACTTTGTCCCGGTCTCTGAGCCGCTCTAAGCTGATCTCCGGCCACTCAGCCGGCTGTGGGGAGTTTAACGCGTGGCTCTGTGCGGACTGAGCCGCTGTTGGTGTGAGGTGGGCTCGGGCAGTGGGGAGAGGGCGGGGGGGGTGGGGGGGGGGGGTCCTGCCCGCTTACCTGCCCCGAATACGGCCGCTCTGCCGCTGGGCTGCACTGAAGATACCGCTCCCCCAGAGCGGGCTCCCGGTGCCGCTCCAACCCGACGGGGAGGCGGTGGCGGAGAGGCCGGGCTCCCGTTCGGCCGCGATGGACGAGGCGGAGGTTCCCATTGCCGGGTCAGACTGTGCCGGGATCCTCAGCCTCTGGTCTCAGTGCCGCTCATTGTGGAGCGTGTGTGTGTGTGTGTGTGTGTGGGAGAGAGAGAGGGGAGTGTGTGAGTGTGGGAGGGGAGGTGTGTATGTGTGGAAGGGGTGTGTGTGTGTATGTGTGGAAGGGGTGTGTGTGTGTGTGTGGGAGGTGTGTGTGTGTGTGTGTGTCTGCGCCGCTGAGTCCGGCTCCGCTCCCGCGGCTCTGCGCTACTCAGCACCGAGTCAGTCAGGGAGACAGAGAGAAAGAGCAGGCGCCGGAGCAACCAAACAACCAGGCAGCTTGGGAGATGGAGTCTGGGTGTATATGGAGGCATATAACACACACACACACACAGGCACAGAGAGAGATACACAGAGACACACAGACAGACACAGAGAGAGACACACATTCACACACAGAGACACACACACACACACACAGGCAGAGAGACAGAAAGAAGGACACACACTAGAATAAATAATTTCTGCTTAATGACAATCAAAACATCTCAGAATGTTGAAGATCTCTTATGAGTCTTTAAAATGTAGCTACCCCTCAACCTTCTTTGCTCAAAGGAAACAGTCCCAGTTGCCCCCCCCCCCCCTCCCCAGTCTATGCTAAATCTCCAATACTTCAGAAGTAAATCTCCAATACTTCAGTGTGTGTGTTTTTAAAAAAAAAGCGGAGTGACTAAATTGTGATTTAACCAACAATTTCTATAATTTATCATGAATTTGTTGGTTTGTAATGTATAAGCTTATTTATAAAACCTAGGATTCCATCTGCTCCCCTGACAGCGAGACATCTGCCTTCCCACCATTAAGGATTTATACACGATAGCCCTAGGTCCCTCTGCTCCTTCACTCCTTGAATATTTTAACCACTTAACATCTACTTGCTCTCATCCTTCCTCCCAAATTGTATAACCTGATGTCAGCAGTGACTTGACAATCTGGAAGTCAGGTTTCTGCATGGCGCCCTGTGTTTTGAAATATGGCCCACGCAAGGTAACAGAGGGTAGGGGGCTGTGGTGGGGAGGGGGGGGGTGGGGCAAACCTTTTGGTTGGTCAACCAATAAATGTTCTTGATTTATGCTATAAATCAATCATGAGAAATCAATCAGCACATTGGGACATTATCCCAACCATATATTCTGAACAGTTACTGAGAAACATCAACTATGTTTGGCTTATGATAATACCAATGCTTGCATTTGACATTGTAGTCAACATCAAGTTCTATTTATAGAGCGCCCTCCGCACCGGGCTGCGTCTGAGAGCGCCTCACAATGGCAGAGCTTGAGCTGAGCCAGAGGGGAGGGGGGAAGATGGCAATAAGCATGGACGAAGGGAAAGGTCTTCAGGCGCGCCGTGAAGATGGGAAAGGAAGGGGGCGAGATGAAAGAGTTCAAAAGTTTCAGGGCGTAGTGACTAAAAACACGGCCTCCCATGGTGGAGCGGAGGATTCGGGGGACAAGGAGGGATATTGTTGAGACAACATAGGTTATTTATTACAAAAACAAAAGTTCCTGGGGAAACTCAGCAGATGAAGCAGCATCCATGGAGAAAGGAAAAAGAGTCAACGTTTCGGGTCCACAACCCCTCGTCAGGACGGTTATTTATTTACGGTTATCATAGGTGAAGATACCAACAATAGTTTACATTTTGTGAATTCATGAACATTTACTTGCCTAAAGGGCATCATTGCGTTTTTTTTAATACAAAACACTGACTGCACTGACAGGTTTCTACAACCTTGTGATGCCAATTTCCTCCTTCCACCCCCTCGTTCAATGAAAGACTATTCTCAAACAATCCAGCACAGACACAATGGGCTGAATGGCCTCCTTTTGTGCTGTAAAATTTTATGATTCCATGAAATGAACAAGGATATTCCACAAACCACAAGTCCAACTTCCTTTTTAAAGGAAAGTCCGAGGAGCAAGTGAAGTGCCCGGAATGAGGCACATCCAGTTACCTAAAGGATTTGAAAATTCCAAATCGTATGAATTCGGTAATTAGACCCTATTGAAAAAGTATTTTTCTTGATATTCTACAAGAAGTTTGATTTTTAGCTCCAGCTTTTTCCTCAACATTTTTAACACTGATAATTGATGACACTATAGCTTTTACTTTAATTTCTTTTCAGATTCCTCAGGGGAAGGAGGTGCACTCCTGAGGGTCTGAGCCCGCAGTTAGAGGCAGGGTTCAGCACCTTTTGGTGCACTCCTGAGCGTCTGAGACCCCAGTTAATGGCAGGGTTCAGCACCTTTTAATTAGATGGAATCTGGGATCCTGCTTCCTCACCCATGCTGAGCTCCATTCAGCAGGTAGCACCAGTACTATAATAATATTATTGTACAATAATATTCCTTGCATTTGATAAAGCACTTATTACATAATTGAAATGTCTCAAAGCAATTCAAAGAATATACCGTACAGTGGATTGACTATTTTTGGACAGCCATTTGCACACAGCAGTGCTTTAATATCATTTATTTTTATTTTAAAATAAGTTTTAATATCATTTGATTATCAGAAGGCTAATATGCTGGTCAGGACAACTGTCTAACAATGCAGATCTGCAGTTATTTGCAGTACAATTTTTTTTAAACATACATTAAGAAATGAGAAGGAAATCTATCCAGTCCTCGAGCTCCATGCCCTTCTCTGATCCACCTCCAGTCCTCGAGCTCCATGCCCTTCTCTGATCCACCTCCTACTCTACTACTGGTACTGCATCCCTTCGAATGAGACATTAAACCAAGGTCCCATTTGCCTGTTCAGGTCGACGTTAAAAGAACCATGGCAGTATTCAAAAAGAGAAGGGAGCTTTTTAAAAAGAGATGGTCAAGAATTTCCCCAAAATAAAATTGGTAATTTGTTTCACAGCTGTTTGTGGGACATTACTGTGCACAGTTATGCTGCCACATTCATCTACAAATATACAGCTACTCCACTTCACAGTAATTCCTGTGAAGTGCTTTGGAACATCCTTCTGGTGTGAAAGGCGCTATACTAAAAGTATTATTATTATTATATCCCTATGTTCTCTGTTAATTAATAACTGCTTCAACTCAGTGGGGAGCTTGTACTGATATTAAAAAATTCTTACATTTGTTTTAGCAGTATTCACATTGGGGTGTCGCAAAATACTTCACAGGATTTATGACAAAAGGCTGTGCTGACCTAGCTCATTTCAATCAGCCAGGTCTCCCACAATCTAGTGCCTGCCCCCGCCTTCCCACTAATAATTCCGATGTTTAAAAACAGGATTGGAATTAGCTACAATGTCCCCACTGTCCTGCAGCTTAGTGGTTAGAGCACTCACCTCCGCAAGCAATAGGACCTGGGTTTGATTCCCAGGCAGGGTGAAACAACAACAAAATTATATTTCTAGAGCACCTTTCACGTCAGAAGGAAGTTCCAAGGCGCTGAACAGTCAGGTTGGGACCCGAGCAGAGGAGAGGGGCAGGGTAGGGGGGAGGAAAAGAGTTAGGAGGGGAGGGAGAGAGTTGGGAGGGCAGCAGAAGGCACGATTGAAGAGGAGGGTCTTGAGACCGGCCTTGAAGGTGGCAAGGGAGGAAGCGAAGCGATTGTGGGATGGCGTTCCAGATTATGGGGGCAGAGAGGCTGAAAGTCCGTCCACTGATGGTAGGGCGGGTCGTGCAGGGGATATGGAGCAGACCAGAGCCTGCTAAATGGAGGAAGTGGGCAAGTTCACAGGGGGACAGCAGGTCGGAGAGATAGAAGGGGGCAAGGCCGTGAATGGCCTTGAAAGTGAGGACGAGAATCTTGAATGGGGAGTCAATAGAGCCGGGCGAGGGTGGGAGTGATGTGGTCGTGGAGCTTGGGGGCAGGAGAGGACATGAGCTGCAAATGTCTGGATGATCTGCAGCTTGTGAAGGGAAGAGCTGGGAAGGCTGATGAGGAGGGAGTTTCCATAGACGAGCCCTGATGTGACGAATGCATGGACAAGGATTTCAGCAGCCTGAGTGTGGTCATGTTGCAGAGGTGGTAGAAGGCAGTACTGGTCATGGTGTGGATGTGCAGGAGGAAGGACAGTTCAGGGTCAAACAAGACAGACACCCAGGTTCCTGACTGGCTTTGAGAGGTGGAGAGTGCAGCCTTGGATGCTGATCCTGCCAGCGCCCGAGGTGCAGAGGCACTGATAAGAGCCAATCAAGAGGGCCTGAATCTTGCTGGAGAAAGTTGTCTCTCGTCCAGGACTCGATGTCAGACAGGCAGGCAGGACACCGGTAGTCCTAGAGCTGAGGGTGGAAGCGGAAAAGTAGAGTTGGGTGTCATCCGCATAAATGTGGAAATTTACCCCATGTCTGCGGATGATGTCACCAAGGGGGAGCATGTAGAGGGTGAAGAGGAGGGAACTAAGGATAGAGCCCTAAGGAATGCCACACGAGACAGTGGAAAAGCCGTTGGCGTTCACAAAGTGGGGATGGTGTGAAAGATAGGACGGAACCAGTCAAGGACAAACCTTGAAGGTTGAGGTGGGAGGAGAGGTGGTGGAGAAGGATTGAGTGGTCAAGTCAAGTTTCCTTACTACACATGCCTTAAGTAAGTAAGTAGGAACCCGCTGTTAGTCGATTTTCAGATTGCTTTTCCAAGGATAATAATCCCATCAAAAATAAAAACTAATTTGGTCACTTAATCCATGACCGAGAGAATGTTTATGGGACACTACTGTGAGCAAATGGCTGTTGCATTTCCATCTACAACATGTACAGTCGGTTCACTTTACAGTATATTCTGTGAAGCGCTTTGAAGACATGATATGGGGTTATATCCAATGCAAGAATTATTATTATCCTATAATAGTGCACTGTGTAAATGCACTGCATGCTACTACAGTATATTAAACGATAAGAGAAAATCAGTTTTGATTGCCAAGATAAAAACAGAAAAGCTGGGAATCCATAGCAAGTCAATCTGAAAGCGGATAAATTGTATTCTAGGCATAAGACAGTACCAAAATTGACAAACAATCAGCTATCTGTCTCTTTCAGGTGCCAGTATTGTACTGTATTGAAAGAATTAAACAGATAAAATGGTAAAGTGGGCAGATACATGGCAGATGAAATTGAATGCAGAGAAGTGTGAGGTGATACATTTTGGGAGAAGAAATGGGGGGAGGCAATATAGGCTAGATAGTACAATTTTATGGGGTGTAAGAGAACAGAGAGACCTGGGGATTTGTGTTAGTGACTCTTTGAAGGTGGCAGGACATGTAGACAAAGCCGTTAAGAAAGCATATGGGATACTAGGCTTTATAAATAGGGCTATAGAGTACAAAAGTCAGGAAGTGCTGACTAACCTCTACAATACATTGGTTAGGCCTCAGCTGGAGTACTGTGTACAATTATGGTCACCACACTACAGAAAGGATGTTAAGGCATTGGAAAGGGTGCAAAGAAGGTTTACTAGAATGGTTCCAGGATTGAGGGACTTCAGTTATGGGGAAAGGCTAGATAGGCTAGGTTTATTCTCTTTGGAACAGTGAAGGTTGTGAGGAGACCTAATAGAGGTTTATAAAATTATGAGGGGATTCGACAGGGTGAATAAGGAAAAACTGTTTCCAGTGGTAGGCGAATCTGTGACTCGTGGTCATAGATTTAAAATAGTTTCAAAACGAAGCAGAGGGGAGCTGAGGAGAATTTTTTTCACTCCAGCAGGATGTTCGAATCTGGAAAGGATTGCCTAAATGGAGGTGGATTCGATAACAGCTTTTAAAAAAAAATAGGTCTTCATTTAGGGAGAACAGGTCTGTTAGGTTATGGGGAGAGAGCTGGGCAGTGGGATTGAGTTACTCTTTTCAAAGAGCCGGCACAGACTAGATGAGTCGAATGGCCTCCTTTTGTGCCATAAAATTCTATGATTGATGCTTAGTCCATTACCAATGAAACTTGCATTTGCTAAATTAAGCTTTTTACATCCATCAAGTCTTAAAGGAGTGGCTTACTTTTAAGTGAGAAGACTTGTGAAGCTAAATGCAGAAGCTAATCCACAACCAGTTATGTCCAGCAAGAGATGAATGACCAGTTAACTTTTGTTGACAAAAACACAAAATACTGCAGATGCTGGAAATCTGAAACAAAAACAGAAATAGCTAGGAACCCTGAGCAGGTCAGGCATCATCTATGGAGAAAGGAAAAGTGAGTAAACTTTTTGGGTCTAAGACTCTTCATCAGAACTGGGGCATATTGAGAGGGAGAGGCTTTTAAGGACTAACGGAGAGTGGGGAGGCAGGGCAAGGAAGACAAATGAGTTTAAAGATGTGTTATTGGGTAAAACAAAGGGGGTGGGGGGGGGATTGCAGGACAACAGAACTCCCAAATCCACCTGAAGCACCAAAGTACTGTACATTGAGAAGTTTAATATTTTACCTGCAGAAGCTGCTAATAATGAGCCAGTTTCCCTAGCCTAGGATTAAAAGTTATCTAGGGTTTCAACACTGGGGTACTACTCACAACTGTGTGAACATAATCCATACATGTTCTACCCATCCAATAACACAGAGTTGTGCTGCTTACAAAGCAGCAAAAGGAATCCCTGGTACCCAATTAAAGACTTAAGATGTTTGTCAGATGACATTTGTCATTAACTAACAATCATCTTCATGTTGGGAGAAGGGGAAGAGGAAGGACATGCTGCATGGGTTCCCTTTAAGGCTGGGAAGAATAAAAATCTAAGAGACAGTTATCCAAAGCACTTGTATATCATCCCTCCACCAGTCCAATTTCAAAATTTTAAATTAGGCAACTGTATGGGCCCAGAAATCAGGCCTTCGATTGCTGGGCAAAACCGTTGGCTAACCTAGCTGCTGAAGGCACTTTTAAATCCAGTAATGTGAACTAAATTAGCACTGATTGTTTTTTTTTGTAAATTAGGGTTACTGTGCCCAACATACAAACCACTGTCAATGTCAAAAAAAAAAGTGGGGCATTGCAGGTTTATCAAAGCTAATGCATGGAACTCATTACTTCAACACATGATCACAAATGCATCTGTTTACAGCTGAGCCAACCGACTCCTTGGGGCATACAGATGCATTAAACTATTAGAAAAATAATAGGATGCCTTGGATGAATGAACAGACAGCACCTCACTGCAAAAGCTCACTGCCAAACTGAATACACCACCGCTTTCTCGGCACAATATACACACCAGCCAAGATGTTTGTGGTTGCCCAAATAATAAAAAAATACAAAGGCATTTGTTTGTTTAGTCACTGAAACAATGCAGCCAGTCATCTGAGAACCTACAGCAAAGTGTCTGGTCCAAGTTTGTATAGTATACAGCAACACACCCACACTGACTGACTTCACATCAAGTACTTCAAGTAAAGAGATGATGGAAAAGATGGAGTGTCATCAAATATACATTTATACTAGTTGTCAGCCTGCCTAAAGCATTTTCAACTCTTTGTCAAGCCTCACATCAGGACATCAAGTTCATGGTACAGGCTTACATTCCAATGCAGTGATGGTCGTTGGTTGCGCCATTTGGATGAGATGTTAACCTGTTTAGGTGGATGTTCAAAATCCCATGATACTTTTTGAGAAGAGAGTTTCTGACAGCATCCTGGCCAACAATCCCCCCAAATTAACTTGGTCATTGCCTTTATAGCTGTATACTGAACATTGAAATGCACAAATTGACCAACTTTTACCCACAAAATACAGTCCTTGCATTTGATAGAACACTTTTCATGTCTTCTAGACGTCTCAAAGCTCTTCACAGATTATACTGTAAAATGAATTGACTGTATATTTGTGGGTGAAATGCGGCAGCCAATTGCGCACAGCAGTGTCCCACAAACAATCGTGGATTGAAACAATCAATTTTATTATTGTGTTTTTTTTGGAGGGATTATTATTAGGCATGGGGAGTAAGGAAACTTGAAAGTTCTAATGCTCTAACCACGAGCTACAGGACTGCGCTCTACAGTCATCCTGTGAAGAGCTCGGAGACTCCCTAGTTGTGAAAAAGGCACAACATCAAATGCAAGGTTGATTAAACATTGCAATGAACTATCAAACTAGACTAATCAAGCCGTAGTGCAAGGATTGAACTTCCAATCCAGTGCTACCAACTGAGTCCAAGTTAAACTTCATATCCAAACAGTACTTAGTTTAAGGAAAACACATAGAACAGCAGTTGAAGCCCTCTCGCCAGGCTGCACCTTCCTCCATATCCTGAACCTTGCTCTATAGCCTGCTTTTTTGCTTTCAACAGCAGCTAGTTTATATCCTACTACAGAGGAAGTTATGGACATGACAGCCTCCATTGTTGTTTGACAGTACCATTCCTGCCTCAGCAATCAGTCATGGGATTTTCCATGGTTGCCATACCAACTCCTACAGGTCTCATCTCATTCTCCACTCAAGATTCTACTTTGGCGTGTAAAATGACTACAGTCTAGAAAACCATGAACTAGCAGGACTCTAGGTCTTCAGCAAAAAGAAAGGAAATTAAATGTTTGTGATGCATTAATTACTCTCCATACACTGCCATTACAGGTTACATTTCTGCAACATTGCAGTTGGTAATTATCCCTCTGTGTTCAAGTCTGAATTTATTTGCCACTTATCCCAGAAATTTATTTCGGTTTTATAGTCAGTTTACCCCTGCAGTCAGAGTTGCTGCATTTGAATAAAACCCAGTTAAGTTTCCAAAACTACCGAAAGCAAAGAACTTGTATTTTTATAGCAGCCAATCGTGCACAACAAAACTCCATAAACAGCCATGAGGCAAACAACCAATTTATCTAGAGAATTATTGGTCTGGACACGAAGAGAAACTCTTTCCCGATTGCGTCACGGGATCTTTTAACATTCAACTGAACAGGTAGGCAGGTAGTCTGTTTAATGTCTTCTCTAAAAGACGAACAGTGCAGTGCTCTCCAGCGTTACAGGAAAGTGTCAGTACAGACTAGGACCTTATAACCTTCCAACCAATCCAGAACAACTCCTTTGCAGTTTCTATTCGTGAAATCATATAGCTCATAGCATAACCAACTGACAAAGAGGTGTTAATAAAACATAGTCTACAAAAGTAACCCCTTTATAGTTAGCCAGCAAATTCATTAGTATTTATAAACATTTTAGAACAGGGCCCTCGGGCCTCTCTCACAGTAATAAACACTTCTGAATACAATATGAACAAAGACCCAGATTTATTCCAACTGTTTTAATTTCTTTCCAAAAGAAAGGTAGCCCCTAGAGAGAATATTTCTGTACTCAGCTGAACGTTTTTCAAATTGAATGTACCCTATTAGCAGACTAGCACCAAAAACATTCATGTTACCTCGATGCTTGCAACTTCAGCAGTGGAAGAGTACCCAGGCACTATTACACATTAAGAGACACCTTGTTCAGAGGTTCACGGAAACAGTCATTGGGGCATTTCACACTTGGGATAAAATCAACTTTGAGGATAAAACCTGTAGGAATCAAAACCTTCACAAGAGCGAAACACACATCAGGGAGTTACAGTACATCAGAGCACTGAAACCAATGAAAAGTTGATCATGAATCATCAATTGGTTTCCACTCAGAGATAATCATTTCAATGGCAAGTGGAATTGGTATAGTATATATTACCACAACAACTTATATTTATATAGTGTCCCTTTAGGATAGGGTATGTAAGTGTCAGGGAGGCTGCTCATAGTGCAGTGCCGGGGAGTGCATCATTGTCAGAAAGTTGAAGCGCTCTGAGACGACATCCGGCGTGGAGGGTGCTATACAAATCAAAGTTGTTGTTGTTAAAGTGCTACTCTTGGGATGAAACGTTAAAGTGAGGTCCTATCTGTCCAGGAGAATATTAAGATTCTCTGCAGTACTGTACTTGAAAAGAGAAGGGAGTTTTTCCCATGTCCTAGCCAATCTTCCAGATAAATTGGTCATAGCTGTTTGTAGGACAATGCTGGGCACTAAGTGACTGCTACATCTACCCACAAATACAGTACATAGCAATTACATTTGACCGCAATTACCTGTTAAGAGCTTTGAGACTTTTGATATAGACACTGTATCAAACCCAAAGATCATCAATGTATTCCAGGCACAGCATGGAATAATCCAAACAGCAGGGAAAGGAGATTTTCAAATTTTGAGATAGCTTCAGTTTAAATTCAGGAGTTAAATTGAAATGCTGTGTATAAAATGTGCATGAATTCCGGAACTGAACAGACTGTTGAAATGCTTGAGGTTAATGACAACTATTTAAAAGCAAGCTTGTGATTACTTTCACTTTTTGTATAATTGCTGCATATTAAACTTACAAATTTAGGGTAACTGGGTTAACTGCAAAGCAAGGCTTTAATGATAATTGGAATGGACGAACAGAGTTCAAATAAACATCCTTCTGCAACTATATTATTATACATTATAAACAATAATAATTTGATCATTTCAATCAACGGCTGTTTGTGAGACACTGCTGTGCCAATTGGCTGCCGTGTTTCACCCACATATTGATTTTACAATATATTCTGTAAAACGCTATGAGACGTCCAGATTAAAAGACGTGAAAAGCGCTCTATCAAATCCAAGGATTATTATTATTATTATTAGACTGGAAATCCGACTGCTCCCAGCTGCACACAAAATAGATCATTCCTGACTACATCTTTCATGATGAAATATACCTTAACATCTGTTTTCCAACATACATACAGTTCACCTTGTATAAAGATGTGCAGTGAGTAACTAAAAGCCCGTTTATCCAGCACCCTCGGGACCTGGCCAATGCCGGTTAAAGCGCCTGCCAGATATTCGGCCAAAAATGCAACCAAATTTTTAAAATATAATTCAATGCATTTTTCCGGATAAATTCCAGTTAATCGAATTTTTTTTGCGATGCCGGTTGTGCGGAAGTTACGGTTGATCGGGTGACGGATAAACAGGCGTTTACTTATGAGAATCAAGATGGCTTCCTAAAGTTTCTATTTGCATCATCCATGAGAATGGAAGAACTGCAAAACAAAATCCTCTTCCCACAACTGTGCTATTCACCTTAAGCTCCATTGATCTTGTGTACAACTAAATTGGGATTCATAGGGTGAACATCTCAGTCATAAATCGAATGACTAATTAATTTAAGGAATGTTAGCTAGGACACTAAGAGAAATTAGGCAGATGGGACCTCAGTTTAACATCACATCAAAATGACACAGCCTTTCAGAACACAACAAGTTGCATTTATGTTGATTGATTCATGAGGAGTAGCATCCCGGAGTGCTTGAACACTCCCTTGTATTGCTCTAGAGTGAGTGAACTCAAATCCGGACCTGGGACCTGAACCCTATCTTCGGACCAAGAGGCAAAAGCCCTACCAAATAAGACAGGCGAACACTCAATTTGCCATTTTAAAAAGGCACAAAGAGCAATATAACAGCTCATGCAATCTGAAATTTATTTTAATCCAATCACTCAAAGACACAATCAATGCAACTTGACAGGCAGAAAATGGACTTTGTTTAACACAATCAATGAAAGCCCAACATTTTTCAGCAGACTAGATTTCCCCAATGGTTCAGTAGGTTTAGTGAGTGAGAAGGTGAGCCATACAGAATGAAAAGGACCCGGAGCAATTGTGAATTAGTTGCTCCTGATCCGGACTGTTGCTAAATTGACTTTGAAATTCTGTGTTAAGGACGGTGAAGATAACAGCTTAGTTCCTGATCTTAATTGCTATCCAACTCCTACTGCAAGTATCCTGATAAAAAAAAGGTAAGAATAGGATTGTGGCCTGCCAACCTTCAAGGTTTGCACTTGAATAGCTACATGGAGTTGTATCACGGTGGGGAGGAAAAAAGAGGGAGAGTAAATATGTCAACCACACTAGCTCATCTCAAATTGATGAAAGGTAAATCCAGCTACATCTCTAGAAACATGAGATAAGAAATAAGTCTAGAAACTCTAGAAATAAGTTTTTATTCTACTCTTTTTGCACCCAATATCTGCGCAATTTAAAACTCTTGCTTTTCTATAGATACATCTGCTGTTCACAATGTTGTCCATCCAGGAAGTCAATCAGAGACAATACCAATATTTTCTCACTTCTGGATCTGACCTCAAGTCCCACAGCAAACGTGTACCAAATCCTCAGTCTTCCTTTCCATCTCATTCACACTGACTTGTACTGAGGTCTACATATATAACTCTGCTTTCATTCCGCATTACAATACTCTTCCCCCTCCACTCCCCACCACGACACAAATATATCCTTACTATCTCCCCCCAACCTCCACCAAACCTGAGAGGACTTTTGGTTTGGAGACATCCAGCTAACCCCCCCAAAAAAGCATAGGGAGATCTTTTCACCTTGGTTTAACATCTCATCCCAAAGTTATCACATTCAATGATGGAACTCGAGTCCTGATGTGGGGCTTGAACTACAATCTTTGAATCCTGAGGCAGGAGTGCCACTAAGCCAGATAAATTTGGCACCTTCTCCATCTCTATTTTTGTAGTATTTTAACTGCAACCTTGAAATACAGTCAATATTCAAGATAGGCTCAAAAATACTCATACAGATTGAGGACACTTTGGGACGCAGTAAGCTTAACACAATGTACAATGTGTTCACATTGTAAAAATTCCTCTCAATGCCTCTTTCAGATTCATGCCTTGAAATTCAATTGGAGCACTCCATTGTTCTCTACCCATATTCATCACGACTGATCGTGTGTTATGGTCTGAACTTCTAGCTTCAGATTGGATAATTCACTCTTATTTAATTCCTCTGATTTGAGATACCTTTCAAACAACACAATTACACTCGTATAGCGCCTTTCACATCAGGAGGACGTCCCAAGGCGTTGCACCATGTATTCACCAGTAAGAATCACTTTGATCCTCTTGTGACACTTACACATTGCCTAATATTTAATTGCTATTTATTATCCAATATACTCAAGAGATTTTGTTGCAGTCTTTCAACTCTGGACTTCATATGTTGAATTCTGCATCATTCATTTTCCATCTAAAAAAAGCCCCCATAAATCCACTCCAAACCTTCCCCATAAACTTTGCAACACATATGAGAGAAAGAATGGAGTGATTAAAGGGAAATAATCGCATTGAGGGATTTGGATGACATTATGAAGCACATGAGCAAGGATTAAATTGATTGCTGTCATACCCAATGCAGAGATTAGGCCACTCTGATCACCGCCACTCTCGCCCATTAAACTATACATTGGAACATTATAACATTTCATCTACAGCAGGCTTCTGGGAAATACCTATTGAAAAAATACATTAACAGTACTACACTGAAATGAAACCTCCAGAAAGAGGCTATGGTGAGCAACACTTTCCAATGTTAAATGTTACAGGGGAAAAACCTCTGGGCTCTTGATGTTCCCATAACCACAACAACAAAATGACACTTGAAAAGCGTCTTTCACGTCAGGAGGACATCCCAAGGTGCATCTCAGACCTGAGATGGGGATGGGTGGTGGAGGGGGGGGAAGGAGGGGATTAGGAATAGCCGATAGGACCATCGAAGAGGTGGAGGCTATGTAGATTTGTGAGTCATCTACATAGATGTGGTAGTTTACAAATGTTTGCAGATGTCTTCACCCAGAGGGAGCATATAGATAAGGAAAAGAAGAGAGCCAAGGATGCAGCCATGGAAACCCTGCAGGTGACTGGGCGGGGGCAAAAGGAGAATCCAGGAATTGGAGGTGGTTGGTTAAGTAGGACCATGCAAATGTAGTCCAACTAACGTGAATGAGGGAGGAGAGGCGGTGGAGAATGGCATGTTCAATGGCAGAGAGATCTTGGAGGACGAGGAAGCAGAAGGAGCCCCGTTTTTGCAGAAAGCATTTTATTTGTGACTTTCACCAGCGCCGTCTCTGTGCTGTGGGCAGAGCAAACACCAGAGTGCTGGTGCTGGAGGAGGACATCGGGAGGAGCGGTGTGACCAGAGGCAGTGAGAGATTAGGGGGAAAATCAAGGGCGGGGTTATTTGTGGACCAGATGAATCCACATAGATTACCATTGGAGCTCCTGTGGCTCAGTGGTTAGAGCACTTGTCTTGCAAGCTGGGGAAACCAAGCTGGGGAGACCTGTGTTCGAATCCAGGCAGGTCAGGGTGAAACCTTGGGCAAGTTTCCTTACTCCACACGCCTAATAATAATCCCTCCAAAAAAACAATAATAAAATTGGTCATTTCAATCCACGACTGTGTGTGGGGCACTGCTGTGCGCAATTGGCTGCCGCGATTCGCCCACAAATATATACAGTCAATTCACTTTACAGTATATTCTGTGAAGCGCTTTGGGACGTTGATAAGATGTGGAAAGCGCTATATCAAATGCAAGGATTATTATTATTATTATTATTGAGAGCACTATCTGGCAAGCTTCCTGTTGCTTGTCCAGCTAGTCTACCCATTAGCACATTGATTTCGAGGGCTGACAGGAGCTAATCGGGAGGAATCCCTGCTCCCGATGATTGGTCGCTCTCCACATCCTACCAATGAACCATCAATGTTGTTGGTCATCAACATGACCCAAAAAACAAGGTGTGCATACACCATCACCCCCACCCCCCCAAAACAGGGGGGGGACACAAACACCCTCTACCCCCCAAAAAAACAGGGGGGGGAACACAAACACCCTCTAACCCCCCCCCCCCCCACCCCAAAACAGGGGGGAGGACACAAATACCCTCTAAACCCCCCCAAACAAAGGAGCATCACCCCCAAAAAGCGAACAGCTCCCCCCCCCCCCAAACAAAAGAACATCCTACACGCATCCTCCCTCCCCCCAGCAGAGGGCAGTCCCCCCTGAAACAAAGGGTGCACATACAGTACTGGACATCCTTAGCCCTCCCCCCCAACCCCCCCCACCCCCCACCACCATACAGAGGAGCTCCAGGGACATGACAGATGGAAGATGGGACTCGCACATCACAGGACAGGGCTGTGTTGCTGGGGAGGGGGGGAAGGCGCGCTCTCTGTCTCTTTCACTCATAGAACACAACTGCCCTCACGCAGGGCAGCAGCGAGAGGAGGAAAGCACTGACTTACCTGTTTGCTGAGTGAGTGTGTGTGAGGGGCTGCCTGTGAGGGGCGGCTGTTGCCGGGCGGCGGCAGTGGGGACCCCTCGCGCCGCACTACAACTCCCACAATGCCTGACGGGCGGCGGGGCGCGTTGCGCATGCGCCGATCCAAGAGCGGGAGAATCACCGGCAGCCCCTCAGCCAGAGCCCCCGCGCCATCTTCCCCTCCTCCGCCTCTGAAACCACTAAACCATGAAGCTTTAATCTAAATTATTTTCACATCTGAGCCACCAACGAACAGCAGCAGGCTGCGCAGGCTCCGCCGCGTCACCTCACGTCACAGCCAAAACTTTAAACGGATTGGCTCCCAGGATGCTGCGCTCCAGCCAATAGGGGTGAGTGGGATCAGGTCAGCTGGCTGCTGGCCAATAGGGTGAAAGGGGAATCAGGTCAGCTGACTGCTGGCCAATGGGATAATAAGGATCAGCTCCGTTGTCTTTGAGGAGCAATAACATTGGTGGAAACTCTCAGCAGGTCAGGCAGCATCTATGGAGAAAGAAAAAAGTAAGTCAACATTTTGGGTCCACAAACTGATGAGTTCTGACGAAGGGTCGTGCACCCGAAACGTTGACTCACTTTTCCTTTCTCCGTAGATGCTGCCTGAACTGCTGACTTCCACCTTAGGAGGGCTTCCCAAGGCACTGGACAATCAGTGTTTCAGATCTGAGCTGGAGGTCAGGATCAGAGAGGGTGGAGGGCAGCGGGGGCAGGAGAGAAACTACGGTTGAAGTGAAGAGTCTTCAAGGAGGCCAGGGAGGGGGTGAGATGGAGGGACTGCAGTACAGAGTTCCAAAGGGTGAGGGCAGAGTGGCTGAAGGCCCACCTGCCCGCTGAATGAAGGGACTGGCAGGTAGGTGGAGGATTAGGAGGTTGCAGAGGTAGCGGGGAGCAACGCCATGGAGGGCTTTGAAGGTGAGGACCAGGATCTTAACTGTATCCTCTGTTTGAATGGAAGCTAGTGGAGTCGGGAGAGGATGTGGGTGACAGGGCTATGGAGCCTTGTGCGGGAGAGGGCATGGATTGCAGAGTACTGCCCCTGGCAGGGCAAAACCTTGGACAAGTTTCTTTACTCCACACGCCTGCCAATAATCCCTCAAGAAAGAAGAACAATAATTAATTGGTCACTTCAATCCATGACTGTTTATGAAGGAAGTTTATATAGTCAACCCTAGATATTATTTACGACCTGCAGTGTGAGACATTGGTGAAGCCTGACAACGTTGCAGAGGTGGGGAAGCAGAGCGGGTCATGGAACGGATGTGGGGTAGAAAGGATAGCTGAGGGTCAAACAAGACACTAAGGTTCTGGACAGTGAGGTGGAGTGTGCGTTTTTGGATTGTGATGCTGTCAGTGCCTGAGATGTGGAGCTGCTGACGGGAGCAATTAGGAGGTCTTTAGTCTTGACATTTAACTGTAGAATGTTAGCTCTCAGCCAGGACTTGATTTCAGACAGACATTCTTTCAGGACAGCAGTGGTCCTGGAGTTAAGGGTGAAGGCAGAGAGATAGAGTTGGGTGTCATCCATAAGCATAGTCAATTCACTTTACAGTATATTCTGTGAAGTGCTTTGAAGCATCTAGAACACATGAAAAGCACTATATCAAATGCAAGGATTTTTGTTACTACTCCAGCGTTATCCAGCCATCACAAACCCTTAGGGCCACAAGCTATGGTTCTTGCCAACCTGTACTTGATACAACAGATTAGGTAAACAAGGGAGGGACCCTTTGTATTGAGTGCTGCCAACACAGTGATTGATGTGTGGATTACAGCATTCTACTTTAACAATCAAGAAAGTCGACTGTGAAGAGATGGTGTAAAGTAGGTACAGAATTGTATAAAATCCCTTTTTGTATACATTCAACATTCCATTATATCTGTTTCCAGGACAACACCAACAAATGTGCAAGGAATTGCTAAGACTTTTTTTAAGAATGCTTCATAATTATAAATGTTGAAGCTCTGACAATTTAGGACCTTACTGTAAGCAGTAAGTTTAAACTATTATTCCATCTTCAAGAATGTGCTGATCATTTACACACAGCCCATTATTTCTATACATTACCTTGGATACCAAGAAACTATCATCCACAATAAATTACATTAATAACCCAGGCAACCACAATGTCTAAGCTGCCCTCAGGAGCAGAATTCAGTCAGGCATAATGTGAATAAAATGCATACACTGATACATGACTTGATGTGCTGTGGGATCTAATTTGTGTGTTTTTTTTAAAAGAAATGTGTAATTCTTAAATTTTTCAGAAGGCCTAGGGGAAGAGGTTCTGGCTGAGCAGGAAACTCCAAAGACAGTGATGGAATAACAACTTGTATTTGTGCAGTAGCTTTCACATTGGATAAGGTCTCAAATTGATTTACATGCTTGATGCAGAAACTCAAACAAGGATGGAGGTTCTAATGCCACAGTCAAAGAGGTGCAACTTTCGAAGGGGTTTTAAACATAGGGAGGGAGGATGCAAGGCAGTGAGATTTGGGAGGGAGTTGTGGAGAGCAAATGCATGGTGGGAGCAACAGGTTACACTGACAACTCAGAGAAGACCAATTACAATACAAAATTACATTTATAAAGCGCCTCTCGCGTCAGGAGGACTTCCCTAGGCATTGTCAGGGATTAGGACCCGAGCAGGGTGTGAGGGCTTGGGATCAGAGAGGGAAGAGGGTAGGAGGGCAGCTGAAGATACGGTCGAGAAGGAGTGTCTTGAGCTGTGCCTTGAAGGAGGCAATGGTGGGAGCGAGGCAAATTGAGCAGGCTGGAACCTGCTAAGTGAAGCAAGTAGACAGGGCTTAGGAGTAGGAGGGAAAAGGCCATGGAGGGCAAAGGCCATGGAGGGCCTTGAATTTGAGGATTTTTAACTAAATCCTCTGAGGGATGGGGAGTAAGGGGATCTGGTTGAGGGTGGGTTTGATGGGGTCATGGAGCCAGAGCGGGACAGGACATGAGCAGAAGTTAGAATGCCTGGCTGGGGAAGCTTAGAGAGCTAGAAATCTGAACAATGTGATGGCTGCTTTGATAGCCTGCTCCCAGCCTATTAACTATAGAAATTGGAAGTTGGCTATTTCTTCCTGACCATGTGCGACCTGGCAAACCAGCTTCAGCAAAGCATCCATGGAGTCCTGTAGCTCTGTGGTAAGAGCACTTGCCCTGCAAGCAAGCGACTTGGTTTGATTCCCAGCACTGTGAAACCATAGGCAAATTTTCTTACTCTACATGCCTGATAATAATCACTGTGCACAATTGACTGCTGCATTTCAACCACAAATATATAGTCAATTCACTTTACAGTGTAGTCTGTGGTGCTTTGAGATGTTGAGAAGACGTGAAAAGCACGATATCAATAGCAAAGATTATTATTATTGTATTATTTATGGATGGCATCACGCCATTTCCCTAAGAGGCTTGTTTGAGCAGCAACAGGATAAATGGAGCCGGATATTGCAGCAGAGAGACCATGCAGCACTAATCTCTGACACCCATGAGTAAGAAATCGCAGTTCTGTTCCCAAAGCAAATATGGAAACCTTTTGTTCTTCAAAGTGGCTCGTGATCAGAAAATCATCAACTCTGGATAAAGAAGAAGTGTCTGGTCAGTTCTGGTCCAATTGCAATCCTGATTGATTCAACTGGGTTATTGGAATAGTTAATGGCAAATAATGTCTTGGAATAATCCGTTCTCAACAAAAAAAGTTTATTTCACCACCACAATTATAATAATAATAAATAATAATCCTTGCATTTGATATAGCACTTTCCACATCTTATCAACGTCCCAAAGCACAGAATGTACTGTAAAGTGAATTGACTGTATATATTTGTGGGCGAATTGCGGCAGCCAATTGCGCACAGCAGTGTCCCCACAAACAGCCGTGGATTGAAATGACCAATTTTATTATTGTGGTTTTTTTGGAGGGATTATTATTAGGCGTGTGGAGTAAGGAAACCTGCCCAAGGTTTCGCCCTGACCTGCCTGGATTCGAACACGGGTCTCCCCAGCTTGCAAGACAAGTGCTCTAACCACTGAGCCACAGGATTTCCACAATTCAGCAGACAACTGGTGAAGAGCCAGACCTCTCCACACCTGAGGCTGATCTAACCAACTCCAGCAATGGTCATATAATTCATTACACATAAATAGAACTGCAATGAATCAAACAGCAAAGAGCTTCCTCAGGTGACTTAGTAAACACGTAGAGTGAAACAAGCTTTATAGAGCCTGACGCTCTCAGGTTATGATACAGTTCTGGAAATTCTCCACCCAGTGTCTTTAAAGTACCTACCCTGACACAGCCATACAAATAACTTTTGCATTTGATAAAACATCCCAGACATCAAAGTGTCTCAAAGCACCAAAAACACGGAATTACAGCGCTGTGACATGCCGTCCAGCTGGAGGGCGCTATATAAATCAAAGTTGTTGTTGTGTGTATGTGTGTGGGGGTGGAGGGGCTCAACAAACACCTTTTGCCCCAATGGGTTTATGTTATGGATGCAATTTAAACATCCTTCTGAGGCATGCTTCCCAAAGGCTAATAAATCCTACAATAAAATTCACACCAGGTTTAGAACCCTGCTGGCCCTCAGAAAATCCCCCAAGGATAACAGAGGAATTCTATTTGGTAAGGATTTCAATTTAAAAATTATCTTTATATTCCCAGGTAGGTTTGTGTACACTTGCTATCTCTAGCCATCTCCACTTTTAAAGCCTTCCCGAGCAAAACGCTTCATCTGTTGTCGAGAGCTCCATTCTGTGCACGGAGATCTTTGTGAACAATGCTCTTTAAGCAGTTGCCTTATTTATCTCCTCAGGAACACGTTGTCCTTGCCTGGCATTTACAAATTCCCCGAAGATCACAAGAGAGTAATCTTCTGTCCACTGCTTCAAGGTGGCTGTCCCACGTACAGAGAGAACTAAGGGGAAGCTGCCAACTTGCCATAAAGATTCTACGAGCTCTTACATATCTTGACATGTACAGAAAGTCACAAGTTATAGGAACAGATTAAATCAAGGTGATAATGGAACCTAGGTGACACCTCTGCGAGTTGGACACACTGTCAATGAAGGTGGATAAAAATTGAGAGCCGCCCGCAGTACTCAGTGCTGGTGTTTAATGCAGAACCTTAGCCCTAATGAGACATGATAGGTTGTCACATGCTTTACTCTGACAGCCCATGCCACTAATGCATGACTTGGAAGCTGTTAGATGTCAGCGTTCCCTGCTATTTTTATATTGAATTGTGCTCAGTGGGTCAGATGTTACCCTGGTGCAAGTGTGAGTTGCTGAAGACAGACAGAGTTGTTAAAATGCAGTCACCGGCCTTCAGAATCACTTCCTGATTTGCTACTCTGCACTGTTTGTGTATGTATCTGCATCAACAGATTTGTTGGGCTGAATGTCTTGTTTCTGTGTTGTTAGATATTATGTTTCTCCCCCTTCCCCATAGCTTTTCTATGTTTATAATAACATTGTTATATTTATATTTTTCCTTCTCCCCTATCATTCAACACCATTGCTGAATTTCTCCTCCTAATCTGCTACCAACCTGCCCGCTCCCTCCACTCAGTGGCTGCAGTGTCCCCCCGACCGATCCACCCTACCGTTGGCAGGCGAACCTTCAGCCACTCTGCCTCCAACCTTTGGAATTCCATCCCGCAATCCCTCCACCTCGCCCACTCCCTAGCCTCAAGTCACACCTCAAGATCCTCCTCTTCGACAGTACTCCCCAGTCAAACCCCTACCTTCCCTCCACCGTTCCCGATCCCAACCCCAGCTCGGGTCTGAAACACTGACTGTCCAGCGCCTTGGGACGTCCTCCCAACGTGAAAGGTGCTCTATGAATGTAATTTTGTTATTGTTGTTAATAGTATTTGGATATTTGGGATGGTATTTTCTACTCATTACAGGACCACTCCTGTTTTTGTTTAAGATAACAGCTTTGTTCTACTGACAAAGATGTATGAAAAACCGAGGTACAGGATCTGTCTGTCTAGACAAGTCACTGAGAACACTCAGCAGGTCATGCAGAATCAATGGAGAAAGGAAACGTGAGACAACATTTCAGGTTGATGGCAGTTCATCAGAACTGGTGCATGTTGGAAGCGAGAAGCTTTTAAGGACCAACAGAGAGGGAGAAGCAGAGCAAGGAAGACAAGAAGAAAATAAGGAGAAGGCAGGAGATGAGGGATTAAAGAGGTGTTAATGTTGTGAAACAAAAGGGGGAATTGCAACACAACTGGAGATAAGAGGTGTTAATAACGTTAAACAAAGAAGGGATGAAATTGTAAAAGAACAGGCTAATCATGTGGTCTCAGAAGAGGAGGGAGGTGAGCTGTTATGGCTGAAATTATTGAAATCAATATTAAGGCCAGAGGGTTGTAAGGTCCCTAGCAGATAGATAAGATACTATTCCCCGAGCTTGTGCTGCAGTTCATTTGAATAACGAAGGAGATCCTGGATGGAGAGGTTTGACATGGATCGCGGGACATGGAGCAGGCTGGAGCCCACTAAGTGTTGGGAGCAGGCAGGTTGATGGGAGAGGTCGGACTGCAAGTGGGAAGGAGAGTTGAAATGGCAAGAAACCAGTAGGTCAGGGTTGTATTTGCGGACAGAACGGAGGTGTTTAGCAAATTGGTCACCCAATCTGTGTTTGGTCTCCCCAATGTAGACCACACCATGAGCAGCAGATACAATATACTACGTAGGTGGTAGTACGTGTAAAGCTCTGTCTCTCATAAAAACTGTGCTTGAGGCCTTGGACATAAAAGTCCCAATATTTTTGGGAGTGAGAAGGGAGGTCTCTCTTACTGTCCTGGCAAGAACAGTCTTTACATAAATTGGCGGTTCATTTCCTACCCGTGTGGGCCAAATGCAGATTATTATTACTTTGTATCATTCTAAGAAATGGAGAGCAAATGGGGTACCTGCCATATCTCCTCCCACCCTTTGTCCTAAAGAGATCTGTTTGAAGCTGAGCCCAAACATTGTGTTTTGATGGTTAATCCTTGCATCTCCTAATTACTTCAACACATGGTGCAGTTCAGGCAATATTTTCCCATCCAATGTGTTATTCATACACTACAATGCCAATGACATGAAGTGGGTCTCAAAATACTGCTTGGTTAGTTATTAGACACCTATAATATTCCTGCGGGTATTGATAAAATCCCTTCCAGTGCAAGCCATATGTTACTTTCAGCTACTGAGAGAAGCAGCGGAATGAAAACTCGATACTCTATGCATCTCCCAGGCCATTGCCTGGAACAAAGTTGCAGTTGTCTTAGTAAAAGTCAATAGCAACACATGGAATGTGAGGCTTTCTCTGGGTATTTGTATAGCATTAGGATTGGAGTCTGATCTCAACAATAATTAATGAGTGGAAGACCTGGGGCTGAGGTAGAGGATTGTAAGTGCACCCCACTCAAAGGCCCATGCTCAAAGTTCACAGCTCGCTCCCAAACGTTAGTAGAGGGAAAATGTACAAGAGATGGGAGAGGTCTGGGGATTATTCCGTTGAGCGGTGGTGGTCAATCATACAAAATATAGAAGGAAGGGCAAAGAATGATGGGATGAGGAACATGTTAAGTTGCAGATTTAAAATAATCCTTGCATATGATATAGTGCTCTCCATGTCTTTTAGATGTATGCTATAAAGTGAATAATCCTTGCATTTGATACAGTGTTTTCAGATCTTCTAGCCGTCTCAAAGTGCTTCACAGAATACACTGTAAATTGAATTGCCTGTATATTTGTAGGCGAATGTGGCAGCCAATTGTGCACAGCAGTGTCCCACAAACAGTCATGGACTTAAATGACAAATTGTTTTGGAGTGATTATTATTAGGCATGTGGAGTAAGGAAACTTGCCCAAGGTTTTGCCCTGCGTGGAATTGAACCCAGGTCTCTCCCTTGTAAGGCGAGCGCTCTAACCACTGATCTACAGATCTCCTGATTAACAGCAACAACAAAATTACATTTATACAGCGCCTTTCACATCGATAGGAGAATTGAGGTTGTGGTGGGGGTGGGTTGTGAGACAGAGGCTTCTTCATATCCGACACCAGCTCGAGAAACTGTCATTCTTTAATATAATTCCCCTAACCTTGACCCCTTCCCATAAACAGGAGAGATCAGTAACAGTAGTAGTGTCGACGGAGGAGAGGAAATGAGAATGATTCTGATACTGAGAGAGAAAAAGGCTGGAAACTTGAGGTAAGAAAAGCCCAAGATCATTCTTGTAGCCTTCCTCTGTTATTTCGGCGGTGAGGGATTTAAATGCACCGGTGCCTCTAGTTTCATGCATTGACAGGTATTTGATGCCTATGAACACCAAATAAGTACAAGATCGATAGCAAAAACAAGTTCAAAAATATTTGGAGGAATCAAAACCTCTTTTCCCGACAACTGATCTGTTCCGAGATTTCTGCCTCTTCTTTTTGGAAATCCATAGCGCATCGCACTGCCCTGATTATTCACCCACTCACTCACACACACACACACTCACCCACACACACAAATACATTGTGTAACCAGGTTGCACACAAACTCTTGTCACTAACCAATTATTAGTACTGAAGGCAATGTGCTTCAGGGAATACATTGTGCTGATGCCAAATATTAATAAACTGATAACTGTCAAATGTTGGATCTGGTCCATTGTTTTCCTCATACCGTAATTGCCACAGTCTCAGCACTTTATTTGCTAGTTATAGTTATTTGGAAAACATCTAGTTACAATTAACTTGATTCGCAGTGGCAAAGATAAGGTCCGCCAAGTGCTGAAGGAAGACGGAGCCGGGGGAGGGAGAAAAGGAGCTGTAATTCAATCTGGCTCTGTGTCAACAAGTTCTGGGTTCAAGCCACAGCCTGTGCTGGCACTTCAATGCAGTGCTGAGGGAGCACTATTGAAGCATTGTTGGAGGTGTTCTTCAGATGAATGTTAAACCTTGGTCCTGCCTGCCTGTCTAGGTGGACGTTTAAAGACCCCATGGCACTATTTAAAAAGAGAAGGGATTTTTTTCTCTCAGGTTCCAGGCAAAAAAATCCTCTGGTAAATTGATCCTCCATTCACAGATCTGTGTGGCACCTTGCTACACCAACCCTCTGGTATTGGTGCGTTGCTATACTCACCAACGACAACCTTTGGTCACCGGAGCTTCCCTCCACAAGGCTAGAAACCATTCAGAATTCTGCTGCTTGTGTCCTCACCCGTCTCTTAAATGGCTCCCCACCCCCAGGAGATCAAATTTGAGATCCTCATCCCCACTTTTAAATCTCTCCATATACTAGCCCCACGGTATCCACTAAACTGCTTGATCCCTCTACTTGGTTGGCACTGCTAGCTTCACACCTACACACCCCCCCACTCCGCTAAGCCGCTAACGGTTGGCCCTTCAGCCTTTCTGCCACCATTCTGAGGAACACCATACCAGAGACCCTTTGCCTCACCCCTTCTCATTGTCTCCTTCAAGATCTGTCTCAAGATCTTCCACTTGAAGAGATTCTGTCTTCTTCCTACCACCACCACCCACCTTGCCTCCTACCCTTCCCGAATCTAACCCCCAGCTCAGGTGCAAAGCCTTGGCTGTCCAACATCCTGGAATGTCATCCTGGAATGTCAGAAAGAAACTACAGTATGTAAATGCAATTTGTTGTTATAGTAAACAAAATAGTTGCTGCAGTTGCCTATAAATCCAGTCACAATAAGAATTATTATTTATTATTATTATAGTCACAAGATAAGAGAATTACTCTGAAATATTTTGAGGCAATTTGCTGTTTTGGGTGGTACAATTATGTGAAGCACTTTCTCCGCATAATCTGGTGGTGATGTTGAAGGATAAAAGGGTTGGCCCTTTTCTGTACGCAATCTCTCATGGGAGATGTCTGAGAGACGCAGCACATTGACACTTTGGTGTACACAGATGGTCAAGAGTCAGTATAATACTCACACTACTCTCACACACTGGGATTTATTAATTCCAGCAGTGACAGAAAGTGGATTCAAGGCTGCTTGGCACAGGTTGGGGAGGATATGAGAATACAAGGGGCCAGATTCTTGCTAACCTTTGGAACAAGATCAAGAGGCTAATTGCAGCCACAGCTGAGATCAGCTTTGGTTAAACTCCACAATACGGAGTCAGGCATGATTCCATCTCTCATCTTCAGGAAATTCTTTGCCTGAAACTCCATTTCCTGAGACTATCATTCTTTCCCGCTCTCAGACTCTATCCAAGAACTTCCAGAAGCTGCTCTTGTGTGAAGGTTAGGTGAGGATAGGTTCAGGACTTGCTTATGACGTTTCCCTTCCTTCTCATTACCCCTTCTCCCCACCTCCCCCCCCCCCCCCCCTCCCCCCACCCAATACAGTCAAACACCCTGACAGGGTCGAAGCTGATATGAATAATGGATCAGGTCAAAGTGAACAGCAAGTCCATCCACTAATCACAATTCTCATTCCAGAACTCTGATAGGACAGGGTGGGGGGGTGGGGGGAAGAGAGAAACAAAACAAAGGGTGGGCTCATAATAATTAGCTACTTTAGCAAGACTTACCGCAGTGTACAGCATGTCTTAACTACAAAATAAAACTCTATAAAACCATCCTATCCAGCAATCTCAGATCACTGCAGAATAAAACTCTCGTTACATTGTCCCACCAGGCACTCCCACCCACCCAGGTCAGGTAGGGCAGGGATTAGACACAGAGCCAGGAATGTCTTGTAGGTTTATACTGTTTTAACAAATGAAATAATACAAAATTATTTTTTTCTCTCAAGTTATAAAAATGTTTTAAAAATCCGTGAGGAGGATATTTGTGGAGAGCGGCATCTAGTGGCTGGAAGTGTTGAAGGCAAAATAAATAAAGGACCTTCCTGTCTGCCCAATGGTCGCCCAGAATGACTTCTCCCAGCCCCTGCAGACTCACTCATACATAAATAATGGCCACTCATGTGCGGTATGGTGGGGAGGGGGGATGTGAACTCACCCTTAGAAGGAGAAAGGGAAACAGGAGATAGGGGATGAACTGATGAAGTTTAAAATAAAATCCTAATATATAGCAATAATAAAATTTGTGGATATATGAAATCAACAACTGACAGGAGTGAGAGCAGAGGAAAGTCCATCATCCAGCTCTGGACAATCCATTAGCATCAAAGTACATTCTGGGACATTCCTTGTGGGTTTCCAGTCTGAGGCATTTCACTGTAGGCAAGTCCTGCCTTCTGTGTCTAACTACACCGACCACACTCGCTGGCCTGCGATGTACGTGGCTTTCACATTCAGCTCACCATCCAGTAGCAACATGTCTGTAAGAAACATTGTATATTCTGAATACGGTTGCATGGTTTACATAGGAAAGATCAATGTTAGTTTATTTTGATTATTCACTTCAATGAATGTGCGGCCATTGTTTACCATGTTTGCCGACAGAAATCACAGTCGCTACGCTTTGCAGACGTGGAAGATGCTGATTAAGGATGAGTATTATTATAAATACAAGGTGACCCTGTTACAGAATTCTCTGGGAGAGGAGTCGGGGGGAGAACAAAGAGAAGACAGGAGAGGTGAGGGGAGTGTGGGGGCAGAGAGCAGAGATTCAGAGAACAAGTTATAATAATAATAATCCCTGCATTTGATATTTCGCTTTTCACATCTTATCGACGTCTCAAAGTGCTTCACAGAATATACTGTAAAGTGAATTAACTGTATACTTGTGGGCGAAACATGGCAGCCAATTGCAAACAGTAGCGTCCCATAAATAGTCGTGAATTTAACCATTTGTTTTGGTGGGGGGGCGGGAGGAATTATTATCAGGCATGTGGAGAAACTTGCCCAAGGTTGCGCCCTGACCTGCCTGGATTCGAACACAGGTTTCACGCTTGTAAGGCAAATGCCCTAACCAATGAGACGCAGGAGATTCAGAGAACAAGTCAGTGTGAAGGATGACCTGAATCCTGTGTCCATGAATGTTGGGAGTCCAGTGTTAGTGTGCCTTACCTGCGTCCATGCCGTATTCAAGCCGCCCCTTGACATTGTCGATCCCCAGGAGCTGTGCTGGGTGGAGGGAAGCCGCCTCCAATGCAGCCTCCACAGAGCAGCCTGAGCAAAGGGAAGGATTTGCATTTTTATAGCATCTTATTGTATAAAACGTTTCACATCAAAACACCGTCAAACACTTGTGTAAGCAAACACAACAACATAAGTGTCTAACAAGATTCCACAAACAGGCATGAAGTGAATAATCCATTGTTGCTGGAACACTTTTGGCCTCAACACCAGAGGGAAAAAAAATCTTCCAATAGTACCCTTGGATAGTTAGGCAATAATGTCTCATCCGAAGGATAGCAACTCAGAAAATTGAGTGCTTCTTCCCCACAGGAACAACAACAATAACAAAATCACACTTTATAGCGCCTTTCACCTCAGGAGGACATCCCAAGGTGCTGGACAGTTACTGCTTCAGACCCGAGCTGAGGACGGCGTTGGGGTTGGGGGGGAGGGAAGGGCAGGATTAGGAGTTGCCAATGGGTCCATCGAAGAGGAGAGTCTTGAGGCAGGACTTGAAGGAGGCCAGGGAGGGGGAGACGGGGAGAGGCGGAGGGACTACGGGATAGAGTTCCAGAGGTTGGTGGTAGAGTGGCTGAAGGCTCGCCCGCCAATGGTGGGGCGGGTGTGTTGGGGGACGTGGAGCAAGCCAGAGCCTGCTGAGTGGAGAGGGTGGGCAGGTTGGTAAAGGGATAGGAGGTCACGGATGTAGGGTGGGGTGAGGTTGTGGAGGACTTTAAATGTGAGGACCAGGATCACACACACACACCGCACTGGAATGTGGCAGCTCAAAATCAGGATTATGGAGTTTTAACCCACAACCTGTGACTGAAGTACTACCACTAAAGTCAAGAGGATCTTATGTCGAGAGGTTAAAATCTTCTAAACATTTTCCACAGTCGACCATCTTAATTAGACTCGAAGATGTAAATGAGCTTTGTGCTTGTGAGTGGTTCCAGCCGTTCACGTTGATTTCAGTGAAACTCACAAATCTCCTGTGTAATCCTGTGAGCTTTCACTAAACAGCAGAGTAATTCCAGCCTGAAAATCCCTTTTTCATTCCGGCAAATCCCGCTCAGATCCAGGGATTAAGGAGACAGTGCAATAGAAGAGGAATAACGGATGGTGAATGGGGGGGGGGGGGGGGGGGGGGATTACTCTGTGCCACAATGCAGATGGGATTATGTTTGTTGTGAGCTGCACAATGTTTATAGCTCCTGCTGTAATCATTGTAAAGATACTCAGCTGTACAAGGCCACCTTGCCACCAAATCCAAGGAAAATTCAAAGCCTCCAAACAATTATACAGCACAGAAGGTGGCTATTCGTCCCATCGTGACTGTGCCGGTGACTGTGATTGTGTGGGAATTGAATGGACATTTTGCCCAGTGCAGACTTGATGGACCGAATGGCTTCCTTCTGCAGTGGCAATTTCCACGATAAGAGTTGTACTACAAGTGTAAATTGTTGCTGTAGTTCTTGCATTAGAGATTAGAGGTTGCAATCCTGGGATTTTGGGAGCGCCATGACCCTGCAGAATCCCGGAATTGCAACCCCTCTTATCGATTGCTCACTGACTGAATAACATAGGCTGCCCTCTCCTGGCCATCTACTGTCACTGCATCATGTCGATCTTAATTCTTCCATTTTTATAGCACTTGCTGAGCTGAAGACAGCATTGTACTGGAGCATCAGGCTAGACAGACAGTTCAAGTGCTGACCCACAACCTTTGAACCCAGTGGCAGGATTCTGGTGAGAAGGTAAACGTGTGCAAGAGGGAGGGAGAGGAGCAAAGTGTCAGGAAAGATTCTTCTTTAAAAATGAACCGCTGAGAACCATTACCTTGTGCTCAGAAGACACAAGCTGCTTTCACGCCCCTCCCTCTCCATGAAATACAGGTGATGTTCCCTCCAGGTTCAGGGATAATTGCCAGCATTATTTGTGCCGAACCCTGCCCTCCCCGCCCCCCCATTTCCCCCATGCCTCACCGGTTGCGTGCCAGAAGTGCCGTACGCAGAAGTCCATGGTGGCAATGCTCCCGCACAGTATCTTGGTTCCTGCAGAAACACACAAGATTCAGCGTCAAATAGTGTGTTGATAGGGGATGGAGAGAGAGAGAGAGAGAGACAGACAATAGAGACACACAGACACACACACACAGCTTTACTCTGCTACATGTACCTGCGACATAAGCGTGAAGCTCCTCATCGATCTGTATAATCTGTTGCCCCAGCGTGTGCTGACCAGTGGGGAGACCCATCGCTGCAACCGCATCAGTCACCAGGATCACACCTGAGAGAGAGAGAGAGAGAGATTGTGGCCGGATTGGAGGAAAGCGGGGGGGGGGGGGGGGGGGGGTGGTTGGGGAAAGGTCACCACAAAACAGTTTGCGGAATTCAGTCTTGGTCTGTGATGAGTTACTAATGCCCTGGGACAGTGCAGAGACTACAGTTACACTGAATTAAGACACACTCCGAGCTGTGGCCATTGGATGGATATCTGACTGGATGCCGGAGAGGGTAGGGTTGGGAGGACGATACAGAGCTTTGCTCTGTGCTGTACCTGATGGGTGAGCACGATGAGCGATCCTCAGAGCTGCAGGGTTGGTGTGAAGTCCATCAGCAATCAGCCCATAAAATACAGTCTGTCCGGCAGGAATCTGGTCGCTGGTCAGCAGCCCCACAATGCCTGGGTCTCTGTGGTGAAACTGCGAAGAGAAGGAGTTGTCACAGAGGGTGAGGGAGAGAGAGAGAGGACACATTAGAATGAGCCAGAGAAAAGGCAACTGTTCTAGGGGATGTTTGGATAAACTGGGCATGTCTGTGCTGGAGACGCGAAGGTTGAGGGGCAATCTGATTACAGTCTTTAACATTCTGAAGGAACTAGATAATGTAAGGTTTATCTTATACTGAACATAGAACGAGAGGACATGGCCTGCAATTGAAGAAGGGCAAACCCATTATTTCAGTGAGTGAGTAATAAGTAAACGTGTGGTGTCCTGGCCAACGTTCCCGCAGTTAAATTGGTCATTCACCCCATCACTGTTGTGTGGAAATTGGCTGCTGCTTTTGCCTATAAAATACTCAATTGCTTGATAGCAATTCCCTATCAAGCACTTTCAAAATCTTCCAATGTTATAAGCTTTGCATCAATTCAAACCATTATTACAATGTGTAGCTTCATCTCTACTCAAAATTATCCATTTAACCGCTAGGTGGGGGGTGAGAGAGATAAGAAGAGGCAACTAACGGTCTCTCCAAGATTGTAATTGTTCTGGCCAGACATGCCCATCAGTTCTGTAATCACCTCAGATGCGGGGGAGGTGCAGGATCAGTTGGTCCAAACTGGTCAAGCTCTGTTCTGGGAGAATGCTAAGCTTTTCAATGATAGAAATCCTAACCAACTCAACAAAATTCATTGCGAAGTTCCCTTCTTGTCTCTTCCCCACCCACCCCACCCCTCACGGGTGGGGTGGGGAATGTAACTCACAGGCAACATGGCGTTGAAGAGGTGGGTGATGAAGGTGGCTCCTTGCTTCACGGCTGCTTCTGCTTGTGATAGACTGGCGATAGAGTGCCCTGGATATAGAGAACAACTTTTCACTAACACACATAATAATAATCCTTGTATTTGATATAGCGCTTTTCTAGACGTCTCAAACTGCTTCACAGAATGCATTAGAACATGAATTGACTGTATATTTGTGGGGGAAAGCGGCAACCAATTGCGCACAGCAGTGTCCCACAAACAGTCGTGGATTGAAATGACCAATTTTATTATTGTTTTTTTTTTGGACGGATTATTATTTGGCGTGTGGAGTACGGAAACTTGCCCTGACCTACCTGGATTCGAACACAGGTCTCACGCTTGTAAGGCGAGTATTCTAACTGCTGAGTTACAGGACTCCGGAGAGAGAGAGATCAACTTATTACCAGGCACTGACTCACATCACAAATTAATATAAATGGGTCAGAGACGAAGTTACAATTTCTAAGATTATTTGCTATTAACTGCCCGAAACCCGAGAACCTTTGGATTTTTGCATTCGTGGAGCTCCTGTAGCTCAGTGGTTAGAGCACTCACCTTACAAACGTGAGACCTGTGTTTGAATCCAGGCAGGTCAGGGCGAAACCTTGGGCAAGTTTCCTTACTCCACACACACGCCTAATAATAATCCGTCCAAAAAAAAACACAAGAATAAAATTGGATCATTTCAATCCATGACTGTTTGTGGGGGCACTGCTGTATCTGAGCCATATACAAGTGCAGACAATCTCGCAGTTTGGTCTCACCCAGCGACACCCGTAACTCCCGCCTGACCAGCTCGCCCGTGACCTCCTCGCTCCTCTCCATCTCGGGGGCCAGGGTCACGATGCTCACGTTGTCCAGGGAGCCGTACACTTCCAGCAGGTCCTGGAAACCCCTGGCTCCATAGCTGCGGATGTTCTGGGAGACGTGCGCCCCTTTCTTCTCGTCACTGATGAACGGACCCTCCAAGTGCACACCTACCGACAGACAGAGCACAGACCTGTGAGCGGGCGGGCGGGGAGTGCGAGGCGAAGCAGCACCGTCGGACAGGTTAGAAAAAAAAAGTACTTGGAACGTTGAACTGTTAAAGTACTCACCCAAAATCCCTGCTCCGTTGCATCCTCCTGGCCGCCGCTGGATTTGAGGAAGGACCTACAAGAGAAATGGTCGAGTGTTTCGTAGTTATAGAGAATTATCATGGCTTATCTGCCTGTTCAGGAGGATATTACAGCTCCTAGGACACGAGTGGAGCTGAATCAGAACAGAAATCGCAGAATCCAGGAGGCTACAATATTACACTCTGCAGCCAACCAACACATCCTGACCTCTGTCTTCCACCCTCCTCACCCATCCACCCACCCCCTGACATGTCCCAGCAAGTTTCCCCCACCTTCTGGTAGATCTCTAAGGGAGAGGTGATGATTGTGGGGCAGAAAGAAGTCACCCCTGTTGACAGCAGGTGCTTAGCAACCACAGAAATGCCAGTATTCATATTGTCCATCGCCACGGAGAAGTCATATCCATATCCGCCTAGGAACAAGAGCAGAGGAAACATAGACTCTCACACAGAACCAGGCTCACACACATATCATACACTCTAGGGATTGCAAACATTCAATTATTTTTAAGAAACACTACAGTTATACTTACAATCAAATCACAGAATGTTACTGCACAGAAACCCATTCAAGATGGTGTTTTACTCTATATGAACTTATGTTTTGCTCCACATGAGCCTTCTAATATAATCCCACTCCCCCATTCCCTTTAATATTTTGCCCACAGATACATGATCAATTGTGGGGAGGGAGCAGGGGAGTGGGATTAAATTGCTCTTTTTAAAGAGCCGGCACAGACTCAATGGGCCGAGTGGCCTCCTTTTGTGCTGTAAGATTCTATGAATTCACTTTACAGTATATTCTGGAAGGCGTGAAAAATGCTACATGAAATGCAAGGTTTATTATTATTATAGATTTTCCTTTTCTATTGAGAATCAATTCCTCTTCTATTCTATCAAGCGTCTAATTTCCTTTAAAACATCATTAATTTTCAAGCAATGCTTCAGTAATGTTTTCTGACCAAAAATTCCACATTCTGTATAAATGTTTCATAAGAGCAATGGAATGCAAAGGGTGTTTCTCCCTGTATCCAGTCAACAATCCTCCAGATAAAATTGGGTTTAAAGACGTTTAGAAATGCTTCTTCTGACGCAGTATTTAGCTGCTCCTCTCCGCAGCATTAAACACTCACCGTTAATCTGTACGTCAATGTATCCTGGAGCGATTATTCTCCCCTTGCAATCAATTTGCACATCTGCCGAACCTTTCTCATCAAAGAATAGCTTCACTGGGTTAATGATCTTTCCTTCTCGGATCCACAGGTCCTCTCTTTCAAAGGACACAAGGAACATGGTTGGAACCAAGGCAGCATTGGAATTTGAAGCTCTCAGTTTGACTATGCAAACTCCCTGCTTATCGGCCTCCCCAAATCCTCCCTCCATTATCCGTAACTCTGCCGTCCTCTCCCGCATGCGGCTCCGTGAACATTTCACCCCCACCCTCGCTTGACTCCATTGGTTTCCCACAGGGGATAAATTTCAAGATCCTGGTCCTCACCTTCAAAGCCTTCTATGGCCTCGCTCTCCCGAACTTCTGCGACCTCCTGACCTCTACCAATTTGCCTGCTCCCTCTGTTCAACGTACTCTGGCCTGCTTCACATCCCCACATTGGCGGGTGGACCTTCAGCCATTCTGCCCCACACCCTCTGAATTCTATCCCCCAGTTCCTCCGCCTCGCCCCATCCCTTGCCTCCTTCAAGACCCACCTCGAGGCCCTCCTCTTCAACCATGCTTTTGATCAGCCTCCTTGCCCCCTGCCCTCCACCGTGCCTGACCCCTACCCCCGACTTGGGTCCAAAATACTGTCTGTCCAGGGCCTTGGGACATCCTCACGACGTGTAAGGTGTTATACAAATGTAATTTTGTTGTTGTTGAACTGTGAAAGCTAAAGCAACTCACACTCACATCAGGAAGCTTCACTACAAACCCTATTTACTTATCTATTTGTGCATCTCAAAGCGTCTCCCATTTTCCCTTTCAGTGGAGCCAGACGTTTCCATGCATAAATTGTGGCGCGGGCTTATATTTGAATTCCATCTGCCTATTTTCAGACTGTAGCTGGAGCCTGGACTCGTGATCTTTCAAGCCGTCAGAAACCAGACTGATCTGATGTGTTTTTATTGATATCCCTGGTACAGAACCGAGGCCTCACAATGCAGGATATGTGAAGAGCTGGCAAGATAAATTACAGGCTCTCCTGAGCAGAAAAGGAAACAAGACTTTTATATTTTGAGGGGTGAACGCTCGCTCGCTCACCTCCAAGCTCAAAGCTCTCTCTCATTAACCTTTCCTTATCTATCTCCATTTTATTGAAATGACTGTTTATTGTTCCTCTGAACTTTCTGCTCGGATTCCTCCAATAACAAATCCAATAACAACCTTCCTCTCGACTGTGTTGAAATCCCGATTCATTGCGCCATTTCCCATTCTTAACCTGATCTTCCCAGTGATGTACCTAGTCCTCTGTCACTCACCTCTGCAGTTTGTGATTTTTCAGAATACGACAGTTCTGGAACTGAATAATTGGAGCATCTGAGACGGATTTATTTGACGGCATTTTTTCTGGGGGAAAGAATGGAAAAATCCTGTAAAATATAATGCAGACAACAGTAATAATTCTAGAGAAGTGAATCACGCCTTCACCTTAACACACAGTGACAGTCACTCCCAGCACAGCTACAGCTACAGTCACTCCCAGGACAACTACAGTCACAGTCACTCACTCCCAGCACCACAGTCACTCACTCCCAGCACAGCTACAGTCAGTCACTCCCAGCACAGCTACAGTCACTCACTCCCAGCACAGCTACAGTCAGTCACTCCCAGCACAGCTACAGCTACAGTCACTCCCAGGACAACTACAGTCACAGTCACTCACTCCCAGCACCACAGTCACTCACTCCCAGCACAGCTACAGTCAGTCACTCCCAGCACAGCTACAGTCAGTCACTCCCAGCACAGATACAGTCACTCACTCCCAGCACAGCTACAGTCACTCCCAGCACAGCTACAGTCAGTCACTCCCAGCACAGCTACAGTCACTCACTCCCAGCACAGCTACAGTCACTCACTCCCAGCACAGCTACAGTCAGTCACTCCCAGCACAGCTAGTCACTCACTCCCAGCACAGCTACAGTCACTCACTCCCAGCACAGCTATAGTCACTCACTCCCAGCACCACAGTCACTCACTCCCAGCACAGCTACAGTCACTCACTCCCAGCACAGCTACAGTCACTCACTCCCAGCACAGCTACAGTCACTCCCTCCCAGCACCACAGTCACTCACTCCCAACACAGCTACAGTCACTCCCTCCCAGCACCACAGTCACTCACTCCCAGCACAGCTACAGTCAGTCACTCCCAGCACAGTTACAGTCAGTCACTCCCAGCACAGCTACAGTCACTCACTCCCAGCACAGCTACAGTCAGTCACTCCCAGCACAGCTACAGTCACAATCAATATAAATCAATGACATTTGGGGATTTTGACAACTTTCGCCTGTTGCACGTGAGACTGACCGGCTTCCCCACCTCTCGGCTGTTGCTGTCACTCCTGCAGGACGGGCCTGCGGTCCCCCAGCTCCACACAGAGGAGCCTCGGGCTGGAGTTTGCCGGGTGTCCGGATCACACATTGACACAACACATTTTCACGTGATCCGCCGCACTGTCAGGTGACCAATCACTGGCACGTGGGGGCGGCGACTGAGTGACGTGTATGGCACACAGGGGCGGGGTTTGAGTACCGTATAGGCGGGGCTGGAGGACCGTGCGTGTGTCAGCCCGTGTGAGAGGCTGGAGTCCTGTAGGGGCGGGGCTGGAGGACCTTGGGGGCGTTGGCTGGAGGACCGACGAACCCCCTCCACCCCCCCCCCAGGGTAACGTTCGCTGGGTCGCCTGAGCTGAGGACGGTTAGATGGAGAGAGAGAGAAACAAGAGGGGATACGCAGGGTGAGGACATCTTCCCCCGTCTGGCGCTCCAGCCAGACACGGTCTTCAAGGCGGGAGAGGTTCCTGGGCCGCTGAGCCCGGCCTCCAGCCTCCCTGTCTTCACTCTGAGCGGGGATCACTGAGCCCCGGCCTCCCACCAAGGGACCCGAACCCCTGGCAGCTCCCAGTGTTGTCCCATGTACAATACTACCATCAATCCTTGTGTTTGATACAGCGCCATTATCAGGTCCTCCAGAGCGTCTCACAGAAATTCACTGTAAAAAGTGAATCGGTTACAAGTGAAAGGCCGCGGGGTTTGGGTGCAGGTTCCCCCGGGTGTTTCGCTCTGATTATTTGTGTTTGAGCTCGGACGTGTCAAGTCCCAGATGAGGGTAATAAGTGTCAGTTGTTATCTCCACCCTCCCCCCCCCCCCCCCCCCCATGGCCAGCAAACCTCTGTTTCACACACTCATTCTCTACCTCCAACTCTGTGTGAATTCAACCTCGGGGAGACTTGAGGGCTAGCTACATCTTGAAAGATGGTTACATCCCCGGGCTTACGTTTTCTGTGGTCCTTCCTAGGCAATCCTGAACTGAAGAACATGCTTTGCTAGTTGCAGCGAGCAAGCTAGGCCTGGCCTTGAATCAGCAAAGAGTGATAATCTGAGTCGTGTCCCCCCCCCCATGGATGAATCAGATGATGATTTTGTTCAGCTCTGTGGCGCTGGGTGGAAGACACTTGTGCCAAAGCATGGGACACAAGTTGTAGGGAGGAAACTCAAATCCACCTCCACAAACCACACAGCCAAGCTGAAGGTAAAATGGAATCCGCTGAGCCGAGAGCGAAAAAGAATCAATGGGAATAAGCAGGAAAGCGGTGAGAGCCATCAGGCTGGGTTGACTGTGAGCACTGAAGATGCGGCCAGTCTGCAACACGTAACCTGTGAGAGTGCAGCAGCTTCCACACATGAGGGTGCAACGGGGACCGAGACATTTAGCAATAAAGATTATTTAACTGGTAAGTACAGTATCATGTCTTTAGTAAATGTGAAGACACACAACACAGAAAATGAACTGTTCGGGTTGCTAGCTTGGAGAGCTGACAAAGGGCTGTCAAGCTGACCTGTTTTGTAATGATCCAGAACCACAATATCCCTTGACACTATTCGAAAAGAGAGGAGAGCTTCTTCAGGTGTCCTGTCGTAAATATTAATATTCACCTCGTGGATGTTTGTAGGGTCTCACGAGAGCAAAGGCTGTTGTGTTTGTCTATGAAAACCAAGAAGTGTAGTACATTTGACAGTAATTACTATGAAGTGGTTTCAGGTGTTTGTACGTGATAAGGGCTGTAAAAATTAATTTTCTTTATTTCAAAATATTTTGTAAAGCAGAAAACATCAGGTTCAGCAGCTCGACCTCAGAGAGGAGTATTTTAAAACCGACCTTTTTGTGAACAAAATTGATTTCCAGTCTTTTATGTGGGCAGCGATTAGCTGTTCTGATCATTCACTGTGATATCTGACTCTTGTCCCAGCCAGTGCACAGACCAGCAGCTCCAGCGTTTCAATGGTTACAGCAAGTGAAACCAGAAAAACAAAACCCAGGGTTAAAGATTTAGTTTTGGAAAATCTGCAGCAGTTCAAAAGAAAGAAGCCGGAGCAATGTGGCAGCAAAAAGAAACAACAGCAGGAGGAGCATAACCTGTCACCTCACGGTTCAGATACTCACACAGACCGTAATGAAGGAGAAAGTAAGTCACCCGAATTATCCCTTCTTGCATCGTTATTTTATTCCACAGTTATGTTTCCATATTGTTTCCAGTTCGGTGTTCTCTGCATATATTTTTCTAAAAATATTAATTTGGTCTCTCAATCCATGACTGTTTGTGGGACACTGCTGTGCGCAATTGGCTGCTCCACTTCACCCACAAATATACAGTCAATCCGCTTTACAGTACATTCTGTGAAGCGCTTTGGGACGTCTAGAAGACGTGCAAAGTGTTTTGTCAAATGCAAGGATTTAAAAAATTATTTCTGTGGGATAGGAAAAATTATTGTTCAGCCAACCTATGTTGAATTTTTGCGGCATTGCTCATACACGGGCTCCTAGCCTCACAATTTTTTTAAAAAAAGGTCCCGCCGTCCTTTTTAGTTGGACAGGAACTTGGAAAATTGGAAAAGAGACGCAAGTTTTTCTTGGTGTCCTGGCCGATAGTCCAATAGTTGAATTGGTTATTCATTTCCTGGCTGCTCGTGGGACTTTGCCGTGTACAAATTGACTGCCGGGTTTGACCACACTGGATTACAGTCACCAACATTTGACCAATAATTGCTGTCTCCTGATAAAGTGCCATACAAATGTAAACTCTCTTCAAATAAGGAAATATCTTAATTTAATGTTGCACCTTTTTTCCTCTCGGGATGTATGCATCACCATTCGTCAAAAAAAACCCATGTGATATTCACTTGGGATACAAGATTGGCAGAACCTTGCTTGGAAATGGGAAAAGTAGGGAAGAGAGTTATTGAAGCTAAAGCTACTGGAAACATTTTTGAACCTTGCGTTTTAATGCATTTGTTTGAATACACGTTTGGTGCTTGCTTCTTTGTGTACGACCTGGAGATTTATGCTTGGTATTACATACATATTATTCATCAATTGTGTGTATTGTGTATTGTCTGCAGTTGATAGCTGTCAACACAACACAGACAGCGATGCATCCCTGGCCTTGGCAATGCAACAGGAGATGACATCTGAAGCATCTGCCAATGTTTGCCCCCTTGAGGAAAATGGATTTTTCTTTTGCATAATCTGCCAGAAGGATCTTTCTAGCATGAACTCCATTCGCCGAACACAGCACGTCAACAGGTGAGAGGTAGCTGAACTGACCCAGTCAGTGGGAAAGCCGACAGAAATCATCGTGGCCTCTGATACTTACGGAGTCAACGTTAAATTTATAATGGTTACTGCAGTTTTCAGTTTAATCTCTCTCTCATCCGAGCTATCTTCCTTGTTTTCATGCCCTTCATTCTATGTGCCTGGAAATATCTAACTGCCATTCCTACACCCAGTTTTATAAGGCTTCAAACATCCTGTGTTCATCAGAACTTGATATTGTCTGCCAAGATGAATAACTGTTCTTTAAACTGTTTTTGCAGGTGTCTGGATGATGGGGAAGAAGGAAGAGTCTCAGCTCCAGCTGTGCCTGAATGCCCAATTTGTGGGAAGCATTTTAACACCCCGAATAGCCGGGCAACCCACCTGAAACGCTGTGCTGCTAAAATGGAGGTCCCACCACAGCTGTTACTGCAGGCAGTTCAGAGACAAAATTCAAGCACTTTTGACAGTTCAGCTCCATTGACAACAAGGTAAATATCAAAAACTCAGACATGTGCTTACTTTGAGAGTTAACAGAACCCTGGACAGCCCGACACACCTTGTATTCCCATTGTGGCCCTCAGTGTACATGGCCTGAGTGTTTTTTTAATACCATAATCACAAGAAGATTTAAGAATTCTCTCCGCACTCCCTACCAGAAAACAGAAATCATATATACCTGGAATTAATTTGTTTGGTTCAGAGATGCTTAAACATTGGGATTGTGTGTCACTTTCAAGGCCATTCACGGCCTTTGCACCCTCCTATCTCTCTGACCTGCTGTCCCCCTGTGAACCTCCCTGCCCACTTTGTTCAGCAGGCTCCGGTCTGCACCATGCCCCCGCCTCACCCGCCCAACCATCGGCGGACCCTCTAAAACTCAAGCGCCCATTCCTCCTTGTTGTCTCTGGGTGTCTGGGAAAGGCTTTGAGATGGACATCCTACAAAAAGTGCTATGTAAGTCCCAAGTTAAATCGATGCTCTGTATTGTAACTTCCTTTGTCTCCTGCCCATGATGAATGGCAGTCTTCAGCCAAGAAAAACAAAGCGCAAAGCTTCAGCAAAAGGAAAAGAGCCATCGAAGAAATGCAAGACCACCAGGAATCAGCCAGTGGATGAGGATACGATGGTGGCCATGGCGTTGTCTGCTTCTTTACTGGAACAGAGAAATGTTGACATCCAGCCTCATAACATCATTAAAGGGGTGGCAACAACAGGTAGGAATTCAACCGTACACATCCAAATGTATTGAAAAAATGTTTTAAAACCCAAATGGCCATCCCAACGCTGGGACTGTAACGTCTTTTATTAACCTCACTCGGGGATCAGCGAGGGTTACCCCAGGTCATTTATTTACTCCTGAATTGGCCTGTTTTTGTTTTCTCACCTTCCCTAGGAGGGTGCTCCTGTAACTAATTGGGCCAAGCACATGTTGGGCTGAGATCTAGGCCGAGAAACACTAGAGTGTGAGGTTGTAGTATCGTCTTCACCAGTTAGCAACAATCAATTATATCAGTTGAATAAAAAAGGGAACCATTAGTAATAAGCCATCGTTTGTGTCCGTGCCTGTTCACTATGATGTTTTTTATTTGCCATTCAGAGGATTGAGCTTGTTTCATCTTTCGTTCGGTGGACTTTGCAATTTGAAAGCCTAGACTCCCGACATGAAATGATGCGTTACTGCATCGCTCAGGGAATCTGCAAATCATGATTAAAACAAGTCCCAAGTGTTTTTCTAGGTCTGGATAAGAGAAGTCGAAGGAAGTGGAAGGAAGCCATGCCCCCATTGCTCCTGGTGCAGGACTCTGAGGTGGCGCTCAAACACATCCAGCACAGGATGGCGGTGTTGCTGTCTGAGCAGGTGGAATTAGCCAGCTCCCCACCACCACCTGCTAGCAAGTTTTGTGAGGGTGGGATACTGAGGCAAGCCTACCTACCAAGCAACCAAGACACAACCAAGCAAGGCAGCCTCTGGCATTGCAGTACTCTGCTTGGAGACTGGGACTCGACACTCTACTACACAAATGATCTGGTTCCTCCTATTATACCATGGAAACCTCAACAGGTGAGATGGGACTATTAAAACAAACTTAAAACAAGTCAACGTATGACTTTATCACTAGAGCTAACTTGATAGCAGTTAAGGATTGACCCGATAGAGGTTTTTCAGTATTATGAATGGTTAAATCATGATAGGTATTGCGGTCTTGTGAATAGATATTGGTTATTTCCACTTATCAGTGTGTTGAAACAAGGAGACACAAATTTAAGATAATTACAGAAAATTAAATAACAACAAAATGACATTTAAGCCTTGCACATTGGGAGGACATCCCAGGGCAGGTTGGAAAACTATTCCAGACTCGGAGGGTGGAATATTCTGCCACAAGATGCTTTTGAGACAGAGTTCATCAAATCTTTTAGAAGAGAATCAGTCAGATGCTTATAGAGGAGGAATATTAAAGGTTTATGGGGAGTGTACAGGAAAATGGGATTAGAATAGTCAGATCATGCAGAGAAAAACACTTGTGCAAACTTGATGGGTTGAACAGTCTGTTTCTATCTGATTTCTAGAGGTTAGCTACTGCTCATTCTTACTTTCGTCATTCCATCCACGTCTTGCACATCTTGAAGCCCGAGCCCTGTTCCTAGGTTTATCCATTAAACATTTCTTGACACTGAGGTTGTGAGGATATGGAGCTGACTTCCCCCAGAAGACCACAGACACAGAATCAATTGGGAGAGTCAGATTGATCCAGACTTCATATAGGCAAACTGATCCAACTCACAGCAGTGCACTATTTTGACAATGTGATTTGTCAGGAGAGTATCTTTGATCGCTCTGTTTGTTTAAGGAATTTCAGGCTGGCGAGAGGCAGAAAGTATCTTCAACAAAGGTCTCAAAAGACTCATTAGGATTGACGTCAGAGATGACCAGAGCCGAGTCTGATTCTTCCGGGGCTGGAGGTGATATCGAGACTGAGAAAGGGATAATGTCCAGGAGCCAACAGGATCATCAAGCCCTCTCTGATCTGATGGATCTGGCAGGAGAGGGCCTGACAATGACACAGTGGAATAATGGGATGGACAGCAAGCCGGACAGTCATGCAAAGGAAAAGGATGGTATGTGTAATAACAAACTCATATTGATCGATCATGGTGTCAGACTGCGGTAGCTCGCTTAGGTCTGGTAACTAGATTGGAGGTTGAAACCTCACACAGGACTTGAGCACTCAGTCTATCTAGGCTGATGCTCCAATGGCTGCTAAAGTCAAATGGAGTACATTGTCTTTCAGATGTGATATCAAACTGAGGCCCTCTCCCAGATGAACTGTAGTATAAAGCCGCCATCTTTCAGTCATTATTTTTAAAACTAATAATTCAGCAGCTCTCATCATAAGTTAAGCTTAACCAAATCAGTCATTACATGTGTGGTTATTATTGGGGTGAATTATTTGCTCCAACAGACAACAAAACTACTGACTCATTGAACATAACTGTTGGGCACCAGGTTTCACAGTGTTGCGCTTCCTTCACTATTTCAGGAAGAGAGTCTACGTTTGATGAGATCACACCCAGTGGGTTTGTCCCAGCACAGAGTGAGAGAAACCGCGAAGATACGCCACAACATATGGTATGAAAGCCATTTTTCAGTTCTGTTTTAACATTTGCTATATTTATCAAACAACAGCTGGGGGAAATAGTGAAATTACTAAGTAATGCAAAGCCTTCCTCATTCTACACTTCCAACCACCATTTCTTCAGAAAAAAGGCATTTCGCTATAATGAGAGTCTTGAGAAATATTTCTAAACTGCAGAGGTTAAGAGGGAGCCTAATTGAGGTGGTTAAAACCATGGAGGGAGTTAGTTACATGCTATATAAGCATTGCTTGGCAGAGGACACAAAACAGGCTGCCATACTCTTATAGCTAGCAGTAAGTGTTTAAAAGTAGGATCAGAAAACATTTTTTCACATAGGGCAGTTAGGGAATTGTGAATCCACTGCCCCGAAAGGAATAGAATGCAGAATGGATGAGAATATTTACAAAGAAGTTTGGTTAATAAATCTACACATATGCATACTTGACACAGGTGAATAGGGACACGCATATGCTGGTCTGTTGCTAGACTATTGCTGCTAAAGTCAATTTGAATCCCTGGTACTTTCTGATTTCAGCAGTCACTGAGGAAGCTGACAGCAGACTTTGGTGGAATGGTGAACAACCCTCACCTGAGTGATGTGCAGTTCCAGGTGGACAATGGTGAGGTTGTGCACGCTCACCTGTTTGTGCTCTATGCCCGATCTCCACAGCTTGTGCAGACAGTAAGTGCCTTCGGATTTATTTATCTTCATAAATCATCAAAAGCTATTTAAGCTCTGCCAATGGCTGTCGCGTTTCATCCGCAAAATATACAGTCAATTCACTTTACATTATATTCTGTGAAGCGCTTTGAGATGTCTAGAAGATGTGAAAAGCACCACATCAAATGCAAGGATTATTATTATTTTCTCACCAGGCTGCAGGTCCAAATCAGTTTGAGTAACTTTTCATTGTATTTAAGAGCATAAGTTTTAACCTGTAACTATTTTGCCACAACTGACATGAGTCTTTTTTTTTTAATTGTATCTTATTGACCACACATTTTCCTCAAACCTTTCCCTCCTTTCCAGGTGAATCCCCATCCCCAAGTGCTATGACACATTAATCCTATTGTAAAAGGTTACCGACTTCTCTGCAGGTTCATGAGGACGGTTTCCTGGTGGAAGAGGATGCTGCTCCCCTGACTCGCAGGCTCTTACTTCCTGAGGTTACAGCACAAGCTGTGTGTGCCTTTCTCCAGTATCTGTACACTGCCAGTGTCACCTTAACACCAAACACACTCTCTGAGGTTCACCACCTTGCTGTCAGGTTAGTACAGTCGTGTAAAACTGATCAGATGTAAAGATAGATTTTTTAAAAACCTGAAATATAACAGAGGCCAGAAATCATCAATGCTTATAATAATAACAGTAATAATAATGCTTGCATTTGTTGTAGCGCTTTTCATGTCTTCTAGATGTTTCGAATTGTCTAGACTTTATTGGAAGCTTGGAATTTTATCCTGTAGAGTGTAGTAGACATATGTAAAATGTCCTATAATCTGAATGTTTTAGCATAGTCCCTGGCCATGGCCAGTATAATCACAAGCAAACTGGAGGTCTTCATGTCAGGACTTTAACAGATCAGTATCTGACGTGTATCTTTGTGGGTTGGGCAGGTTCTCTGTAAACGAATTGGTGAGGACGTGTGAAGCCACTTCCGAAGAAGACGAGGATGTCAGAAGTCAATCAGGAAACAATCTTTGCGATGCAGTAGAGAATGGAAAGTATGGAGGCCGAGTGGAAAACTTTCAGGAACTTCTGAAGTCCATGTGGCTGGATGAAGCAGAAGAAGCTGCATTTGAGCCTAAAACTATAGAGTCCGAGGATGAAGAGAAAGTCATTGAGAAAGTGGAAGACAATGAGTTGGAAGAACTCTATGAATTTGCTGCCACCCAGAGGAGAATTGGGAGAGACTCAGTCCGAGCTGAGATTGCAAAAGAAACCGAGATGCGTGATCTGAAGGCCAATATTTTGGAAAATGAAGCAGACTATGATACACGTAGTGAAAGTAAACAGATTATGAATGAACAGAGCATTCGTTGGGAAACTGTTACCAAGTATGAGTCTTTGCTTCGTGAGAGAAAGCATTTGTCCTCAGAATGCAGTTTGGAAATCGAAGAGCTGTCCCAACAACAGGAAATCAAAGCACCTCAGTTAGAAAACGTGCACAATGATAGTCCAAAACAGGACACGATGTTAGATGCCAGCTACAATTTCCTGTTCTCAGAAACTGCAGATCTATCACCAGGTTCTCAGCACGATGTGACACTTGACGAGAAACCTGACAGTGTCACTGACAGGTGCGAGAGAAGTGCCACAAATACAGAGACTTTCTTTAGTTATTCTGCCAAATCCAGCCCTAATTGTTTGGAAAATAAGATGTCGCCTTCATGTGATCCGAAAAGTCCCTTTGGAGGCCCAAATCTGTCTGATCTACCCGTTGTTGGTCTGTCACCACCAAGGAAAGACTTATCTCAAATAACCCCGTGCAAGCAATTGTCTTCAATCTTAGCTCTGGAAGATGCTCCAAAAGTATCTTCTGAAACTCTGCCTCATTTCTCAGTGGATTCAAATCAACAACCAAGCCTGGGAAACGCAACGTCTGACTGTCCTTGGGATATCCAAGGACTGGATGCTTATGGATCTCCATGCCGTTCAAGGGGAGAACTGTCAACTCCACTAAAGTCTGCTTCTGTAAGGGCTCCTTGGTTGGATATTGTATCTGGGCATGGTCTGAAGACCAATATTTTGGAAAGTGAAGCAAATGAAAATGACTTAAAACCATCGTCACCCATCAGTATAGGCTCGAGCTTCTCTGCACCAGATAGTAAATCCAATGATATTGTATTGTTAATAGACTCTGATGAGGAAATGGAAGTAGAGCAAAGCCATACGTCCGAATCTAATTCTCTGAACTCAACGCTGTTGCCTTTCTTTGACTTTAAAGGAGCTGGTAGAACTGGGATGGACCGAAGCCTGGTTTGTGAACATGTCAGCACCGCTGAGCCTGTCAAGACTTCCAGTTTTGTGATCTGCAATCAGCAGAATTCCAAAGATAGCAGAAGTCCATTTAAGAGTTCTGATGAAACCCGAAACAACTGTGATTTAGAATTGCCTCCGAACAATGTGTCTGAAAAGTTTTCCAACTACGAAAACCAAGATAAGGCTGACAAAAGCGAAGTTGATCTGAGACTCAGCAGTGAAAGTGAAAGTGAAAATAACAATGGAGACACTACCGTTGAGACATCATGGCTGGTACCAGCAACTCCGATTCCAACAAGCATTAGGCATTGTTCCACACAGTCGCAAAGTATTAGAGGGAATGAATTGTTTGAGAACTCAATTGAAGACGAGATGCATTTGTCACAATCTGTGGGTGCACCACAGAAAGCATTCAAACAAGTAACAACATCAAAAAGCCCCGAAAAAGTAAAAGGCGTTGGTGGAATGGAGGATTCTTTGCAAAGTAGTTATTTTAATCGGTCTTTGGGCGAGTCTCTGATGTCTTCTCCTATCCCTCCTACTCTGTACTCAAATGGCTGTATTGACTTGGAGACTTCAATAGAGACCTCTCCCTCAGCGCAACCAAAGAAAGCAGTGGGATCTTTGCAGCGCTCTAAAGACGAGCAGGCGGCAGGTGCGTCTGTGATTGAAGATACTGAGGAGGAGTTACCAAGAGCTGAACCCGATGACAGCTTGCTGTTCGTTGATGAGCCGCCAATTCCATTTGATTATGAATGTTGGAAACCTGAGGGTTATCCTCAATCCAAGGAGAATGAGAGCATTGACTGTGAAGGTGGAAGACTTGGGAAGATAACCGACATATCTTCCCATAGCTCCGAAGATCAAACCATGGATATGAAGCTACAACCAACTACAAGCACGGGGACCTGCAGCAGCACACCAATTCAAGACAAACCACAACCCAGGATATTGTTTAAATGTCATGATGTAGAGAACAACAACTCTGAGGGAGTACACGCCAGTGTGTTTGACTCTAAAATTTGGGATGATTCGGATGAGGAAGAGGAGTTGCCCCAAGTCCTCCCATCATTATCACAAAAGCATCCTGGCCTTGAGAAAGACATCACTGCGATCAACAAATATGGTGACGTGCACCAGAGTCCAGGTAAGTGGACACTGAGTTCAGTATCGGGTTAGGATGAGCCTACGTGGCTGTTTAATTTGAACGTTCCATGGAACTTGTTCATTCATCTTTAATTGTGTCGAGTGTTGTGGTGAGCAGGTTTCACATTTTGACCAAAGTTTTTTTTCTTGGGAGTTCTAGAGAATGCAATTTTATATGCTAAATTTTACAGCTGCATTATAATCCAGTTATATCTGGCTTGTGAGAAGTTAAAACGTTTATTTTCACGAGTGGAGAAGCTTTGTCTAACTTCGTTTTTTGAAAAAAAACACACACGGATAAGTTAAACATCAGCTGCTAAAATGTCAATGGGAGCTACAGACACAGATGGCAACAGGAATTTTGTTACTGGGAACTTGGCAACCTTGTGAGCTGTGTCTAATTATACAGCAAACCAAATCCTAAGTAAAGCGCTAAAGAAAAGCCAACTAACCGAGTGTAAGGTCACCAAAATTAACCTATCTCTCTTTGGGAGATGTCTAGGGAAGGAGAAGGGAAACCACATAAACCTGTGGTTTATGCAAAGGATTCAATAGGGTGTTGACATGGTTAAGCTTATCTACTTAATGGAAATTCAATCAGTTAGTTTATTAAAAAACTGAATTAAGTGAAGTGAGGAGACTGCTTTTAAACATGTTGCTATCTGTAGCATCCTGTGTTTCCCAGTGGACATTGGAGGTATTCATTATTGCAGTAATTTTATTCAGTTTTGTGCTGCTGGTTAGCGTTTGCCCATTCATAATTATATTTTTATTCCTTAGCCATTAACCGAATAAAAACTCGGCTTCCTGTGGTGCCCATCACCCCAGAACCTCCTTATTCAGTGATGCCTACACCAGAGCTGAAAAAAGAACTGAAGAGGTAGGTCTTGCCAGTGAAGTTAAGTCTTCACTCCTCGGGCCACCAAACCCTCATACATGCATTCATTATCTCATGGCTCGACTATGGAAACTCCCTCCTTATCAATCTCACCAACTCTTCCCTCCACAATATCATCCTACCTCTCTGCCCTCTCTCAAACCCAACTCTGCCATACCCACACTCAGGTCCTGATCCCCGACTGTTCAGCACCTCGGGACGTGCTCCCAACATGAAAGGCACTTTACAAATGTAATTTTGTTGTTGTTAAAAGATCTGCCGTGATTTACAAAATGGCAGCACGAAGTTGACAGACTGAGTGGCTCCTCCCGTTCCTAACCAATTTCTTTCAATTTATTGATGTCAGGTTTGGAGTTCGGCCACTGGTGAAACGCAAAATGATTCTGAAGCTGAAGGAGATTTACCAATACACCCACCAAGTCATTGCCCCTGGCACGGACTGCACCTCGGATCAGGGCCACACAGACACCGTAACCTCAGTCTGTCTCACGCAGCCTGGATCCATTCCAGCAAACAAAGCAAAGGCAGCTTCCAAAAGCCACTCACAGCCGGTTACAATGAGAACCAGCCAAGTAAAGCAGGTCTCCAAACCACAGAAAAGGCCTGTTTTAGGTGCAAAAAGCAAAATAACCTCCACAAGTCATTCCAACACCAACTCTAAATTGAAAGGAAAACAGAGTGTCCAAGATGTGCAGAGAACTCAAGTCAAGTCACCAATAAAATCCTCAACACACCATGAGGAGGTAGTTTCTGACAGGGATCAGCTGTCTTCATCTCAGGGCTCCTCCTCTTCTGCAGCGGGAAGTGAAGATTCCTTTAGGTCTCAGAGGTGGGTTCAGTTTATATCTGTTCCAGACATATCTAAACAGAACTATTTGATTTTAAGTAGATTTGAGTTTAATGCACCATTGAGAATGCACTAACAATATCAATTTGCACTTGCACACAAACATATATATAATATTAATATAAACAGACTGTGGGGCAATGCTGTGTGCAATTGGTAGCTGTGTTTTGGCCACAAAATATCAGTCAATTCACTTTACAGTATATTTTGTGAAGCCCTTTTAAGACGTCTGCGCTATATCAAATGCAAGGATTATTATTATCATTGGTCTGAACAAACCCTACCCATTTCTGTTCTGCTTTAAGACAGTCAATACTGGAGTTAGACAGCCTTGCCACAGATTCGGGGAACGAAGAGGACGATGAGATTACACCATCGCAGGCAGCAGTCCCCCAGGCAGATAAAGAAGAGGTATTACGACAGTACATTCAGTCAAACCCAGCGTTCTACACTAAAATCCTGCTGTACAAACCCTTCGAACTGGCAGAATTCCACCTGCAGCTGAAAGCCAATGGGATCAAAGTGTCGAGGAGACAGCTGATTGATTTCCTTGATGCTCAGTGCATTACGTTTACTACAGCGGGTGAAAGAAAGGAGAAATTACAGAGGCAAAAACGTGGTAAACGTGGTAAACGGGGGAGAAGAAAAGCACGTTAGGTCGTGGGACGTCCTCCCGACATGAAAGATGCTCAACAAAATGTAATTTTGTTGTTGTTGACCCTGGGACTAAAGGGTGCAGAGCGATGATAACTCGAGAGGAAGCCTGTGCTTGAATTAAAAAAAATTGAAAGGGAACTCCTCTGGGATCTGTATATCATTTTTATTTCAATTTTATTCTGAAATTGAGAAAAAAATATGTAAAACGAGCAGCCAATCTGTAACACCATGCAATAGATGTTTTTAACTAGGAGTTCAAATATATTATAGGTTTCCTATTTTGTGTATTCTGCGTGTGGGTTACTGTATATGTGCGAGTGTGCGGATAGAAGTATTGATGAATTCCGACACCCTCGAATAGATAAGACGAACTTTACTTCAATGTGGATTAAATTAATTTAATATTTAAGCATTTCTGTAGAAAAAAATACATTGTGTCATAAAGAATGAGTTTTATATGCTATCAGATTTGCAATGTCTCTTTTCTTTTTTTAAAAAAACAAATTCTAAACAGAAATGTGCTTTCAACCTGTAAGACTTCGAGAAAGACGGGTTTGCGGTAAAAAGGGAAAGCGACAAGTTGCCACCTTGACAATACCAGTCTACCCGTGTAGCCTGCCTTGTATCACAATCGCTGTGGCTTTGCTGCTTCACGGGGCATCCTGGTGTGTGTTCTGTGTGTGTTTGTTTGTGTTTTTTGATCCATGTAACTCCTCATTAAGGAAAGCAACAGAGCCCGGGAATGCGCTGGCAGCACAGCGGGGAGATTTCCAGGGGGAACAGAGCTGGTGGGTGCCGGGGTCGGGGGTGGCTGCAGTGTGGGGGATGGGGTGGGAGAGGCACCTGTTCGCTCCCTCGCTGGGTTACCCCCCCCCCCGCCCCCAGGGGTGGATACACAGTGGCACAGACCAGTTTTGGTGCCTGAACAAATACACTCGCAATGTGACCGGTCACCAGGTCACCTCGCATCCACACCACCTGTGCGTCATAGTTACAGCGCAGGAAACAGGGAGAGCGACTGGGAGTGACAGGGACAGCACACACACAGTGGGGAGGGAGAGTCAGTCCAGAATAAACTGCTCAGAGGGGTGAGTCTTGAACCTACAACCTCTGTCCCAAAGCTGAAAATGCTGTCCACAGCCAAACTGGCACTTATTTATGACAGAGCAGCTGGCTGTAGAGGTTTAGGCTAAAAATGTGACACTAGGTTGGCATCTGATGTGAGGGACATGCTTGCCCTCAGCATCTGTGCTACCTTCCACAAGAGGTCACTGAAAAGGATCAATGATAGGCATCTTGGCTGACTTTCAAATACCCTTCTAAAGGGAACAGAAAAGAATGATTGCACCAGCCATTGCAATTAACGAATTAACTCAGCCGATCTGTGTGAATGTAAATGTAGCCTGTGTATGTCCTGCACACACTGTCTGTTTATTCTACACGCATCGTGTGTGTACGCATGGGTCCTTCATTCTTCACAATGATACTTGTGAATATGGGGCTTACTTCCCTGTGTTACTGATCAGTTTCACTGAAGGCTGACAGGCCATAGCTCTAGGACATTGAGCTCCAGGTGGAGCTCTGGTAGTTGTTGAGTGAAGCATCTGCACTTTAGTGAAATAAAGAACTTACATATTTATAGAGCTTGATCGTGTCAAAGTGTCTCAAAGTGTTTCCCTGTAATTAGTTTCATTGTGCAAGCTAATTAATTGGTTGATTCATGAACAAATAAATTTGAATCAAAAGTTGTATGACAGAGTGCAGAACCATTTATAGCATCGTTAAATCAACATCAAACTCCCAGGTACAGACAGCCCCTAAGCCATTCCACACCATTCTGGGCACTCCTAAGTGGTTATATTAAACATTCAATATGTCCACTACTCTTATTGCTTATAATAGTAACGAGTTTCACCCCGGTCTGAAACTGAAAATCACGTTCTAGAGAAATCCACCCGATAACTTTGCCTGTGACCCCATTGATGTTCAGTATCTAAAGGGTTTTGAATAATACTGGTACCTAGTAAGCTGTTGTTTGGTTACAGTAATACGTAGATCCATTAATACATTTAATTTCAATGAATGTAATAAATTGTCAGTGCGTTGAATCCTGTAAAATTACAAATGCATTTTGAATATTTGTTACAAAGTCCCACATCAGGACTAGAGAGCGTATCCCATGATTGATATTACAAATGCTGCCAGAACTGCAGGAATCAGTTCTGGTGTCAGTTGGAAGTCGTGAGCAGGGAGAGGAATTCCTGGGTTCAGGAATTAATATACAGTTATAAACCCAATTGCAAGCTCTGCTCACCGCAAAGATCCTGGCCACTTAATGCTCGTTGACCGATTTTAAAGCCAGTTCACAGATTAATGTTTAACCCAGATCGTATGGAGACAAGTCCAAGAATGACTTTCTTGTGACTTTATAGTTTCATAGGTTGACAAGCTATGGTCAAGGAGATAAGATTTTTTTAAATTTATTTTAAAAGAGGCTAAATCAACATCCAACAATACCCAGATTGCACCTTACAGATTTCCAAGCAGGGAGGAAAGGATGCGTTTTAAGGATGTTGAACCAAAGTGATAGAAGTTAAGATTTTGAAGGCACGGAGGAGAGAAAGGTGAAGGATTTCATCCGAGGTTAATGTTGATTCAGAACGAGTCAGGAATGAGCAAGGCACCAGAAGCATGGAGAATGGGACTAGGAACAATTCAAATAAGAGCTCATTATCTCAGTGTCTGATCTATTCAGCCTCACTCACAAATGTGACATTTCCCCACCCCCCTACCCCCACTAATACTTATTGAAATATCAAGTTTTTCTCCTAGTTATATCTTGGTTTATATCCTCCATCATTCAATGTAGTTTACAGCAAGTGGCTATCGATTCATTTCATTGTTGTTTGGAAACTTGCTGCCAGAAATTAGCCATCAGGTTTGCCTCCATCACATTCACTTTGTTTAATTTTGTATTCTTTATGTTGTGAAGGGCTTTAGAGTTTCCATCAAAATGAAAGACACTGTACAATGCAACTCACACACACATATATATATATACACACAGTATATCAATTCCCGTCTGAAAGAACTGGTGATTATCATCAAAGTCAAAACAGAGTCTGAAAAATATATTTGTATTTCATTAAAAGACACGTACAGAAAGTGTTCAGTGTTTCAAATTCCAGAGATCAGAGCTTCCAGTTACTGACAAGAAGAATTGAGACATTCTTGACAAGGAAGGAGAGAGATTTAAGGTGGCATTCAGGTTCCAAGAGCAATAGCGTTAAGGGCAATGAGGTCATGAATCATTTGACAAAACCCCAAATCAGGTTCAACTCAGAATTCAAACACAAATGTTGCAAAATTAAAATGAAACTAGAAAAAAAACACTGTTAATGACAGGAGGCTGATCAGCTTTGGAGAGAGAAATCTTGATGTGAGCCTCCCATCAGAATTGGGATGAGCAGACTTTGGGAGAAATGTGGTCATGTGCAATGAGCAAGTTCCATCGAAGGGCCAGACATGAAACTTTACCTTAAGTCTTTCTCTAATACTTTGTTATGCATTTGGAATGCAAGAGCAAGGAGTATTTTGTAGAGTTCCACATCAGTAAATAGATGACATTTTCAAGTTACAGACTAGCAGCAGACTCCCTCCCCTCAGTCACTCAAAGAACAGGACCCAAAAAAAATTCAATCACTACCAGGGAATAAGGAAGTTGTGCATGTGGGTGGGACTGAGTGTCAGAACAGAATCAAACTCTCTACCAATCACCAGAGAAATATTTCTGAGGGTAACATGTTGCTGCTCTGCAAATTTGAGATTGTTTCAGCGATGTTTGAATAACTCTCAATATTACACTCCTCCAAACACGGGGGCTGTGGCTGACTTCAATGAAGGTGCGAGATCCAGCTACACTTTTCCCACATGCAAACGGCTTGCCGTGTTGCTCTCACCTTCCTCTCATATTACTCTGTGCATCACTCTACCGCTGACAGCAATCTCTTCCCACACCCCTGGAAAATAGCCGAGTAAAGTGTGTGTAAGTGTGGGTTTGGAGGAGGAGATTGTTTTAGGACTCCCCCTCTGTCTACCCCTCTCACTTTCTCTTCTGAATGCTTCACTGCGAGCTGCGTGATGGTGGGAGCACCTGCCCCAATATAACAGGTCTCAACACCTTTGGCCGTCAATGAAACAAACAAACACCGAAGCGATTTGCCGCAAGTCATAAATTCCAGTATAAAAATAGTGTCAAAAAAACTATTTTCCTAATATTTACTCCAGTCCCTTCCACTCACAGAATGATGCAGTACATTGCAGCACGACTTCACTTACAATCATTTTCTAACCTAATCGTACAACTAGAGTTCCCCCCCCCCATCAAAATCCCACCTAGTCTTAGCCTGCAAAACTATCTTGGCTTCAAATTTTAAAGCAGAGTGAGTGAATTGTGGAAAATTCTTAAATCCGTTCTTAGTTTTTAAGAAATATGAAAATAAAAGTTTCAAGACAAAATGGTCTTACAGGCCATCACCACCAGGTGGAAGTAGAAGTCTTTGATGTGCTAACTACAGAGTGATCAAAACATCATGATACCATGACAATGTCTAATAAACCTTAAAGAAATGATGATATTTCTGCGTTTTTTTTAAAAAGCTGATAGGGCAGTTTTTGCTGACTTTTTTGTCACCCTATAGAATTGAACCTTAGCCCTACAAAGCAATGGTTGCCACACTGAATCAGGTAGAAAGCAGATTCCATGGGCTCTAAACAACGAGAACAAGGCAGTAAGGGATTGGATAGGTGGAAGTCAGGACACTGACCCAACTCACTAGAAGGAATCATTCCCCTGCCTGGGGAGTGTCCCCTATCACATGCAATAAGCAAGAGTGTTTCACCCAGCGCATTTTCCTTCCATCAGTGAAAGGATCTGGGTTGACACTGACTATTTGTTATCAGCTAGAATGACTGCGGCTTCCTGACACGCCTTCAGTGGCTGCCAACACTGTCAGACCCCTGCCTTGCTGCTTTGCTGAATATATCTGGTCAACAAAAGTCAATCCTTGGAAAACAGTCCCAGTCTTTGTTCTTCTGCCTGTTCCTGCTCAGAAGTCCATTATTCTCTCCCCCTCCTGGTCAGTTGCAAATAAAAATCCCACAGCACGGTGGGATTGTAGTGTCACTCACACACTACCCCCTCCTGTGTTAAGCACATCTCCCGCTATTTGTGCTTGGCCAGGGCTTTGTAGACAGCGAGTCCCAGGACCGCAACAGCCGAGGCTGCCAATGTGACTCGTAGCCAGTAGGAGGACGTGCTCAGCTCTGCCTCGTTCAGGTGCCTGGAGATAGGTGATAGAACAAAGGATGAGGTGGGAGGAAGGAAACATTCGGGGCCAACTGGAGAATGCAAAGGTTGTCAGGAAGCAAAAGGCCAGCCACAAAATTCGTAATTCACTGTCTTATCACAGGACAATAATACCTGAGTACAAAAAAATTACATTCAATAATAATCCTTGCATTTGATATAGCGCTTTTCACGTCTTCTCGACGTCTCAAAATGCTTCACAGAATATACTATAAAATTAATTAACTGTATATTTGTGGGCAAAACGCGGCAGCCAATTGCGTACAGCAGTGTCCCACAAACAGTCGTGGATTGAAATGACCAATTTATTATTAATATTTTTTCTTGCAGGATTATTATCATTCAGAGAGAAAATGTGGGTCCCAGAGTTTTCAGGCAGGTCTGGACGCTATTGTACAGAAATTGGTATTTCAAACTCCACTGCGATGCCACACCTGAGACTTGTATTTAAGAATGTTGGCATTTTACCTTCCCAACAGTAAGCTCTTCCTGCCCACACATTTGCACTGACCCAGCCATCTCTGACTCAGATGGGTGTGGGCACCAAGATTGCATCAAGCACAAAATGTCCTCACTCAATCCTCCCAGTGCTCAGCATTTATTGTCCCCAGAACAGGAGTAAAAATATTCCAGGATACATACGGGAAGGCTGCGGCGAGTGCGAGGCGGGAAAAGATCTGCGTGTTTGGGCCTTCCGGGCTGTGGCAGGTGAAGTGGTACGGAGCAGGAAGCCTGTGCTTGTAGCAGAATTCCACAGGTGTGATCCCTTGTTCCTGTTTCTGTTCTGGCAAATCTGCTTTTGATGCCACAAAAAGGCATGGAATCCTGCTCTCCATGTAATGTTCCTGCAGAGACAAGGAATGTAAATAAACCTAACATCATTCCCGTGTAAAGCAATGACTTGAATTTTTAAATACTGCATTAATGTTTTTGAAGGCAAATTGAGTGTTTGTACACAGCAAGGTCCCACAAACAATATCAAGTGAATGACCAATTTATCTAGAGGATTATTATTTCCCAGGATACCAGGAGAGACTCCATTCTCTTTTCCAATACTCTATTGAAAACTTTAGCAGCCACTAGAAGACAGGTAGGATCTCAGTTTCATTGATAATGTGGCACCTCTGACAATGCACGGCTCCCCCAGCGACGCTCCCACCAGCCCATAACAACTGAAACCAACGGTCCCACTCAACAGGACCGTGTTGGTTGTAAGCTCACCTTGTAAATGCTAGCGCAGTAGTTGAAGGACTTTGCATCACTGATATCATACATTAGGCAAGCCACATCGCAGGAAGCAACTGAGGCTTTCAGGAACTCAGTCTCCACGTCCACCTCATGAAGCTGCCGCAAAGAAACACATGCATGATTCACCTAAAACATTCAGCTCCAGCCCGACACTGAGCAATGTTTGAGTGGAGGGCGAGAGTGCACAATGGGAGCCTGTGATGTTGTGTCCTTGCTCCCATACTGCTGGGTGATGTGGAGGTGGTGTTTCAGCTCCCTCCCCAGCAAAGGTAAAAGATCAGAAAATAAATGTGTAACTCAAGAGTTTGACAGTCATTTCTCTCCTGGAGTTGTGTCGATAAATGGAATGAAATGACAATTTTTACAGCATCTCACAATGGCACATCTTCAAAAGTGATTTGCAATAAGCATTGTACAATGTAACTGTAGGCAAATGCTGCAGTTATTGATGCACACAAACAGCCATGTGGTGACACACAATTAACCTGGACCTTTGTTGGCCTGGACACCAAGAGAAACTCCTTAAGGTTTGGTTTTGCAAACCCCGATGTAGACATTGAATCTATAATCATCTGAACCAGAGGTGAGATTCCTGCCCACTGAGCCAAACCCACACAAATTACAACAATAAGACACTTGTATGGAGCCTTTCACAAATTAATATCCATGTTACGCAACTCATATCATACACTGCCACACTAACTAATCTCTTCTGCCAATCATTCTCTGCTCAGCCTTGTGAAGGTGACCCAGTACTTACTATCAAATATTTGTCCTGGCCATTGACTTGCACAGTGTTCACAGTGTAGTCAGAGAAGTCTGCAGCCAAATCTTTCTTCTGAAAACAGAATCACACAACCTTTAGTCACCTTGCTAATAATATCTCATCCAGTCTTATTATTATATTAATACAGTTATGGTATTATTACTATTAAGGCTATTTTCTGTGAGCAGAAATGAGCAACATTTACAATAGGTGAAATTTAGCCAATTGTTCCATTGAAATGGTGCTAAGAAGCTGATCACAAATTGCAATGAATTGATATTGGGGCCTATCATTTCCAGGCAGGGCAAAACCTTGGGCAAGTTTCCTTACTCCACTCGCCTAATAATAATCCCTAAAAAAAAAACAATAAATTGGTCATTTCAATCCATGACTGTTTGTGGGAAGCTGCTGTGCGCAATTGGCTGCCGTGTTTCACCTACAAATGCAAGGACTATTAGTATTATTATTATTATGTGCCATCGTTAAGGGCTATTGAAACTGTTTTTTTAAACATCTCTGATATCAAAACACATGTCTTCATGCTCTATTTTTCATGTAGAAAAAAAAGGAGAAAAATCCAAGTGGATTTTTTGGGGGGGAGATCACTGAATGGCAAACAGGAGCGGGAACCCAAACTGTTTGTTCCCCACTCCATACCCGACTGACACTGAAACCAACTGGCCACAACAAACATACCGGTGAACTCTTGCCGAGAAAGGCCTGAAGGAAAGCTGTCTTGCCGGTGCCCTTGGGTCCAATGACTTTACACAGGAAGACATTTCTCTGAGTCTGACCTTTCTCCAGGTCGATCGTCTTGCTCCGAGTCACTAAAGTTTTTTTTTGAAAAAAGAAGAGTTAACCTCAGTTCTTTGGCTCTTGGTTTCCAAGTGAAGAAAACACCAGCACAGACTGAGTTGCCAAATGGCCAGTTTCTGAAATGCAATATACTCTGATTCTGGTTTTGTACCTGTGATTGCTGCAGTTTGGGATTCCTGATTGGCAATGGTAGTGAATCCCAGATATCCCAGGTATTCCATGCAGCGGTGGACATCCAAGTAAGTTGTGAACCTAGTATATGAAATCAGAGCAGTTAAGCAGCTTGTGTATCACAGTGTGGAGCAAGAGAACAGCCTGTGTCTTACAGCGTGGAGCTACAGAACAGCCTGGCAACACCACACAGCAATAAACACCTATTCTTCTATTACTGGAATAGTTCTAACACTGCAAGATTAACGAAGAAGTGGAGAGTAACCACAACACTGATATACAGTGTGTCAGATACCTGGTTAATACCTGTTCCTGAATTGATGGTATAATGTGGTACCTATGGATGGCAGAACTGAGTACAAACATCAATGGAGTGCCAATGCATGGTTATTATTGTTATCATTACTCAACAAGCACAGAATTGTTCAGGTTAAAAGGCATTTGCAAACCCACGGTCAAACGGTCCAGGAGTCAGAGTCTGCCTGAAACTCTCCTTCACTTATTTGGTGCATTGGGACGTCCTCCCAACATGAAAGGCGCAATACAAATGTAATTTTGTTGTTGCTGTTCTTGGGAAACAAACGATTGCCTCGCTAACACTGTCTTCTGCTAAATGTGCAATGAGAACAAAGAGATATATGTAGTAGACAATGCTTACGTCCATTGGCTGAGGTACCCATGTAGTGTGAGCCAGCCCCTGTTGTCTGTGCACACAACGTTGAAGACTTCTGGGCTCCAGGGGAAGTAGGGAAAGACACTGAACAAATTCTGCAGCTCAGTCGGAGACAGGGAGCCATCTTTATCCTGTCCATATGGAAATCAACAGGTGAGATATGAAACGTTGGCAGTCACGCTCCCCTCCCCCGCTACCACGATGAAACTTTGACTGATTATCCCAGGAAAGGCCACTTACCACGTCGTATTTCTCAAAGATGCGCTGGAGAAACTGGTAGCCAACATGGTTTAACTCAGTCGTGCAGTTGTGAGGGACTTGGAGGCTGGAATGAATAAATATTCAACCAGGTGATTAATCTGCAAATGTGATCTACACAAATGTGATCTGCCTCATGAGCAGATGGTACTGGGTTAGTAACAGTTCATCACCATGAAAAGCACTTCACAGTAATTACTTGCGCGGTATTTGTTTTCGTGAGTAAACAGGGCAATTCTTTTGTGTAGAGCGAGGTGCTGAAAACTACCGTGAACAATCTTTCATACGAAGGGTTGTCGATTAGAAAACTGGGAGAAACTCCCTTTGCTTTTGGAACATTTAATGCTGGATCTTTAATATCCACCAGGACAGACAGAAACTCGCTTTTAACGTCTCGGCCAAAGGAATGTGCAGTCAATAATGCAGAGCTCCCTCTGAACCACGCTGAAGTCTGAAGCTATAGTCTAGGGCCAGCCTGGACTATAACATCAAGTATAGGTTGATACTCCAGTACAGCATTGCCAGAGGTTCCATCCTGTTGTCTCAGGTGCCATAAGATGTCAAAATCCAAGGTCCCGTCAACTTGTTCAGTGAATGTTAAAGATCCCAAGGCAGTATTCGAAAAGGGAAGGGAGTTTCTCCCAATATCCTGGCCGGCCAACATCTCCCAGATACAATTGGTCACTGTGGAGCTCTTGTGGCTTAGTGGTTAGAGCACTTGTCTTGCAAGCTGGGGAGATCAAGCTGGGGAGACCTGTATTCGAATCCAGGCAGGTCAGGGCGAAACCTTGGGCAGGTTTCCTTACTCCACATTCCTAATAAAAATCCGTCCCCAAAAAACACAATAATAAAATTGGTCATTTCAATCCACAACTGTTTGTGGGACACTGCTGTGCGCAATTGGCTGCTGCGTTTCGTGCACAAATATACTTTACAGTATATTCTGTGAAGCGCTTTGAGACGTCTAGAAGATGTGAAAAGCGCTATATCCATGGCAGGGTTATTCAAGGCCGTACGCAGGGGGGGTGCGACGGGTGCGTACGCACCCCCCCAAATTATAAAAGGTCCACATTTTCCGGGGTAGAGAATTGCATTTTTTTATCAAATTTAAATACCAAGTAAATTTATTGAACATTTGTGCAACAATCAGTTCTTCAAAACGATGTATAAATTATAAACTCATATCTTTGAATGATTTAGTATTAATATAAAATTATCGAGTCGCACACCAGAATCGGCGTCTCCCCAAAACATACCGCGTCGATAGACCAGTCCATGACGCGGCGAGTCTGTGACTCGTGATTGGATAAACATAGGCGCCAAGACTCAAATCCTCGTTTGGAAATCATCCCGTAAACAGCCACAAGGGGCAGCACCAATTCTGGAGTTAAAATCATCTTTTCATCTGATCACCGTAAGTAAAAATTACTCAAGTTTTGAGAGGTGTGACTGTAATGCTGGCAAACAATGACAACATATTTTTACAAGCTTCTTAGAAATTAAAGCTTTTGAGAACCCAACAAAAAAGTTATATGTGTCTGGACGGGAATGCCTATCTTTAAAAAAATACTCATGGACGTAGACCTAGGCTTTAGCGCCTATTCCACGTGGTGTGTCAATCGGAAATCATCCCGTATACAGTCACTACATAAAAAGGTAGCACCACTTTGTGGAAGCTGAAATCGTATTTTAATCTGATAAATGTAAGTAAAAATGACTTAAGTTTTGATAGGCGTGTTTCTGAAATATCACGTTTCTTGTTTTGTCTTGATTATCACATTTGATTTACATTATTAAAGATGTATTCCTCTAATTAAAAATTGCCTTTAGAGACGTCCACTGGCATGCAAAAAACATATGACCGCAAAGATAAACAGTGCTACATTATTTCACATTCAGTTTTGTACCCAGAGTGAAAAAACATCAATGTCGCACGAATTTGGCATAAAAATAGTTTCACCGTCATCTGATCGAGCGAACTCGGGCATTGACAACCACACTTCTCCACTGATCCCTTCTCTCCATGCAGCCTGACAACTCCCGCCTGCCAACACCCCAATCGCGCTCCAGAGTATCGATGTAGGTTAGGGTCGGTCTACCTCGTGTTCTGTGACCGTGCAATGGTTCCCATAGGATAGTAGGACTATGGACAGTTTCCTCCCGGCTTCTCCAGCTATGTCCGCTAAACCTAAGACTCCTCTGCGGTAATGTCTGTGATACCAGTGTGGTGGTGTACCATATAGCTATTTGTCAGATGCTGTCGCCAGTAAACGTTCAGAGCGTCTCTTAGAAGCCTGGTATATACCTCACGAGTCACCTAATCTCCTGGTCGAGGTTTGCCTAAGTGTCCAGCATTCTGCTCCGTATAGGAGCGACTTTCAGCCCTCGCGTTAATGCACATTCATTATAATATGGAAATCGATATTGGTAGAGCGGTTGACATATTGGCTTCAAAGCGACCGAGGCGTCTCGAATACGGAACGCTATTAAAGAATTAATTTCCCCTCCCTTATTTTTTCAAGTATTTTTTCGTCAGATCAGTATTGCTTGATGGGTCACTGCCTTTCATTTTGATTCTAAATAAATAAATAAAAACTAACTACACTATTGCTCACAGTTCAACGATATTTTCAGGATAATGCTGATAACAGGCTTGTAACACGTGTGAATTAACTGTTTGACACTGATTTTCAGTTTCTGTATATTTTCTTGTCTTTTATAAAATTTGCTTTGCTGGAATATCTGAGCACATAATTCATACTTTACTCTTACATTATTGTTCATTACAGTCCGAAAGAAATTGAGTCTTAGGATAACAATGCAGAACAACTTATTAATTACCGTCAATCTGTAGTTTATGATCATTTTCTCTATACGCATACATTTATCAAGCATTCGTCATTGTACTGTGTTAATTGGATTGTAATTTACTTTATCGTTCGCATTCCTTACATCATCGAGTCAACAATCGTGTTTGCTTTTATTGGCGAACACATTCTACCTTCCCAATTAGACACGGACTACCGGGGAAAAGAAAAACACTGAATAAATAATGATGCTCTTAAACACCAAGGGCATGAAACATTTACCGTTCATATTGGATCTTCTGAATCGATTAAATAAGACCTCAAACTGTGTAAAACGTCGGAGCCTCGAGGGGGCTTCGGGGGCAGCCCCCAAGCCCCCGGCCATTGTTGGTCCCATCACTAGCAATTCGCACCCCCCCAAAAAAAATCCTGCGTACGGCCCTGTTATTATTTATCATTGTTATCATTACTCACTGTGGATACAGATAGTCATCTAGGAGCTCCAAGTCATCATCGCAGCCAAACTTCCGGAGCACAGTCCAGGTGGTTTCATGTCTCCCCCGCTGGATAAACAGCATGTTTAGGAACAGGAAACCTGGGGGTCAAGACGAGTGTAGAGAACGTATGGGTAAGTTTGACTTAGCAACGCTCTTGCTCTCATTTAAGCAGTAACCCACAATACACTCACCAATATAGGGAAAGCATGAGGTGTAAACTCCCGAGTTTGCTTCTCATTTGGTGGGTGGGGTGTGCAGGCAGTAGTGCTGGGTAGCTATTGGAAACTGTTACGTGGCGTACGGATTAATTCCTTAGATAAATAGGGTAATTAACGAGAACCCTTGCCATATCTGGGAGGAAACACTACCACCGTTCACAGAATGACACACCTCACACACGTCACTCACCACTTAGCGTTAGACCATCATCCTTGATCCCATCGGGTGCGTTTTTCCACACGACAGATTTGACGTCTTCTAAAGCCTCTGGGGATAAGGGGTTCCTGAAGCAATGTTGCTGAGCAGAGAGAGAGGGGGTGGGTGAGAGAGAGAGGGTGGGTTAGTCTATTGAATACCTCACCTGAACCAGTTTTGGAACAGAGTCTGAACCACATTTGAAAGGGAATTAAGGTAAACACTTGAGAACAAAAGGGGGAAAAGAACAGAGGATTGAGATTTTAGTACATAGCCCTGAAGGGGAATGAGCAACAGCACAGATATGATAAAGAAAGCACAAGTGGATGAGTTAGAATATATAACTCCAGTGGGAGAAGCTGGCACCAGCCCAGGCACGATGGGCTAATGGCCTTTTCCTGCGCTATAAATGTTCTATGAATCACCACATCTCACACCCCATCACTGTGCCTCATAAACAGTCTCAATCCCGCAGATTTACTCATTGTCTATTAATACCTGAAAGAAATTCATCTCAGTATCATTGAGGATCCCATCGAAATCCTGGTCTGAGATGTTGAAGATTCTTGTCAGAGCTTGAATACAAGCTGGAGTTAGCTGAAATACACACAAAACAGTCGTGGACAAACAGGTGATTTTTGGGGTGTTTATGTTACCAAGGGAAGATTCTGTCTCTGAAATGCGAAAACACGATCAACGAAATGAAGTCAACAGCCAACTTAGCTTCATTTCAGAAGAACAACTTAAATATAGCTCCTTTCATGTAGGATAACGGTGACACCCTATAATGTATTGAGACAACTAACTTACGTCAGCAACATCCGGCACCCCATCGATAGTACGTGTAATATCCAATACCCATTTGGTCTGTGTGCTTTTTTCTCTCATACTCAACCTGTATATATCTGTCTGTCTCTTGCCCATCTCTCATCCTCTATTTTCATTCTCAGCCCATGATCCCAATCTTACCTCTTTCTCTTCTGGGCTGTACAGGGGCGCTGTTGGGTGCAGCACAGCCTTCTGGGCATAGAAGAACAGCTCTGAAATGTTCTTCAGGTTCTTAGCAGAGCACTGCAAGATAAAACAATTGATCAGGTGAGAGAGTCAGCCACAGACAGATTAGGAGAAAGCAGGACAGACGCACAGAGATAGAAAGAGGGTCAGGGGCAGTATCATCGGGGATAGCGGGATGAGGATATGTCAGTGGGGTGGGGTGCTGACTGCTGAAGGAATGATAAGTTTCTGCTGTCTCAAGGCTGTTGAATACTCTTGGCCAGTTCTCCAGGCTAATCACCCGTTTAGCAAGAGACCCAATTGCAAAGCGTACGTGTCTCACCTCCACACAGGTCTCGATTTCCGTGAACTGGTTCATGATGGGAAGAATGGATTCCATAGAGCTCGCACCCTGCAGATCCGACTTGTTCCCCACCAGGATCACTGGAATTCTAGGAACAACAACTTGCATTTTTATAGCGAACTTAATGTAAAATAATGGGCAAAGCAACCAGCTGGCTGTGCATTACCGGCAGGGGAGAGGGTATATGGAAGCACTTCAGAGGTTTTCTGTAGAAACTACAGCATGTTTGTGGGCAAACACAACAACCAGTTTGCACAAGCAACATCTGACAAACAGCCATGCAGCGAATGATTTTCTTTATCTCTGAAAGATTGTGAAGGCCAGGACACTGGGAGAATTTATACTTTTTTAAATATAAAACAAAGTGACCTGGAATCTTTCCCACCTGAAGGCAGACAGAATTTCCCTCCCCGGGTCCACACTTACTTGCTCCTTTGGTTGGCACTGTTATTCACCAAAGGAATCCATTTACTTTTGATCTGTAAAACAGTGGTTAAAAATATTAATCTTAATATAGTATGTACAATAAAGCGGAGTGTAGGAAACGTTTTTGCATTTTTGTGGGAACGTCTGATTGACAGAACTTTGTTTCTGTTGAAAACTCAGATTAAGGTCTAATAATACTAAACTCAAACCAGTAATTTAGCAGGTTAGCAGAGGGGACGTCATACCTTCTCAATCGTGCTCTCGGAATTTACGTCGTACACCACACAGACCACATTTGCCTGGAAAGCAAGAACAACAACGGACATTGAGAGCTCTGCATCGGAGATTCATGGCTGATCAACTAGCTGCGCCAAGATCATCATCTTTTACAGCCTGTTTGGGCATCGCAAACAACACCATCACAAACCGGATACAGTTCAGATAAAGTACTGCTTCAGTGTTCCAAAGCCTGAATGGGTAAAGATGGTTCCACTTGAACAAGACCAACAACAACAACAACAATGACGTGAGTTTGTACAGTGCCCCTCACGCATGGGTAGCATCTCAGAGTGTTCAACATTAGTGGGACGTTCACTAGACAGTATCCATAATTGGAAGCTACATGGCCTTCAATACTTTCCAGGACTAGATAAGCAGAATGCGTCACTCGAGGCGAGGGTGACAACACTCACTACGTTCCCGACAAAGGGAAAGTTCCATACAAATGTTGAACTCTCTGATTTTGCAAATCTGAAACATGACACTGGCGGTTCACATTTTCCAGATACTTAAATGACCCAAATCAGTAAACACCTGAAGTTCTCAACTTGATTCCAACAACAACAACTTGATTCTAGCCTATAATTACTCCTGGCAGATGAATTATTATACATAAACCATCCAAACCAAGTTGAGGATGGAGATCGGTTTACAATGAGCAATGGCAGCTGGAACAAGAAAGGGTGTTCGAGACCAGAACATTGGGACTAATCTACACAGTAGTTTTGACAGAGGGCTTGCTATTTTGGAAGGATGAGATTAAACCAGCTGTAACCCCTGACTCTGGTCTCAGAACCTCTGAATGTCAAGGTGTACTGTGTGGGGTATTTGTGCACTCGCATTGACCAAACAGATGGAAGTGCACTTTTAACTTACACAGTAAGTGTAACTTATACACCAAGCTCCCCAACCACTTCCCACCCTTTCCCAGCTCCATTGGCCCCCCATCTCCTAGAGGTTTGAATTCAAGACCTTTGTCCTGAATTTCAAGGCCATTCACGGCCTTGCCCCCCCCACCTACCTCTCTGACCTGCCATCCTCCTATGAACCTCCCCATCCACTCCGTTCAGCGGGCTCCAGCCTGCTCCATGTTCTACACCCGACCAGCCCTAACCATCGGCGCCTCTCTGCCCCCATACTCTGGAACCCCATCTCATACTCCCTTCGCCTCGCTCTCTCTCTTGCCTCCTTCGAGGCCAGTCTCAAGACCCTCCTCTTCGATCGTGCCTTCTGCTGCCCTCCCAACTCTTTCCCGCCCCTCCCCACTGCCCCTCTCCCTTGCTCGGTTCCCAATCTGACTGTTCAGCGCCTTGGGTTATCCTCCCGACATGAAAGGCGCTCTATACCTGTAATTTTGTTGTTGCTGTTGTTGTTGTAAGTAGCTAAGCAGCTAAATGCCTGTGAACCGTGATCTAATCTAAACAATCACCACAGTGGCCAGTCATGTCAGGGACACTCACCCGCTTAATCTCTTCCTGGAGTTCCTCATCCGTCTGCTCCGCGGCTGCAAACAGATCAGGAGGATGACACAGCGTTAGGATCACTCCAGCTTGAGCATCATTGCCTACTCTGCTAAAGCCAGGACCGTGCATGCGCCGGAGTGAGATTTACAATACATTTGGCTACAGGGTTAAGATACCAGAGTCTGTGCTCAATTTTCACAGTTCCAGAAATAATAATAATCCTTGCATTTAATTTAGTGCTTTTCACATCTTCTAGACGTCTCAAAGCGCTTCACAGAATATGCTGTAAAGTGGGTTGACTGTATATATATATATATATATATATATATGGGTGAAACGTGGCAGCCAATCGCGCACAGCAGTGTCCCATAAACAGCCGTGGATTGAAATGACGCTTTTTTTTTTGAGGGATTATTATTAGGCATGTGGAGTAAGGAAACTTGCCAGAGGTTTCACCCTGCCTGGAATCGAACCCAGGTCTGTCGCTTGTAAGGCGAGTGCGCTAACCACTGAGCTACAGGACTCCCCAAAGGGAGCCACAGATCAAAGGGAAAGTTTTTTTTTCTTTTTAATTGGGTTCTGGTCACAGCATTTTACAATGTGTCTGTCCTTGGGAAAATCAGGAGATCAGAAATAACCATAATCTGGGAGGTGATGTACACCCTGCAGTTTGATGACTGCGGGAGGAGTGACAGAGGGACCTGTGGGACTTGTGGGACAGAGGGACTTTATACCTGAGTAGTCAATGATGTGGGTGGGAACACACTCTGGAGTGACGTCTGCGGGGATCGTGATCTCCTCGGCGCGGGCGGGAACCTGCAACACACCAAACACACAGTAAAGGATCTGCTTAAAGACAGGCCATCGTCAGATTTACCTCACTGAACCACTGGGAGGCAGCCTGCTCACTTTAAACAGGCACCAAATGAGTTGCGTATCATGAAGACATCACCTTATTAATACCTTTGGTGCCTTCACCAAACCTCAGCAACACCGTTACCGAGTAACGATAATAATAATAATAATCCTTGCATTTGATTTAGCTCCTCAGCCTCACCACCTGCCTATGCCTCCAATCTTCCAATTCTGGTCTACTGCTCATTTCGTACTCCCTCCATCCCAACACTAACTGACGGAAAAGCTGCTTCCTCATGTTGTCGTGTGACCCTGGGGAAATTGGGTATGGGTGTAGTTGACCTGCGGGTGCTAGGTGGGACAGAGTAGAAGAAGCATAAACTGTGTATCTAACTCACACTAACAACAACAACAACAATTTACATTTATAGAGCGCCTTTCACGTCGGGAGGACGTCCCAAAGCGCTGAACAGGAGGCGTGTGACCCGAGCTGGGAGGGGAGTGTTTGGGAAGGGGTGAAACACGAAGGGGAGGTAAAAGAGTTTGGGGTGGAACAAAAGGCACGATCGAAGAGGAAAGTCTTCAAACCGGCCTTGAAAGAGGAAAGGGAAGAAACGAAACGGAGGGATTGAGGGACACTAAATGTGTCTGCACTGTGGTTTTCCTATGGAAAAACAAATTATAAATAAACAAGACACAGGGATGCTATTTCTGAAACAGTAATTCCTAAAGCATGAGTGAAGGAACCCGATACTCCTGATCACAAGCAATGGAATACAAGGGAGAGTGAAACCCCAGTGTTTGGGAGTTCTGTCTGTCTGCACTGTTGTTGTGTGTGGAATCAAACAAGAGGCTATTATGTTACTTGTAATAAATGGGAGCAGCTGGAAGGTAGGTTAGTTTACACTGGCAAGTGGCCCTCACACATCAGCTTTCGCACTGTCTTACACTAGCTTCACACACCAGCTTTCGGTGGAACTTGACCCTAAGTGGAATTGGTGGGCACTCAGACTGCTGATCAACGTCACAAGTCTCTGTGGAGGACAGAGTCGACACACCCACACTGATATAAATACAGAGCTCAAGTCCCAGCTTCAAAAAGCACTAGCTTTTTTTTTGGCTTTTAAGGTCATTTATACAATGAAGAAATGGTTTGTGTTTCATACAGCGATGCCACTGAGGTTTGACTGCATGAAATGCTTGCATATCAAAATGCGAGGCTTGTTTCACAATCTTGCCCAAGATTCACGCAGATGAAATGACATGTGTTTAAATACCAAAGATACAAACTGGCAGGAGTGAAAGCTTGGGAGTTGATTCCCTCCACTTTCCCATTAAACAGGAACCTCCACCCACCCACCATCCCTAAAGGTCAACAGAAACTTCAGCAACCAGAAATCCTCCCGTTGCTCCTTCTCTGGGCTCCTCACCTCCTCGGGAAACTCCTCACTCACCAACGACATGATCAACGAGGTTTTGCCGACTTGGGCTGCAGAATGGAGGAAAGGGAGCAAACAGGAGAGTCATTAGCGCCCGAGCACAGTGGCAGCTCTTCATTACAGGTGCTGTCAACCCTCAGTTGTACTTTCACCACCAATAGGTAACACTCATGAACCAGCACCTGATCACCACAGCTCACCTCAGAGTCCTTTGCACAGTGAGTTGCCCTGGGGTGAAATTATCCCAAGTTTTTCATAAAGAATGGGACGATTCAATGCAGCGTGTGGGGTGTGCAACACGGGGACAAACATGGCGGCTGTCGTGCAGGAGTGACAGTCCACACAGCAATGAGAGGAACAACCAGTTCTCCAGGTTTTTAAGGTGAGTTTGGTGAGGAAGAATTACCGGCCAGGTCACCAGGAGCAATCTTGGCTCTTCATTCAGTGAGGGTTGGGATGTGGGATCACTGCTCTTCCATAAATATAGTCAAGATTCCTCCTGAGCCAGACATGTCCACATTACTCCAGCTCACTGGCAGTCTAGCTCATCGTTGTTAGGACTTAGAGGGGCAGACTCTCTCATTGGGGTGTGGCAGTGTAAAGTAAAAGTGGTAGTGTATAGTGTGAGTGTGTAAAGTGTGGTAGTGTACAGTGAGTGTGTATGTGTGGCAATGTACAGTGAGTGTGTGCGGTGGTGTAGTGTGAGTGTGGCACTGTACAGTGCAAATGTGCTGGAGTACAGTATGCGTGTGTAAGTGTGCTAGTGTACAGTGTAAATGTGCTAGTGTACAGTTAGTGTGCTAGTGTACAGTGTGTAAGTGTGCTAGTGTATAATGTGAGTGTACTAGTGTACAGTGTGGTAGTGTACAGAGTGAGTGTAGTGTACAGTGTGAGTGTGCTAGTGTACAGTGTGCTAGTGTACAGTGAGTGTGCTAGTGTACAGTGTGCTAGTGTACAGTGAGTGTGCTAGTGTACAGTATGAGTATGATAGTGTATAGTGTGTGCTAGTGTATAGCACGTGAGTATGCTAGTGTGCAGTGTGCTAGTGTACAGTGTGAGTGTGTAAGTGTGCCAGTGTACAGTAAGTGTACTAGTGTACAATGTGAGTGTGTAAGTATGCTAGTTTACGGTGAGTGTGCTAGTGTACAGTGTGTAAGTGTGCTAGTGTACGGTGAGTGTGCGAGTATACAATGAGTGTGTGAGTGTACAGTGTGCTAGTGTAGTGTGCTAGTGTACAGTGTACAGTGAGTGTGCTAGTGTACAGTGTACAGTGAGCTAGTGTACAGTGAGCTAGTGTACAGTGTACAGTGAGCTAGTGTACAGTGAGCTAGTGTACAGTGAGCTAGTGTACAGTGTACAGTGAGCTAGTGTACAGTGTACAGTGAGCTAGTGTACAGTGAGCTAGTGTACAGTGAGCTAGTGTACAGTGAGCTAGTGTACAGTGTACAGTGTGCTAGTGTACAGTGTACAGTGAGCTAGTGTACAATGAGCTAGTGTACAGTGTGCTAGTGTATAGTGAGCTAGTGTACAGTGAGCTAGTGTACAGTGTGCTAGTGTACAGTGTGCTAGTGTATAGTGAGCTAGTGTACAGTGAGCTAGTGTACAGTGAGTGTGCTAGTGTACAGTGAGTGTGCTAGTGTACAGTGTGCTAGTGTAGTGTGCTAGTGTACAGTGTACAGTGTGCTAGTGTACAGTGTACAGTGAGCTAGTGTACAGTATAGTGAGCTAGTGTACAGTGTACAGTGTGCTAGTGTACAGTGTGCTACTGTACAGTGTAGTGAGCTAGTGTACAGTGTACAGTGAGCTAGTGTACAGTGTACAGTGAGCTAGTGTACAGTGTACAGTGAGCTAGTGTACAGTGTACAGTGAGCTAGTGTACAGTGTACAGTGAGCTAGTGTACAGTGTACAGTGAGCTAGTGTACAGTGTACAGTGAGCTAGTGTACAGTGTACAGTGAGCTAGTGTACAGTGTAGTGAGCTAGTGTACAGTGAGCTAGTGTACCGTGAGCTAGTGTACAGTGTACAGTGAGCTAGTGTACAGTGAGCTAGTGTACAGTGTACAGTGAGCTAGTGTACAGTGTACAGTGAGCTAGTGTACAGTGTACAGTGAGCTAGTGTACAGTGTACAGTGAGCTAGTGTACAGTGTACAGTGAGCTAGTGTACAGTGTGCAGTGAGCTAGTGTACAGTGTACAGTGAGCTAGTGTACAGTGTAGTGAGCTAGTGTACAGTGTACAGTGAGCTAGTGTACAGTGTAGTGAGCTAGTGTACAGTGTACAGTGAGCTAGTGTACAGTGTACAGTGAGCTAGTGTACAGTGAGCTAGTGTACAGTGAGCTAGTGTACAGTGTACAGTGTGCTAGTGTACAGTGTACAGTGAGCTAGTGTACAGTGTACAGTGAGCTAGTGTACAGTGTAGTGAGCTAGTGTACAGTGTGTAGTGAGCTAGTGTACAGTGTACAGTGAGCTAGTGTACAGTGTAGTGAGCTAGTGTACAGTGTAGTGAGCTAGTGTACAGTGTACAGTGAGCTAGTGTACAGTGTAGTGAGCTAGTGTACAGTGTACAGTGAGCTAGTGTACAGTGTAGTGAGCTAGTGTACAGTGTAGTGAGCTAGTGTACAGTGTGTAGTGAGCTAGTGTACAGTGTACAGTGAGCTAGTGTACAGTGTAGTGAGCTAGTGTACAGTGTACAGTGAGCTAGTGTACAGTGTACAGTGAGCTAGTGTACAGTGTAGTGAGCTAGTGTACAGTGTACAGTGAGCTAGTGTACAATGTGAGTAAACGTGACGACCCAGTTGCTGCTTTACTCACGTTCTCCCACCAGCAGGATCCTGACGTCCCTCCGCATGGTCGGTGTCTCTGCCGCCGGTTCCCGGTGACTGTAACGCCGGTTATTGGCTCCGGAGCGCAGGGAACAGGTCGCCTCCGCCTGTTCGGCCCTTACGGGAGCGAGGAGACCGCTCGGGGGCACTCGGCTGTTTCCGGAAACCTCTCGGGAATACTCGGCTATTTCCGGGGATCTCTCGGCTATTTCCGGGGACCGTTCGGAAAGACTCGCCTGTTGTCGGAGACCGCTCGGGAACACTGTGGTTTCCGGTGGGAGGGGAGGGGGGGGGTGGGGGGGGGGGGGGAGCAGCACTCGGCAATTTCCGGAGAGCTTGGGACCAGGTACATTGGAGTTAAGGGTCGATGAAGTTTGACCTTGGGTGAGGAGACTTACCCAGGGCTCACACTGAAGAGAGAGAGAAAATTGTAAGAATCATCTTATTAAAGACGAAAAGGGAATAAAGAATAGTGACCGCATCCCGTCCCTCACCAGCATCTCTTTCTTCCATCTCCCGACGCGTCGCCCGTCTCCGCCAATATCTCACCCCAAAAGCTGCCGACGAAACACTGTTTCCCATGCCTCTCGGCTGGACCGTTCCGATGCCCTCCTCGCCGGTCTCTCCTCTCGACCACCATTCGTAAAAATCCAGGCAGTTCAAAATTCCGCCGCCTGCATTCTCACCCGAACCAAACTTCGCTCCCCGAGAGGGTCGGTGCTCTAATGTCAGGGCCTATGGTGAAGGGCATGTTGCTGGGTCTGTGCTTTAGTTGCTAAGAATGCTACCACCTAGGTGCTAACGTCAGTGCTTGGTTGGTAGGGAGTAGGGCCTCGTTGCTAAATGTAATGTTCAGTTGCTGAGGACAACGTAGGTGGGAAGCATGGTTGTTAGGGACAGTGTTATTTGAATAAGTTTGGTGCCTGTTGCTGGGATCGGTGATTGAGTTGTGCTGGAGATGACTGCTGCTCCTCTTACAACAATCTATATTAAATCTAAGTACAATATTGGAATATGTTTAGAGTTTTGTCAATTAAATCAGGTCGTCACAAATTTGGCTTTATTCATGAGTTTTCTACCGACAGCATTACCTGCTCAACTACAGACCAATTTTGTCATCTCACAATATTTTAAAAATTGGTTAAGTTGCTCATAAAAAATTACTCTAATGATTTTCAATACAGTATGTTCTTAATTTAAGTTTGTTTTCTCAAATAAATGTTGCGACGTTTGCTATTACATCGTTCGTCAGCAGGTGGAAACAAACTACTTTAGGTAGCATAGGTGTATAAAAAGGCTGAACATCCTGTATTCTTACACAGCCATCCTAATCCTTCCCCTTTGTCCCAATAACTCTATCACTTGCCCCTTCACCCAACCTATCTCTAAGCAAGCTCCACAACCATCTCAAGTGAGTTTATGTTATTTAAATTTAGACATTTTACATTCATGAATGTATGTATTTCAACTTATAATAGTTTTTTTTTAGAACATTTTGACGATAAATGTCCAAAAGAACCTAACTCCAGTTTATACATTAATTCTTATGGGAAAAATGGGTTCGCTTAATGTCGTTTTGCTTAAAGATGCTCTTTTCAAGAACACAACTACGGCGTTAAGTGAGGGCTAATTGTAGTGGAGGAGAGACCGGTGAGGAGGGTATTGGAGTTGTCCAGCCAAGAGGTGACAAGGGCATGGACTAGGATTTCGGCAGCTTTAGAGTGAGATATTTACGGAGTCAGGCAATATGGTGGAGATGGACTAAAGCAGTGTTGGTCATGAACTGGACTTGGAGTGGAAAGGATAACTGGGGATCGAACTCGATGCCTACGTTATGCGCAGGTTCTAAAAGTTTTACGGACAGATCGGGTAGGTTGAAGAGGTTGGAACCGTGGCATAGAAGATGTCGACGGTAGCCAGAGTAGGGAACTCTTTCCTTCAATCCCCTCTTTTTCCATTTTCAGGTCGTGCCTGAAGACCTTTCTGTTTGCCCACACCTACAATCACACCCACACCTTCACCCTCCCCCTGGCTCGGCCTCAGGCTCCACTATTGTGAAGCACCCTGAGGCACCTTGTGGCATGGAGGACGCTATATAAATGCAAGTTGCTGTCTTGTTTCCTCCCCCGCTACATTCAAAAATACAGCAGACTGCTGTTCCTGTGGCTGTTTTGTTGTTTGTAGCAAGTACAAAAAATTAAGTCTCTTTCAAACCACTGCCAATTGTGTCTTGTATCTGCACGTTCCTTGATGTGGCATTTAATTCTGTTTTTCTCTGCATTTCGCTTTTTGATCCATATCCCCTCCCATAGTCAGTTTCACTCCAGGTTCCGTTGTTACTTCTGACACGCATGTAATGTTATTGAATTCAAAACACAATGTAGATGCACTTGGTCCTTTAATTCCAACTTTACACATCAACCTCTTTCAAATCTGCCCAGTTACTTTCTCAGAATCTTTTTAGCTTTGCATCATACATATCTAAATGTCACCTATTGAAGTAACATACAACAAGCTTGATTTAATCAGGATACGACACGTTTAAACATTTCCCATTCATTCGTTATTTTTCAGTCAAGATTTATAAATATATAAATAAAATAAATGTGACCTCTCCCATACCCCTATCATCCACCTCAAAGAGGATGTGCCTGCGTCAACTGCTGATACATAGATCATCACAGAAATTCCCAGCCACCATCATGTGATTGATATCTTTGCAATCCAGAGCATAATTTCTGCTTTGCATTACAGATATATTCACATTTCTCCCTCAAGCACATCGCAGTAATATAATAATCCTTGCATTTGATATAGCACCTGTTCACGTCGTCAAGACAGACGTCTTAAAACATTTGGGAAACACAAAGTGGCACTGCATTCCAATGCATGTAGAGCAACACATATACATTGGGACAGCGAAGACAGCTAGGAAATCAAGCTTATGTGCACTTTTATATTAAGCTGTTTTGCTGCTTTGCAGCTAGGAGTTCAGTTTTTTGTAATATAATTTTTTTAATTTTTGTTTTGTAAAGTTCAGTCAGGATTTTCCTTTTCCCCTCTTTCTTTCTGTGTTCCATCTGTTGTCTGTTCCACTCCTGAAAATGCCATCGGTCTGTCCTGGCCAGAGTGGTCCAAGCTGTATTTGCAGGGGGGTCCTCTGTTCATGTATCATTCAAGCGTAACAATGTTCCTGTAGTTGTTGGAATGCTGGTTAGAAGGAAAAACAGAACATTCTGGGCATTACTTTAATTATGAATCAGAGAACATTTTTAACACAAGAGTGCTATTTGACTTATCATGTCTGTGCTGATGCTGGCTCCTCTATTGGAATTATCTATTCTAATCTGATTTCCCTGCATCAACCATTCTTTTAATATTAATTCCCTTCATCTTTTTATCCAAATCCCTTTTAAGTGCTTCTACGGATTTGGTTTCCTATACAGTAGTTCTATTTGAATGGTCCATTTCTCTCCAATAACTTGAACTAAAGAGAACACTTTGGTTTTCAACAGATCAATATTTTTACATTGCATTACTAAAACACACATTACAAATGCTTGACACAAATACAGGATACATTTCTTCTTTTCCTCTGTGAACCCATCTCGGTCTCTCCCCATGTGTCATTTCTCTCATCCACTGCAGTGTGGCAAGGTGCAGATGTGAACTTGCAATGTAGCACGAGTCACATTTAAAAGTACTGTACGTATATCTCACTCCAAGGTATATCATATCCTTATAAATGTCAGCCATTTATCTGCTACTCTTATTCATCCTTGGTGTTGTATTGACTATTGTATTGTGTGTCTTGGGTTCTACAGTAAAATGGTGAAACATTTCACCTAATTTAAGAGAAAGTCTACAACTACACATTATTCAAAACAAGAAGAATTTTCATTTTTCAGGCTCCTTGATGAGTCAGAATCCCCAGAACTAGAGGTTTACCCTCTTCTGAACCTTCTACAATAATTCAAACTGTTCATAATTATTGCAAATATAGGCTCTCTTGATTCTGAACAAAGTTAGAAATAAAGTATTTTGTCTCCTCAGGTGCAGCTTAGTATTGTGATAGGCTTTGTTTTGTAGCAACTGTATATTGATTGGAAATCATATCCAAACCCATTATGTACGCGTCTTTGTTAAATTGTGCTTTGAGTCACATTATTATATACTGGGAAACACCTTACCATTTTACCAACTCTGCTCCAATAATGTCATGAACATGATACTGGATCCCTAGTTTTACAGTAGAGGTTACTTTCCGAAACTCAAAATCCGACTGTAAAACTTCCTTATACTTGGATTTCCGTATCATATTGAGAACAGCTTTACGACCTGAAATAAAAAGTTTTGGCAAAACAAACTTTATAAGAAACACATCAATGATTAAAATTCTCAAAAGAAGAAAACATTTGAAATAACTCAATCCCAGCTTCAAGGAGTAGGTCATCAAGTCAGCTCACATGCACAACATTTCTTCCACATGTCAATCGGCAAATGTAATAACCTGAATCCCTTAGGTTTGTCAGGAATTTATCCAGCGCCTTTGATGTGAAAGGAGCTAATCAAGTGTAATTTTGCTATTGTTGTTTTGAAACACCTTTACAGATTCTTGTTCCATAAACCTCATTCTTTTTGCTAAAAATGCCACACAAATTATGAGAGGCAAACTGTCATTTATTTCTTTCCTACCTAGGCCAATTGTAGCTCCATCCATAATCCCAATGGTGGGAATAAAGGGAGGAGAAAGTGTATCAGATTGGAGTTTGCCAACAATTTACATTTATATAGCGCTCTTCACGCAGGGTCCCAGAGAGCTTCATGCAGAGGAGCAAGCAGGAGAGTGATGCTTGACAAGATCACAGAGGAAGCAAGATGTGACAGTGTGAAGTGGTTTTTATTATTACAATAAGAAAAAGTTTTAGAAGCATAGAAAACAGGAACTGCGCTCTTCTGGATTAGTCCAGAATATTGATGCAACTCACCCTTCACAAAATACTTCACAAATCGTCCAGCACCTGGGATTGATAGCCACCAGCTTCCTGTGTCCCTTACAGTAAGAACCCCTGCGTTCACCAGCTGTCTGCAGAATAATGTAAAGAACATCTGAAACATTCAATCCAAATGTAGAACTAAAATGATCAGCTTGAGCCATGCAAAAATATATACGAATGATTGACTTGCACATGGGTAGAAATATTAAATGATGTTTAAGATTGTAAATTCAAGAATTATGCATCAAAAATAGTAAAGACATTTTGTGTATCTTAGATTTGTACCTTAAGTGTTCAAATATATATATTTTTTTAAATGTCATTTCAATCCACGACTGTTTGTGGAACACTGCTGTGCGCAATTGGCTGCCGTGTTTCGTCCATAAATATACAGTCAATTCACTTTACAGTATATTCTAGACATCTAGAAGACATGGAAAGCACTATATCAAATGACTATTATTATTGAATATAGAGTATTCCATCTATGTGGTGAAGGAATAGGACAATAACAGAAACACATAAAGAAAAATGAATGCATTTTGTGTTACATTTTGTGTTGTTGTTGTACAAGTGTTTGCTGTATTATCCAAATCCAACACATCTCTGATGTACTGTAATATCCTGGGAACTCACGTTATTTCTTGGTCCTGAAAAGAGAACTCCTTTAGCATTTTCTCTTGGTTGAAACCAATATCTGTACAGGAAGTTAGTACTGTCTCTAAAAATCTCTGCACTGTTGCTGAACTCTCTTTCATCGCTGTTGCAGCCAAAACTTTACTTTTGTAATCTTCACTAAAGATAATGCCAAACACATCGGTGTCAAATCCAAGATGGAACATTCGAATGGCTCCCAGATCCTTCAGCTCATTCTGAGTTAAAACAATTAGATTATTTAGGTTAAAAAAAATTGCACACATCTTATCTGCCACATATCTTAAAGAAACAAACCAGGAGGGAGAAGTCTACCCCAAAATGAAACAACTATTTTCTATATAATTACCAAACTTAAAATATAACCGCAAGATTTATAAGTTATAAGACTGTCTGACTGAAGAAAATGGATACCCAACTTGCATGACAAGAGTTCAGAGCAATATAACTTACCAATTGACGATCGACTGTGGTTTTGTCTTTAACAATGCTATAAAGTTGGTGTTTGAGGACAATAGGAGGAAGGAAATCGTCAAATAATTTACGGGGAAATAATGCGGCCAGGAACAGCAGCCCAATTTTGGTATCATTTGGCACATCTAAAAAAAAAGAATAAACTTTTGTTAAAAAAAATTGTTTCTTTTTCAAACATCCACCGGTAAAATTCCAGAATATTGTCAAACTGCAGATTGTTTAAGTTGCAACATGAAAGAAAGTTCTAGCCCCTCCTCACAGCCCAGCTGGCAAAGGCAGCTTTTGAAAAACTTCCATTATTCCTTCATTGTTGAATGATTTTCCGCAGGGATCAGGGCCAAGCCATCTCCTCACAGTCAAAACACTAACACTCAACAACAACGACAACTTTGATTTATATAGCGCCCTCGGCGCCAGACGGCGTCTCAGAGCGCTTCACAATAGCGGATCCCGGGACCGAGCCAGGGGCAGGGGGAAAAAAGGGCGACCAAAGACGCGGTCGAAGAGAACACATTGTAGTGAAAAAAAGTCAAAGTAATAAAAGTAAAAGATGCCTAAATTACCTTCAAATTGCCGAGTTTCATCGGTGATCTTTATGTCGTCCTCTGCTGCCAGTCTACGCTTCTTAATTTGCTTGAAGATCTGTGGGATCAATATCCTCTTACGATTCATGGCTGCAAGTGGAACACCCACCACCGCCTACAGGATATTAGATTGTTGTCACTCAAAAGAGTCTGAAATAATGTGTAAAACAATAATGTGTTAATAACTAACGGCATTTGGGTGTCATTTTATGAAGTGACTTTTCCAAACCAGTAGAGGAAGTGAACACGTTGAATTTGACTTAAATCTACATTTACAGGAACTACAAATTTGCATGTATCTAACTCTCTCCAGGCCGGGCGGCGGCTCCGAGGCCTAAACGTACAATTAAACGTACGGTACCGACATTTTACAATCGAGGACACTCATTGGTCACAGCTGGCATTACTGTCTCCGCATTTACCGACTCCCCCTCTCAGGCCTCAATGCGTCAGAGTCCGTTTAACACCGGAGGTAAACTGTCAAGTATCTCATCCAGAGCGCCCCCTGACAGACACAAGCCACCCACACTGACGGTTTTATGATCACAGCCGCCTCAACCGGCGTCACTGCGCCTGCGCACCTGTTCACATCGCGCGTCACTACGCATGCGCAGCTGTCGGTCGGCCTCAACCGGCGTCACTGCGCGTGCGCAGCCGGCCAGCCCCAACCGGCTTTACTGCGCCCGCGCAACCAGCCGGCCTCAACCGGCGGCGTCACTGCGCCTGCGCGACTAGCCAGTTTCAACCGGCAGCTCCGCGCCTGCGCACTCTTTCCGCGCCTCGTCCCACAGTTCTCGCTGTTTATGTGCTGCGCGAACTCCCCTCGGCCCAATGAGTGACACACACACACGCGCCGTTCCCGATTAAAGCAGGTCCTGCTCCTCGCTTATTCGAAACGTGTCGCTTGTGTGAGGTGTTAGATGTACCGCAGCCGCTTCAGGAGGGCGCGGGAGTCACCGAGGCCTGGGCCTGCAGGTGAGGGCGGAGCCGCTGGTGGGTGTGAGGCCAGGCCTCAGGTACTGACCAGCAAACCCTGTCCCCGGGAGCCTGTCTCTCACGGATTGTGTTGCTGGTGGTTGATGTTAGGCCATGTATAGAGACATCACTGGGGGGAGCAGCAGCGGCAGCTGACACAGCGCTGGGCTGTGGTGTTTGGAATGTGTACCCTGAACTGCACCTCTCTGTTGTAGACACTGGGGCTTAATTCGGTATTCACCACAAATGGCGGCATTTTCCAATGAAGTTTATGTCACCCACTGGGAGGTGTGTGTGTGTGTGTGGGGGCGGGGGGGGGATCCTCCAGGCCAAGACAAATTCTTAATTCCTTATAATAATCCTTGCGTTTGAAATGGCACTTGTTATTTCACGCTGAGATGTGTTGCTCACCAGGATGCTTCCAGGGAATTCCTGGTACCCGCCGTCGCCCTAGTGAAGACTCAAACCCACACCAGTCAGGATTCATTCACCCACACAATATACAGTCAATTCACTTTACAGTATTTTCTGTGAAGCACCTTGGGATGTCTCAAAGGTAGGATGAGGCGCTATACTGAATGAAAGGTTTATTATTATGCTGGGGAGTTTGCTGTACTGTAAATGAGGAGACACTGAGGTTAATAATAATAATCCTTGCTTTTGATATAGCGCTTTTCACATGCTAGATGTCTCAAAAGTGCTTCACTGAATATAGTGCAAAGTGAATTGACTGTATATTTGTGGGCAAAAGGCGGCAGACAATTGCGCACAGCAGTGTCCCACAAACAGCAGGGATTGAAATGACCAATTCTTTTTTGAGGGATTATTATTAGGCGTGTGGAGTAAGGAAACCTGCCCAAGGTTTTGCCCTATCTGGATTTGAACACAGGTCTCACGCTTGTAAAGTGAATGCTCTAACCGCTGAGCTACAGGACTCAAGCTTTCATCTCATCTCTGAAAAAAGTTGTATCTTAAATGGGCAATACAGAACATTTATCCCCAAAATATATATTTTGTTGTGAGAATGCAGTGTGTATTACCCCCAGAAGGTTATAGATCCAGAATCAATTGGGCAATTAACAAGTAACATACATAGATACTCGTGAAACATGGGTATTAAAGACTAACAGCAGGTTGGAGAAATGGGTTCAAATATGGGATTGATCTGTTAGAACAGGCTTAATGAGTACCATTCCGTTCCCGTGTTGCATAAGATCATAATTATTTAATATTTCTGTCTTTTCCAGGCTGTTTAATCGACACAAACACGTCAAGATATGGATCAGCATTTCCATACTAGTGGGGAGACATCCAGAGGATCCATCAAACGCAAACCTGAAGACACACGAGATGATCGGATTAAATTACTGCGGTTTAATACTGATAAACAATACTCTTCAAATGTGAACAGATACACGGGACATAAACACGGACATGTTTTTGCCGTGGAAGTGGCTACGTATGACAGCAGCTTCCCAGATTACAGGCAGCCTGTTGAAATCGGATGCTTTTCATTAGATTCGTACAGACAGTTCTTCAACGATGGAAGACAGCTTAAATGTTATGTGGAACCGTCCAGCAAAAGCCCAAACTTTAACCTTCGAGATGGGTATAAGGACAGATATATAAAGAGAAATGAACACATTAAGGAGAAACTGGACCATATCCTGAAGTGGGTTTTAGTGAACAAGCAAAGATTTCCCATGTCTGCAGATGGCAAGTCACCTGCTGTTGGGAAGTAAGTTGTGGATCCATAGCCTATGTTGGGACTTCAGGTCGTAGACTAGGCTAACATTCCAGTACAGGAGGAGTCCTGGTCAATGATTCTCCAGATAAATTGCTGATTTACTTCATTATTTTTTATAAGATCTTGCAAATTGGTTGCCATGTTTACCCATAGATAAAAGGCTATGTTTGACATTATTTATCTGTGAAACAATTTATAATATGATGATGTTATACAACCACAATTACATTTGTAGAGCGCCTTTCAGGTCAGGAGGACGTCCCAAGGCACTTAACAGACAGGAATCAGGATCCGAGCATGGGGCACGGTGGTAGGGGCACTATATCAAATGCAATGTATTTATTGCTAAATTATCATATCCTGAGTTCATTTTTAAATTTAAATTTTTTACTGGCTGACCAATACATCTCAAAGACCTTCAGGTTATTCCTGTCAACTGCAGAGACTATTTTTGTAACAGCCGTTTGCACAAGTAGGTTCCTACAAATGGCCATGAGGTGAATGACCTATTCATCTGGAGGATTGTTGGCCAAGACACAGTGAGAAACTCCCTTTTTCTCAGCCAAGGTATTGATTTCAGCATCCCTGAATATCAACTGAAGTTCCTGCTGCACTATCCAGTAATACCTCTGCAAAGCATGTGGATTGTATGTGCAATCTGGATTAGGCTCTGCTGTGATGATCTCCCAGGTGCCTTTTGACATTTACTGTGTAGGTTTGTACATAACGAGTGGCAACATGGGACAAGGTACAAGAGGGTAGCGAACATCAACACTCTGAAAAGAAGGCGAGAGATTTGTAGATGGTGTTGGTTGGGGGTGGAGATGTTACATTAGTCACTTGGATTTATTTATCTAATTTTGCAAGGCTTGATTGCTATCTGTCCTTTGGATGTACATCAAACCAATGTCCTGTTTGCCTGTTCAGGTTAATGTTAAAAGATCATATGGTACTATTCAAAAAAAGAGAATGGAATTTCTCCCAGAGTCCTGGGCAACAATCTCCCCCCTCCCCTGAAATAAAATTGGTCACTCATTCATAGCTTAATTGATTAATTCATAGCTGTTTGGGACATTGCTCGATTGCTGTGTTTTGCCTACGAAAGTACACATTCAACATTGCAGTATTGTATATCACGTGAAGAGCTTTGAGATATCTCAATGATATCTCAATGACTTGATAAAGTATGATGCAAGGATTATGGACCGGTTGGAATTTTGTGCATTTTTTTTATGAATGTGTTCCATTATCCCTTTCAATTGCAGTCAGTTGCACACAGACTTCATCACGTGGAGGGGACATCTGACAAAAATCCTGACCACTCCATACGAGTCCCGAGAGGGTTGGCTGATGGCGGTGACCCTGTTCAATGGCAGTTATTACATGAGTGAGGTGGAGACTGAAGAAGCCAAGCGGCAGCGGGAGCACAGGACAGAGGTGCAGGAAGAGTTGATGTACGGTGGTTACAAGTTTGAGCAGTACTTGTGTGCAGGTGAGAGTGTGGTCTCCAATATTCTTTTGTTTTGGGGCAAAATCTGATCAATCAAAAGATTGTAAGTGAAATGTTTGTGAAATGTTGATGGTTTCTGATTTAGAAACATAGGGAGATGGCCATTTTTCTGAGATGTCCTGCTGAAATTGAATGACTTGTTTGTGGGTCACTCCTGTGCACAATTGGCTGCCTCATTGTGCCTACAAAATACAGTCAATCTACTGTATATTCGATGTAGTGCTTTAAGAAGTCTCAACAACATAAGGTACAATTATCAAATGCAAGAATTATTATTAGAACTCTTCAGGTGCAGAAAATCTATGTTTGGAGATACTTAGTTGGCAATTGTTTCATTTTCAAGCTTTTTCCAATATTTTTATAGAACCAAGTGATGAACAGGAAAGGTTTGGATAAATTTTTACCACAGTGGGAATTTACAATATTCTTTCTTTCAGATAAACCACAGGGGAATCCCAATCCAGCAGGTGTTGTGAACACCAATGAAGCGTTTTGTACTGTGGTCCGAACCCGGCTGAGCAGCCATTCCCTCGTGTTCGCTGGCGAGGTGGACTGCAAAGACATCTCCTGCCCCAGTCAGAAACCCCCACAGTGTTACTTGGAGCTGAAGACCAGCAGAGAGATGTACAACCCCAACCAACAGAGGAACTTTTATAGGTTGGTAGTCATTGCAGTCTTTGCCTCTGCCGTTTACACTGGGGCAGTTTAAGCCTCGGTGCATTCTAAATGCCAGACTGTTCTGAGCAAACTGTGTAGATGTACAGTGACTAGATGTAATGTAAGTTGCGTTGCAGTAACTGAAAGTGAGTTTTAAAGCAGGAAGCTTATATGTAAACAAAATTGGACAAGCATGCAGTGAACTGGGGAGCGAAACACTTGAGTGGAAGGTTGTCAACAAGCCTTTCCTGTTTGGGCCAAACATTTTTTTTTACATCGAGGAATGTGAATTTACAAAAGACAGCAAGAGTCTCGGACCATGAAGTCAAGAGTATTCTCCTTTTCTCTCTCTGTTAGATAAAGCGAAGGATTGCTATTAGGAGGCCATTTATTCTGGGAACCAAAGTCCTGGTTTTCTACCCTTCCAGTGCCTGACCTTCACTTGGATACTTCCTGCCCAGAGATATGATTGAAACCAGGAGCTAAACCTGTGGGGACCAGCAGACCCATTTCCCATCGCTTGATATTGTAGCATTCTAGACAGGTGGATACCACTGTGACTGGCTCTGAAAGTTAGTGCCCTGTCCTAAATATCTGATCTGATTTTGTGGCATTGATCCAGCTGATTGGTCTACTGCTATTTTGGCTACACTGAACCAATCAAAAAAAATAGTAAATTCACTAAACTTGTTGTGACTTGGAATGGGTTAGCTGCTCTGACTATCTACCTTCTGTCGGTAGGTTTAAACTGATCAAGTGGTGGGCGCAGTCCTTCCTGCCCGGGGTACCTCGGATAATCGCAGGCTTCAGAGATGACGAGGGGAAGGTTGTCTCCCTCCAATCTTTCGACACAATGAAGATCCATCACCTGGTCAAGGTTCGTACACAACTGAATAGATTGGATTTGAAGCGGTTGGGAAGAAATCAAATGTCAAACCTGGAGAAATTTGCACTTGGTACTTTTCTTTAAAACTGGCTGCAATATAGAGAGGAGACTTCTGACCATGGGTAATTTGATATGAGGACCCTTCTGGCTCAGTGTGTGAATGTACCTTCTGGTGTGCAGCAGTCATACAGACAATCCCTCAGGTTGTGCTAAGTGACCTGATTCAACTGCGGCAGTGGTTGGAAGGGCAACAGTTAAGCAGAGAATATGAACCAGGTGGGTGGGTGTGACTTTGGAAAACAATGTGTGGAAACGTCTCCTCACAGAAAACCTTGCACAACAATTCCACTCCTGATTCATGTAGTGTACACAGACAGACAGAACCTTGGTTTAAAGTCTCATTTGAAATACAGCACTGTATTGGGAGTGTCAGCCGAGACTGAGTTCAGAGTCCCAAAGTGGGTTTGAACCTGACCTACAACCTCTGACTCAAGAGGCAAAAGTGGCAACTAAACCAGGTCGACACCTAAAAGTACCTGCTTAAATACTGTAACCTGACACCTACACTTACATTATCAATCCCATCAGAACATTTGATATCATGCTTAGAAGGTTAATGTCCTAAAAAGCTTCACAAATATTTGCTGTCAAGTGTAGTGTTTCCTACATGCAAACACATGTAGCAGCTGGTATAACTGGGCAGCAATCAGCAACAGAAACTCTAGCCGATTCTCCCTTCATTTGTAGCCGTCTCCAACCACTGCTCAGCTATGAGATCAGCTCAGTCAACAACAGATGACATTTGTATAGAGCCTTTCACATCAGAAGGGTATCCCAATCAGTACAAACACTGCAGATACAATATAGGATGTGGAGATGTACCCATAATAACTGGCTTATGTAACCAACCGACTTTCTACAACATGCCCACAATCTAATCTGGATAATGACTTTGTGAGCAGGGAGTTCGAATCTACTTAATACCGAAATGGTTGATTTATAGGATTCAACACTCGGCTGTTCATGCTAAGAACTGGTGGGAATTTATTTTGATTTCTCTCAATCCCTTAAATAGAACGAGCGGAATTGCTGGAAGCCAGCCGTCTGCCTGAACTTCTGCGACGCTTTCCTGTCCTTTGTGAAGAAGGTGGTAACGCAGGATGATCACCGGTACGGTTCTGATCCATTTCCCTCGTTTTGTTTTCTGCTAAAAGGCCATTTCATAGATAAAATATTGCATTGTAGAATACCAATCCAATGTGCTGCTGAAGCTCTGATCTGTTTAGTAGCTGAACTCTGCAGAGCAAGATGTTCTTCAGTGACACAGTATATAATTTGAGACACAACATGTCAACCGTCTGCCAGGATGGTGGAAGGCGAACCTTGGTCTTCTTTCGCCGAGCAAATTTTTATGTTCTCAGGATCTGTGCTGAGTTAGCTGATCTCAGCCAGGGCAGCAGGTGGGGCTAAAATTGGCAAAATAATCCAGGAACGTTCTCCGAGAGAGACCAGCAGTTGGTGAATATAAACCCATCAGCATTTCTGGTTTTAGTTTGATTTCCAATAATTGGGAGTCATTTGATTATCAGCGTAGAGTTCAGTGTCAATTAGTTGAGAAATCTGTTGGCGTGTAGGTTGGGCTGAATACTAGATAATTTACCGTCCTCCTCTTACTCATCAGGCAGAGTCTGCTATCACTGTGATAGGTTTGCCAGGATATAAATATACAGGCCTAGAAACAACAGTTCATCAGGCTGCCCCCAAAGTAAACATTCCTACACTAATATCTCAGTACCTTCAATGGATTAATTCCCCGATTAGCTCTCATTACCTGCAATTTGCTTCTACCACCTTAACGTAATTTAAACCACACTTTGGGCCTTCTATAACACCTCAGATCAGTAATAATAATTCTTGCATTTGATACAGCACTTTTCACATCTAGACATCTCAAATTGCTTCACAGAATATACTGTAAAGTGAATTGTATATTTGCGAGTTAAAAGCAGCAGCCAATTGCGCATAGTAGTGTCCCACACAGTCGTGGATTGAAAATGACCAATTTATTACTTTCTGATGGATTATTATTATTAGGGGTAGTAACCCATATATTGAGCTAATCTCTTCTGTAACCTTTCTTGACAGATTGGTGCATCTTTTTTCCTGGCAACCGGGTAAAGATATTTCATATACAGTACATATGGACTCTGTGTATTCCTTCCTCCCAGACTGGTATGTGGAAAAGTTACTGTACGGAGAGGTCATTAATCCATAGTGAATAAGCACTTCCATCATCTGAATAAGTTCACAACAGGGCTGGGACGGGAGACTGTCTGTAAACTAACTGTTTTATAATCTGTAAAAAGTCGTGCGTTAAATTCCATTCAAAAGTTTCATAATAAAACGTTTTATAACATACATAGTCTGGGTCTTCCCGCCTATAAAACACTCAGTTTTGTTGCTGTTTTACTGTGCAAATGCCACAGTCAAATCACATTGTTTAAGTGAGCAGTAAAATTATATGAATGCTGACTGCCTAGCCTGTTATTTGTTGTTATGACCGTCCAACCATTCAGGCTTTAGCTGGGTTGAGGTATTTTGGTGCCTCTCAATCTGGCCAGACAGGCTGCTTACCACCAACATTGCCTTGGATAACTGCCAGCATCATGCCACATGTTAACCTCTGAAGGAAAATATTTTTTTAGATCTTAAAATCATTCTTCTATCAAACACAATTCTTCACTCCATACTTCAAAAGGGCTGAGTGGACAGAATGCCATTTATGTGTAAATCTCAAATCAGCTTTTGACAACAGTTTTTAAATAAAGGAGTTTTTAACAGTTTTCTGCTGAATAGCATTCATGGCTAGTAGCCACACTCCAGCTCCTGGCCATCGCCGTACAGTGTCCAGAGCGTATCACATCTGATCCAGATCTTATGCTCACTCCATATAATAATAGTCTTACATTTGATATAGTCTTCCGAGACATCTCAAGCACTTTGCAGAATGTACTGTAAAGTGAATTGACTGCATATTTTTGGGGCAAAACGCAGCAGCCCATTGCACATACCAATGTCATGTTTTGCTCAGTCAATTCACTTGACTGTATTTTCTGTGAAGTGCTTTGAATGATACTATAAGGTGCTATATGAAATGCAAGGATTATTTAGCTGGTCACTAGAAAACTTCATTTATTAATCCTCAATTTATGCTTCTTGTGATCGATACAAATTTCTGTATCTTAGCAAAACTAGTCATATTTTTGAAAATTTTAGTGAGTAATACAGGCTGTACACCTAGCATCCCCACTTTGTTTACACCTCTCTGATGGTCTGGTGATCTGATGTTTCTTTGCATTACAAACCTGGCAATAAACAGCCAAAACCTCACTGGAACGAAAGTTGTACGGATGTTTTCTAAATGTTACTTTAGCAAAGCAGGGGGGCAGATAAGAGTTCTCCAACCTTTTGTATAGTTTACAACCTCTATGATATTCCCATGATTTTGAAGGTGGCGCCTACAATCCTCTCATAGACGAGAAACATAAGAGCGGCCGTGAGAACTGTCTGAAGTAACTTGGCTTCCAGACCCTTGTAGAGACCCAGCAAACCATGTCTCCTGTTAGCAAGAAAAACCTGTTAAGATTGTTGAACAATTTACTGAATTTAATAAGTAGCTGCTTTTAAACTATCGGTCGTTTAATGGTTATAGATTTTATTCCAGTTCACCTTACAAATGTGTATCAATAAAACTTGGGAGAGAGAAGAGTGGACAAAGTGGGGCCTCCCTGGTAGTGGGCTATCTCTGGGTGAGTGACATTGAGCAAAAAGAGCAGAGTTAAATTCACCCTCTGTGGGGAGCCTCAGGTATACCTGAGCTAAGCTGCTTTGCAGTTTTCTGAGTTATTGCTGATATTGCCTGGTTCATTGCTAGGACTCAGCAACATAAATATGCTGGGGATCTCGAATCTTCCCACTCAGCTGCTGATAAAGCTGTAAACCAACTCTTGATGGATGGGGTGGTCCCAGCTGGACAAGCAGTGGGAAGCTCACCTATGATTAATTCTGGCAATCCATGGAATTTAACTGGTTAAACTCCAGTTGTACCAACGCATTCTTAGGGGTGTTTAAGAACCTGGTTCAGACAGCCAAGCCAGGACTGTGTTTTCAGTGAATGGGCAGCAGGTGTATGTCACGCAAAGAAAAACATTGGCATTTCTGAAAATGCAAAAACTGCTTCCAAGCATTATGTGGGATATACTAGAGAAGGAGAGATACTTAATTCATACCACTTACTTAATCCTCTGAGATACCAGATAAAGCACCGTGTGGATACTCCCCAGAAATGTCCTCTGTGACCCTGTGTTACTCTGTCCAAACTGTGAAGAAAAGAATAAACTTTCTGTAACTATTTTTATTTGCAACGCTGTGTTCTGACGTCTGCTTGTTGGGAGTTTTTTCTTTGCACTTCTTACCCGCAGTAATGCTTGCACAATCTGTAAGGGATAGGTGATGGTCGTGGCAATCCCCTTTGCCAGAGCTCCCATCAAAAATATTTCCAAAGATGAAATCTACGATTTAAAAAAAATTACATCTGTTAGAAGAATCAAAGTATTAAAATAGTGCTGTAAAATCAATACATGTTCACGCCAGGAAAGTGGGTAAGTAACATACACACTCGCACACAGCTAGATACACATGGACAATTTAGAAAACTATACACAACTTTGATTATGCGATTTGAAGGTTATAGCTGAGTAGTAAACACATTAGATGGAGTGTGTTCAGCCAAGCTTCCCCAGTGGCTTAAATATCCAGCCTCTGATTAGCCTCGAGTCAGAAGATTGTGCGTTCGAATCCCACAAAGGCTCTTGATGTCTAAGATGCCACTCCAATGCAGTACGTGGGGTGAGTTGGATTGTTGGGAGTTTCTATCCTCTGGATGAGACATTAAACCTGTCTACCTGTTTAAGTGGATGCTAAAGATCCCACGGCGTTATTCAAAAAGATATGTCTTCCAGTGTCAAGGCCAATTAACCCCCAAATAAAATTGTTTTTTTGTTTCACGGATGTTTGTGTGATTGTGGTGCTGTGTTTACCTACAAATACAGTCACTCCCATCGTAAATCCTATGAAGTGCAACACAACAGATACTAAGGGCTACACGTACTTGTCTACCACCTTTTATGGCTTTTCTCTTCAGTCCTTCGTACAACATGAACTGTACCGCAGGGTTCAAGGCTAAGAAGAGGGATGGCAGGATTCCATTCCAGAGAGTTTTCACACCTTCTTGTTTAGCAATCTGCTGAAATGCATCTAAAAATATATATTAAGTTCACACACATTCCTACAGCCACATTCCATACATCAGCCAACAGCTCAGGTTAATATTGTACCTCTGATACAACACATTTCCCTATACTTCTCAAACATAATGTATCTTGGTGAGATCAGTTAATACAACAACAAAATTACATTTGTATAGTGCCTTTCACGTCAGGAGGATGGCCCAAGGCACTGGCTGAATGTAGCCGGATGTTGCCTATGGCCTTCTTGGTGTATTTGGCTCAGTTCCAACCTGTGGAATTGTCTCACTAAGAATCAGTGACTAATGAAAACACTACTCACCCAGCATCCCCTTGTAGAAAGTCTGATGGATTTCCTTATTCCTAAATTTTGCTCCTTGCAGTTTCAGTCTCGTGTTGACCACCCACATCGGTGTAGTTACGAGAACATTAACAGCTCCTGACAAGACAAATAAAGCCAGTTATTTTTGATACCTACAAGATAGATTTGTAAATCCAAAATACAGTATATTGAAGATCCTATTTGGAATTACCGCAATGGTCCTGCCCAATATTCCCCTCTCATCCCAATCCATTCCAGAAACAGAATAATCTTTGTTCATCTCTTCGCTGTTGGAGAAGTTACTGGGGTCGATTAGCCACCTCATTTGTCTACATAGAAACATAGGAATGGAATTAGGCCATTCATGCCTGTTCCACAATTTAATTAGATTGTGGCTGATCTGTACCTCAACTAATCCTTCAATTCCAATTTCCTGCTTTCTCCCTGTATCCCTTAATACCCTGACCTATCAAAATTTTATCAACCTCACTCTTGAAGCTGTGGATGGATCCAGCATCCATGACGTTTTTGGGGAGAGAATTCCAGCTTTCTACCACCCTTTGAGTGAAAAAATGCTTCCTGATTTCACTCTGAAATGGCCTAATAGTCATCGTAATGGTCACTACACTTAAAAGTTACTGCGTGGAGCGCTTTGAAGCTTCAACATAAATTGTTGTACAATTGTATTTATTACATCCAGTGTAGAGTTTAATGTGTATAAATATTATAGGTTATATTACAGTACAGCACTGCATCAGGCTGTTACCCAGTATCCACTGAAGGACAGAGCTCTCATCTGTCTTCACTAAAACAAAAGGACAAGATTGAAATTCGAGCAGTGCCAACGGCTGGCAGTCGTACATTTCTATTTACTTATATCACATTCGCTTCATTTGTAATCAATTTTATTCAGATTTTCCAAATGTTTTAGTGGATATGAAAGGCACTGCATAAATGCATATTGTTGTTCAATCTCACCTCACACCTCAACTCTTTCTTCCGCCTCCCCCACCCACCCCCTCTGCTCCCCCCACTCCCCAACCTCCAAGAAAGTGTTAGGAATTCTATCGTGGAGGAGAGGAATGTTTGTCCTATTCTGGGCCTCGCATTTCACGCCCTTCCCATGTGCTGTGGGTGGTCAGTCTACTACACAGTCCCCTTTTTCTGAAAGCACAGTTACTTGTGGGGGAGGGGCTCTTAAAGCTCAACTTGCCAGAGACACTACTGTATTGTTAGACTTTGCTCGAGTGCCCACTATCCCTCTATTTTAATTGAGCCTGGTCAGCAAGTGCTGTCATCCACAACACTTTTCGCCTACAAAAGACAGTCAATCCACTTTACAATATGTCCTGTGAAGTGTGTTGAGACGTCTCAATGTTGTGACAAGGCACTATATCCCAAAATGCAATGATAATTAGATATTCATCTATGGGGGGGGGGGCAGGGGAGAGGTGGGGACATGGCCAAACCTGATGCTGTCCAGATCCGAGCAGCTCTAGTTGGGATGTCCTGATTGATTGTCTGAATAACGATCAGGAAACCTGGCAGTTTGCACCTTCCTGACCCTCAGAGGCTGAAGCCAATTGTAGCCCTGGCTGCTTCCCACATTTCTCAATTGTCCAGCTATGTAATGCTGGGATTCCGTCACATATTTATTCTGCTGATCAGCCTCTTGCTCACCCACTGAAGGGTTGCTCTATACCTGCAATGTACCCCATCACCAGATCTCTGCCAGGCGAGGCAAGTGCGTTTCCCCGCCCACACGTTGTTTTCAGAGTGTGGAATGTGTAGAAGTAGACAAAGTTTGAGCAGCAGAGGCTGGAAATCACAGGGAACCATCCTCGGTATAGGGCCATTCTGGATCAGAAAGGATAACAGAGGCTAAGCAACATTGAAAATGGACAGGACCAGCATAGTCCATAGTATCAGTTCCAACGTGAAGATAAATCATACACTTCTCTGATACATAGTACACATATAGGAATTCTGGAAGTAATAATCCCTTCAAATAATAATAGGGATAATAATAATCATTTGGTCACTCAAATAATAATAATCATTTGGTCATTCTTTCCACGACTGTTTGTGGGACTTTATTGTGTGTAAATGACTGCAGCATTTCACCCACCAAAAACACAGTCACTATACTTTACAGTATATTCTGTGAAGCGTTTTGTGACTTCTCAAAGCTAAGTTAAGAATTATAGTTTGTGACATGACATGCGAGTGACTGCCAGGGTGGTAGAAGGTGAACTGGATGGAACTTGGTCTTCTTTCATCATATGCTATTCTCTCTCTCTCTCTCTCTTGTTCTTACCCTTGCCGACGTTCAGCTCACACATGAAGAGTAGCCAGTTGGATGAGGAAAGATAGTGACCTGTGGCCACTGAACTGCAGCCCGGCATTTTCATGTAATCATTTGTGTGTTTTAAATGGACTTCAACCTTCACTTGTTCTACTCCTATTCCAACCTCAAAGCAATTGTAACCCTGACTGATATCAGTAAAACCACACACCACCAATGAAATCTGGCATTTAGTCTCTTGGCCTAGGTTTTGTGGATACTGTATGCGATTATCTATCAGCTGAGGCTGTTGAACAGAGTCCACTGTATTTCAATTAACCAGAAACAGGAGACCCATTGTTGCTAGACGCCACTTAAAGCGGCAGAGTCCTCAGTAAAACCACCAGCAAACGTTTTATGAGTGGGGATGGGATGGGGAGACATGAAATAAAAAGATGTACAATAACAGTACACAGTAGTGTGGGGACGCACTGACACTGCTCATGTCATTGTGTCTTGTCTATTGTATTGTTGAAATTAAATCCTAAACATTTCACAATTCAACAGAGTTAACACCAAACAAATGGGTCCATCAGTTTCTTGTATCACGACATAAAGTCTGGTCCCTCAACACCTTTTTGAAAACATTGGTTAGGATACAAATTGCAACCCGACCTAATAAATTCCTTCTGGTCATTGTCTGGTTTGCCGATGGATGTGATTCCCCACCCCCCCCACCCCCCACCCCCCACGCAGCAGTCACAAAGATCAGTCAAACTATTAAACGGTGGGGCAGGCTCGAGGGGCTGAATGGCCTACTCCTGCTCCTGCTACTTATGTTCTTGTGTGTGAGTCCGAGTTCTCAGGATACCTTCTTTACGCTGGTTTTTTTGTTGGCTTAAGATGAAATTCTTGAATTGATGAACCACCTTGTCCAGTGGTAGCTTTAGTCCCAACGTTTGGAATGAGGTCTGGGGCGGGAGGGGAGTGGGGGCAATACAACTTGCAATGTGGGTGCGCCCTGTTAGTTCATGAGTTAGTTAGTTATTTAGTTAGTTAGTTTTATGGTTACTTGGAACCTGGTAAAAGGATGCTTGTGGAGTGTGGTAGCTCAGTGGTTACAGCACTCTCCTCGCAAACGAGAGGACCTGGGTTTGATTCCCGGGCCGGTGAAACATGAGGCAAGTTTCCTTCCCGCACATGCCTCTGTTTACCTAGCAGTAAATGGGAACCCAGTTGTTAAGTCAATTGGCGGATCGCTTCTCCGAGGCTAATAATCCCTTCAAAATAAATACTGTGAATAAAAAGAATATTCTGGTCACTCATTCCACGCCTGCTTGTGGGACACCGCTGCGCGCAATTGCCTACAAAATACACAGACAATTCACTTTATAGGATATTCTGTGAAGCGCTTTGAGACGTCTCGAAGATGTGACAAAACGCTACATTAAATCAAGGATCATTATTATTATTATTATAATGATGATTATCCCAATACACATCAACAGAGGAGTCACCAGGAGCAAAGCAGCTTTCTCACTTACAGGCCTTCCTCTCGCACGATCTCCGCCAGCAGTAGAGGTGTGCATCTGCATTCCCGCTTATCATCCACTGTAGAAACATACAAGTCAGAAGAGTGTGAATTAAACATAAGTACATTCAAGAAGTATTTTACTGTCCCGCACTGAATGAGCTGAAGGTTTTTCTTCCGCGCTGTAAGATTTTGTGTTTCGGCAACACCCCTTTGCTGGGGAGACGAGAATTTCCGCTGGTCTGGTTTGGGAACTGAAGGATAAAACTGAAGGTTTCTGGTGAATTTTCCATAAATAGCGCTATCTCTCACCCTCCCTCTCTGCTTTATAACCTGTCTAAAAAAAAAACTCTCATTGACTACATCTGTCTCCACTTCCTACCTACACCCCAATCTCCCACCCAGCTCAGGCACTCTGAACCCAGGAAGTGGTTTGGAGTTTGTTCCGCACTGAGTCAAACACATGTCATAAGTATACGTTATCGTTCAGCTGGAATTTCATTTTAGACTGTAACCCAAAATGGGTTACAGTCTAAAAGGATAGAGTTTATCTACCTTAAAGACTCTGCAATACACTGCTTACAATGTTCACAATGTTCACCCGAGTTATACACTTACCTTGAAGACGTATTCTTGCAGTATCCAGTGGGAAAAATACTGTCATAGCTGTCACACTGCCCTGCAGATACAAAAGTACAGGAGGAAGATTACTCCTACACACATTATACAAGGATTATTATTACATACACATCATCTCCCAACAGTTAACACTGGAAACGAATTCTGGATTTGTAACTAGTGATTTCCAGACTAAGATTCCAACTTCACAGAATAATAACAATCCTTGAATTTGATATAGCTCCTTATGTTGTTCACTGTAAAGTGAATTCACTGTACATTTTGTGAGAGGATTAAAGATAGGAGAGGAAATCAAAGAGCGCCTGCACAACACTAAAAATTTGGAATATTTTAACTTAACCACAAGTTGTCCTTTTTTTTTACAAAGATATATTTAATTCTGGAGTAGGCGCTGGGAGTGCTTCAGCTTTGAGGAATGTACAGTATTACAATTCCAGACACGTTTGGCCTGTTTGGGAACCGTGCCACTCTCTGTAGTTCAATGTACAGCATGTTACAGCACAGAGCTGACCGGTAATTGTGAAATTGAAAAGACACTAACTTCATAAAATAAGCGTGTGACGAACTTCTATAGTTTTCCTCAATAGATGATGAAAGGACATAAATTCATCCATTGCTCAGTCGTATTGAAAGATGCCAACTGCTTTAGCGGAGGGCGACTTCAGCAGAGTTGATGAAAAAGGTTGTTTTATTCCTCCCTGCGCAATCTTCAAACTTTAGGAAGCAACTTCCCTTTTGCAAATGATTTCAAAACAATCTTAAGGCAATTTCATCCTCAAAATATACAATCAATTCTCTTTACAGTATATTCTGTGAATTGCTTTGAGACGTCTCGGAGACATGATAAGGCACATTATCTATTGCACGGATTGTTATTATTCAGCTGGTCATTCTAAAAACAAACAAATTTCATTTATTATTCCTTAATTTATGCTTCTTGGGATCATAGAAATGTCACCATTTATTATTACAGTATAATCATTTAGACGTGACAGGAAACTAGAATTGAAAAACTATCCCCCTCTCAACCCAGCAACCACTTATTTCATGCAAAACGCGGTTTAAAATGGTACGGCTTGTGTTTTTAAACAACTTTGGATTTCCTGCCGGCAATGCGGAAATAATTTATTCGTTCATGGCAATTCAATTATGCAATGAAACCACTTCCTGCTGGGAAATCACTGGATGTAACACTCCCCGGTCTGATTTTCGCTAAAAATGCAATCTTCTATTCTGAGAATCCCTGGCTGACTAAATCCAACGATGCATTGTGCAAACAGCATCTATTGAGAATGAACGTCTGCTCCGAGGGCATGGATCCACCTCTCCGTCTCTTGTGTGTCAGTCAGACACGCACAAACACACTGGGAATGAATGACGTGTAAACCCTGTTTTCAGGTACTTCCAAATATAAGGGTAACGCAATAACTTGGTCCACTTACCGCTGCTCCGGACAGCGCGTGGACCAGGGTCTGGTAGGATGCCACTGAGGAGCCCCGCATTTCTTTCCCCGTTGATTGTAAGGAAACAAAGCGAATGAGAAACTTCCTGCAAAAGCCAGCTCCTCCCCGTGAGATCAGACCACGGACATCTGCAGTCGACACTGGCCTCCACTCGGCTCCTGGGCGCCCTCCCATGGCTGAAGCACGACCGACAACTACTGTCCTGTACTGCCCGACCAAACCATAGATACCGCAAGAAATAATAATAATACTTGTATTCGGTTACCGCTATTCTAGACACCTCAACGCGCGCTTCACTGAATATACTTTCAAGTGAAATTGACTGTATTGACGTCCTAGTGCCTTGGGACATCCTCCTGACATGAAAGATACTCCATAAATGTAATTGTATTGTTGTTTTGTTGTTGTATATTTGTGGGCGAAATGCAGCAGCCAACTGTGCACAGCAGTATCCCACAAACAATCGTGGATTGAAATAACCAATATTTTTGAGGGATTATTATCAGGCGTGTGGAGAAAGGAAACTCGCTTAAGGTTTTGCCCTGCCTGCAATCGAGTGCTCTAACCACTGAGCTACTGTAGTGGAGATGAACCTAAGATGCACAGTTTAATAAAGTCAAGCCCATCTTAAATGGCTGCAACCATCGGCTTTCGGCAAAACATTTGAACAAGAAAAAATGAAGTGTTCCCTCACAGCGGTTAACTGTAATACTAATAATAATCCTTGCATTTGATATAGCGCCTTATCACATCTTCGGGACATCTCAAGGCGCTTCACGGAATATACTTTAAAGTGAATTGACTGTAATAATTTGTGGGCAAAATGCTACAGCCAATTGGCAACATCCACAACGGTCACGGATTGAATTACCAAATTATTATTTGTCTTTGGAAGGGACGGTGGGGGGGAGCACAGCAACAACAACAACAATATTACATATGTAGAGCGGCTTTCACATTGGGAGGACGTCCCAAGGCCCTGAAGACAGACATCTCCAAAAACGTATACAGTATTATGATTACATATCATATGTCCCATTTAAAAAATATATAACACATGGATAGAGCCACTAATTCAGCCCCCCTGGCTCTTGTCGAGAGCTATTCAAAAAGTAGGATTCTCTAATTAATGTGTTAAATAATATCTCTAATTATATTAGTGATATACATATACAGTATGTGAGACATATGTAATCAAGGGTACATGATGAGGCTTGGTTGTGACTAGCTTTGCAGAAGAAACAAAGGACTGTTTATAAACAACAAAGTATTTTCAGACCTTATCAGTAATTTTCTCATGAAGAAATGATCTGCAGCTGCAGCTGTGTTGCATTCGTTTTTGCAGAGGAACCATCTTGCAAAGGACAGTGGGTGAAAGGTCACCTAATGAACTGGATAAAGAGAGATCGCTTCGAGGAAGAAGCTGGAGAAAGGAGAAATTAGAACGTGGGAGTCGTAAAGCCATGTTCCAGCTTCAGAAGAAAGACTATGAGTGGAGCAACTCTATCTCTCCAGCCTTTCCTCATAATTGAAGTCCCTCATTCCGGGTACCATCCTGGTAAATCTCCTCCGCACTCTCTCCAATGCCTTATAATCATAATAATCCTTACATTTATATAGCGCTTTTCTTATCGACGTCTCAAAGCGCTTCACAGAATATAACAACGTCCCAAGGTTGGGACCAGAGCAGGGGGGGAGGGAGAAGTCAAGAGTCCTTCCTAAAGTGTAAAGTGTGGTGCCCAGAACTGAACACAGTACTCTAGCTGAGGCTTAACCAGCGTTTAAACAGGTTAATCATAACTTCCTGACTTTTGTACTCTATGCCCCTATTTATAAAACCTAATATCCCGTATGTTTTTTTTAACAGCCTTATCTATCTGTCCTGCCACCTTCAAAGATTTGCCTACATGAACCCCCAGGTCTCTCTGTTCCTTTACCCCACTTAAGATTGTATTATTTAACCTATACTACCTCTCATTCTTCCTCCCAAAATGCATCACCTCGCATTTCTCCACATTAAACTTCATCTGCCATGTGTCTGCCCATTTTACCATTCTGTCTATGTCATCTTGCCATCTGCTACTATCCTCCTTACTTTTTCTCTCGCCATTTTATATTTTATCGTCCAACAATTCTTTTAAATGAGCACTGTAGCCAATTTAGATATAATATAAATTATCTATAATATCAGTTATCTTTCCTACCTCCATATCCACTAAGGGGCCGGTCCCAATTTATGCAAAGTCTAGGTTCTCTGCCGTATTTAGACATTTTGATAGTACAGACACTATATTAAACAGGAGGATTATCATCCAATAAAATTGATAAGCTTTTCACAGGAAATTGCTGGCAAGTGTAATGACTGCACATTTATTTATAAGCAACACAGAGAAGTCCCATACATAGCAATTTGGTGGAGAATTGTTGGGCAATTCTTGGGCAGTCTACTCCCTTTTTTGTTCAAATAGTGAAGATACTTAACAGCTACCTAAAGAATAAGTGTAAAAAAAAAGGTACTTGAGTTTAAGGTGTTTTCTGATTCCCACAGCACTGCACTGGAGTATCAGCCTATAATATGAGCACAGACCTCTCTACATGGTGCTTGAACTCACAGGAGCTCAATACTTCCACCTGTGGGGGAAGAACATTAAATGTATTTGGGAAATACAGTACTGTAGTGGTTTGGGAGAGAAAAAAACACTGCAGTACCTCTATCACTTGTGAATTGTGTGAATCTTTCACTGGTCAGGGCGAGGTAGCCCACAGTGCAGTACATACAACACACAGCAGCTGGTCCACACCCTGAATCAAAGGTCCTTCAGTTTTATTGTTAAGGTAGCTCTTCATTAGCAATCAAAAACCCAGGAGCTCATGTGGTTATAACCCAAACCAAACCCTCAGAGCACCAGAATGATACTAGACTTAAATGCAATTAAAACACAAAGGGGTAAAACAAGTAGTTCCACCTTTTAAAACTCCATCATAATTAGAAGATGCAGAAAATATTTTTTTAAACTGATTGAGGTTAGGACAAATTCTTACCATGAATTACAAATCGGAAGACAGTCAATACAGTACAAATACATGCACCAGAACTGGTTTAGGTTATTGGGTTTACAGGACATTATTTGCTATAGTTAATTGTAAAGTTTTTTTTAACCAAACAAAAGCAGAGGAGGCAGGTTAATGTTACCATAGGGGCCACCTTAACAGTGGCAGCATCTCCCTCTCTTCCCCTGGCTGGCAGAGAGTGGACTTTGCCTGGTGATTGAGTGTTCCTCTCTGGGCTGGTGATTAACACTCGCTCTCACACTCAGCCTTTCCCCCATTTGGTGCTGGGAAGGAGATGATGTGAAGGGTCTGACAGAGGATAGTGACCATGTCTGAGAGGTACCACAAAGCTGCCAGGGATGGCTACTTGGCTCTTCTGAAAGAAGCCACCAGGAAGGATCTGAACACACCAGACACTGATGGGATGACACCCACACTGTGGGCTGCCTATCATGGTCAAATAGAATCTCTGCAGCTGATCTGCAGCAGAGGGTGAGTATGAACAAAGGACAGTATGTATATGTGTATGTATGTGTGTGTTTGTGTGTGTTTGTATGTGTGTGGAGGGGGTGGTGTTTTTTTTATTAAGTGGTCAACAACACGACTGATTACTGGATATTTTTTATTTGAATATTGTTTTCAGGGAGCTAAATTGTTAATATCCTGATTATAAAACGCTGTCAACCATTTGAAATTCCCCCTCCTCCCCCATCCACACAAAATCTTTTGTTTTAAAAAAACCGCAGTGATTTATATTGCAGTCTAACTTGTAAAAAGTCTTTTTTTTAAAAAAACATAACGACATCAACAAAATGACATTTGTATAGCGCCTTTCTCGTCGGGTGGACGTCCCAAGGCGCTGTTTCAGACCTGAGCTGGGGTCAGGATCGGGGAAGGTGGAGTTAAAAATAACAGCAGCTTTTAAATGTTTACTATGTTTTCAATGTGATTTCAATTTTAATGCTGGGTGTTACATTAGCACTGTTGAAAGGCGTAGAGTTCTTTCTCTCCTAAATCTTTTTAAAAATGGTGTAAAAAAAAAATGCATTATTAGAAATGTTGAAACTGAGATCGTCGTTGGCTGAATTATGAAATTCGTGCCCTTATTTGATTTCAAACCACAATTTAAACTTTGTAAACTTTCCGATATCTATATGCTCTCCCTTGGTGACACACTTGTCATGCAAGCTGGGGAAACCAAGCTGGGGAGACCTGTGTTCGAATCCAGGCAGGGCAGGGCGAAATCTTGGGCAAGTTTCCTTACTCCACATGCCTAATAATAATCCCTCCAAAAAAACCACAATAATAAAATTGGTCATTTCAATCCAGGACTGTGTGTGGGACACGACTGTGCGCAATTGGCTGCCGCGATTCGCCCACAAATATATACAGTCAATTCACTTTACAGTATATTCTGTGAAGCGCTTTGGGACGTTGATAAGATGTGGAAAGCGCTAAATCAAATGCAAGGATTATTATAATCCGCAGACATGGGGTCAACTTCTATATGTATGCGGATGACACCCAACTGTATCTCTCTGCCTCCACCCTTAATTCTAGGACCATTGCTTTCCTGACATACTGCCTGTCAGACATCAAGTGAGAGCTAACTTTCTACAGTTGAATGTGAACAAGATCAAGATCCTCCCGATTAGCTCGTGCCAGCGCCTCAGGCACGGACAGCATCAAGCTCCATGGTTGCACACTCCACCTCACCAAGCCAGTCAGGAACCTAGGTGTCTTGTTCGATCCTCGACTGTCTTTCCTCCCCTACATCCAAGTCATGACCCACTCTGCCTTCCTGCACCTCCACAACATTGCCAAATTCTGCCACAACCTCACCCTCCATGCTGCTGAAACTCTCATTCATGCCTTCATCAAGTCCAGGCTCGACTATCCCAATACCCTTCTTGTCATTCTTCCCAACTTCTCCCTCCATAGGCTGCAGATCATCCAGAACTCTGCAGCCTGTATCCCCTCCTCCACCAAGCACCACAACCCTGTCACCCCCCCATTCTCTCCCGACTCCATTTACCGTAGCTCCCCATCATTCAGAGGATTCAATTCAAGAATCTGGTTCCTCTTCTCCTGCGAAACCCCTTGTGCCACTTGTTCTTTCTCCCCCCCTACACCTTCTCTGTGATGAAATCCAGAATCACTCCCACTCTAACTTCATCTTTCTCAGCACATCAAGACAGTGGAACTTTTCTCCTCCTCTCCCCCAGTCAACCTATCCTGTCAAGGCTTTAGTACCCCAAGCTTGGTGTCACCTAATCACACTTTCTGATGTCTCACTCTGTTCTAAATCTTATCATCCTGGGTGGTTCCTGTACAATGGACTTGATTCTTTACCTGAACATGTTATTAAAACCACATCAGTTTCCTGGGAACGCAATACACTATACAATGTGAATGTTTTGGTGATGTATGGCTCAATCCCCGTTCTATGAGTGCAATCATACTAGTAACTCATAACATTAAAGTGATGATCTTTGTGGGTCAAAGTAAGTTACTCCGCATAAAATAGAGAGCCAGAGTTATAAATTGATGAGTATTAACTGCAGATGACTTCATGATCACATAAAAAAAAAGAAAAAAAAAAGACCAAAGTCCATCTAGTATCACCTTCCTGGTGGTCGCATGCACATATATTCCAAACTACGTACTATACGCCATAATGTTGTTTCCTACAAGAACACTAACCTGTGTTTGAAAGACTCAACATTTCCTTCTTTAACCATCTCCATAGGGAGTCTGTTCCACAGGTTCACTATTCGCTCACTGAAATAGTGTTTCGGATAATAAAGAGGATTACATGCAGTAATAAAAAGGATTAAACCTTCCACTGGTGAGTCAGAGAGTAACAACACAGCTCAGTGTGGAACTGAACCCTACAATAAGGTCCCAACTTTGATCTGGAACGCGATAATCCCAGCTGGAACAGTAGTTGAATATAGTCTTATTGTACCTGGGCTATGGAAAGGCAAATCAGCCAGGAGGTGATAGTCACCCTAACCCTAATTGTCACTACTCCCTGTGACAATAAACTGACCCCTGCTGGAAATTGCATATTCACAGCATCGCAAGAGGTTTCGAAGAATCTTATAATCATTCTTTCAGAAAACATATCCTCCCATTTTCCGAATACAACCCATTTCTTGAATGAGTTCCACAATCCTGTCCTCAACTTCCCGTTGGTAATTGTTCAATCTGTTAATTATTGTGTGTGTCAAAAAAAATGACCTGGTGTTTGTCCTAAACTTATCTTTCACATCCCTGAACCTGTGCACTGTTGCCCAGGTGTATCGGAAAGTATATTGTTCTGAGTTTACTTTCTGTTTCCTAGTCAGTCTTGTACAGTACACATCTATTCAGTTGAGTGTGAGTTCTGGGGAACTGAACTCAGATGATTTAGTAATGTATCCCAGCATTGTATTTGCACAGTTTATTCCTGCCTCACAAACGTGAAAATGTGAATGACAATCTTGAGTGAGGACAATATTAGAACGAGCTGCGGTGGCTGAATCATCCCTCAAAATGCACTGTCCTGGGACATTGGTAAAGAATGTGTATTTGAGTGAGGTTTGGTGTCAGAGGATTGCTGATGTGGGTGGACCTGGCCCCGATACATTCAGTAGACAGGTCAGAGAAGGAAAGTGTATCAGATGATGTGTGTTATAAAAACTGCATCAAATAATTTATTTTACCATTGATTTTTCAGCGGTGAAGCTAACATGTGTGACATCTGGGGCAACACCCCTTTGCATCACGCTGCCATCAACGGCCACATTCATATTGTCACATTCTTAATCAATTTTGGTGCCAACATCTGGGCGCTGGACAACGACTTCCACTCCGCCATGGACGCCGCTGCAGGCAAGGACCAGATGGAGTGCGTCCGTGTGCTGGACACCGCGGCCACCAAGCAAAATATCACTCACCCCAAGCAAGTGGCCAGGCTGAAGGAGAAGGCCAGAAAGGATGCCGAGAAGCAGATCAAAGAGTGCGAGCGACTCAAGAAAAAGCACGAGAACAGAAGGAACAAGAAATACACCCAGGAAATGGAAGCTGGTCGCTCCGGAGGAGGCTCAATGCAAGGAGAAACCGTGGCCAGCCTGAACCAACAGTTTTCCAAAATGGGCGCGTCCCAAAAATCGGGCAGCGTCTCGTCATTCCTGAAAGGAAGTTTGCAGAAGAAACACAAGAAGAAAGAAGGAAAGGTCACCTTGGAAGGGCAACTGGGGAATGACGTGATCTTTGTGAGCCAGGAAGGTAGCAACGGCCTACGCACCAACGTGAGGGATGTGTTCGGTGACGAGAATCTGGCCCCAGAGAGATCAGAGGAAGCACGGGAGTTTGAAGACGGTGATCATTTCGGTGGCCACGAGTCCCTCTTCAAACGGGCCGGTTTGGGAAATATGCTGTTCAGAAGAAACTTTACCTTAGGCATGAGTATAGAAGAGGAGATGTCAACTGAGAATGAGATGGAGGATGCTGGCTCGAGATTACGGAACGAACTGTTGAAATCTGATTGGGGTTTGAAGGCGGCAGACAACCTTGAGGATGTGGATGAAGATCTGGAGGAGGAATTGCCTTGGAATGAGGAAGATATAGGGCTGGATGATTACGAACCTGGGACAACACCCCTGGAAGCTTTCCTAGCCTCGCAGAATATGATGGAGTTCATCCCGTTCCTGGCAAGAGAACAGATTGACCTGGAGTCCCTTATGCTCTGCTCTGACGATGATCTGAGAGGTATCCAGTTGCCACTCGGCCCAAGGAAAAAGCTGCTTTCTGCGGTGGATAAGCGGAAAATGATCATAAAAAATCCAAACAAACTGATAGATACTGTATTGTAAGTAGCACAGTATTGAACACCAAGGTAGCAAAAGGGTGAGACGTTAAACTGAGGTCCCCTCACTCTCTCTCTCTGTCTCTCTCTACCGGTTCGGTTGGATGTTAAAAGTCCACTTTTGAAGTTTTTCTATGATTCATTTTCTGACCTTAACTGTGTAGAATGGCTGATCTTCCCAGTTGGAAGCTACTCCAGCATTAGTTACCACCTTCGTGGGTACAGTAGTGCAGGAGATTAGCAAAACAAAAGAAACCCACTTGAAATTGGATGTCTTTTGCCTCCGACGCACATCAGAAATTCAGGTCTGTCCTTTTTGAGTTTCTCCCACAACTCACAGCCAAATAAACTAACAACCTGTCATTCATACTGACAACTTTGAAGTGCATCAAAACAGTCACATTTTCTTAGGTTGGATCAGAACATCATGAGACACTACACTTGGGAGAAGAGGATGCTACAAGAGTAAAATCATTTGAATGTGTTTAAACCATGTAGTTATAATAATAATAAGTTGCGTGCTTTCAAAGTGACAACTCAAGATATTAATATTCCAATTTCTGTATTTACAATATCACTATTGTTTAGCTTTCTGACAGTTTCATTTCACAGACTTTCACAAAGGTAGGACAGCTCCACATACCTTGACACTAATAGGAATGAATTTGTCCTGCAGATTGTTGATTTGTCATTTGATGTAAGAAATCGTGTGGTAATAAAGATTAATGTTGGCTTGGAGTTAACATTAACACAGTTTTGTTATGTGATTACTCTCTGTCTCCGCTCTATAATGATTGCACAATAGGCTTTGTCTTAGAGTCTTTGGACACCCTTCACACAGCTTGAGAAACACACGTTTAATGCAAAAACGTTTTTATTATTTTTTAAATTTCTGACCAATTATATGATTTTTAGTTTCATTAATATATAAGACAAGGAAGAGGGTAACTCTTAGGGTAACCAGGTTTCACGCTGAGGCTCAGGCAGGTGTGGTTGAAGCCAATAAGGATGAAAACGGGCCTAGATCATAGAGGAAAATCAGAGTCTGATACAAATAACTCATTTTCATGGATGATTAGGATGAGGTGAATTTTATTCCTCAAATGGATATGTATGATCGTTGTAATTGACTTTACAATATTGTCTTCTTTTTGGCTTGCCAGCAATCAAATATCAGCTTAGCAGTGGCTGCATCCTCAACAGCCATTCCTGCAAGAATTAAACACATCAATCATCGTCACTGCCCAGAGCACAAGCATCACCCCCCCACCCCCACACTGATCCACTGAGCAAAACACCCAAACCAGTGTCACTCCCAGGTCAGGTAAAGCCCAGATTAGTTGCAATGTCAAGGTCCCTCCATAAGGTCCCATCCAGCACAGGTCATTTATGGAGTAATAATAATCCTTGGCTTCAATATCGCTTGTTTCACATTTTCGAGTTGCCTCAAAGCCCTTCAGTGAATATACTGTAAAATGAATTGACTGTATATTTGTGGGTGAAAGTTAGTTGCTGAGGGAAAGCTTCCTCTACAATGTTGCAATAATCTATCTCACCCACAGCCTGTAAAGAGCCCCCTAACCTCACACCAGTCTCAAAGTAAGATTGGACATTAAAAGGCAGTTTTGTGATGTGAGCCAACATTAACTGGGAACTGGGTTAAGACTGACCCGAACTCATTATGTGGAGAATGTTTACAGGCAACAGACAAAGGAGGCTTTCATCTCATCTATCAGGGCTGTATTGGAGCCCAGGTTTGAGAGGTAAAGGTCAGTGTGCTAACTCGCTGGCAGTCCTGGTTTATACACACACACACACACACACACACACACACACACACACACACACACACACACACACATACGTGTGGCCTCATCTGTGACACTTGCTGATTTAGAACATTTATATCACAACAACAACAACTTGATTTACATAGCGCCCTCCACGCCAAACGGCGTCTCAGAGCGCTTCCCAATAACGGATCCCAGGGCCGAGCCAGGGGACATCACATACTATAATTTTGGGCAGTGGGGTTTTGGAAGTCTGAGAGAGCAGCAGTGAGGACAAGTTGGCTCTAGATTCAAGATGAGTTTCAATTTTCTTAACTCTCGTTAGTTTAACATTTCAGATTCTGCTAGAAAGATGAGCTAAGTGAATCAGACGGGTCCAAAGTAATTTTAGTTTTGACTCAATTAAACAGTGTGTATTCAAAGGAAAGGCAATGAAGAGCGGCACAGGACTGAATGGAGGGCATTGTGTCGCGTCCCTCTTGTTCTTACCCAGTGATTTGAAAAGTGTGGTTTTCTCACACAGGGCAGGTCTCGTTCCTTTCAACACTTCTCCCAGTTCTGCAAATACATCAGCCTGGAAGCAACCACAGAGAAAAGGCATTGAGCTAAGGCACGATATTTGGATTATATATTTCTGTGAGAAACGTTTAGAAATCACCTTCAATTAGTGCATTTTTACTGTGGGAATTTGGTGCTGTGGTCAAGGCTAATGAGACTGCAGCAACAATTATAATTCAATCCCTGGATTCACTCAAAGCTTCCATGTAACATAACAGACGTAACATTAGATTCCATTTAAATTTTTTTTTAAAGTAGTTTGTCGAACTATTTTTCTGACTTGCTCCCCACTCACTGCTCCTGGTCTTGCCCCCTCTGGCTGGTCAGATGGTCAGAAGTGAGACCAGAGAAAACAGTGGAAACAATTAACTCCTTCAAAAAAAAGACAGAATAAATATTGTACCTGTTTGAGACCAGTATTGGAGAGATGGAGCGGTACAGTCTGAAATAAGATATACTGTATGGGACATGTGGTTTCTGTGCTTTGAAGTCAGGGAAAGGAGTTGGGTGGGTGGGATGCTGTTTGTACAGACATAGATCCCTGCTGAGTGGTGAGTGCGTGGATGCCTAGTGAGAACAGGATTGGGTTTGGCTGAAACTTTCCAACACTCAGTGATTGGTCTCACGTATTCAAACCGTTTTCTTGTGGGGTGTTGCATATTAGCTTTAACAACATCAGTGACAATTAAGACCGAAGCAAGTACAAAAGGATTCTGGGATTTTGAGAGAGAATGTGAAAGAGGAAGATTTGAAAGAAGTTGAATTGTAAAGTTTGCGTTAAAGATTTGAGTGAATCTACAATGCGTTTTGTGGATTAAATAACATTACAGGGGATAAAGTAACTGCCCCTTAGTATGGGTCTAAAGGAGCAAGAGGCGAGGGAGACTAGCCTGGAGGGAGAAAGATATTATCGGCCACAATTGGTCCAGTTTTTTTCAAACCATAAAAAAGCCAAACACAGAATTGAGAATTCAAGAGAAAAAATGCATTGATTTGCGAGACCACATACACCGAGAGTAAGATGCTATTACCCCGGAGAGTATGACGTCTCCCGACTCCTTCAAGGCGGCCTCTTTACTGTCCACGTACAGCACAGCGTTCTTCATCAGAGCGTCGTCCACCTCCCTCCAGTCTGGCCGGCACGCCCCCACGGCTGGAAGGAAACACAGACCCGAGCACTGTACAAACCGAGGAGGTGATCATCTCAAAACCATTTCAAGTCGCCAGCTTCTAACTTAGGGAACTTGCGTTTCACAGCACCTCAACACTGAAACGTCTCGAGGCACTTTCCATGGATTACTATTTCCGCTAAAACAGGAGAACTATTTTGCGCCAGTCGAGAGGCGAATAACTAGTTTATCTGCGGGACGGTTGATCTGGCACCCGTGAACGAAAGGTCCGTGACGGAGCGGGAATTATTAATACGTCATATAACCATGTATTGGCCAAGTGTGCTCACCGTTCACATGGGCCCCTGGCTTCACCCATTCTCCGAAAAGGATTGGCTCAGTTGCCATGGTGACCGTTATCACCACGTCGGCCCCGAGCACAGCTTCCCGCGCTGACTCACACACCTGCACCGGCCCCTTCACCCGTCTGGCAAACCTCTCGGCAGATTCTCTGCTGCGGCTCCACACACGCACCTGTGCCGCACCAATCCACAGCACAGTCAGTGTGAAATAGCAGTGACAGCCGCCCCCAAACACACACACACACACACACACAATCCACCCCAACACATGTAACCCTCACACCAACACACTCACAGACATGGACACTCACATATAACTACTGCTGTCAATGTACCTCCTTCCTGCCGCGGGACTCAACCGTAGCACTACTGGTCTGGTAAACAATACGCTTTCCCCTCACACACTAACAGCAAAGAATGAGGAGATATGGTAAAGGTACCTGCTTGAAGGGGAACATCTGAGTGAAGATGTTGTAGTGACTGACGGCCTGTGATCCAGCGCCCAGAATACACAGTGTCTCCAGATTGTCGGGCTTCAGGTACTGAATGTAAAAAAATGGAACAAATCTGAGATGTTAAACCACGACTGAACACGCAGCCACCGAGCGAGAAACGCTGCAATTTGGTGTTCCTGTCGGATGGCCGGCCTGGAGCGGGTTCTCACGGTGATGGAAACTGAGATGTCCCAAGTCATGGACATCGAGAGAGTTCCCAGTTTATACCTTGTTCTGAGCTGAGTTACTGATCTCAGCCAGGGAGACAATTGGCTTTACATCACTACATTAGGGATGGGAAAAAAATGAGCCATGATTTCTCACTCCCATGACTATCCAGTGATGGGTGTGTGACATACTGTGAGATTGTGCGACCTTGGTTACCTTGGTTGCAATGGCAGAAACCGCTGCAGTCCTCATTTCCGTGATCACGTTTCCATCCATGACCTGGACATACACGAAAAGATTAGTTTTGAGTATCTTACACGTGTGGAAACCCATCACCATGCTTTAGATAAGAGTATCTAAATCAGACTCGAGTTCCCTATATGCACGTCGATCCTCGTGTAAATGTAAATATCCCTGTGTTTGGAACGGAATGACCTTTCGCTCCCTGCTTGATGACTTCTTACCCCTAATTCCAGAAACAATTAGGCATATGTCGGGAAGAGGCAAGGTTTGGACACTCCAAAGTGTGTGTTTCAGTGTTCCCCAATATATGTTGTTGGGGTATGTATTGCTGGAATTTGTCCAGCCAGGCCACCCAACCCATTAGAGCTTTGACTTGCAGATTTATCTGTCGTCAGCTACCCTCTGGAGTCCTGCGGACCTGCCAAGCCCAGGGTTGGCTTGATTCCGGCATTCCGTTGCTGAGAATGCCATTTTTCCGTGCAACCAGGGACATTGCAAGCATCCAGAGACTCTGGCAATGGCACAACCTCAAGTTTCCGCAATAACTGAGGAATCAGGAATTCAGTCACTGGACAATGACAAACCTGTATTCCCATTGCTCTGAGGCGCTAAACAGTGGTGGAGCCTGACATCCAGCCAGGGGGTGACCAGAAGCACAACTGAAGTTGGGAAGCTCAGGGCTATGGTCCTGATAAATGATGGTGACTAGCAAATGCTCTGTTCTATTGAAAAGTAATGTTGCCAGATGTGTGTGCATGTAATGGAGGGTGACGGGGGGTGGGGTGGGAAACTACATCAAGCTAAAGACAAAAACAGAAATCGCTGGGGACCGCAAACAGCAGGTCAGGGAGTATCTGTGGAGAAAGGAAAAGTGAGTTAACGTTTCGGGCCCATGAAGCTTCGTCAGAACTGTACAGAACTGAGGAGTTCTGACGAAGGGTCATGGACCTGAAACGTTGACTCACTTTTCCTTTCTCCATAGATGCTGCCTGACCTGCTGAGTGTTCCCAGCCATTTCTGTTTTTGTTTCAGATTTCCAGCGTCTTTAGTATTTTGCGTTTCTGCCCCTCAAGCTAAAGACAGACAGTTGACCTTGGATCTGTGTAAGGCATTCAACACTGTGCACCAATATGACCTACAGCTCTCAAGCTGCCGTCACTCGGGTCGAACAACAGTACAGTTGCTTGATGAGAAGAGGTGCCAATGGCGGTCTGACGATAAAAACGCACGAGCTTTGTGGCTAAGATGTCAGATTCAGACATGTAGGCCGGCATCACTCCCAGGAAACTGTAAAGAGTAAACACAACAGTAACAACAAAATTACATCTGTTTAGCTCCTTTCACTTCAGGAGAAATAGGACGAATGACAAATTCATCGTAGTTTTTTTTGAGTGTCGAGTACGGAAACTTGCCAAAGGTTTCACCCTGACCTGTCGGTTACCTCTCGATAGTCCGCAGGTTTGTTAGTCCGAAGCTTCCCCTAACCCTAACCTTTGGACTAATGAACCTTCGGACTATCACACCAAATGTTCGGATTAACAAACCTTATTTCATTTTCGGTTCGGACTATCGAACTTGGTAACCCCCCCTCCCCACCCCCCCGGGGTATAGGAAATTTGTTAGTTCGGACTAACGAACCTTCGGATTAATGAGCCTTCGAACTATCGAACCTTCGGACTGTCGAGCGGACCCCGACCTGCCTGGGTTTGAACACAGGTCTCACGCTTGTAAGGCGAGTGCTCTAACCACTGAGCTTCAGGACTCTTGTTATCAAATGTCAGGATGATTATTACAGTGTCTGACAACCTTTAGTTGCAAACTTTTTTTTTTACAACAGGCTCCAGGTTCCAGGGACGGGGACTTTATTTCACCGCTGCGGCGGCAGGTCAGTAAGCCAGGCAGTGTCTTTTTGGATGGCAATGTGTGGCGGCTGATCAAACGGCTCCCTTACCCACTGTGCTTGTCCACGGCGACAGTGCTGCGGACCGGCTGCACCACTCTGCCGTCGTGCCGGCTGAAGTCAACCAGCGCTCTCTCCAGCACCGGCAGCAGAGCCCCGTACTGCAGCAGGGCAGACACCTCGGCCGCACCGATGAAGACGGGCGTGTCGGCCATGGTCAACTTTTCATGCTCTGCCTACCCGCTGGTAATACGCCTCCTCGCCTCCCATTCGGCAGCCGGTCCCCACCTCCTGTTAATGGATGATCAATGTTTGTTTTAGCGAGGGCAGGTCCGTTAGGTGGGGTGGTTGTGGGATGTGTATGTGGGAGGGGGGGGGGGGGGGGTGGGGTGTCTGTGCCCGTGTTTGGGAGGCGAGGGGGTCTGTGTGTATGTGTGTGTATGTATGTGTGTGTGTGGGGGGGGTTCTGTATGTGTGTTGTGGAGGGGGGGGCTGTGTGTGTGTGTGGAGGGGGGGGGGGCTGTGTGTGTGTGAGGGGGGAGGGGCTGTGTGTGTATGTATGTGTGTGCGGTGGGGGGGAGGGACTGTGTGTGTGTGTATGTGTGTGTGGTGTGGGGGAGGGACTGTGTGTGTGTATGTGTGTTGTGGAGGGGGGGGCTGTGTGTGTGTGTGGAGGGGGGGGGGCTGTGTGTGTGGTGAGGGGGGAGGGGCTGTGTGTGTGTGTATGTGTGTGCGGTGTGGGGGAGGGACTGTGTGTGTGTGTATGTGTGTGCGGTGGGGGGGAGGGACTGTGTGTGTGTATGTGTGTGTGGTGGGGGGGGGAGCGGAAGTGCAGCGCGGGGACAGGTTAAATGGACGGACAGGCGGGGGCTGGGAGAGGATTCCTGTTTCCGGTGCTGCTAGAGGAGGAGGTGAAAGTGAGAAGGTGGGAGAGAGAGAGAGACAGAGACAGACTGACTGTCCAGTATATATATATAATCTATAAATAATATGATAGTGCGGGGGGGGGGGGGGTGTTGGCTTGGTTGCCTTGTGCTGACCAGTGTGACTCAGACCTGCCTGTGGGTATCAACTGTCTCTTCCCAGTGGACACGTGACGGTGTTTAACTCTGACACTATTTCTCTTTAAGTTGGGAATCTTGAAACTCCCACATCACACTTAATATTCTCCACACCACTTTCATATCCCCCCCCCCCCCCCCCTCCCCCCCATATACATTGTATATAGATAGATAATTAGCGAGGGAGGGATGCATCTCAACTTTCCCTAATCCTAGAAAAAGATTTGGTGTGTGTGTGTGTGTGTGTGTTGTCTGTGATGGGGGTGGGTGGAGGAGTGATAGGAAGAGGTTGATTGTTTACTGGTTTTCCAATGTCTTTCACCACAGTTTATTTTAACTCGGGCCTCGGGCCGGCTTAAGTTTACTTGTGTAGCAGTACCAGTTGATTTCCTCGTTCGGTTTTTCAAAATTAACTAGCGTTTGGTCTGTGGCCTAGTGTAGGGATAATCTGTGATGCCACAACCGCTACCCACTTCAGGTGGCAGGTTTTTACGCATGTAAGAAATTCCAGCTCCTTTCGGCTAATCCCAGAGGAAGATCTGACGTAGATTGTCATCTAAAAGTAGGAGCTAAATATGCTCAGAAAGTAAAGCTATTTCATACAGCATAACTCTGGTTATTTACATTTCTGTTATTTAAATAAGCTTTATAGAATAAATGTGATTTTTCGCTTACCCGGAACAGCTTTACTGTTTTCTACCACTAGTATGTAATATTGTTAATGCTATAAATCTAAGCCATTCCCTTTTTAACTCTGCCTCACCTACATTTTTTGGGCAGAGAATTCTATATTCCCTGTAGAATTTGGTCTATAAATCATTGAAGTCGCAGTATAATTGTTCTCTCAATCTTTCCTTTATTTGCCAGGTAGTCTCTTGTGTACCTTCAAAGGAAGACATTGTGAGCTGAGCTGTAGGAACCGGTTTCTACATGAGCCAAGTAGACAGCGAGAACTATGTGTTCAAAGAATCCAACCATTCCAACAGGGTCTTGGATGGGATGAACAGCCTGCGGCAGAACCAGGCATTCTGCGATGTCATCCTCTGTTGTGACGGTAACGAGTTTCCGTGCCATCGTGTTGTCCTGGCCTCCTTCAGTTCCTACTTCCGGGCCATGTTCTCCACGGACCTGATGGAGTCCCGGCAAGAGAGAGTGGCCATCAACGGGGTGGAGCACCAGATGATTTGGAGACTGGTAGCCTATGCCTACACCGGCCAGGTCCACATCACAAAAGCCAACGTCCAAGGTTTGCTGGCTGCCGCTAACCTGCTGGATATCATGCCAGTCTGCAAGGCCTGCTGTAAATTCCTGGAGCACCACATGGATGAAACTAACTGCGTGGGCATCCACTGCTTCTCGGAGGCTCACTCCTGCGTGGAGCTGCAGGCCCGAAGTTTGGTCTACATCCTGCAGCACTTCAGTGTGGTGTGCAAACAGGAGGAGTTCCTCTCGCTCACGCCTGAAAAACTCACTGAGGTGATCAGTAGCGACGAGTTGAATGTGGCCAACGAGGAAATTGTGTTCGATGCCGTGTTGCTTTGGCTGAATAAAGATCAATCCAGAAAAGAGCACTTTGAAAAGGTAATAACTAATATTCTTCCATTCTGCACTATAATAATAATCTTTGTATTTGATTGATTATTATGTTGGCCAGTCGTTTCAGTGCTTCACAGAATGTTCTGTAAAGTGTAGTGACTGGATTCTTGTTGATGCCGCAAATCTAGCTTTCCATTCTCACTAACATGATATGTTTATTTCATTAAGGTCACTCTTCTTTAGATGTCTGGTGCTATAACGTTACTGTAAGCGATACTGACTCCTGCTGTAGCACAGTGTGGAGGAAGTGTACACAGATTATTGTCTGGATTGCAGGTGGAATGAAATAGAATCGTTAGGGAGCAGAGGGTGCCAATAAAATAAAGGCTAGAGGTTGTGAGGGAGAAGGCATGCGAGAGTTATTGAAGTCATCTCAGTAATCTTGTTTTAGCCACAGTTTTTTAATTGATAAAAAGCCTGAGAGAGAGGAAAATGTAGCCATAGAGGTTTTTAAGATTCTAAAGGGGCAAGACAATATAGATCATGACAGGCTGTTTCAACATATGCAGAATGGCAGGACCAGAGGATTGAAGGAGGTAAATTCTGAAGAACACGAACAAAATTACACTTGTATAGCGCCTTTCATGTCAGGAGGACGCCCCATACGAATGTATGCAAACACTATTTTATGAGCGAATAGTGACCCTGTGGCTGTCGAGGGAGACAGTTGAAGCTGGAAGTGTCGATTCTTTCAATCACAGATTAGATATATTTATTTTAGGAAATAACCTTATGGGATATAGTACATAGGCTGTCCTCCCGACTTGAAAGGCGCTCTAAACATGTAATTTTGTAGTCATAGTTTGGGACACATGTGCGTGCGAACTCCAGGAAGGTGGCAGGCGACCTTGTTTTTTTTCGTCTAGCATTTTCTTGTTCTTACGAAGTGCGAGTTTGATTTAAGTTTGGAGATCATGAGCAGAAATGTTAATGCTATAACATTAATGCTATAACGCCAGGATTGATGGCGTCAAAGCTAACCGAATTTGACCGATGCGATTGCTGTTGTTTGACTTTCAGATATTGGAGCATGTTCGCCTGCCTCTGCTCTGTCCTTACTTCATCCACGATGTTGTTGAATCCGAGAGTGTTGTGCAGGAATCACTGCGATGCCAGCACCTGATCTCTGAAGCCAAGAGTTACCTCCTATTACAGGGACCGACGAGGGGAGCTCTTCAGCGCTCGCACACGACCTCGGAAATCCACCAGTGAGTAGAAGGTGATAATAGGGAATGGGTGGGGTGGTGGGGGGGAAACAGGTTAAACATCAGAATTGAATACACTCAGTTCCTTTATCAATCCCATAACAGCTTCTTACAGCTAATTATGAAGTAGTAGAAATATCTCAAAGCAAAAGGACA